>JAPDKR010000002.1:0-600000 GCA_027569675.1 Penicillium crystallinum | reverse complement strand
CTGTAAATATATAGACCCCTCGAGTACATTCACAGGATATAATACCCGTAGAACATGGAATGCAATATATGCAAATGGGCTGACGATGTCGACATAAAGCGTGATCTTGGGAGCTGACATAGTGGGCCCTTGACTAAGGGGGTTCAGTAAGTAGCTCACCCAACGCGGTGTAGGGCACTAAAGGACTAACCTCGTTTAGATGAATAAGACTGAATACTGATCTCAGAAAAGATAGTCTCGCTGTTCAAGTGGACATCTGTCGTCCCCGCAGAATGAATTTTCAACGTTCTCGTCTGTTGGGCTATGCCGAGGTCCAAGGTTATTGGTTGCCTTCATCTGCCTCTTCCACATATCGCCCGGGAGATGGAGACACATAACAACCTTGAAGGATAGATAGAATACATGAGTGAGATCAGATTCGATATATTCATTAGACCATCAGCTAATGACCTTGCTTCTACGAAGTACACAGTACAGTCATAGTAACAAAAACATCACTACGGAGTATCTACTTCATACATAAACATCTACCTGAGATCAACAATACCCAAGCCCACGCTCGATATATGATGACCATCCTTCCAAATGGCTCGCCTCCATATTGCATCAAAATGTGTTCACAATGAAGTAAAACAACCAATTCCCGCCTCGTGTGCCACCGCCACTTCATATAAGAAAGTGCCAACGTCGCTATCATATTAACTCATCGCTGAGCAACTTCTGAACAATAACTCTTAAACCTCTTATTCTTCAAGACATCATATAAACATGCGCTCCCGGTCCGCAAGCTCCACCCGCTCCGGCGAGGACGAAAACCAAGAACACAACCAGCAGTCTGTCAATACGACAGATCACTCCGTTGTGACCAACCGCGGTGCACCGGCACGTCACTCCCGCCGCCAGAGAAACGAATATCGAAAATGGAATCGAGCAAGCGATATACCACATACGGGAACGACGGGGTCGAAGTATCGATCTACGTCGAGACATTGAGACTACTACCACGGGTGGCTTTAGATGTGGGTTATTCTGGCTGTGGAGGAATATCTATGGATATGTTTAGGCTGATGTCATGAAGGTCTTTTCACCTCTGTATAGTCATGTCCTGGCCTGTCTATCTGGAAACATTTGAGTGTAGAGCGAGACTGTAACAGCAACATTGCGTGGTATTTTGCTAAAATGTACTGGAAGAACTCGTTATCCTGACCATTAGAGCTCTATTCTTTTGATGTTGACTTGTCCTCTTTGTAAGTCCGAAGAAGGGAGAGTAGCCTGCCAGTATTCCTCATCTTGTGGCATAGCAATTTCTCCGTATTCAGTCTGGTCTCGTAGAAGAGGTTCATGCTCCGATTTTACCCACTTAAAGCAGTCCAAGGCTCGTATGTAATAACGCCTATAAGTGTGTCATTCATTGGGGTTATCCTCCACCCAGCATCGATATTGCCAAAGGCGGCAGCTGGCTTTCACCGGAATGCTCAAAACATGACGTATGAATCCGAAGAAGATGTGAGAGTAGGGTAAAAGCGAGGCGCTCCTGTCCAATGTGTGCTTTGATGCCAAATCTTCGTTCATTATTGGGTGTAGACATCGAGATGAGTGCATTCTTTGTTCCATTCAGTTGTTCCGAGTTGTCCCCAGGCCCCAGTAAAAGTAGAAGTGATGAAGAACGTGGGACTCATATCGAAGTCTTGATCACCCGTGAGATGGCATAAAAGCAGAGATGAGAACAAGCAATTCATCACGAGCTCTTGAAGTTAATCTGCCTATCATCACCTTCACGACTCAGGGCAAGAAGTAGGATATCGACATAAAGCAACGACTGCAGATGTCGCCATGAGTCAGAGGGCTGTCGATGGTTTGGCTGAGAACACGCATATTGTCACTCATATAGGTGAAAGCCACATGGTGCACTTGGAAATGTCCATGACGCTCCTGTCCGTATAAAGGTTTGGAAACAGGTGTATTGAAAACCGGCAACAAGTCCGTGGATGTGGCAACGAGGTGATACCCAAAAAGGGGTGATAACGAAAAGGAGGTCAAACGAGGAACCAGTCTAAGGGAGATATGTTGCCTCAGCAGACTCAATATTGACAAAGCACTTTCCTCTCCCAGTCAATCTAGGACGGATCAGAAAGTCAGTCGAAACTACCCGGAAGGGATCCATTCTGATGTGTAGGTTGCGTTGGTCGGAACTCTTGCCTTCGATGGATTGTTTACCTTAAATGACATCATTTGAACGTGTCACTTGATGCTCTCTCAAAGATGAGTGCTGATATCAGCATGGACCGAAGAGGGGCAACTGCCACCTCAAATGCAGATTTTGGGGTGATGGTGATAACTGCCTCAATCCTCTTGACATAGAGCTCCTCGTAACTCAAGATGTAAATGTACATATGTCTTCTGCTGCTTTGGTATATTGTGGCAGCTCCAAAAGAGAAGCGCTAGCTCGAGTAGCGGAGGATGAGAACAAGAGAATGTGAGTGGGCATAGGGGAACACGACTCCTGTATAACCTGTCACATGTTTGCCGTCACTCTTCGACCTGGTCAAACATATGTGTGCTTACCTACTATGTCTCAACTGGCCTCAAGGGTGGAAATCGGGTGTTCAATGAACTTCTAGAATATGTAACGATGACCCCCGCAACGCGATAAATCCAGTGGACAAACCTCACCTATATTGAGAAACATGAACATAATTAGACAAAGAAGTCAGGATCAAATCAATTCCACTTCATGATATCTACACCGAGAACTATCTACAATGGACAGATGGAGGACAGCACCAAAAAAGGTAATTAGGGCACCAAAACCAGGGCTAGCCCCTCCATCCGCGGAGCAGCGATGCATCCCGCCAACCTCAATACAACAAACCCCAACACCAACACCAACACCAACCCACCATGGCTCCAATCCCAATAACAATCGTAACGGGCTTCCTAGGCTCGGGAAAAACCACCATCCTCCTCAACCTCCTCCCCCAACTCCCAAAAACCTACAAGCTCGCCCTCCTCAAAAACGAATTCGGCGACGTAGCAATCGACTCCCAACTCGCCTCCACCCAATCCATCAGCGGCGTCCGCGAACTTCTCAACGGCTGCATCTGCTGTAACCTCGTCGGCCAACTCAGCGACGCCCTGGACCAACTCCGCGCCGAAGTCCAACCCGACCGCATCGTCATCGAAACAAGCGGGAGTGCATTCCCCGCCACCCTCGCGATGGAGGTTAACCGGCTTGCCCGCGAAAGCGGACACTACGTCCTCGACGGCGTGGTCAGCGTTATCGATGTTGAGAACTGGGAGGGGTACGAGGATACCTCGTACACGGCGAAGATCCAGGCGAAGTATACGGATTTGATCGTTTTCAATAAATGGGAGGGACTGCCAGAAAGGTTTGATGTTTGTCTTGATCGGGTGGGGGATTTGGAGGTCGAGACGCCGTGGGTGAAGTCCGATAAGGGGGTTGTGGATATGGATGTGTTGTTGGGGATTGATGGGGCTTTGTTTAGGGATGAGGGGGTGGATGGTCATGCGCGTGAGCATAAGCATGATCATGATCATGATCATCAGTCTGAGGTGGAGGTTCTTTCTGTTGTTTTGAAGGGTGATGGGGTGAAGACGTTGGATGTTGCTGCTTTGGAGCGGTTGCTTGCGTCGGCACCTCGGGAGGAGGTTTATCGCATTAAGGGGATTGTTCGCTGCTCGGAGCAGGATCTGCCTGCTGAGAGCTCGGATGATTTGGAGAAGAGGGAGAAACTTGAGACGTCTGGGGTTCGGCATTACATTCTGAATTGGGCGTTTGGACGCTGGACTTGCACTCCTTCTGCTGTGGTTGCGGAATCTGCTGATCCGGCTGTCATTGGGCGCATTACGTTGATTTTGGCACGTTATGAGTCTGCCAAATGGAAGAAGAAGCTTGAAGGTGGTGGACTGGTCCAGGCAAGTGAGGGAGAAGGTGTGGAGTTCAGTGTGGAGCGCCTGGTCTAGATTTTGATGGAGCCGGCTCCATCTGTTTATAGATGTGCTCTGATGTATTTATTTCTCACGATGATACCCTGTATATGGGATAGAACATGATAAACTGATCCAATGTCAAATCGAGACTTTTGTTGTTTATCGGCAAAGGCAGTATGAAAAACCATCAAATATACCAAAGCAGGTCTATGCCAAAGGAACGCTAATGCAACACAGCACAAGCTCTATTCTAAGGGAAGGTCTAAAGGCGAAAACGAAAGGAATGCAGCGATAACGCAAGAAACATACTGAATTAGACAACTGAGATCATCAAACACAAGTATTTGCAACCAGAAAGACAAAACTGCAGATAATTATGGAACGCAAATTTTTTTTCCAAACTAGTAGTTGAGCAAGGCAGAAGCACCAGTCTCGCTGGAGATGTAAATCACCTCGTGGTTGTCGGAGAATCCGTTGAAGCGAGTGGCGCTGCACTTGGTATAGGCACCCATTTCCTCAAAGTAGAGCCAGTCACCAGTGTTCAATAGGCCAGGCAGTTCGATGCGCTGAGAGATAACATCAATGCCATCGCAGGTCGGGCCCCAGATGGAGTAGGTGATGTTCTCCGAAGTCGCAGAGTTCGGAGAACCAGGCTGGGAGTCCGAGGCGCAGGTAAGAACCTGAGCGACCGGGTGCTGGTGATCGAAGATGATGTTCGAGAAGTTGCCATAGACGCCATCGTTGAGGTACAGCATGTAGGCGTCGCGGGAGGGATCAACTGGATCCGGGATGTCACGACGAGCAATGACGTTGGCGGCCAGAGTGTAGGCAGTGGCTACGTAGTAGCGACCGGGCTCCGCGATGATACGGATGTTCGGGGGGAAGTAGGTGTCCACGGCTTCGCTGAGAATGCCCGCGAACTTCTCGAAGGTATCCTGGCAGAAGCCGCCGCCGACGTCCAGAGTGTGGAGCTCGTGGCCAATTTCCCCTGCGTGGTCGAAGACCATACGTGCGTCTTGGACGGCCTTCAGGAAAGCCCGGGGATCCTCGGCGCCAGATCCGACGTGGAAACTGACACCAACAACTTTGAGGTCTAGCTGATGAGCTAGTTCAAGAAGGGGGCGAGCAAGGTCCATGGAGGCACCGAACTTCATGCTCAGGCGGCACAGACTGGTCGAGTCATCGGTCAAGATACGGAGGTAGAGCTCCGCCTCAGGGAAAGTGGCCTTGATCTTGTACAGCTCGTCGGCATTGTCGAAGGTCATCTGCTTAACGCCAACCTCAGAAGCATAGCGCAAGTAGGACTTAGTCTTACAGGGTTGCGCATAAATAATGCGACTTGGATCAATGCCAGTGCGAAGGGCCAGTTCAATCTCAGCCTTGGAGGCACAGTCGAAACCGTTGCCCAGCTGGGCCATGAGCCGGAGAACTTCCGGGTCAGGGTTACACTTAACAGCTGTTGGGATACTTGTTAGCAAGGCTCCGGAGGGTGAGATCCAGCGGTGAAAGAGTGAATGACCTACCGTAAAAGGGCTTGATACGGCCCAAATTCATCTTCCAGCGCATATGCTGGCGGTAGACATCCCCCATATCCGCCACGTAGAAAGCATCCTCCTCACCCGCACCACAGGAGTCCACATCCACTTCCGCCGCTCGCCTCTTCAACACATCGAGAATCAATTCTTTGGCAGCCAACGAAGATTGCAACAAATTGTTGTCCCCATGACTGCTGACCAGACCTAGATGGTCGGGACTATTGGTATAGTCTTTTTTGAAGGTGCAAACTTCAGCAGTCGATAAACACGCAGTCGGTGCCATAACCATGCCGCTGCGACTCAGCACAATTTGAATAGAAAGAGAGAGATAATAAAAAAAGTTTTAAATAAACCGGCAGGCGACTGCGCGTTAGGGAGGACGAAAAGTGTCACAACCGTAGTTGACTGGACCAAGCCTCCTAGACCCTTCCCCCTGAAGAGGAAGAACCTTCGAAGAAGTCCTATGCGGCAGCTCAGAGGACGAGGGAATGATCTCCGGGGGCGTCAACGGGACGAAAAGAGGCGCACCGGACGAGAATTCAGAGAAGACCAGGAGGTGGAATGTTGTTAAGAGTGTCGCGGAGACGTCGAGTGGAGACAATTTGGCTAAGAACCTGGAGAGAGGCTACTGGAGCCGTGATGACCGATTCGCCTTTGGGGATTCCAAAGGCAGGAGTATGAGAGGTGGACCAAAGGACCGAAGCACCAAATCTGGAGCAGATAGTCAGCACGCCTGGTAGTGAGGATCCAGGTGCTATAATGGCTATGAGGGAGAAAAAAAAAAGACGGATGTGACGAGGGAGGGCCCAGAGTTTAGAATTTTAAGAATTTTTTGGGGGGGGGGCGCAGGGAGCGAGCTTAGGGCACACGACCATTGGGGGGAAATCAAACACCGCACGGGTCGCACACGGACATCCGAATCAAGTTAACTTGGAAATAAAAGACTCACCTTGTAAATCAGCTGTAGGACCCAAAATGGAGGGAGTTGGTAGAAAGCCTGGAGATGACGGGGCCCTTTCGTGGGGAAAAAAACCGCTGCTGACTCACCAGCAATTGACACCCTCGGGGCCCAACTGGGCAAAGTCTGATGGAAGGTTCTCTTCTCTTAATCAGGACTAGTTCCTCTCGATCCTAGCCCGAAGGCCTATTGCAGTTAAGCTTGCGCGATTATCTTTTTATATCTCATATTTAGGCATCCAGTCTGATCTCGGGACTCTACTATAGGTTCTATGCAGGACAATGTACTCATGCAGGAGGCCATATCCTGTACTCCGTGCAGCCTCTCGGAATTGCTGGATTCAATCGCAGCGGTGTATGTCGATGGACTCTGATTTGTCCGGGATCATGTATATCCCTGCTTGACGATCAAACATTGGACTTCCATCCAGGTACGGAGTACATCCAAGTGGGTGGATACGTGGCCATATCCTCGATGTATAACATACCGACCTCTGTGCTTTTTCTTGATGCAAATATCGTGTACCTCAATACTTGAGCTGTTCGTGCATATTGACTTCTAAGCTTATGAGGACACCTAGAATAGGCACCGATGTACTCCGTACATGTCCCTTGAAGCTGTATGGGCCGGGCGAGAACGCATATGACGTTGGATTCCACTCCGATTCCACTTCCAAGCTCGATCGCTGCACGGACCACTTTCTTCTCTTTCCTTTCGCATCACCGGAGTATCTCATCAACCGATGACGAAATGTGCGAAGGGCAGTCCTTGGTCATTATTCAGCGTGAACTATCCTCCAATCTTCATCGGAAAGGGTTTTCTCACATCTTTAGGCGAGAGCTTTAAATAGTGGGTCCTATTTCTGTCACAGAATAGGTAGGCGGAGCCTCTTCAGGGATCCAGAAACACTCTAAGTGGGCGACCACATACTATGTTATATATTGTAAGTGATCTCGAAGGGTCTAGTGAATGCCAAAGGCGATATAAACCCTAGTCTCATAGTCAGTTAGAGCTGGCTTTGTACTCAACACCAAACCCCATGTTCTATTAATATCGATGGGAACACATGTGGGGCTACAATTTCTGCTGAACAACCATTTATAGGGCACTGGTCGACAAAGCAAACGCCGTATACGACATGAATGATTCGGACCATCAATTTTACTCACAATAACTGTGTATGGAGGTCTCTACAACCACGGAGTATTTTTACGTTGATTTTCCCTGATTGTGGCAACACCCACTCGAAGCTTATACAGAGTCCTAACCTCTCCACTAAGTGAACTCGTAACTTGTTGCTTGCAGAATAGTTATGTGGGCCTGGTATAGTGCATTCTAGTGCATTCGTGGTCTGCTTGCCATTCTAGTAGATTATCGCATGCCGTGTAATTTTCAGCCTATCTATGGAGGACTTTGGGACTAAAAATGCATGTCCAGTGCCATCAATCCCCGGTTCGATCTGACTCAAACTTCCGAGATCGTGACCGGCTTTTGGCTCCATCTTCGAGCCGGTATGTGCAGTATCTCACATATTAGATATATAGATAATGACCTACCTTGATGGGAGGCAGAAATCCTGATCCTTTTGAAGCTTCGGCAAACCTTGCGCTGTGGTGTCGGGTCATGACCCTGCTAGCTCTTGATTCTGATGCTCCAATGTTTTCAACTGGCAACGTGATCTTTGCATCGTCCGTAGCAATAAAATTCAATCTCATCCACTTCCTCCCACTGCGAGGGGATGTGAATGCTATCCTGCACCGCCGTAAACCCTGCAGAGCGCATCAAATCAAAGAAGATGGTTTCGCTGTCATGCCGTCTCTTGAGAGCCACCAAAATGATCGCCTCCGGGGATGTCCGAACCAATCGGTCAAGCGCAGAGACTAACGCTGGAAGGCTGTCTGAATTATAGGTGCAATCCGAGACAAGAATGAGGTCAATTGGCCGGGGGCAGAGGTTGTCTGGCGGATCATCCCAATCGAGATTTTGATATTGGATAGTAGACATCGCTGCAGGTTGGGCAGCAGTAATATTGCGCGTTATTATGTCTTCAACCTCAGGGAGGTCCGTGAGCAAGACCGAGCAGCTGGGAAGCATTTGTGCCAAAGCAATGCCCACTATCCCACATCCGGCCCCAAGTTCAACCACCTGAAGAGGGTTGCGGTTGGCGGATAGTACCCGCTTCAAAGCTGGTATCTTGCATTCAGTGCTTGGGTGTGTCACTTTACTCTCTGTGCTTAGATTCTCCAGTGTCATATGAATGTATGTACATGTTGCGAGGCCCGCATCCCTAGTAAGATTATATTTAGAAACGGAAGGAAACTATCCATTGAGAAGTCGAAAAAAAGGGCTTACCATATGTGTCGAGCAATGCTATTTCCTGTTTCTTCCCAAATTTCCATTGGCCTGTCCCCACTGGAGTACTTGATCCGCCGCAGAATCAGTTTCTCGGCTGGCTCCAACCGAGGTCCAAACGGCGCACTTGTTGCATCGATCACCAACGGTATAGATGGGTACCGAGGCTCAATGGACCCTGGAGATTGCGGTACCTCAACCGTCAACACCATAGTTTGCTGGGCCAGATTGGATGGAAGAGGACCCAGCGTGATAGCAAGCTCACGGTTACTCGCAAGCCATTTGATCGGCTTTTCAAATGTAGCCCCAGAGGATTGTCCTTGGGCTGTCACCATCAAATCGACATCTTCGGCGAGAAAAGAGTCTCCCAAGTCAGTGGTGATACAGATAAGAGCAGAGATAACGATGGAGCCTTTCTGTTGCTGGGTCCTAGGTGTTTTCAGGAAACGAACATAGTAGACCATCTTGGAAAGAGAACAAATTGCCTCTACTGCCAATTCGCTCTCTGTCTCTGTTCTCAAGACCTCATCTACCAAATTTCCCCAATCTCAAATCTACCCGTGCTGCTGACTCATCAATGAATGACGCCGGGGCATCTAAGATCGTCGGGTCTAACTTGCGACCTCACTTGTCACAGCTTATTCTCATTCCTTTCCCAATGTCGCTGGCGAAAGCCAGTGGGGCAAACTCTACGATCTTCAATCTCAGTCGCGCCGATTCTCGTTGTTGCCCAAGATGATACGATCGCGCGACCCCCGCATCCGGCAACGGATCAATCAGATCTCCTACAACCTTGAGACTGCCAACGAAACAGCGCAAGAAGGGCTCTATGCTTTCTCTCACAATTATATCTCCCCGTGTTTTGCCTCCATTGGCAACTGCTTAACTGCATGCACAGCCTCATGCCTTCCCAGCCGAGAAGATCACCTTAGACGACGTCGACGCGGCCAAGCCGAGGCCAATTTTGATTTCTACGATGACTGGGACAATGAAGAAGAAGATGACGGCTTACTTGGATGGGGCACTGGAGAGCTCGACCGACTTCTCGCTGGCAGCGGACTGGCTCGTGGAGGAGCAGAGCAACCCCGCCGGCCTAGGAGGATGAGCTATGGGACTCGCAACACCAGGCGAAGGAGCACTGTGCACATCCCGGACAACCGTGCTGACCCAACTGTAATTCCCAGTTCTTCATTGCTAGGTTTCTTGGAGCGCTTCCCGTGGAGAATCGGTGCCAGAGGAGTTAAGTATCGGCCTTCGGCTGCTGATCTCCAAGAAAATCCTGGCGCCCGGCGCTATGCGCATGAAGACGAACCGCTAATGGAAGCAATGGATGGCGATGGAGCACGGCCGTCTTACAATGCCAATAGACGGGATCGCAGTGCTACTCAGTCATCGCGCGCAACAGAGAACTCGCTCAGCTCGCGCGGGGATTTATTCCCTAGCGACGAGGAGGAGGATGCTGTACCCCTTGATGATGAATTTGCACTTGCTTTCGGGCGTCGAGGGACGGGCTTAGAATCGGATGATCAGTCCGGTGCCAAATTCGAGATTGTAAAGTCTGCATCTGCGTCTAGTCTCGGCGATACATCCTCGAAAAAGCCAAAACGGAAGAAGAAGCGTTCTCCAAAGCGATCACCTTCTTACCAGGACGCCGCATTCTCTCAAGATGCTAGCACCCCATCAATGGCAGACTTGAAGACAGAGGAGGAGCGGGCAGCGTTGGATGAAGAAGCTGTAATTGCGAGAAAAAGGCTCGCCGCGCATGAGTTAGCTTTGAGTCGAGGCCTTGATACACGAGGCGGTGACAAGGTATGTGAGATCTTGTACCCTTGCTAATAGCGAAAGCGGAACTAATTGAGTACTATGTAGATTACCACGACATCCACTAATCCCAGTATCCTGTCACAAGATGAGGATAAACAGTTTAATCCACCTAAAAGGACATTCAGCGAATCATCAAGTCGCCCAATGTCCGCCAACCAAACCGAGCCCTTCCCACCTCTGTCCATGTCACCCGCATCCTTCGCCATGGATTCTCAGAGCTTATCAAAAGCCTCTCCAAGGGCTTTATCCCCACATGCGCTGGATGATAATACGACCTCTCGCAATTGATTCATTGCAGGGTCTCCACGCACATCGATGTAATTTGCTTTGGGTCGGTTTTATCAAACTCTCCCATTGCCCTGCCTTGTATGATATCATGATCGAACTTATTACACTATACCCCATGAAGTCAACGTCTCGAGGCAACTGAACTCCTTGACCGTTCTCGAATGTTAGATTTGAATACGCAACCAAGTCTGTCTGATAACACGAATGATGAAACATCAATTTATTTGCGTGCTCCTTTCCTCTTGCCCATACACCTACGGATCTAGTGTAATTCTTTTCATTCACATGGCATAGTCTTCCATAGCACAACCATGCGATACATGTCTCTCGATCTGTAATATCCAAACAGACTTATGGGACAGACTCCCACTCTACATAACTCCCTCCCTGTAGCGAACCTGATAATCACCCTGCAAAGACTCCTTCCTTCAATCTTCCCTTTTGATTCCTCCACCCAAGACATTCACATCATCTCTCACACCACCCCCACCCCCAGTATGAATCCTATTAATATCCCCCAACACACCCCAAACCCGTCCATGATGCCTCTCCAAATCCCAAGGCGGAACAAACCGCTCAATACACCTCGCAACAGCATCAAACTTGAAAATCTTCACCTTGGCACCAATAGCCAAAATCCCATAAATCGGCAGCAATCCTTCAGCGACATCCCCAAATCGACGAACAAGATACCTCTCCAGCTCATCCTGCCCCCGTTCCCACTGGTTATCATTATGCCGATCCGCACTTTGATAGTACAACGCTAGCACGGGGCTCCGCTGTCCACGATCCAAATGGGACAGCTCAAGCGTGAACATATCTGGATAGCCGCGCCAGACGTTGTGGATGTGCGGGTGGATGAAGCCTTGTGTTGGGGGGAATCGGAGGTTTAGGATGGCGTTCCAGATGGCGATGCCGTCTAGTTCGTGGTCGGTGCGGAGGGTTTGGACTTGCCATCTTATTGTTGGGATTTGGATATACTAGATTGTTGAAGGATTAGATGCTTGTGTAGGAGGTTGAGTGAACTGTGTGATAGGGGGGCTACTGACATCTCCGTTTTGTCTATTGCTGGACATGGTTTCTGGGGCTCATATTTAGTGTGAGCTGCGCTGCTTGTGTGGGTGGTTATTGTTTTTGATTAGAATTTGATATAGCTTGAGATGGGGATGTGAGGTGTAGATAGAGGGAAGCTCTAATATCAAAGTGACATATTTTGACCTAGCACTATAAATTACTTAGGTATAGCTGTTTGTTGGGTTCTTATTTGTTCTCTGGGGTCTTTTGTTCCAACTTTAGCTAATTACAAATATTAAGTAAACGCTAGTATATATAGGAGGTAATTATAAAGAGCTTATTGTTGGAGAACTGCTATAGAAACTACAAAAAACCTAGGTGGCATCCAGAAATTCATCTTCCGAGTCCAATGATTCTGAATATATATCCGGATCAATTGTCTCACCCTCGCTCACCTTTAGGTCCTTTGACTTGACTCGCTGAACAACGCTTCCCAGAAGTTCACCCATATCCCTTGAACATTGCAAGTCTTCTCTAATCATACTTTCCCTCGCGTTCTTTTCCCAAACGTCCAATTCACCTCGCTTCTTTTCTATTTCCTGAAGTTGCGCTAGCAATCTTTTTTCAAGGAGATCTTTGTTGCACTTCAGTTCTTCGATCACGGTTCGCAGCTCCCTCCGAACGCTCTCGACCTTGTTTGATCGATCCGAGTCTTCCAAAGCTTCCAGAAAAAGCTGCGCGTTCTCAGCAAGTCGTTCAACGCCAGTTGCGGTTTTTCGAAGTCGGTGCACAGCAGAATGTCGAAGTTCTCGCAGTAGGACAACAAACTCGCCAACGGGACGTTTCAGATCTGTGAACGGTGGGGTGGATTGGTGAGATAGTATCTTGGTCCATTCGGTAAGTTCGACCGCCTCGGGACAGTCCCATCCCCTCGTTATTAAGAGATGGGGAAAATGTCGCTGACCGAACTCGAAGCAACTTTCTTCAAGCAATTCTTGTATAGTCGTCAAGATTTGATGCTGACACCGGTAGTGAATGTAAACCGGATATAGCGATCGAATGGCTATAGGTGTGTCTGTATCTGGATCTGGACAATTTGCGGGAATAAGCAGGTCATCGCCGACTGTCCGTTCGCCTGCAACTTCGGAGCGTGTAATGATTTGCCTGTCTTTTGTAGCCTCACTGGCAGAGATTTCCCTAACAGTATTGGCCTCCTCTTTTGCAGCTTCTGCTTCTGAAGCTTCCCTCTCAGCGCTCTGGGTAGGCGACACATCGAATAACTCCGGAAATCGAATTTTAGCCTTCAAGGTCGAATCGAAGACCTGACTCTCGAGGAGCTTTTTGGCAATGTTGCTAGTGCGGTCGATATTGTATTCACGTAGAACATCGGTGAGGGAAACTTCGTTTCGTTTGATTAACCCTTTGACTGTCTTGAGTTTTCTCACCTGAGAGTTAGGGCCACGAAAGATGTGCTGGCAGGCCAGATATATCAGCCTCTCGTCAGGATCGCTTTGCAACATTTTGTAGCTTGATAAATGCCTTCATATACCCGGAACATACCCCAGCTTTATACCACAGGCATCCCAAGGGTCGGATCAGGCTTTTATGCAAACGTATACACCACCATTAACAAGCGTCGGTTATTCAGAACCGTCTTTAGCATCATGCTGCCAGTCAAAGCATGATTGCAGGCTCACCATGAATTCTGGAAGTTTCCGAAACCGTCCTCGCTGTTTGTCTTTCAGTAAGATAGTGGCACGTTGAAGACCGGAATGTAGTATCCATGCCCTAGAGGGAGGGCTAGAGGCACATTCCACGGATGTAACTTTTGACATTCTATATCCATAGGTTATTTGATACTACCGCAGCCTTCACATGAGTGACCGGAAGTAGAAGAGATCTAAGGTGATTCAATTCATCTCGGTATGCGAGAACATAGGACAGTGATAGTATGACAGAATCGGTTATCCGTCTTCACTTCCCAACAAAACTTGCATATCCTTCCAGGCGATACTATACGTCATGTTTGCGATTTTAATTTCTCCAGGACCTACTCTTCTCTGGTATTGCTGACTGATCCCAGCAGAACTGCCTATGCTTATCCTTTGTACTTGTATTTCAATCAGATCGGAAGAAATTGACTTGAGCCAACTTAGAGGGATTCAGCTTCACCTCAGCAATTTCGTGTTCATTTATTTGATTCAGCTGTGGCCATTCTATTTTCTTCACGTCAAGCGACCGTGCTGCTCAGGTGAGGCGGGGACGGAACACACTTCATTCTCAGCCTCTTTCAATAGGTGATCGATTAGCCATGAACTCAGTGACTTACTACTAATTATACCCCGCCATAAGCGATGGAGAAATGGCGCGTATATTATCTCTTGGGTGCCATGCTAATATAAAGTACGCTGGGATGGCTCAAAATCCTAGCTGTGAATGGCTCAGGTCTTCCTCGCCTCGCTTGATGAATAGCGAACGCCTTGGCAAGGCAATTTTGCTGGGATACATTCACGAATCATGAGATTCGGCTTGGACGTATCGAAAGGTTCATGACTCGCAGCGGCATTCAATCAACCCCTGTATTATACCTTTGAGTCGGAGAGGGCAGCCTTTCGCTCCAGAACACGTTGCCCGTCACCCTGTGTCTTGCATATGCAAGACAACTCAGCACACCCAGGAGAGGCCCAAGCTTCTACAATCCGGAGGCTCATTCCTGTGCGCCCAAAGGTGAATCCACCGTTTGTCTACATCAAAAATCTATGTGTAGCCATATATGCTTCTAGTGTAGGAAAAATTATAAATACGTGCTGTCACCACCTAGTTAATTCCACTACTCGCAATCCAGTGCCTGTCTCGTGACTCATTATATTCATTATGTCTTCAACAACAACTAAGTCTTCAACAACAACCAAGTTAGTCCAGCAACAAGGGCCTGTCACTAAGAAGGCGGAGCTTGAAGATGCCTTGATGAACAAAATCATTCAGCACTGTCGCCAACTGACTTTGGATCTCGACTTCAAGAACGCATCGGCAACTTATACTCAGGTCAAGGAGCAACAGGCGCAAATTCGTACTCGAGATGAAGAATTGACCAGATTGCAAAAGGACATTGAAGCTCAGAAAGAGACGGAATCGGTTGTGATCAGCAGATTCTCCGCAGCGAATCAGGACCTAGCCATCCAAAAGGAGATTGCAGAAAAAAAAAACGTCTCTCTCGAGAAAGGAAATGCAGAAAAAGATAAATCTCTGGCTGAGGTCTCTCGAAGAATACAAGAACTCCAGCGCCAGGTACAAACGCTGCTATCGGAAAAATCTCAGGATGAAAAAAAGATGAGCTCAATAATTGCACAACACAATCTGGAAGTTGATTCCTTCCAGATAAAGCTCAAAGAAAGAGATGCATCAATCGACAAATTGAAGGAAAGTGATGCAGAACTTCATAGCCAACTTGACAAAGAGAAAGCAAAAAGGGCCAATCTTGAAAAAGACAAAGATTCGCTGGATGAAAAGATAAGCAAGGCTCACAGTCGACTTGAGAAGTTCGATTCCTTTATCCTTGAACATCGCCAAATTGACGAGCAGTCAATGTTAGTACCTCCCCCAACCAAAACATTGCAGATCATTGATTTTAGAGCTCAGAATAGATGGCTTTTCGAGCCTCTGGGGCTTTGCAGTAAGCGAAATCTGGTCCATTCTGCGGCAAGATCTGAACGAGGAGAATCTCAGAGTAGGTTTTTCTACATATATTCTATGACCTCAAGTGCTAAATCGAAACTGACACTAACCTTTTCCGGAAGAACGACGGACCCTGGAACAAGTTCAGACAAGCTACTGAGACTGCTTTCCGAGATGGAGCTATCCAGAGACAGCGTATTCCCCTGTGTGCTTCGAATTCCGATGCCGCCAAGGGAATGCGTCTAGCCGTGATGTTGGGCATTCTCTCCCGGCAACTCGACGAGCAAATTTTTCAACCAATTTACTTCCCATCTGAGGCCGGCTATCTCAGGATGAACCTCAATAAGCTCGTGAAAAACGACACCGAAAAAGAGCATTTCTATCGCTCCGTTCTATGTTCTATTGACCGCGACGGGCAGGAAACTGAACTTCGGTCTAGGGCCAATTCTATTGTTCAAACTGTTTCCCACTATCTCTATGAGATTGTCTCGACTACCCAGTATGGTGAGCTCAGAGAGCGGATAAAGAACGTTGTTGATAGGGCCATCGAGGTCTGGCGTCCTATCCAGAATTCCACGACAAGATATGAGACAGGGTTCAATCCTGCCGATTGGGCCCCCGAGGAAGATTCCCTATTCGAGTTTCCGATGGGCGGTGAAGATCCAGTCAGGGCTGAGCACCAAAAAGATCAATTTTTTGTCATTTTCCCTGCATTGTATTGCTTGGAAAGTGACGCCTATATTTTGACTCCCGTCATTCCGCTCATGAGCTCGCAGAAATTATATATCGCTGCTGATCAAGAGCTAAGGGAAAAATATCAAGGCAAAGCGAGTCCCACTACTACACAATCCAGTCGAAAAAGGCAGAACTCGGTTGCTAAAGCCAAATCGCCGTCAAATGGTACCAATTTTTTAGGGAGACACTTCGGAGGGTCAAGCCACTAAGGAAACGCAAGTCGCGTACTAGAGCCAAGAGAGAATTTCAGACCTCTCCAAGGACGTTTTATGGATGGCAGTAGCTTTTTATCGTTTGAACTCGCTGAGTCTTCATGTCTGCTTTCTTTTGCTTCATTTATGGGTCTGTATGTCGCTTCTAATTTTGATCACAATCTCATTCACTACAGGGCCGGATCGATATCAGCTTCACCTTTCCATTCCCTTCGATTCTTTCTCGAGCTCTGGTTGTTTTTATTGTAATCTGCTTGAAACAAGATATGTTCCCTTACTACTTCAGAGTCGCCCATCAGTAGAATAGTTTGGCATAGTGGAAGGCTATGATTGGCCGGAAGATGGCGTGGAAGATAGTGATTAGGTACGGCGTAAAGGGGTTTGCCATGTACTTTTTAGATACCTTGGGACTGACATTTGGAGACACGATGGCTATGTTTAAATTATAATATAGTCTATAGTCTATAAATATGATATAACCAGTTGAGTTAACTCTTAGACTCAGTCAAACACTGATGTGAGCGTCAGACATCTCGATGACAGCCAGGTTATTTGCTGTTAGATCATACCGATTACCTGAATATTCATTCTTTCTGAATATATGAAAAGCCATAAGCTCTCGCTAAATATGCAATCCAGTGTATACATCAGCATAAGGATGACTCTAGGCAATATTCTAGATGAATGAGAACATCGTCGTTAGCCATGTAGTGTTAGCTAGAACAACAGGGCCCTTTCAATATAAGCAAATAGAGATATTTTAGCCAACATGACATTAAAACATAATTAAGACTCTGGTTTTGACTCTCTATTCCTAAATGCCTAGATACTATGAAGTTCACTAAACAGAAGACACACTCTCTCTACACCCGCTAGACCGGAGGATCGCGGGATGCCCCACGCGGGGCCTCATTTCCTAACTTGCCCGCCCTTCTGATCGGTGTTGTGTGAATCCGTAGCACACATCAATTCGGAATCACCTTAGTTCCACTTCACCTGGGACACGCTTGTTACACAGCGAAGAATACAGCCTAGTGATTCCCACCAACATGGCCAAATCCGAATCCGATCTCAGATCCATCCTTGATGGCGGCTTCAATCCTCAAAAGTTCCCTTGGTATGAGCCGGAATTAACAGAAGCTCCTGAGCCGGCGAAGACACTGCTGGAGAAGTATAGCAAAATACCGCCTGGACAAGTCGTGGAACATGTGATGAAAGTGGTGAGTCACTGTAGTATTTCTCCCGGTTGAGATGGGGTACTGACGATGATTGATTCACTCAGAGAGATCGTGCATTTGCCGTGGTAAGTCAAGACTCTAAGCCTAAAGCCCGTCATGCCGTTCGGCTCCCACATTTCCATGTGCATAAGATGCAATCAACGGCATGAGGGTTTCAATTACTAGGCACCCATCAACTCGTTCCTAACACCGATGCCCAGTTCCCATATCCTTGCATTGGATCATTCAGATTCCTAGACTTGAGCATTCCGCAATCACCGCTCTATCCGGAAATCCTGGAGAGACTTAAGTCCGGTCAGAAACTGCTCGATGTGGGATGCGCTGTCGGACAAGAGCTACGCCAACTGGTAAGTATCACTTGCCAATTGAAGAAATGATCGGAGGCTCGTTAACAGCCCCAAACATTGACGTAAGATCTAACGCTCCAATCTAGGCATTTGATGGCGTTCCTTCTGAGAATCTCTATGCCTCAGACCTGCGCCAAGACTTTTATGACATTGGTTACGATCTCTTCAACGACCATGAGACTCTCAAAGCACAGTTCATAGTAGCAGATATCTTTGACGATGACTCTGATTTAGTGATGACTCTGACTCACCAGATCGATATCGTCAATGCGGCTTCATTCTTCCACCTGTTCAACTGGGAGCAGCAGGTCCTCGTTGCCAAGCGGCTGGTTGGGTTACTCCACGACAAGCCCGGCTCTCTCATTATTGGCCGACAAGTAGGTAGAGTAGATCCCCCGTCTCAAGAGGATGAGACTACTGGTGGGCATTATCGACATGATCCTACTACGTGGAAGAAGCTTTGGGAGCAAGTTGGTGCTGAAACGGGGACGCAGTGGGAGGTCGAGACTTGGATGGAGAAGTGGGCTGGACATGATAAGATGATGAAGGATTATCATGAGGGAGTGAATACTTTCAAGTTGAGGTTCAGTGTGAGAAGAGTATAGCGGAGCCATGTGGATATTACTGGTTTGTATATAGTACATATTTGAATATCATAGAGACTGGTATGTTTCGTTTCATTTTGTTACACTGGCTATCGGCTCGGTCAGTCAAAAGCACCTTCTGTGCAAGCCTACTGTGTATTGGCTGCAAAATGCTGGGGTGTAGGTTCTGGCATAACAGAATCATACTAGGCCGGTGGGAGTCCATTATGTGACTGGGGTGCTGTGGGCGATTTCTGGATCTGGGGAAGCTGCATCGATTCATCAAAAAGCCATGGCGGGTTGGCAAGAGACATGATTTCTTGGTCAAATATAGTCCAAGATTCGTCTGCTTGTGGACCCGGAAAGACAAGTCCTAAACTGGTTTCAGGGGGAGTGTGCATGGCCTGCATATTCGATTCAAGGTGGTGAAATAGAACAGTGTGAACGCTTGCTACGGACTGCTTTCTTCGTCCTAGGCTCTGAAGATGTGATTGAATGAGGAGCAGATCTATGAATCAGGCATTAGAGAGGGTTTTGTCGTTGTAGGGCTTAAGTTGTGATTTACCGTCTTGGTGAGTCATGCCGTCTTCAACACCTTGAAGAAGTAATACGGCGGCCCACGTGATCATCTAGTTTCTGTTTAGAAATACGGAAGAAATTGAATATAGGAACAAACTCACTATCAAGTCCCAGTTAGACCAGATGCTCGCGTCGTCCTGTCTTAGTCTCAACACTGTCCGTGCCGAAACGAGCAACTCGTGTCGCTCAAATGGACTGATGTTCGCAGGACTGAGCTCGAACCCGCGAGCCGGGTAATATATTGAAAGAACATATAACTTATGCAGATGATATTGAAGTAGAATTAGAATACCTTGTCGATCAGACGGGGTTGGTTCTGGCAAGGGTCAGATTTGAAGTTTCACTTTCTGGCTCATGATTACTCACGAGATGTGCCATTATATCGTACTAGCCAATCATCTAGTTTGCGTGCCCAATGCCTGACAACTCTCGAGTCATTTTCTGTAAAGGGAGACCGAGGCACAGGTAGACTGTTTGCCCCCCTTGAATTGATAGAAGACCATATGCTCGGGAGTCCACGGCCCACAAAATGACTCAATCCAAAATGCATCATTTCTGCAAGACCTTGAAAGGCGTCTCCTTGGTGGCTCTCTAGTCGTTGTAGTCCCGGTGCTGGTGCGTGTCGTGGAAGTAGAGGGTAGGACATGTGCATTGAAGCGTGTTCGATATCAATGACCTAGATTCGTCAGATTGAGGCAAAATGATAGGTATCTGGGTCAGTTCTTGCCTGCAGACCGGAGAACAGCCCACGCCAGTCGCGAGTAGTAGAATCCATTTCTGCTAGATAATGATCGAGCCACATCCGATATGCCATTGCAATCCATGAGCCCGTCGTTTCAACATAAGCTTCAGAGCTTAAGCAAGCCATGATCAGACCAAGAATGTCGTGAAATGCTTTCTCTCTTTTCGATTGTGAGGATAAAGTATTTTGCTCTTGGTCTGTCTTCTCTGCTGTCGGCAAGGAGTGCTGAGGAAGACGTGGGGTCGCAAGCTCTGCAACAGCACAACAAATAGCAGTAAAATACCCCGAGTCTAATGATGCTAGTCCGTCTGATGGGTGCTGGAGAGCCGATATGTAAAGGACAGAAGCGAGCAGTACGGGGCTTGGAGAAGTGAACGCCCCATGGTCCGTCAGGAAATGAAGAAGCGGAAGATCATTCAAAAACCTGGGATATTGTTAGAACATTCTTGTAACGCCACCTTTTGCACAAAACATACGAGCTCCATAACTGTTCTACAATGGGACGGGACCAGACATCTTTCTCTGGGGGCGGACGAGTAATGACTCTTAGATGTGCCAGTGCCGACCACACTCCCCGTAGTGAAACCTCTTCTATATCCTCTTCGGGGCTTGCATCACGAGATAAATTGGCCTGAGCTTCGGTGATGCCTAACACGGTTTCGATTCTAGACAACCGGTTCAGGATTGACTGGTGATCTAGATTTACTGGGAAAGCATTGAGCGCTTGATCCTGCTGCATATCAAGCAATTCATGGATTGCCGATGCCTGGGGGAAAGATCAGCTCGCCATCCGGGTCATTATTTCTATCATCACCTGTTACTTACATTGGCCCGAGGCTTGAATATACAAGCAGCTCGGGTGTGGCGACAACGGCGACATGGAGGTGGTCCGGATACTTCGCATTTCATCTAATTCATGTAAATTTTATCGCGGTCTCAAGAGAGTCATTTCGAAGGTGCGACATGTATACCTTCAGACGTCGGCAATTTACTTGCCCCAGTTAGCCCTCTGCCAATTGGATACCCGTACTTCCACTCACCACAGGCCTTGGTCGGCTTCGGGCCCACTAATCTCTTCATGGCGTCTCAGAGGAAATCACAATCATTCGGTAGTATAGTAGATCCTTGAAGGGGAAAAGCAGAAGCGCCTGGCTGTATTTGATCAAATGTCAAACTTGGGGAAACTAGTACACTTAGCACGTGGAATAGCACCAGTCACATGACAGTTATAAAAAGATGGGAGATGGGATCACCACGTTTTCACCACGTTTCGAATCCGATATATTCAATGGGTGTTTTGCTGAAGAGATCTTTATATCCTATGGCAGATTGATCTTGCATGATGGTTCCAGCTTAGTGTTTAGTATGATTTGTACGAAATTTTGGGGCCTGCCTGCCAGTTAACTAGACGGACTTGGCTCTCCGACCCTCGGACATGAGGAACGACAATGGGATGGTCGAACTGGAATGCTGCAATAGCAATAGTAGATGAGATCTCCCGAGAGGATCTGAAATTAGATGTGGTGTTGATCGCTACGGGTGAAACACCGATGGTGTTCCTACCTGTAGATAATGATGCCTTTCATCTGGACGTTTCCAAGACGCCGTCAAGCGCCCTACCACCGGGGTAGATTACTACTACCCCGAAGATGCCAAGGGATGGGAATGTATATGGAGGATATATATATCTATTTCTTACGAATCTCAGGATGAGATTGATGTTCCCACGTTTTTAGTCCGTCCTGCGTAGGCTTAAAGGTCCAGGAAGGTTCCGAAAAACGGAGAAGAAAAGTGTACCTTGAGGTTCACATTCCCTTTGTTCTTGCGCGAGCATCTCCATAATGGAAATGAATGCGACACCTCCAACCAAAGGTGGTGACTGGTTGGAGGTGTGATTAGCTCTGTGCCGAAGCACGTGAATATCTTCTGCGCGGTTGGGGTATGTAAGGGAAAGTAAAGGAAGTCACAAGAAGAGGAGAATGGAGATGTATACATGTCAGATATACACGGATATATGTACAGAATTGTGATGCAGGGAATGGCAAGGAGGTAGAAATACATGACAACATGAAGTGGTGATACAAGGCCCTTCAACACGGGCTATGTCGAGTAACAAGGGAAGGTGTGGAAGGCATTAAGGGGACTACTAGCAATCTTACAAAGAGATTGCTTAGGCGGCAGCATCCATGGAAAGCTTACGCAGCTCCCATTCGGAATCAGCCCAGTCCTTCTTCTCACCCAGGACGCAAGTCGTTTTCCGCGTGCCGTTCACCAGGAACTTTTCAGCGGCCGCATTGACATCCTTAGCTGTGACATCCAAGACCTGCTCTCTCCAGCGCTGGTCCATTTCGTGGGTAACACCGCTCATGAAATAGCGAGCACCTTCATCGTCAACGCTGATAGGTGCGTCAAGACCTTGGAAGATACCAAGCTTGGCTTCTTCAATCTCACGCTCAGACCAAGCACGGTCCCGAGCAAAGATACCGCAGTTCTTGAAGACCTTGAGCGAGTTCAGAGGGTTCGGGTCGCGGTAACTCATGAAAGTAAAGATACCCTTGAGGGGCCCGTTGCTGGCTCCAGCACCATAGGCACCTCCCTTCTCCCGAATCTCGGGGTGGAGGTAGTTGTGAGTAAGAAGCTGTGACAAAACGCTGAGAGGAGCGCTGGATGGATCGACGAATGGAACAGTTTGGGTTGCCTGGCCAGAGTAATAGACCTTGTAGGGCATTTCATAGAAAGCCTTATCAGCTGACTGGAAGGAAGAGGTGGCCAGGTTGGCGCTTGGGGAACGGGCATTAGGAAGACCGGAGATCCACTTTTGCAGGATAGATTCGTTGGCGCTGGCGCTCTCCTTTTCACAAACCATACGGACACGAAGGTTAGAAGATGTGATAGCGAAGGATTGGATCAAGCGAAGCTTCTCAATCAGCTCCTGAAGACGCTCTGGGGAGGACTCTGCGTCCTTGAGCAGGTTGGCCGTAGCTTGCAGTTGATCGAGACCAGATTGCTGCTCCTGAACCCAGAAGCTTTTAGAAAGGCTGGCAGCTGCAGCATTGACAGCGTATCGGTGGCCAGTACCTGCGATGGCATCTATAGCCCCATTGGTAGTCGTCCGCAAAAGTTCCTGGATCATGGCCGGTGCAGCAGGGCTAGTGAAATCTGTCTCTGTGACAAGAACCGAAAGCATTTCCAGCATCTCGGGAATGTTCTTGTCAATCGCAAATCCAGAGAACTGCATGCCCTCCTTGAATTGGTCAAGGTGGGTGGGAGATGATACAAGGAATGATGAGGTGGAAATGCCTCCGGTCTTCAATTTTATCAAATCTTCCCACTGTTCCATGGACCGATTGGCGGTTCCCAAACGCATAACGCAGTCATTAAACAAGGGCATGAGCAAGCGAAGGTCATTAGGAAGATCAACAAATTCGTTCAAAGCCTGGAAGTAAGTCAGGCCATTGGTAGGAGCCTCACGCCAAACTACATCGGCACCCTCGACTTTAGACTCGCGGAGAGGCTTGCGTTCCTTCTCTCGCGAAATATCCTTAACCCTCAACGACGGGAGGCAGCTGAGGTCAGCATTATGGGCGTCTTCTTGAATCTTGAGAAGTTCCAGTTCTTCTTTTCCGAGCTTGGTGACAGCCTGCTCGACCGATCCGTGCTCTTCGATAAGCTGAGCAAGCTTGTTCGTCTTCCGAACTGCTTCCTTCTCGTCCAATTCTTTGCTAAATGTCGGAGTACCGACCATCGTGAATGTCATACACTGGTCATTGATGAGGTATTTTTCCACCAAAGATTCGAGATAACCTGGTTTCGTGTATCTGGACTTGAACTCATCGACGACATCATTCCATGCCAGCTCTTTCATGGGATTCGAGCCGTTGAGCCAACTTGAAATGGTCTTCTCCATCACACCAATTCCGAAATTCGCAGTCTTGTGGCGAAGGGCAAGCTCTAGCTGATGAAGGAAACCCTTCACCTTCTCCTCGCTGAAACCTGTTGAGACAGTTTCCCGGAAAACATTTTGGATCACCCCCTTAATAGTGGGGGCATCGGCTTCAGTCACACCGTTGAGTCCGACTGAGAAAATGGGAGTCCGACCAGAAGAGTCAAGGCCAGTGTTTGGGGTGAAAGAGGAGCCAAGACCACTCTCGACAAGAGCCCGGTACATCGGTGAACCGTAGCCATCGAGGAGGAGTGAGGAGACAATTCCGACCGAGAAGGTTTCCACGATGTCGGTGGTGTCACCCATATACCAAGATGTGGACGTTTTGTGCTGTTTATCTTCGCCGGCAAATGTATCGATAGGACCAGGAACTGTCACGTTCAGAGGACCCTTGGTAAGGTCCATAGGTCGCTTGATATCGGTATCAGCCTGCCCTTTTTGGAAGCCATCGAGAACAGCGCCGATCTGCTGCAAGTGATCAGCCAAAGGCATATCACCGTATGTAAGGATCTTCGAGTTGCTGGGATGGTAGTTGCGTTTTGAGAATTCCGTCAATTGCTTATGAGTAAGGTCTGTAATGTACTCTGGGTCTCCACCTGAGTTGTTGAGGGAGGGGAAAATGCTCTCCTTGAAGCGAATGTAGTAGAGGTAGTTAGCATCAGAGATCTGGCCCTTCATCTCATTATACACGACACCCTTGAAGACGATGTCCTCCAATGACAGGTTTTTCTCTGTTTCCCCGGGAACTGACTCTCCAGCACGCGGGTCTTCAGGACCCAAGCGCCAACCTTCTTGTCTGAAGTCAGATTCTTTGAGAAGGGGATGCAGCGTAGCGTCAAGATAAACAGACAAAAGGTTTTGGAAATCTAGCTGGTTGGTTGTGGCGAACGGATAGGTAGTGTGGTCAGAAGCTGTAAAAGCATTCATGAAGTTTGAGAGCGAGCGAGGAAGCATCTTGAAGAACGGGTCTCGGATGGGATATCTTTGAATCAATAGGTTAGTAGGGTTTATTGAGGGATATGGAGGTATGCTACTCACTTCTCACTGCCACATAACGTGGTGTGCTCCAAGATATGAGGCACACCAGTAGCATCCGGTGGGTTTGTCTTGAATCCGATTCCAAACACATTGTTCTTATCGTCTCTAGCCACATGCATGTAGTCTGCATCGGTCTGGTCATGTTTCAGCCAGACCGCAGTCAGATGAAGCTCGGGGACATGCTTCTTCTCTTTCAATGTGAACCCATGAAGCTTCTCGCCGACTTTGGGAAAGTTATCCAAATTAGTGACAGTTGATGCGGCTCGTAGACTATTGCGCGGAAGGATTGTCTGAGCAGGTTTTAATGAGCGAGCGATAGAGGGGCGCGAGTTCGGTACTCGCGCTTGACCGAAGCGCATCGATGAGCGCAACATGATTCTGGGTAGTTGAGGATCTCAAGAACAAGCTCGGGACCCCGGAGTTGAAAATGTCCTGATGGATCCCCCGATCCCGCTTACATCATCTTTGCTAGTGTAAGCCTCTTGAATGGCCCAGCCCCGAAGCACAGTAGGGTTGAAGCATGTCGGGAGGAACTTGTGGACATCCCTTGAGGTCAACTTTCCCATTCCGACATCCGATATCCAACTTAAAGTAAAACCTGTCTTGTACACAGGGTGATTTTTGATCCAACAGCTTTTGTGTTCATTGAAGAAGACCGTTGCCCAGGCGCCTTCCATTTCTGGGTCGATGACTAAGATTGTCCCCTCGTCGAAGTTCTGCTCCGGAGACCAACATTTGCTCTTTCCCAAACGCTGCGACGAACGAACAACGCCTACATCCTGGAGCCAGTGACCTCACACGTGAGTCGTGTCTCTAGGGTCTTCCCTCGGTGTGATTGATCCGTCCATATCCTGCTCGGTATCCCACCTAGTTTGCGCAAATTTTCGGCCTCCGGCCTCCGTACCAACCTTCCGTGAATCGAATCGCCAAATACTCTGTCATTGCAATAGTCTACGAACGCATCCAACCGGAATGTCATCTACCGCCATGGCGAAAAAGAACAAGGGGAAGAAAACGGCCGACCCCAGCGAGACATCTAAACTTCTGGCGGCCAAAATCTCCCAACTGGAGCAAGATGCCGCTGGCGAGAAAGACCAAGAGGCGGAAATCGGTGCGTCATTCCCCTTGTGTTTTCTGGCGTTATCACACTATCCTCGTTTGATTGGTGCCACTGGGCCATGGTAGGGATTCAAGGCAACTAACCTGGTTCTTGGAATAGAGCGCGAGGTCAAAAAGGCAACTCGAGACCTCAATCAGCTTTTGAGCAACATCGAGTCTCCCATGACCCGACTCGAGACCGTCCATAAGAAGTATACCGAATTATTGGCGGACATGAAGAAGTTGGATCGTGATTATTCCAAGAGCAAGAAGCGTGCCGACCAGTTGCAAAAAGATCAGGACAAGGGCAAATCCGATCTCAGCAAGACTATTACAATGAAAGATAAGCTGGAGAAGTTATGCCGAGAGCTTACGAAGGAGAACAAGAAAGTCAAGGTCGGTTCACCAACATGCGTCTCGAGAATATTGCGCTACATACCGCGGAGAATCCTTCTGCTGAACACGTGAACAGGATGAGAATAAGAAGTTGGAAGATACTGAGAAGAAAGCACGCTTGATTGTCAATGAACGTCTCGATTCGCTTTTATATGACATTCAAGATGTCATGGCTGCCAAAGGAAACCCTCGTAGCGAGAAGGTTGATCTCGATTTGGATGAAGCGTACGATTCACATATCCTTTTTCCCCGGCATTTTGGTATACTAACTAGAGGGTTGCAGGCTCCGTGCTAAGCTCAAAACCATCAGCGAGCAGTTCGACACGCGCGACCTGCATTACAGGGGTCTTCTGCGCAGCAAGGATTCCGAAATCCAAAGTCTTGCCTCGAAGTTCGAGGACCAGCGTCGTGCAAGTGAAGTTGAAGCCAACCGCAGCCGAGCTTTGACTTCCCAGGTTTCCACTTTCTCCCACACTGAGGCCGAGTTGCGCAGCCAACTCAACATCTACGTCGAAAAGTTCAAGCAGGTACAGAAAGGCTCCCGTGATCATCCATCCTCGCTTGCTGACAAGGACCTTCAGGTCGAAGACACTCTCAACAACAGCAACGATCTTTTCCTTACGTTCCGCAAAGAGATGGAAGAAATGTCCAAGAAGACCAAGCGCCTAGAAAAGGAGAATCATACTCTCAATCGGAAGCACGAGCAAACTAACCGTAATATCCTCGAAATGGCCGAGGAACGGACCCGGAACCACGAAGAACTTGAAAGATGGCGTCGGAAGTGCCACCACCTCGAAGCCCTTTGTCGGCGCATGCAAGCTCAGGGCCGAGGCGAAGGCCTTGCTCTAGCTGAAGGCGATGATCATTTAGAGGGCGACGATGAAGGTACCGAAAGCGAGTACGATGATGATTATGAAGATGATGATGAGGACATTAGTGATGAAGAAGAGTTTGAATCCGGCCGCCGCCCCTTAGAGAAGGTAGAGAAGCCTGTGTTTGGACCAACTCCACCCCCGAATCTTCTTTATCGGACGGCTCCTCCGAATTCCACAGGGGTCAATGTCAATGGCTTGGTTTTCTAGAATCTTCCAATTTATTTGATGTCGAATTTGTTTGAAGTGACTTGCTACCATCGAAGAAGATCTCATTCTGTCCTTCGCATCTGTCTAGAGCCAGGTGGACCACCTGGCTTTTGACTCAGATGGGATCGTGAATTCATGCCGGATCACCAAGTATAGAAGGTCTACCTAGGGTACACCATCAATATTTCTCTCTATCTCACGATCGTCCTCAGTGACCCCCAAGGCACAGTATCTCTTCGTCATTTGATTCCAGTCTGTTTGAATTTCATGTGTTTTTGTACAAGTACATTTCAAATGTTATCAACAATGAAAGAACGTGACAAATGCCAAAAAACCCACTGTGAGAAACAATCAACCTTCATCTTTCATCTTACGAGATCTATATCATATCTATAGTTTACTCGCAGGTCCGATGTATGACCCTGCAAGTCTGACCACATCAACAGCCTGCTGAACCATTTCCTTCACAATAACCCCGGCCGGCTTAATCTCACTAATACCAGCCGAGACATCACCCATTAGGAATGGCATGTCAATATCCTTGTCTTTCTCCAGATCATCTGCCATTGGCACAATCCCCTTGGAAGTCAAGTTGGCAATGTCAAGTGGCCGCTTCTCCCACTCCTTAATATAGTCATTGGGCAGCATGCGCAAAGGTCGACCAGTTACCACAAGTGTACGCTTAGTCTCACCAAACTGCGCCCCAACAACAGCCTCCTTGTGCAACCGACTGGCACCGCTCTCCTCGGAGGCCACAAACCGTGTGCCCACCCACACACCCGCAGCACCATACATCAGTGACGCCGCCAAGCTGCGACCATCATTGATACCACCGGCAGCAACAACAAGCGCCGGCTGACCGGTCAACGGGCTCTTGTACTTCCGTGCAACATCCACAATCGCAGGCACAAGCACAGAGAACGGTACATCACCAGTATGACCACCTCCCTCGCCGCCCTGCGCACAGACAATATCGACACCGGCCTTGAACGCCTTCTCAGCGTGCTTGGGTGCACCAACCATATTCATAATCAGAATCCCGGCCTCGTGTAGCCGCTTGATGGTTTTGGCTGGTGGAATGCCAACGGCGGAGACGAAGAGCTTCGCGCCGTGTGCGATGGTCACTTCGATGAGCTCATCCAGCTGTCCGTGGGTGTAGTCGTGGTTTGTGGCGCGCGCTCCGCCTCCGACTTGGGGCAGTGCGAGATCGACGCCGAAGGGGAGCGAGGGGTCTCGTAGAAGTGACTTCAGTTCTGTGAGCATCTCTGATAGTTGCTCGGGCGAGTAGCCCAGACCACCGATTGTACCCAGGCCGCCGGCGTTGGAGACTGCTGCTGCCAGTGGTGCGCCAGATGCGCGGGCCATCCCAGCTAGAAGCACTGGGTGTTGGATTTTGAGGAGAGAGGTAAGGGGTGTTTGCAGAGACATGATTGTGCGATTGGTGTAGGTTATTGCTCGGAATTGAGTAGAGGTGAGGAATAGCTCTCTATCACACCCTACATTAGCGACACAATGAATCTTTATGTAGATTGAAGCTTCGGACTTAGTGCGGGGAAGCTTTAAGCCCCGGACCGAGGCAGTTGATGACAGATCTACATCCAGGACTATGAGCATTATGAATTGCACATCTCTGATACTCCGTCACTGTGAGTATGAAGATGCATTCCGAGGTTTATCATGATCTACTTGTTCATGTAAATTGAGGCTCGTTAATCTTCACTTTGAGCATTGACACAATACTTACGATTCTATACCCATTGCACAACATAGTTCACCTTTCTACTTAGTTGATCAATTCTTATTCTGAATCATATTTCATCAAGTAGCTAAATAAAATCGGTTACCATTTCTATCCAGAACTCCCTCAGGCTAACCAGTTGGCACGAGTTCCAAAAGCGGGAATGTAATTGAACGCGCTAACTGACGCGTGGGCGCGTCAAATCTCTTTACATCACCCCAACTATCCCCAATCACAATATCACAGTGCCCCCGGAAATGATGGCTCCGGATGCTGAGCACTACACCTTTCTGAGTCCTCCTAGGTAAATCTCTTCGGTCCACCCTCCCTCGGTCCAATGTGCGACTTGCCGCGGAGCTTTTGCTGACCATTGGATGTCCTTGGTGATAGCAAGGAGGAACAAGAGCAGGAACCAGTCTACCGCACACCCTCTCATTATAATCCTCGCTTGACATTCCATCTACCGGCGGGCGCAGCTCGGCACTATCAGCAGCAATATGGCGATATGTACTTTTTGCGACTGGCGAAACTGAAGCCTGCTGTGGAACAAAATGCCACGGATGCATGGGAGGGACTCACTGTAAGGGCACTGAACTCTTGGGGATTTTTCTGTTTCAGCCTGTGCATTATTCTGACATATATCCGCCCATGTAGATTGCCGGAGAGAAGGTGCGACGCGTTGACCGAGTGCTCGATGTCCGACAAGGCGAGCTGTGCTGGGTCGCCGGCACTGTGTATATGGATTTGCCAATGAAGCCCAATATTTTGGAAGATCTTAGCAAAGAGGTCAGTGAGATAACCCGTCGCTCTTGGTCTCATTAACAATTTCTAGAATTTTACTTCCGCGCCCCCTCCCCGCCGCACATACACTGATCCCTCCAATCCCTCTGCGACCCAAATCATGATGGAAGATGAGTCCGGCCGCTTACGACTCACTGGAAACTTTTTGCGGTCTACACAGCTGGCGACGGGCGCCATTATCGCGGCTCTGGGAACTGAGGATGCGAACGGGGATTTCGAGGTTATTGATATCAAATTACCAGACTTGGCGCCGCAACCTCAACGATGGGAGAGCAAGGCTCCGGAGAATGGAGTAGAGATTTCTGGGAAGGAACATGGCAAGATCGCTTTCGTCAGTGGTCTGGGCATCACAGGCACATCAAGCGACACGCTTGCGTTGGAACTATTGACGGATTATCTTTTGGGGTACACAGGGTTCTCAGGCAACGACGATAACAGTCCTTCCTCGAGCTCATCCAAGATTACCCGCTTGGTCATCGCAGGTAATTCACTTGGAGCCAGCGTAATTGCTGATGCAGCGAAGTCTGGCGACGCAGCTCCAAAGAAAGCCGCGCCGAAAAAGTATGGTTACGACGCTTCTGCATACAATGCTTCACCTATCACACAACTGGATACTTTCCTAGCGGAGATCTTGCCCAGCATTCCTGTCACAATCATGCCTGGTGAGAAAGATCCAGCAAACTTCTCCCTCCCTCAACAGGGTATCCACCGTGCTATGTTCCCTCAGGCAAGGGCGTATTCTGCACCCCCAGCTAGAGGGGACGAAAAGCCCGAAGTGGGCTGGTTTGACAGCGTCACCAACCCATGGGACGGCGACGTGGAGGGTTGGCGACTATGGGGATGTAGTGGCCAGAATGTGGATGATGTCCTCCGATACATTGATATTGAGAATGGGGACGGTGCTCCGGATGACGAGACAGATTCCGATGTCCGGATGAGGATCATGGAAGCTATGCTTCGCTGGCGATGTGGTGTTCCGACTGCACCGGACACTATTTGTAGGTTTCCAGCAGCATCTGTCTCGATGAATATTTGCTAACTTTGCTCTAGGGTCATATCCATTCCAATCCGACGATCCATTTGTGATTGAATCCTGTCCGCATATCTTCTTTGCCGGAAATCAACCACAGTTCAAGACTGCCACCATTGAGGGAGATGTTCCTCTCCGTCTCGATGGCGACACTCAAATGATGGACTCTGGTGATGGGGGTGATCCTGCTCGTGTTCGACTACTGGCTATTCCCAAATTTAACGAGACAGGAGAGCTAGTGTTGGTTGATACCGAGACACTAGAGGTCGAGGTTATCCGATTCGGGGTTTTCAAGGGCCAGGAAGAACAAAAATGAATTGATAGAGATACCATGTTGAATATGGTCCTAATGAAATGCCTCCCAACTATCACCAGTGATTGTATTCCGTACTCTGTATGTAAACATATAAAGCCCTTATATACATCCCGAGTGGCTCCACGCGCCAAGACCCACAAAGGGAAGAATCAATTCCACCAACTTCCTCGACGACCTCCATCAAGAGCCCTAATAGATGTCGGGTGTGTCTTTCTCAACAGAACTAATAGACCAGCTTGTCAATTCCAAATCATTTGCATTCAAAAGAACCCCTTTTGAACATCCATCATCATGCTACTCAATGCCAACATCGGTACGCCGCTCCACGCCCATACCCACATCTATATACTCTCCCCAGAAACACCCCAATCAAGAGTATAAAAAATCAGATAAAAAGCTAATCCCAGTTTCTTTCTCTGAGAAATATAGCCCTCTCTTCCTCAAAAGCCCTCCTAGTCCCATACTCATCATGGCACGTCCCCCGATATCACGAATGGATGAAAGACCCCGTAAGCAAAATTAATCATAACCAACCCCCCATCAAAACACCCCATTCTCACAAAACCAGGAAATCCAAGAAGCTACAGCCTCAGAACCCCTATCTCTAGAAGAAGAATACGCAATGCAGCGCAGCTGGCGCCAAGACGCAGACAAACTAACCTTCATCGTCTGCCGGGCAATCACCTCCGGCGAAGACGACATCCCCAGCCAAACACAGCTGCAAAATGAAAGCGACTCGCCTTCAACCATGGTCGGGGATATCAATCTCTTCCTACGTGTTGATGACGGCGAAGAAGGCGATAGTCCCCCGCGGATAGTGGGCGAGATCGAGCTCATGATTGCTGAGAAGGTGAATCAGCGGCGTGGGTTTGGGCGCGCTGCGCTGCTTATGTTTATGCGGTATATTGTGCAGAATCAGGGGGCTATTTTGGATGAGTTTCTTGGTGGGGGGGATGTCGGTGTTGAGACGGTGAGGAAGTTGAGGACTGGGGTTGAGATGGGGGGGACTGGGGGGTTGGTGTTTGAGTATTTGAGTGTGAAGATTGGGGAGGGAAATGTGAGGAGTTTGGCGTTGTTTGAGGGACTTGGGTTTGAGAGGGTTTCTGCGGAGGCGAATTTCTTTGGGGAGTTCGAGTTAAGGAAGGGAGAGTTGAGTCTTGGGGGTGTTGATCGGGCGCTTGGGATGGCGGGTGTTTCTGGGTTTATTCCTTTGGCTTATGAGCGGACTGAGTGAGTTGTGGGTTATGTTGGGGCTATAGAAAGTATATGTGACTTGTTGTATTTAGAACGCATATATATATCTCGAATCTCAAATAGGACTAGAACATGACATTCAACACTGCATTTCTCAACAAAGTTCGACATCTCTCTCATTGCTTTCGATCAAGCATATAGAGCCGGTCCGGGGATGATATACTCATCCAGGGTGGAGTAGATATCGACTAAGATACCAGGATCAGTATTGGTATACAGTTCCTCACCAAGGGTACCAGCCGGATTATCACTGCCACCACCAGTAACCTCCAAGTTGAAGCACTGCGGGTAGTTCTGAGCGCCATTGGTCGAGCCCGCAGAGTGAAGCCCAATAAGCTCATGGCGCATAACATAGTTGCCCGAAGCGATGGTCGAGGGGATCCTCACAGTCCACTTATTATCCGCGGCAATGAGGTCGTCAGTAGCCCATGTACCCGGAGGATTTGTGTGATCAATGAGACCATCCTCTTCAATCTTGAAGAACTCCAAAGTGGTCTTGTCAACTGTGCTGCAGTCACCGTTGCAGTTGGCGAGATATGTGATCACAGGACCGTGGTGCGAATCTGGCCAAGGGGTCCACTGGATCTCAATGTCAGATCCGGCAGTGACAGTGGCGCTCAGAGCAGCGTTGACGCCATCGCGGTGGCAGATGATGTTCGGATCTTGGTACTCTGTGCCGTCTTCAAAGCCGAGATCGGTTGCGGTGGTGGCCCAGCCGACGCTCTCTGGGGGATCGGACATGTATGGGTAGCTGTCGACGAGATAGCCAGTGTAGCTGATGATCAGATCGGTTAGTCGTCGGTATGGGAATGAAGCGTTGACTCTGAAGTAGGCTTACGTGGTGCCATCAGCCACGATGCTGGAGACATAGGCATGGCCTGCAACAAGAGAAGCAGAAGCGAGGAGTGTGGATATCTTTGAGAGTGCCATTTTGCCTTGGTAGTTGGATGTTGAGTGAGTGAATGTTTCTGTCTGTGTCGTAGATATAATTGACCTTGAGGTCTGGTCTTTATATATGTTACCCTCTCCAAGAGTTTCTTGCTCCAGTTTCCCAGAAGTCTACGGAATCATTGATCTGGACGAGCTTCATGCTTGAGGGATGTCCGTTCTGATACTGGAATAGCGTCAAACACATTTACCCAGGCGGCATTAAGCATTGCACGGGAATGTAACATAGCAGGTGAAATTTATGGCCTGGTACAAGAAGTTGTTGGTGGAAAATCATAGATCGAAGGCGGAGCTCGATTGTTTCATACTTCATTGGATCCAATGAACAGGCCTGGGCGTCTAAGACGCCACTAGGGTATATAACCACGAAACCTCGGATTGGTCACTCTATACTTATGAAGAAAACTAGTCGAGCCATTTCTTGGAAATCAGTTCCACATTTGTATACCTTTTTGCGGAGTGCAGAATCCAGGGGTAGACATCGTCCGGTGCTCGCCTCCATGGTTAATTTCTGCAGCCACGAACGGCAATTGTCGGTGATGATCCGGGGTAGCGGGCCGACGGGAATAGAGAATTGCCATATAACACCTGTTAGACCCCCAATCACCAGTGAGGAATCATTGACGCCAAGGAAAGCTGTGACATGCCAAGCAATGCAGATGGTAAGTTGTGTGGGAATCAAGTGCCGTGGCCTGAAGAGTAATGATCTACGGGTATAGTTAGGCTCGTAAGTCCACATCGTCAGAGGCTTTGGTGGACAAAAAGTACATTTTTAAAAATCTTTGGCTTGTGATTGATAATATAGCTTTACAGATTGTTTCCTACCCTAAGGTGAAATCACACATTAGTGCTTTGAATAGGAGAAGGGACTACATACCCAAAAATACCATGCATATACCAGTCGCTATGCTTTCAGTGCAAACAAATTATCTCGGGTCATCAAGAAGACTAGTACATCCGAACGCGCCTAGAGGTGTTGTATGGACTATATCGAAGAGTCGGGCGCAAGGTCATCAAACCAGCGTCAGCAAGCATCCGCTGGAGGTATGGAGGAGCAACACTTCGAATAGCCGCTATCTCCCTTTTCGACAGGCGATACTTAACAGCTCTACTAAAGCCGCGCACGGTCAATAGTTCCTTCAACATCCTGAAGAGCCTAGCAAAAGTCTGATGGTTTTTAGAGGAGGCCGCAATTCCAAGATTGGACGGGCTCCTCATCAAGGAATTAGCACCACCTGCAATGAAGTCGCTCGGCTCATAAGGGTAGCCCGCGGCAAAGAAGTTATCAATCAAGTTCTCGGACTTACCGTGTAGTGCTAGAGCGAGGAATGACCAACCGCCCTCGTTGCAGCAGCTCATATGGGCCGGAGGGAGAATCTCAGAGAACCACTTGAAACAATCTGTACAGTCATCGAGAATGATACCGGTAATAAGATCAGGGCCCAGATCAGGGTGGCCTCCAATTGGCATTGTGGTTTGGGGATTTATGCCGCGGCTACTTAGGGCTTCCCATGCGTGATCAGAGTCTACGTACCATTCGACACCATTCGCGCTTTCCGAGAGATATGTTGAAGCTTTGGTGCCCATCCATCCAAATCTGATGAATTGATCTAGCGTCTTGTTTGCTTTCGTCAAGTTGGTGATGGCACAAAGGCTTTCGTGTGTTAGTCTCGGGGTGCTCCACACGATATCGTCTAGAATCTTGAATATGATTTCAGGTGGAAATTTGCCAAAATCGCCCATGGCAGAGGCTGAGTAGATGCGAGTTGCTTGACACATACTTCCAAATCTTTTGTGAGTAGTTGACCGATGCTGGTGTTTCCAATACCGCTTCAGATCGGGAAGTTCCGAGCTGGTTTATATAGACTTTTCGAGATATATACAATGACCTACTTACTTCCTTTGAGCCACGCAAAGAAAAAAATATAAAGTATGTCTCATGGGCTATTGTTGTCGAGTTAATAATATCTGACAATGGCATTGCTGTGAGTCTAAGCATGAACTCGATTTAGAAAAAGACCGAGAAGGCGAACAAAGCCAAAGTAAATATCAAAGAAAGTGACGTCGAGTGAAAATAAACATTGTCCTTGCTTTCAATTCAGCGATCAGTGAATGAGATGATTACAACCCAAATGTTCGTCTCGAGAGCTACTACACGACTAGAGTGACCATCCAGAACGTCTTCAGTCTACAGTCGACGCTGGTTCACGAGAAAGCGGCCCAAGGATATGATACTTAGTAGCCCAGCAATTAGACCGTCCAAATACACGACCAGAAGTTGTCTGGTGTACATAGAGACGAGGCCCAGTCATGAGAACAATCTTCCATGGTAAGGATAATAGATTAGGATAATCTCGATTTGACAACGAGAGACCTAGTAATGGTATTTCAACTGTTTTTTTCATTGTGTTGTATGGACTGGAAGCTCCGACAAAAGCGTTCCTCGAGTGCGCCCAGAAAATGCGAGTCGCCTTGCCGGTGAGTAGTAGCAGCCGGTTTGAAAAGCGCAAAGAAATCCCCGACGCAAAAGTCATGTTCCACGCCACGGAGTTTTCCCCGTCTCGGCTCGCAGAGGGACCAAGCCCATGTCATGTATCCCTCCAACAGTTGGTCTTGCAGGCATCAGCAACCAATCACGCCGCACTCCGATCCTCCGTTATTTCATTGTTATCGGATTTAGTTGGACTTCTTGGTGCCCTTGGTGACATCAACGACCTTGAGGGCTGTTCATATAGCAATTGTCAGCATAGATCCCGAGTCGCAATCATATCCCATCCTCCCAAGTTGTAGTCTTCACAAAAGAGTTCCAGGTAACTTAGACGGCGGGTAGTGGCGATCGAAACGTACCAGGGGGCAGGCTCTGCTTGAGCTTGTCGGCCTTGTCGGAGTCCTTCAGGACAAGGGTGTAGAGGTTGCGGTGGCAGCGAACCTTGAACTTAGTCTGCTGGGACTTGCGGTTCTTCTTGATGCGGGCCGCTAAAGACATTAACAGTCAGCATTGATGATCATCCGTAAGTCTCGACTTGCGATTCCAATCAATTCGGTGAAACGTACAGGAGGCATCCTTGCGGCGGCAGATCTCAATGAACTGCTTGATATCGGAGACTTCGGAAGGCATGATGACGGTTGCGGGTGTTTTGAAGCAAGGTGCAAAAGAGAAGGGCTCACTGTCGATACTAGAGCCTCCGAGGTGAATGTGCGGATCACGTTAGGGCTTATAGCTGCAAAAGCCCTGGCTTAGTCACTGATGAGCTGGGGTCGGTGCCTCAGGCTGGCTTACAGCAGTGGCTTGTGGGGTGGATGTGGCTGGTGCAACTGGGGGCAAGAATGTGGCTGGTAGGCTTGGATGAAGTGAGCGTGGAATATGATGAATGGAAGAACCTGTCTCCGCTTGCTCGGGAATGCGATAAGGGGCAAAATGATAGTCTGGCACTGTTCGTGATTGCCACCGCTGCTCGGTATACCCTGGCCACCGCGAATGTCTACTTCCCAATCGTGAATGGTAATGTAAACGTGGCGGTGCTTGTGCAGACGAATTTCCTTCCGGATTGAATGCCTCAAGATCCATACTTTGCTCAGATACGCCTTTTGATCGGACTTGCAGGCGGACTCGATATCGTCTGTAAAAGTTCACGCTGGAACATGGGTTAATAATTTGTTCGAAGCTACAATAAGGATCTACCATACCCCTGTATGATGCCAACCCCCGCCGCAATAACGAATGTTATCGCGGTTAGAGTGAGTACTGCCTCCGAGTCTGCCATTGTGATGGGATGTTTTAAGCTCAAGGCGGTTGAGGACAATAATGATAGCCTTCTGTATAGATGTACGATGCAAAAGAGTGCTGCCGTTGGTGTAAAAGCAACTTGAACTTGTAATTTCTAATATCCATGGTGCGCGTTTTACATACAACTGCTGGAAAGTGCGCCTTGAGGTGAGGAAGTTACAACTGGACGTGGGATGCTGTATAGTTCACAGGCAGCAGGGGAGAAGGCTTGGCGTGGCGGTGGACCTGAACTGTTCACATCTACTCACCTCGGAGACCTCTCCTTTGCATCGTGTCCTCTCATACTTTGTCTTATTTTGAATCTTACTATTTGAAGGCATTCTTTTGTTTGAGGACTCATTTCCAAGAGATCTTGATCATTCACCACATCATCTATCAACATGCCGACCGCTTTAGATCGGGCGTTGAATTCAAAGGTACCGCCAACAGGGCGATTTATATCTTGATGGTCTATATATCTAATGCTTATAGAATCTCTTCCTTGGTAGATGAACTCAAACCAGGATACTTGGTAACTTTCTGACCAAGGGACTCCAATGTAGGATTTGCAGGAATGGTCACCGCGGTGGCAGCCTACTCCATCCTGGGCAGCGATGTTCTTCCCGCACAAGCAGATCCCACCGGAGGTAAGAGCAGAGAATCATATGCCAAGTGTACAGGCTGATGAAAGCTAGATCCTGAAAATTGGACCATGGACGAGATGAAAAGATGGCTTCGATCGGTACGTTTGGATGGTTTTGTTTTGGATATGACGGGTTCAAGATCATACAATGTTCTTCGGATGATAAACTAACCACATTCACCAGAGGAATCTTTTACCGAGTGAAAGTGCGACACGCGAGGAGTTGCTGGAAAGAGTCAAAGCGAATCTCCGCATACCTCGCAGGACATCGGCTGGGCAGTAATTCCCATATTTATGAGATAAGGCATTGACGTTTCCTTCCCTTTTTCAATATCTGGTTCCCCATTCTGGCAGTAGTTTCAACAATTGTTTCGTTTTGTTGGCGCCAAAATTTCCCATCAATTATGCGTAAATTAGGGCCTCAGCCGGCCCCGGGGGCATCTTTCACTTGCGTAAGATGAATCAAGGTCTCATAGCGGCGTGCTGTCGTGGGCTTTTGTTTCATTATTCGTAGAACTGAACTGTAATGCAGCTGGTTGCTCAAACGACAAGGCGGAAATTCTGGCTTTGGATGAGGAAATCCTTGCGACCTCTGGCCCGCTCTGCCGATGGGTTGGGGACCAGAACAAAAGTCTCGCTGAATCCTCGCTGCGGGCGATCGCGACCCTCTCCATAACGCACAAATCCACTGACAACCACAAGCAATGACATGTCTTTCACTCCCATCTCTGACTGTGGCTTCAGTCCACCGCCAGGCAAGATGGTAGGGTATGCTTTGTTGATGATCTGGCAGTCGTACGACTGAACCTCATAATGCGCCGGCGACATTTGATTCATGAACACTTCCTGCACAGCCGCGCCATCCGCAAGACCATTCCCGTTGAAAAGGATTGTAGTGGGCTCAAGAGAGTAGTAGGAGCTGAGAGACTGGCGATTCGACCCCAGAGCCGGGTAGAAAGACTTGACGAAGTCTGTCGCAGCTAATATTGATGAAGATAAAGGGTTAGTTCATTATCACATATATCTCGAATGTGCGGTTAAACGGTTGTCATCAAGGACTCACCCTCGGTTGACACTTTGGTCAGTGTATCTTCACTTGCTGTAGCCATCGCGATCGGTATTCCGGGCTGATGAGGTAGGATGTTGGCAGGTGTAGAGATGCAAGTAAATGATGGGAGACAAATTAGGTTGTGACAAAGGAATAACTCTTTTTTATCCAACACACGACCTTGATGGTGTCGACGATGTAGTTAATTGAAGTATGTAATCGCAAAGCGCAAAAAAATGACTGAGAGTTGCGGAGAAGCTTGGACCACCCGAGATCGCCGCACGGAATAACATGCAACGCCTACGGCCTTCCTTACCCTTATCACTCATCCAATGGCTACTGCAAGGACGTCGCTTCGCTCTTTACTCAGGGCGTCTCCGCTCGTGAGGTCGAGACAGCCGTGGGGCTGTACAGCCCGCAAGCATGTATGGACGATTCCCCGGCGCGGACTTGCAACTGGGCCGCAAAAGTCCGACAAGCCATACTATGTGACAACGCCAATCTTCTATGTCAATGCCGGTGAGCTATTGAATGAATGCATGTGCACATTGCTTTACTAATATTCCACCTATAATCTAGCCCCCCATGTCGGTCATTTATACACAATGGTCATCGCCGATATAATGAAACGATGGCAGGTATTGCTTGGGAATACCGATGCTCAGTTATTGACCGGAACGGATGAACATGGAATGAAGGTATCCGCGCCTGAACGGATATAGCTTAGGGATGTGGTGGTTGACAACAAAGGCAGATTCAACAGGCTGCCCACCGAGCGGGCATGGACACACAGGCATTTTGCGACATGAACTGCCGAACTTTTGAGGTATGGGGGGGGGGGGGGTTTCATATTCATATCCAGGTGCAATTCTGACTTTTTCCTGGCTATAGGCTCTAGCAAAGGCTGCAAACCTTGATAACGATCATTTCATCCGAACCACCGACCCGGCGCATCGAGACGCTGTCCAGTATTTCTGGGTAAGCAGCTACAATGAAAATTTGCTGGAGGGCATGGCTGACTGGGAGTAGGAAATGTTGCAACACCGAGGCTATATTTATACCTCTAAGCATGAGGGTTGGTACTCGGTCAGCGATGAGACATTCTACCCCCAGACCCAAGTCCAAAATTCCCTAGATCCAACAACAGGGAGGAAGCGCATGGTAAGTAATGCTGGTGTGTCTTCATAAGTGCTACTACTCACTAAAAGCAGGTCTCCATAGAAACAGGCAAAGAGGTTGAGTGGTCATCAGAAACCAACTACCACTTCCGTCTCTCAGCGTTCAAGGATCGCCTGCTTGAATTGTACAACAGAGAGGATCCTTTTATTTCCCCTACATCGTACACAGCCGCTGTGATCAATTCTGTTGAGACCGGACTGCAGGATCTCTCAATCTCTAGACCTGCGGAACGTCTGACCTGGGGCATCCCTGTTCCCGGAGATGATACGCAGACAATCTATGTGTGGCTTGATGCGCTGGTCAATTACTTGACCAAAGCCGGCTATCCTTTCCCCCCGGGGCAGGAGAAAACCTCCATCTGGCCTGCGAATTTGCACATCGTCGGCAAAGACATTGTTCGGTGAGTGTGCTATATCTCCAGTACCAACGCGGAAAGTTAATAATTTGACAGATTCCACTGCGTGTACTGGCCTGCTTTCCTCATGGCACTTGATCTGCCTTTACCTCACAACGTCTTAGTGCACGGACACTGGACAATGAACCGCGAAAAAATGTCCAAGTCCACTGGGAATGTTGTGAACCCATTTTTCGCCATTGAACGGTTCGGAGTTGATGGTATGCGGTTTTTCCTCGCTTACCGTGGCGGCCTTTCAGACGATGCGGACTTCGATAATTCCTTTATCATTCGAGACTATAAGAAACTGCTCCAGGGTGGTATCGGAAATCTTGCTCAGCGCACAATTGGATGCGCGCGTGGCAATTTGCGCTCGTATATTATGGACGCGGGATCGGATCGACTTCCGGCACCCACCCCTGAGGACCTTGAACACCAGACAGTCTTAGAGCAGACACCTACTAAGGTTGCCGAGCATATGCGGAATTTGAACCCCCGCGCGGCCTTGCAAGAAACTATGAGCATAATCGAGAAGGTAAGGGGTAAACAATCCCCGCACGGTTTGAGGAGAGTATTAACTTGTTTTTTTAGACTAACAAGTACTTCCATGCGGCGGAGCCGTGGAAAACTCTCGACCCTCAACGAGTTCTCTACAACGTGGCGGAATCGCTGCGGATCAGTGGCATCTTATTGCAACCTTTCATGCCCGGCAAGTCTCATGACCTTCTAGAAATGCTCCGTGTAGATATCTCGGACCCCTCCAAGCGGGCCTTTGCGGCCACGGCGTACGGTTCAGATTCAGATTACGGTGAGGGCGTTAAGAAGGGTATTCTGTTCCCTCCTTTGCTCACTGAGGAGTAATGCGCCTGTTTTGGAGCTTTCGATTTCATAAGAGGAACCAACCGATGGCCAATCATGAATTACCAGGAGGTCCGCTTGAACAAAGATATACATCATCTCCACTCGGATACGCCAGACTCCATGAGGTTTTTTTCCCGGGTCCTCCACCACTCGAAAGCTGAGACGCCAGATTTCACAGGGCCGGCCGTTGTAACATAAACAGTATGTCATGGCCGACCCACTATGATTGCGGTTTCCCACAAGGTTATCGACGGGAAAGACTGGGCCAGAAGCGTGGTTGTTGCGGGCCAGTCATCAGGCGGGAAACCGGCCAAGTTTCCCGTCGGAAAACATTTGCCCTAGCTTGAAGGGCTCACTTTGTATATCAAAACATGTCTCAATAGGTGCATACTGGAGTTTGGATGTTTTAATATTTATCTTTTTCCTTTCTCTTCCTGACATCTTTCATTTCTCTCTATTTTAGGGATTTCATACCCAACGGCCGTGTAACATCTCAGCTCAAAACATCTTACTATTTTGAGAACGGAACACTCTATTCTATACTTCTGATCCTCCGGTGAGCGACAGAATCGTTTTTTTCTCTTCCATTTGTTCAACACATATCACAATGGGGAGCATCGACATCTCTGCCTGCGAACAACTGCAGTTCAAGACACCATGGATCGAGACGCCGCTCGTCGAGTCTGCTTGTCTTTCCCGAGCTGCCGGATGTAGGATCTTCTTGAAGCTGGAGAACGTCCAGCCAAGCGGCTCCTTCAAGTCTCGTGCCATGGGCAACCAGATCCTTTCCCACCTCCGTAACCCAGAAAACTTCGGCCGCAGGGTCCACTTCTATGCCTCGTCCGGAGGAAACGCCGGACTGGCAGCCGTGTGTGCAGCCCGGAGCCTGGGCTATCCATGCACAGTCGTCGTGCCCATGGGCACTAAGCCTTTGATGCTCGACAAGATCCGAGCAGCAGGTGCAGCAGACGTCATCCGTCACGGCGAAACATTCTCAGAAGCCGGAGAATACATGCGGGAAACTATCATGAAGACCAGCAGCGGCGATGAAGACAAGGATGTGATCAAGATTGCCCTCCACCCATTCGATAACCAGCCCATCTGGGAAGGAAACGGCACTATCATCGATGAACTCGAGACCCAACTTCCTCCCATCACCAGCCCCGAAGATAAAGAAGCCTACAATGACCGGGCCCTTCCCCTCGACGCCATCCTCTGCAGCGTCGGCGGCGGCGGCCTCCTCAACGGTCTCGTCATGGGCATCGAGAAACGGCGCCAGAAAAAGCAAGTCACCTCCTCTACACTAAACCCCATCCATCTACTCGCCATCGAAACGGCCGGTACCGATTCCCTGGCTGCAGCCATCGCCAAGAAATCCCTCGTTTCCCTCCCAAAGATCACATCCCAGGCTACCTCCCTCGGAGCTGTCCGCGTCTCGGAAACCACATTCCAATACGCTGTTTCCCCGCCCCCGGGTATCAAGGTGCACAGCACCGTCCTCTCAGATGCAGAAGCTGCCCGCGGCGTACTCCGTCTTGCCAATGATGAACGACTTCTGGTCGAGCTTGCATGCGGTGTTTGCATCGAGGCTGCTATCGGTGATACTGCTGTTGCTGTTCGCTCATCGGTGACCACCGGTGCGGGTGCTCAGGGTATCAAGAAGCGCAAGAGAAACTCGGACGAGAGTGTTGTCACCTACCGTGATGAGGGCTACGGAGATGACCGGTCAACCTCAACGGATAATGAGACAGACCAAGAGCTTGATCCGGAAGTTGACGAGAAGCTGAACTCTAAGCTGAAGCAGTTGGTTCCGGATCTGAACCCCCAGAGCCGAGTTGTGATCATCGTTTGCGGCGGCAGCTATGTCACTATTGATATGGCTTCTGAATGGCGCAAGATGTTGGATGAGGGATGGGCATGATTTTGACGATGTTATGTTTTCTTTTTTTTTATACCTTTTGTTGTTGTTGTTTTTTTTGTTTTGTTTTTTTTTTGACAGCTTTTCTTGCGACACTAGCTCTTGTTATCATTTTGGGTTATTCTTTGTTTTCGGGATGAACATTTGATTGCTATCATCCAGATAGAGGCTTGGACTGTCCATTGGCATCGTCCATCAGATATACAACCATACAACAATCTTAATAAAAGAATTTGATTTAAACAAGTCGTCCCAATCCCACACGGCAAATTAAAAATGATTCTCGATGGAAGTTATGTAGAACCGCAAAATGTCCAGCCTATCTCATCAAAATCAAGCAGCCACCTGATCCAACTTCCGAATACGATAATCCCAATAATTCTTCCGAATAGGATCAAACTCCTCCTTCAGCATAGTCAACAGCCTCACAGCTTCCGCCTCCTTCCCAGCATTTTCCGCAAATACTTCCGCCAACCACTCAAGAGCATGCGAGCTCTTGACGGCGCCCTCCGAAACAAACTGACCAGCAAACCCTTCCCATTCCCCGACCCCACGCCCCGCAGCCCGCAGCACACCGCGCGCATACCACCAAGGACTCCGGTTCTCCGGTGCGCGCAAGATAGCCTCCTGCGCGAATTTCAGCTCAGCATCAACCAGATCTTCGTCCACGACAGGTAATCTGCCCTTCTCTGTCGGGGCAGTGGAATGATCACCCGCGTTGACCATTCCCGCGTCTGGGAGGGACGTATCCCGCGGTCCGAAGCGCAGCATGTACCGGTGGTTCCAGGCTGAGTTGTTGCGCACGTCGGCTTTCAGGAGGAATTCCACGTCCTCGAGCTCGCGGGGCTGATCCCAGAGCCGGAAGTGGCGGACGAGCCAGTGGCGGTAGGTCCATACGTGGTAGTTCTTGGAGTCTTGGGCGAACATCTCCATTAGGAAGTCTGCTTCCTTTGGTGGGAAGGTTGGGAAGTGTGCTTTTGATGATAGCAGGACTTGGCGGTGGTGCCTGGTTGAATTGTTAGTTTCATCTTTCTTGTTGAGTGGTTCTCTCTGCTTTATCTTTTTTCGTTTTCATGACTTGGTGGTTGCTGGGTTATAGACATACCAAATTTGATAGTTTTTGAGATATTTCAACGAAACACCATTCAACCAGTCCAATTCTTCGTTCAAATCCTTGTCCAATGCGAATAGGATCTTCGCGCGGTAGATCCTGGATGAAATATCAGAGACCGATATCCCAATGGTGAAACACTGCGTAGTCAACTTACCATACGGTGTAGTGCGCCGGATTCATCGAAATCACATCTTCGGTCAATTTCAGTGCCCGTTCAGACATCTCGTTCGCGGCCATCACGGCGCGCAGGTACGAGGTCGCTTCAAGGTACTCGGCCGGGTAGGCGATGGATGCCAGTGGCATGGCGCCCGAGTTCGAGCCATCATCCAGCTCGATTGGAGTGACAGATGCCCATTCAGGATCAGATGCATAAGTTCCTTCCATGATTTGCCAGTGAATATTGAAGCCAGCAGCTTGAGAATGGAAGAATAATTGCCAAGATGCAATCAAATGGTGGGGTACAGGGGGGTCCAGATGCACAGGATGACTCGAAATTGCGTCTCACACCTAGTCTCTGTTTGAACTTAGAGAACTGTGCAGTTACAGCCTATCAAAATTCAGGTGAAAAGAGAATTGACCAGATCACTGAACGTGAGATGCGGCGGATATAAAACATTGAGGTGGAGGTGGGGCGGGTGTTGGCCTTAGGCGGACACAAAGAAACGGGGACAATAGCAACGCAACTCGCTTCTTCGTATTATTCTTTTTACACATTAGAGTATCATTAATATGGCCTTTGTATGATTATTCCCAGTTCCAGCGTCTCTTTTGCTCTTCAATCCACCATTTCCCCACCTTCTCGGCGTCTGACAGCCACTTGCCAGCTTGGTCCCCATGATTCATTTGAACCCGCCCGGTCAACTCTTCGAGGGACCACCCCCGTAATGGACTCAATTCGTCTGGGTCAGTGTCTAGGTTGGAAAAGACATACTCGAAGTCCTCCGTCAGGGGCATGATAAGTCTGTACGGGACTGCAGCAGAGCCAACGCTGAGCATTGTACCTCCTGGGTTGATAATGCCGAAATTCCATGCCTGTCGCCCATTATGCGTAGCCTGGTAAGGACGTATCAAGGACTGTCCTTCATATTCGTTCATCAAATCTAGAGCTGCGCTTGAGTCCATCTCGTTCAATGAGCCCGAATTGACTAGGAGATCGAGGATCGTCGGCACAACGGACATGGATGTTGCATTGGCGGTGATTTGCAGCCGGGGCAGTAATGGGTGTCGGAAGACGAGGGGAATGCGGAAATTGCTGATATGTCCATTCTCATAAGTGCCGGACACCTGGGTATCTTCAGGGAATGCTTGGCCACTGAATAAGGTGAGTTCATGGTTCGTATGGTTATTATATATAATTTGTAGCGGCGCAACTCACTGATCACCTATTAACACAACTAAAGTCTCATTAGCGATGCCGGCTTCATCGAGAACTCCCGTCACATCTCCAAGCCATGTGTCCACGTAGTGGACCGCGTTGAGATATTTGTTCATGTCTTCATGCTTCGCCATAAGACCGTCTTCGGCAAAGTATTGCTCTTCGTGGTAGTCGGTAGGAGTGCCCCATGGGTGATGAGTTGTGCTAGTGAAATGAGATAGGAATAGCCGTTCATTTTTTCCGATTGCATCATTAACAACGTCTCGCAGGTATGGATAGATCTCATATTCAGAATATCTAGATAAAGTATTAGCATCGCAAGTTCTGAGGATCAGATATAGCATCCGCTCGGAGACGAAGAATCTTACCCAAAGTAGTTGATCTCCTCTATGTCATTGTGATAATATTTGGCACTATGGCGGCCAATTTCTTCCCGGTAGATGGCTTTTTGGAATCCCATCTTCGTATTGAGCTTATCTTGATCATCGTACAATCCTGTGATAGACTGCATGAACACAGACGTCCAGTTGCGATCATGGATGTGCTCAAGCCCACCACGCGACTGATGATCCACAACGCTCCTCGCAGCCGAGCTCTCCTTGAGTTGGTTGAACAGTTCAAAAATCTGCATAATGCACGGCTGGTAATTCTGGGAATTGACCTCATCCATAAAATTCACTGGCAGTGGTCCCGCCCCACAGTAGTTCATGACTGCGCTTTTGAACGATAGACTACTTCCAGTAAGGAGACCGTTGATATTGATTCCGCCCATTTCTGGATTTGAAGGATCTTCCCATGCAGGGCTAGGAAAGTTGGAACTGTTTTTGCTTCTCGGGAAACCGCTCGTCTCACCAGTCAGCTTCTCTGCATTTGGTGTCAAATTTGCCAGTTTGGCGTTGACTGTCTGTAGCACTTCTGGAGTTTGGGTGCTGTAAGACGAAAGAATTTCTTCGTGCAAATGTGAGCCTGCTTTGAAAGGAAATATGTCTTTCCGAGCACTTTCCATTAACACGACCACGACGTGAGTAATAGGAACCTTGTGGTTCTTAAGGGCCTGGGCCACGGGCTCAAGCATCTCATGGTCAAGGTTGGTGATCCGAAGAGGGTCGTCTGTAGGACTGTAAAAGGTCTTGAGAGAAGTTGCATTTTCAGACCTATTGGCAGTGTTTCCCAACCCTCCGTCAATGTCTTCTTGGTTCCAGCGCTCGAACCCTTGAGGTAAGTTTCCAGAAGCCCATATAGGCCTATTGCCTTTAGCGTCAGAGTCTAATCTTCCAGGAGCCCAGCCTTTGAAGTGGCCACGAGGACCTTCCCAGTACGGCTCATCAATCAAACTTGCGAGTGGAAATGCTTGATCTCCAGTCTGATGCAGCCCAGCAGGCCGCGGCCCCAAAGCTTGGAAAAAGCTGAATGGGATAGTTGCAGAAATATGATTGTAAGGCACCTGGGGTCGAGTCAAGCGTAAAATTCCAATAGTTACCGTGGCACATGCCGTCCAGAGCCGAATAAGCCTTGCTGCCCGCGGTTGTCTTTGCGGGCTTGCCAAAGCAACTTCTTCATCTGCCTTTTCGGTCGATCGTGCGCTAAACAGTGCGGACATCCAATGATTGATAAAAATGTACGCCCAATATTTGAGGAGCCATGATATCACAAGGAGCACACCTGCGGCTCCTAGGAATGACCTCAGCCCGCTGAGCATCAATTTCCTTCCCTCGGGGTCATTCCCCACAGTGGTGGCTGCATCCCAGCGGATTTCGCTGCCCGTCACAAAATAGAATCCTATTTGAGATGCGGACAAGATGAAGCTCAAGATACTAATGCAGTCAGTTTCACACTCTAATCTAGAGTATTTACCTGACTCGTTCTTGGCAGGGATAAATACTTACGTGACGGCCACTGTAAGTGTAGTGCCCAATAAGGACTTCACGCCGGTGAGTTTGAATAACAAGGTCCACGCGGCTATGCATAGAAGTGTCTCGAGGATGAAGAATGTCGGGAAGTAGAGCGCAAATTGGCCCCGAGGGAGAGAAGCGACATGTTGAAAGAGATGAAGGAGTTTAGACGATGTCACTGAAACGACTAGAAGGGAGACTATGAGTGGTCGAATAGATGCTTGGCGTGAGGCGATCATGATGAAGGAGACCAAGCCGCCGAGGCCAGAATGTGCATTTTCGTCTCGATGTGAATTCTCAAAATGCGATTCTTGTATCCAAGTGAAGGATAGGATGACAGCTGTGTCAGTGGGAGTGCAAGCGCGTGTGCCCCTCGAATGGACAGAATCAACACATCCGCCGAGTCAAATTCTCTGTTCGCGGGTGTTGATAGAGTACATAACGTATGCAGTGTACTCCGTATCCTGGTTACGGTTTATCCCTGAAACCGGCTTGGTGAGGCTTGTTCACTTTGTTGACAGAATTAGGCAAATTCCACATGCGGTATGAGATATCTAATTCATCTCAATCTTCAAGCAAGGCAAACTACGCTGCTCCAAATATACTCATTCTGTCTTATTCCAACTCAGTCTATCCAGCGCCCACTTGGTAGAACGACCCAGCAATTCAAATATCAAGGCAATGAATTGTCAATTATTTGCTGGTCGAACCAAATAGATTCAGTGCCCAAAGGAAATAATGAGGGTCCCTAAGAGGAAGGGGGTCAGGCGAGCAAGGGGTAAAGGGAGCAGGTGGTCACTTACTGCTTTGGGACGAGGCATTCCACAGGTGCCATTTTGGGATTCTGGTATGCGATAATAGTCTCGCACACCACATAACAATAGAAAAGAAGGATTGCTTAGTACATTTTCAGGTACCATACTAATGGGATATGTTGTAACACGTTGTTATGCACAGGACTTTCGATATATAAGATAGAATGTGTAGGTAGACACAGTGAGCGTGAGCTTCAACCAAACGTCTCCCCTCCATTTTCTAGATACTGAACCTCCTCCGGCGTAGATACTCGCACAAGCGCCTGGTTCCGATGGGGGTACCGTCCGAATTGCTCAATGATGACTTTGTGGCGCTTTTCAAAGTCCATTGTGTTGCTCAAGAATGCCTGGACTGCCTCTGCTTTCTCGGATAGAACATTGTAACATTTTCTTTCCTCTTCAGACAGCGTAGAGGGATCATTGGCCAGGAGCTCATTTACATCTCTGGCGGTATCCTCGTGTACTTTGACAGCTTGCTCATGCACAGCCAAATCTTCCGAATGCATCAGAGGCATATGGAACCAAGTGCGGTAAGCCATGCGATATTTGAAATATGGCGATTGAGTTGGGATTCCTTGTTCAATAGCCTTGAGAGCAACCTCCTCGGCTAATGGGTCGCATTTTCCAAACACGATCTTCGACTCAGCACCCCGGTAGCAATTGCGGGAGATTTGATCAAGTAGGATAATTATACTGAGCCATTCCATCGGGGAGGATGGATTTACTGCTGATATAATATCTGAAGCTGAAGTTCCAGTTTCGATAATCCTGTCCAGGGCCGGGCAGAATTGACTGTCATTTGAGTTCATTAATACTTTGTGTTGCGATCGAGATGGGAGTCAGTTCATCCTTACCCGCAAGCCTTATCAAATTCCTCATCACGAGAGAACCATTTCCTCATCTCGCTCCATTCAGGCAGAATGAGTGCCTCTTCGCTGCTCAGATGATCAAACCACACCTTGTGCACGTCATCGAGGAGGGTTGGGGTCAAAATCTGCTTGAGCGCGGAGCTTGCCATTTTGATAGAAGTGGAGTGAAATTGACGAAGACAGTTACTGCCGTCAGAAGTTCTCTGTAGTGAGAATCTTCCAGAAGAGTTGGTACGGAGAATTGAAGTTGAAATCAGACCATTGGCCGGAATCACCACTGGCTTGATGACCGAGGTTCTCAATTTCTGAAAAATTCCTTGTGAAATTGGCTGTGCCCATGTTAGATTTTGAACAATCCTTCTCCTTCGCACTTCTACTTGCCTTGCTACGCACTAGGTATGACATTGTTCAGCCCCAGCCCTAGAGTAAATGTGAAGTACCAAGCCGATTCTGGGCAACCACCGGGGCCAGCCGTTGTGCTGAGTCATCCTGCATATTTCTCAACCCTTATAATGTATGGGAACATTGATTTACAATTGATGATTCCTTGTACATACTCAATAAGCATGCTATAATTCCCATACTTAACATAGTCTCTCTCATATACTCCATACATAATGAAGCTCAACTATGTCGCCTCGTACAAATGCCAAGCCTCTCCGACCCAAAAGGGCAAAAGTATCCCGTTATCTCGATAAGTCCCCGCACGATTTTCCCCTCAGTCTATACTCCGCATCTTCAATGTCCTAGATCTTGACAGTATCATCTTCTCTATGATCAGTAATGCGCCGTGTTAAGAAGTCCCGAAATGGATGTGCAAGGTGCAAGAGTAAACGGGTAGGTGTATTCCGCTGAGAATCATACTATCGCTAAAACTCCTACAGGTCAAATGTGGTGAAGAGAAACCTCACTGTAGTCGCTGCACCCGCTTAGGAGTCCGATGCCCCGGCTATGCCCAATCCCTGCGCTGGGTGACCAAGTATGAGCAGTCGAGCCCTGCCGTATTGGCACCAGTCGCGGAAGTGAGAACTCCGAGTCCCACTGCTTCTACTTCTGCTTCTGCTTCAAATGTTGAATTGGACAACTCGATTGACGATGCTGTGGCCCCGGACAACTCAAATTTTGAGCCTACACATGAATCCGATACTCCAAACTTTCAGTTGGCCGGATCAAATGCGTTATGTGACAATCTATGGGACCATCCGGGACATGGGTCCTTACCCGAGCTGGCAGATCTATGTACACCGTCCCCAATAGCGGTGGCATCGTCGTCTTTCTCACGAGAAAGAGATAATTTCCATGAATTTCCTCAATCTGGAGATGCAGCTATAGATCTATCACATTTTCTCTCGTTCATCGGACCGACGCCGAGCGAGGAACCAGTTGACAATGTGTACCGTGACTTCTCGCCTTCAGCCATTGTTCGCAGTTATCTTCCCGCGTCTCAGCGGTCAGCGCCGCACAACTTTATGTCAATGACTCGTCCATTGAATAATCCATCATGGACCCTGATTGAGTACTATTTCAAGGAAGTGGCCGCACTATTCTCCAGTTATGACAGCCAGATGAACCCATTCCGGACCACGGTCTCCCGTCTCTGGGGGTCTTCACTAGCCATGTGCCGAACCATGCAAAGTATGGCAGCTGCAACACTCGTCAATGAGTTCCCTGAATTTGGGCCCATGGGCCGGAAGATGCGGGATGAAGCTGTTAATATCATCACATGTGAAGCAGTAATAGATGACAAGTCTTTGCTGGCTCTGTTAATGCTAGGCCAGACGGCCAGCTGGCATGATCCAAGTGATTTGGGTATATCATTCTTTAACCTGCTCCGCAAACAACTTAATACTATTGCTTCATCATCACACAGTCCCGGTGTTAGCTATCCTAAAAATGATAGCAATAACTACCGGTTTTTCGAAGAAGCTCTCATCTACTGGGAGATGCTGCTTTCTTTCGTTGCAGACAACGATACCTTGGTTTTATCTGACAACTCCCGGTCCGGCTCATCTATGGGGGAGTCTCTCGTTCTCCAACGAGTTCCACATCCGTGGACCGGCATCGCGCGAGATACACAGTTTACCGTACACGAAGTCGGGCAACTCATTCGTCGTGAGCGAAAACGCATCCACTCAAGGAAATTCACCTCCCAGGCCGATATCACCCGCGCTAAATTGGCGATGGAAAAGGCTCGTGAACTAGAAGAGCGCCTCCTAGGTCTTGCCCATCCCTCCGAGGCTGAAATTGTCAGTCCTGGTGACGATGACACCCCAGTTTGGCACCTCCTCACAATGGCCGAAATGTACCGATGTGTCGGTCTCATGCAGCTCTACCGTGTCTTCCCAGATCTCCTACAAAGCCGTCTACCTCCTCCAGCATCGACCTCCTCCCAATACCCTTCTACCATAGGCTCAACATCCCGCGACCATTTCTTCCCCATCGACCTCGACAGCATGAACCTACCACCTGGGTTCGGCAATCCTAACCCGGCAACGGGGACCGGTCAGAATTCCACTCAGAAGGCAGCTCATCCTCCATCTACAACGTCCTCTCCGCACAACCTCTATCGCCAATCCCCTCACCAACAACCATCCCCGCCCTCGCCACCAGACACCCGACTAACCCCGAGCCCAGAAACCTTTTCCAACAACTGGCTCACCGAGTTCGCCGTAACAACCCTTTCCCGTCTGAAAACCATTCCTCTAGAATCTCGCACTCGCTGCCTCCAACCCTTCCTCCTGGTAGCTTCGTGTTCGGAGCTCCGTCTCCCGCGACTCTCCACACCAACAGATACCCAATCTCCAAATGGTGAACCATACCCAGGGGGCGAGCATACGAATCAAGCGAATTCAAATTCAACACCCACCATCTCAATGGAAGCGATTGAAGTCTCGCGCACACGCAAATTCATCCTTGGCCGTCTGACATCATTTTTGCATGTTCTGCCACCGAAACCTATACATGTCTGTGTGGAATTAGTCAATGAAGTCTGGCGGAGATTAGATGCCGGGGAGGAAGATGCCTATTGGGTTGATGTCATGATTGAGAAAGGGTGGGAAACGACAATGGGATAAGATACTTACTATTTGTGTTGGAATCAGTTAGTTGGCTGCTTTTACTGGCAATGGTATATGGCTTCCATTGCTGTATACATGTATAAAATCACTCTTATCCTTCTCGACATAATTCACATTGATTTGATTCTTCATTAAGCCTTCCATAAATCGTGGACTCCGGATACTGCCATTTAATACGAGACAAAACTAGCCATTACTATATGTATATCATATGGCTGATATTCAGTTGATAATCATAGTTCATCTGTGTTATCTTTAAACCAAATACCGAAACGAATCTCATTAACTACATCAAACCCGATGCTAACAGCATACTCAAAACAAAACAACATTCCCTTTTTTTTTTTTCAAACCCATTTTCCAATCCCCGAAACAATCAATGTCTCTCCAAAATCAACCCAGAATACATTCATCACAAAGAACCAAAAACCTATTTGGAAGGACTACCACGAGTATACCCCTCCCACCACTTCGAGAACATGCCACCCTTCGCACCCTGTTCATTCCAGCTCGCGCGACGGGTAGCCAAATTCGGATCGGTGGAGTCCCGCTTCTGAGAATGCAGATTCGAGAAGAGGCCGTTGGAGCTGGCGCTGGAGCGGCGGCGCTCGCTTACGGTTGGGAGGTTTGCGGACGTGCCTTCGGTTTGTTTGTTTCCGTTGGCGTTTTCGTTGGAGGAGGTGGAGGTGTTGGACCCCTTCATTTTGTTAGAAGATTGGTATGGAATAGTATGGTTTGTGTGAGGTAGTGGTTGAGGGGAATGGTATATGGAATAGGATAGGGCCAGAGGTTGGACGTTGGAGGATAGAGAATGGAGGATGGAGATGAATGGAGGAAGGTAATTATATATGCGAGGGAAGGATAGTAAAAACAGGAAGAGGCAAATGACATACTCGCCGGGCTGTCTCCATGCCGGGCATCATGGCCCAGGCAGCTCGAGTGGTGGGTGCCTTGGCACCGCCCGACATCCAGACGTTTAAGTGCTCGTAACGGTCGCCGGGTTTTCCGTGCCAGTGGCGACGGGTGTTGTCGTCAGACATGTTGGGAGATGTGTAGACAGGCGGAGTAATCCGTTGTGGGTGTGGTGTTATGGGTGTCCTTTGAAAGGGAGTGTTTAGTATAATGGTTGTGGGAAGAAAGAGATCAAGGAATGATTAAGATGAAGAGCAGGGTTAACAATAATGATGAGATAACGTTGGGGGGAAAGTCGACGACGTCATTGTTCGGGGTGGTCTTTGGGGAGATGAGATGAATACATGTAGATACGTAGATAGATAGGGGAGGATCATATATATAGCGACATATAAGAAAAGATAGATACATACCTCAGTACTCTCTCAGAGACTAGTTGTATTTGTTGGATAGAATTGGAACAGAAGAGGGGGAAACTGGCTTATAAGAGAACCCCCGGTCTCGTGGTATTCACCAAAAGAGCATCAGCCCAGTGAGTGGATTACAGGCCATTTAGATTGGTGAATCACCGTCTCGGCTTTCTCGATTACAGCTGTACATTCGATCAGCTCTGGAGAGGTCTACCTTCAAGCTTATAGATCACATCCCGTTAGATTCGAATGAGTTCCTTGCCTAGGAAATGCCATTGACCACACATTCAAATCAGAAATACAGACTACCGCTATCGTTGCCCAGATGTGATATCAACATATTGCTCAAGTGAACGATGATATACGGAGAGCATTGACGTAGTTGAGAATGCGGGGAAAGCTTGGCGCGGTCTAGTCTTATTTAGCGAGATCATCTATATAGCGAAGAGTAGGTCTATATACACCAATCTGATATATACTAACCCTCCCTTTCCAAATCCACCTCCCTCAGTCTCTTCCAGACCTCAACCCCCTCCTCCCAATCCTTATCCTCACAAATCTCAATCCTCCCATCCCCCCGAAGCGTTCTAACCCCCCTCCCAGAAGTCCCCCACCCAAAATCGCCCTCCCCATTCACAAACTTCCCTAAAGGCCCAACAACCCCCCTCTGCACAACCCCCTTCTCCTCCTCCCCAAGACACCCCCCATTCCCAAAAAACCAAATCGGATAATCCGACGAATGCGTAGCCCCCCACTCAACAGGCAAAACCCCATCCACACACTCCGCCCGCCACTCAATCCGATACCGAAACAGCAACCCGGAAGCATCAACACCCCCCTCATTCTCCGTAAGTGCATGCACCAGTCCCCGCTGCATACAATGGACCTGCATATCGGCATACACCCGGCCCCACGCGTCGTTCTTCCAGTCTTTGCACTGCGCCGGCAGCCGGTCTGCCGGGTAGTACATCTTCACGACGGCGTCGACGATATGAGCCGGGTAGTCTGCGACGAGACGGGCGCGCAGAGCGGATAAGGTATCCTCTGCGGGCGGGAACCAGGTGCTGTAGAGGAAGCGCTCGTCGGCGCATTCGCCGAGGAGGAGGCGGGTGTTGCGGGATAGTAGAGCGCGAGAAAAGGCGCCGGAGTCGAGGGATTGGAAGAGGGTCGGGGAGATGAAGGAGGTGTCTGTTGTTGGGCGGAATTGGTGGATTGGGATGGTTTTGGCGGTGTCGAGGAGGGTTTTGGGTGGGGTGGAGCGGAGACGGGCGAGCTTTTCGCTGGATGGGAGGGAGAGCGGGATGTCGAGGGCGGTTAGGAGGTCGTTGAATTGGGTTTGGGTTTCGGCGGGTTGCTTGGGTTGGACGGCTGGACTGTTGGACCAGATGCAGGCTTGGTGGATGATGGATTGAGAGGCTGGTTGGCGGAGGTCGTAGGCTAGTTGGTGGAAGACGGAGTTGGCGCCGGCTGAATATCCGGAGATGGTGATTTGGTCTGCGTTGCCGCCGAAGAGCTGGATGTTCTCTTTGATCCATTCGAGGGCTAGTCGTTGGTCCCAGAATCCGTGGTTTCCGACGGTCTCGCCGACGGAGGCAGCATCCTCCTCTAGCTCTGATGAGTAGAGGAAACCGAACAGGTTGACTCGGTAGGCAGGCATCACAATCACGCAGTTGAAATCGGCTTCGCCGATTAATGCAGCGGCATTGAATGAATTTGGCGTGCCGAATTGGAGCCATCCACCATCTGTGCCAATGTCAGCATATCGATCTATACGGCAAGATATACCAAACGCCGAACTTCATTTGCCCTATCTCAATCGGGGAGAACTGACGGATGAAAACAAAAACAGGCCAGCCACCCTCAGGCACATCCCCTACCGGTGTCCAGACATTACACTGGAAACAATCCTCATTCCACGCATCTGGGTGCTCAGGTGAGATATGTAGGAACCCAGGTTGGGGACATAGCCCCGCACCACCATCACAGCGACCTGGTGCATCCTCACTACCGTAGGTGAAAGACGCAGACAGGGGTTGAGCCCTGCGCCAGCGGTGGGAGGGCGCAAGTCCGTAACGAACACCGCCAAAATAGTGGCAGAGGTCTTTGCCTTGCGTCGTAGGAGAAGACGGGGTTGATATGGTTACGCCTTGGATTGTGCCACGATGGGCGAGAGATTTGACATAGTTGCGTCGAATTGTGTCCATCTTTTATCCTGCCGGAGATTGAGTCTCGATGGGTATAGGTTTCAATTAATGCAACAGACCGAGAGGAAGACGTCCTTTGTGCTGTATAGGTGTTTAGTGACAAGACTCCAATTCAAGATCTGGGTCCCACGCTCTCTTAAACTTTGTCTCGGCGCTTTATTTCGCAATGTTCGGGCGCTAAGTAGCCGAGATAGAGAGGTGATTGAGTCTCATTGGTAGGAGTTGAGTTGATCGGCAATTCCCAATGGGAAGTTGGAGAAGAGTCTCTGCGGGGGAGTACGGCACGGGGTTCATTCTGGGTCCGATGGGCTACAGAGCATAGAACATAGAACACGTTACTTGTATACACGGAGAATACATATGCACTCTAAGTGGTTATTGTAATCTGGTTGGCATAATGCTACAACAGTGCAGTAGAAGAATGGTTGTTTCATTCATCTCGAATAAGCTCGTATAGCGAATTTCCTAAGTCCCGAATGAGATTGAAAAGCATGAGAAGTGAAACTGAAGACGCTGAGAAAACAATCAAAATCATATCACGCATTATGAGTCGTGCATGTTTGGGTAGTACACAATTGCTTTTACGCCTTGCTGATCCTGCAGATCAGGTCCTGGCCATCGACGGAGTCGCCCTCCTTGACTTGAAGGCCCGACACCTTTCCACTGTGCGGGGCGGAGATCACCATTTCCTAAGGTAGAGTTAGCTAAAAAGATTCAGGTAAGAAAAAGGGGGGCAATGTAAACTCACCATCTTCATGGCGCTCAGCACCGCAATGGGATCACCCTTCTTGACATCGTGGCCATCGTGGATGCGGATCTCAACCACGACACCGCTCATGGGAGCGCCGACCTGGCTGCTGTCCGCGGCATCGGCCTTGGGGCGGGCGATGTTATCAATTGAGGCGTTCTGGTCATCAACACTGACCTGGCGGACTTCACCGTTGACCTCGTAGAAGACCTCACGCTGGCCGGTCTGCTCGGAGAGGGGTCCGATGGCGAGCAACTTGAGAATCAGGACCTTGCCCTTCTCCAGCTCAACGTGGAACTCCTCGCCAATCTCAGGCTTGGCCAGGAAGTAGCGGGTAGGCAGAACGGAAAGATCACCGAACTTCTGCACGAACTTGCGGTAGTCCTCGAACACCTTGGGGTACATGGCGTAACTGGCAACGTCGCACTCGGTGGCAGTACCGAACTTCTCGCGGATCTCGGCCTTGATCTTGGCGAGGTCCATGGGCTCCAGGTACAGACCGGGGCGTTTGTCGAGCTTGCGGCGGCCACGCAGAGCCTTGGTGCGCAGGGGCTCGGGGAAGCCACCGTAGGGCTGACCCATCAGACCCTCGAAGAACTCCAGGACTGATCCGGGGAAGTCCAACTGGTCGGCACGGTCGATCACATCCTGAGCAGACAGCTTGTTGCTGACAATCCAGGAGGCGAAGTCACCACAAACCTTGGAAGATGGAGTGACCTTGACGATATCGCCCAGCAATTCATTGGCTACCTCATACGCCTTCTTTGTCTCAGCCCACTGCTGTCCGAGACCCAGCTGGCTGGCTTGGAAAATCAGGTTGGTCAGCTGACCACCGGGGATCTCGTGCTCGTAAACCTCGGGATCGGGACCGGTCAGACCAGCCTCGAAGGGAGAGTAGAGCAGACGAAGCTGAGCCCAGTAGCTGTCAAGAGCGCGGACTTGTCCAAGGTCCAGCTTGGGGTCGAGCTCGGTGCCCTGCAAGGAAGCAAGGAGAGCACCAATGCTGGGCTGCGAGGTCATACCAGACAGACTGTCGGTGGCGGCATCGACAGCGTCAGCGCCAGCCTCAGCACAGGCAATCATGGAGGCAACACCGGTTCCGGCGGAGTCGTGAGTGTGAACGTGGATGGGGAGATCGGGGTAGCGCTTGCGGATGGAACCGACCAGCAGACGAGCAGCCTGGGGCTTGAGAACACCAGCCATGTCCTTGATACCCAGAACGTGGGGACCCATCTTGACAATCTTGTCAACAAGACCCATGTAGTACTCCAAGCTGTACTTCTTCTTGGGGTTCAACATGTCACCGCTGTAGCACATTGTAGCCTCAACGACACCACCGGCCTCGTGGACGGCCTTGATACCAACCTCGAGCTGGTCGAGGTCGTTCAGAGCATCGAAGACACGGAAGATATCGACACCGTACTTCTTGGCCTGCTTGCAGAAGTGGTAGATGGCGTTATCGGGGAGGGAAGAGTAGGCAACACCGTTGGCACCACGCAGCAGCATCTGGAAGGGAATGTTAGGAACAGCCTTGCGCATCTTGCGAAGTCTGTCCCAAGGATCCTCATAGAGGAAACGCATAGCGACGTCGAAGGTAGCTCCACCCCAGCACTCGAGCGAATAAGCATTGCTCAAGGCGTAGCTGGTCTCAGCAGCAATGTTCAGCATATCAATGGTTCGAACACGGGTGGCGAGCAAAGACTGGTGGGCATCACGCCAGGTGGTGTCCATGATCAAGCAGCCCTTGTTGGCACGCACAGCGCGAGCAAAGGCCTCGGGGCCCTGGCTATCCAAAATCTGCTTCCAGCCAGTGGTGCAAGGAGTAGAGACATCGACGGGCTTGCCGACAGCATCGTAAAGAACGGGCTTAATGATCTCACCCTTGAACTTAGGCTCGCCAATCTGGCCCTTGATGCTGCTACCGTTGACAGCAACATCACCCAGGTAAGCAAGAAGCTTCTGGGCACGGTTCTGGCTGCCCACAAGGGCGAACAGCTCAGGAGTGTCATCAATGAACGTAGTCCAGCAGGTGCCATCGATGAAGGTGGGGTGGCTCAGAAGCGAAGCAAGGAAAGGAATGTTGGTCTTGACACCACGGATACGGAACTCGACCAGAGCGCGCAGCATCTTGCGGCGAGAAATCTCGTATGTGGAGCCACGGCAAGTGCACTTGACAAGCATAGAATCGTAGTGAGGAGTGATGATGGCACCAGCAAAGCCGTTACCACCATCCAGACGAACTCCGTTACCACCAGCAGAGCGGTAGACCTCGATCTTGCCAGTATCGGGGGAGAAGCCCTTGGCGGGATCCTCAGTGGTGATACGGCACTGAATAGCAAAACCACGGGTAGAGATGCGGTCCTGGGTGAGGCCAAGTTGTTCAAGGGTAGCACCAGCGGCAATCTGAATCTGAGCGGCCACAATATCGATACCAGTAATTTCCTCGGTGATGGTGTGCTCGACCTGGATTCTGGGGTTGATCTCAATGAAGTAGTGCTCATTTCCACAGACCAAGAACTCCGCGGTACCGGCGTTGCGGTAACGAACGGACTTGGCCAATTTCACAGCATCAGACAAGATCTTATCACGAACCTCGACGGGGAGATCCTTGGCGGGCGCAATCTCCACGACCTTCTGGTGACGACGCTGGACGGAGCAGTCACGCTCGAAAAGGTGAACGACATTGCCCTGGTTATCACCCAGAAGCTGGACCTCAATGTGCTTAGGCTGGTCAAGGAAACGCTCGACAAAGACGGTACCGTTGCCGAAGGCGGTGCGAGCTTCAGAGGTAGCACGCTCGAAAGAGTCACGCAGATCAGCCTGGTTACGCACAACACGCATACCACGGCCGCCGCCACCAAATGCAGCCTTGATGATAATGGGGAAACCATATTTATCAGTGAAGGACTTGACCTCTTCGTAGCGCTCGACGGGACCCTCAGTACCGGGTACGACGGGGACATTGCACTTGATAGCAGCACGGCGGGCGGAAACCTTGTCACCCAAAGCATCAATGGTGTCGGCAGTGGGACCAACGAAGACAATGCCGGCCTTCTCGACCTTGCGAGCGAAGTCGGCATTCTCTGAAAGGAAACCGTAACCAGGGTGGATCAGGTGGACACCGTGCTCCTGTGCAATCTTGATGATCTCATCACCGGCCAGATAAGCTCCGACGGGGGTATATTGACCCCGGTGACCGATCATGTAAGCCTCATCGGCCTTCTGACGATGCATTGAGAGACGGTCCTCGTGTGAGAAGACTGCGACTGTCTGAAGGGACAGTTCGTGTGCGGTACGGAAGATACGGATGGGGATTTCGCCACGGTTGGCAACAAGAATCTTTTGGAAGTGCATAATGGTCGAATTGGCCCGCAGACGACGGTGAACTGAATCTTGATGATGCTCATGGTGCTCCTCGATGAACTCGGAGTCATCAATGGCATCCTCCGGTTGACGGTGCGGGGCAGCCATGATGGCAGGTGTGATGAGAGAAGGGAGGGAAGGGGGTTTGAGGAGGGTGGGTTCTGAGAGAGGATGAGATTAGTAGAAGTTCTTGTCCTCTCTCCCTTCTCCTGAAAGCGATATCACAGAACCGTGGACGATGAGGGCGGTGACTCACTATAGGAAGCTGGAGGAGCTCTCCGGATCCAACTTCAGGCCGGTTTCGGCAGATCACAGTGCAATTGCACTATAAGGCTGGATCAGAGTTATACAACTTCAAACACCAACGATATTGGAGGGTATAGTGAAAGGGTTTTAATAAAAAGGAGAAGAGACAAAGAGACGAGGAAGATAAAAAAAAAAAAAAAGAAGGCGGACTTTAAGGGAGAAGGGGGGGTAGATAAAGAGGGGAATCACAAGCTGTGATCTACATTGTCACAGATACTTTTCCGGGGGCGCAGATTGACTCCAGGGATGAGGTAACAAGTACTTACAGGGTTCACCGGTACACCGGGGAGGCTGCCAATGCCCAGAATAGCCAAATGATCCAATCGAATGGAATCAGAGAAGCAGTCTCTGCTGAATGATCTAATACAATTATCCAATTGTCCCGTTTCTTCGAGTCCTGAATCCTTTGGAGAATAATGCGATTTGCTAATGAAGTTATGCGGGGCTATCCAGGGCTGTACGGAGGAGTCTCAATGCCATCATAGTACCCACGTCCCTAAGGTACCTAGGTACTCACTACCTACAGCTACCTCGATAACCCCGATTTCTTTTTTTGGGACTAACTTCCCCGGACACGAAAACTACTCTTCCCCCAGAACGATAAATATCGGGTGGTTTAGGTAAGTTATTCCGGGGACCTACCTCGGGCCCTCGGGATAAACGTGAAAAAGAGAACCGCATCCACGTTGCCCACAATGGATTCGCGACTGAGCGGATATTCACGGGATACCTGAGGGGGGGCAAGCAGGGAACAGCACGGGGGAGTCTCGGAGAACTCTCGACATGTGCAGGGAAGAAGTGGATCAGACCAATCGTCAGATCCGATTACATCTACATATGCAAGCCCTGGGCGATTCGCAGGATTCAACTTCACCTCGGGGACGATTTGGCCGAACACACACACACATTCCGATCACCAGGCGATGTTTCCGAGTTGACTCATTTACCCAATTGGCCTAGGGACGAGAATCCAATGGCTGATTTCGCAAGCCCAGACGCGAAAACTGTGGTCATGCGGTCGTTTCATTTCTCTTGAGGAAAGGATCACCTCTTGGCAAGTGGTCTGGTCCGATGCTTGGCCGATAGTCGCAATCCATGACGCTATTTGATTTGTGTCGGTATAACATACAACATACACAAGGACCTCTTTGAACACCCCCCACCTCCAATTAAGCGCCCCTCTCTCCTCACCTCCCCCCAAACTCCCATTCCGATTCCCTAAACTTTCCCCCCTCAAGCCCTTACCTCCCCGTTCTCCGTTCCCCGTTCCCACTTAGCACTCCGGGGGATCTCCCGGTTTGACAGGTACAACTCCGATATTCTCGAACCTTGCGTAACTAGCCAAGCAGCTAAGAGTGCAGCATTCCGAGACCATGAGAGAAATGCCAAGCAGATCTATATATTCCGAGCGTCAATATAACCAATTGTACTAGCGACATAAGCACAAGCTCCAGAATACAACACAAGCTCCTCTCGGCAGGTCGCAGTGGCCAGAGACAACCCTGGAACTCCCTTGCTGGGACCCGATAAGCTTTAACTTCTGGGTTTGTACACGCACAGAGACAAAGCGGTGCAATCACCTCCCGAGACGCTTATCTTCACGGTCGATATCCCGTCTTTGACATCACCACGTCAGCATCAGCATCCTTTGGTCCATGGATGTACGGAAGTGTTGCTACTTGTACATTGCAGGTCTGCATCACCCATTCACGAATAAATGCACCATATCGCCCTTACATGCGTTCCGCGATTCTTCTCGGGGTAAATTCAGTGCCGGGCCTCTGTTTTCTTAGCCGGGCCGTGGAGGGACTCGGGAAGTCTGAGCTTGTCGGCACGGTATATTGTAGAATGAAGAAATAGAACAAAGCATTAGACTCCAGGAGTCAGGTAGCACGAAGACTAAAAAAAGAAAAGTGAAGTATGCTTCGTATGAGTGGGGATACACTGGCATCTCAGAGCCTAAGACTCCGTCCAATGCCAACCTTTCATCCTCCCTCATGGGCAAGCAAAGTTGGTGAGGCGATAAGCCGATCTGCAGGAAGAGTCACGCTCCCTTCCACGGAGGCAAAGAGTTGCAGATGATTTACCTTGGCAGCTTGGCAAAGATGCGTTCTTCACCGAGGGCCTTAAAGTGTGTATGGAACCGGATCTACCTGGACCCTCGGCGGACCATTGGCCCACGACGATTGGACAGGAATGAGACAGTTACTGCGGTGAGAATAAAAATGGGGAAATCGCAATGCTATTACTGAACATCAGGCCATGGCCAGATTGTTAGGAGCATGAAAAAAATCGCAAGCCTATCAAATACATGCGGGCAAAAAGAACAAATATCAAAAAGCAAGATTAAAGGGCTATCATGAGTTCCTCCCTATGGCACGCTCTCGGCGTGACCATCCCCCCCATATGAAATCGTGTCTTTTGCAACCCCAACCCATCACCTCCGCTGTATGTTACAAATGCAAAGAGAAACGTAGAATCAAGAACGAAACCAGTGCACGGTTCTAGAAACCACGATACCCAGTTGCCTGGGGCGTGAGACCGGCACCGTTAGACTGAGGGCCCTGGGTCAGCATAAGTCGCGAGCCCTGCAGGATGGGGCCACTGTCATCCTCTGTGCGGGTCGTCTGCTCGCGCTTCTTGCGCTCCTCGTTGTCCTTCTTCAGCATCTCAATCGACCGAGTCTGTTCGCAGAGGAAGTTGATCATGTATGGCATGGTGAAGTCGTGAAGACCCTTACGCCATGAGATCTCCATGATGACGTCGGGACGAATGAGGTCATAGCAGGCATAAAGCATGCCAACGTAGCACTCACGGCTGCCAATATCGACGAACTGGGGACAATTAGTGAAAATTCAAGAGATGGCAGAAAGCAAAAAGAAAAACTTACGTAACGAAGAAGTTCCTCCACGACCTCAGACTTGGCAGAGATGGCGGCGGTTTCAATGGCATCCTTGTAGAGCTTGTCCTGCTTGGAAAGCGCGATGGACTTCTCCCAGCGCTTGTTGTTGCGGTAGATGTTGGCCGCAATCTGGCGGAAGAAAATAAGATCGTGCTTCTCGAGGCGCTGGGCGAGAGCGACAGCGTCGAAGTTGTCATTCTGATCGACGGAGTCCTTGAGCAGCTTGTAGTCCTCCTCTTCAATCAGAATCTCGTTGATAGCATCATTGACGGCACGCTTGTTTTGAGACTGGACATTGAGCAGGAAGGGCTTGATCAAGGGGATGTTATCAGAGCCCTGGAAAATACGAACGACACGGTTGACGTCGATGCGAGGGGTCAGGACCTGGAGCAGATCGGTGAGCAGAAGAGGTTGCTCCTGGAGGTAGAAGTTGAGCGACCGGTAGTAAATTTCCAAGTTGGCAACCTTGACGATGATGTCCTTAAACGAGTGGTGCTCCCAGGCATCAGCTGCGCGCTCCATCATAGCCAGAGCGGCGTTATCCCACTCATCGTAGTGGCAGTACAAGAAGACCAGCTCGGGCCAGAGGTTGGCTTCCTCGGAGGCCCGGATCATCTTGGGAATGTTGATGCGAGACCAGAAGAGCTTCAAGTGTTCCATGACTTGATCAGGGTGGTACTTGGACAGAGCAATTCCAAGCTCGGTGAACATGCCCATGTGGGCACGCTCAAGGCCGAGACCTGCCTCCAAGACAGCGATCAATTCATCGAAGTAACCATTACGCTCGTACTGGCGAACAAGGCTCTGCAGCTCCTCTGCGTGGACAATGAGGTTGAGACCGCAAATCTGGGCAAGACGGAATTCCTTCTTGTTGACACAGGCCTCGTTGACCTGCTTCCAGACCTTCACGCTATTGGCCTTACGGGCACACTCGACTGCAGCCTGGTAGTCTTCCAGGTGAACCAAGGTGGTGGCCAACTTGGCCCAGTTGGAGATGCTGGTGAAGAAAATCTTAGCAGCGTGGTGGAAGCCTTCGGCGTAAGCCTTGTCACCGGATGCTTCGATGTCCGCAACATTGGTGCTGCGGAGGAAGTCCTCGAGCTCAGCAAGCTGATCCAAGCGGGCAAAGCAGAAAGCGAGACCTGTATCGATGGCGGGCTCACGCAGCGTCTTGCGGGCCATGCGAAGGAACTTGACAAGGTCCTCGTCCTTTCCAGCATGGGTTGCGGTCTCAATTACCTCATGGTAGTTAGAGGGGTCCTCAGCGCGGATGTAAGACTCGATCGAGTCAGTCACACGAAGACCATCAAGCTGAGCCTTGGCAACCTTGCTCCAAACTTCAGATAGCTCGACGCGCTCGGCGAACTCTTGAGCACGGTCGATGCTAACAATGTTCTCCACGAGCACGTTGACGGCGGCCAACTGGTTATTAACCTTCTTGTAAATTTCAAAGGCCTCCTCGTACAGACCGACGCTGATACACATATCAGCAATCTCATCGGCGGAGAACTCGTTGAGCTGATGAATGTAGTCCATCAGGCGACTCTTATCGGCCTTGGCAGCAGTCAACATCAGAAGATTCTGCAAGCTAGTATTATCGCTGAAAGGCGAGGGCTCCAGGATGATCTTCTCAAGCAGCTCAATCAGCTCACCGGGCAGGTCAGCTTCGAGGAACGACTTGACAGCAACAGACACCTTCTCGGGTTCGGTGGATTCAGGAACTGCGGTGGCAATGACCTGGTCCACGAGAGAGCGGCGGCCCTCATTGTTTTCGGACAACACGAAGGACCAGATCTCGGGATCGGCACGCTCAACGAGGTAACGAGCCTGGGCACGGTACATGGAGTTCTCATTGGTGATGCTGATGAGCTCCAAGTCGTTCTGACCCTTGCTGTAGGCGATGTACGCCAGGTTGGGATCACGCTTCTCGCAGTACTTTCCGACGATCAGAGTGTCATACTGGTCGTTCTCCTTGAGGAACTTCTCCGGGTCGTTGTTGCTGTCGATGTAAATCTTCGCAAGAGCATTGTAGACGGCTTGCTGTTGGTTTCCAGTGGCAAGCGTGGCCTCGAGGAAAGGCAGGAGCAGCTTGAGGCGGTTTCGGCTTTCGACCTCAGAGACAAGCTCGTCGATGGGAATGACGGAGGGGTCAACCGTGGAAAGCAGGTTCTTGATGATGCTCTCCTCACAGTCAACATCGAGCAGACCGCCAACAACGGAAGGAGCACGACCAGGGTTGACACGCTGAACGTAGACTTCGATAGACTTGAACTGTTGGTTTTGGTAAAGGTACAGGACCAAATCGTGGATGAAATTGAACCGGTCACAAACGATGATCAAAGGCAGCTGTTCGGTCAGACGGGCCTCCTTCAAGAAGTTCTTGACCTTCTCAGGGTTGTAGTAGTTGCTCTCGCGGCAAATACGCTCAACCTCAGTAACCTGGTTCATGGCAGTGGCAGCTTCGATATACTTGAAGTGCACTTCAGGGTCTTCGCTCAGGTTAACGATGCTTCCCAAGTAATAGTAAAGACCCTCGGCAGTGCGGTACTTCTCCAGAAGATCGATCAGACGGTTAGCGCCAAGAAGGTCTGAGAACTTGGTGGCAATCTGAACGACGGATTGTAGGTTCTGGCGAATGTTCGTTTCCAGCATAGTATCCATGCAGTCGAGACTCTGCTCCACAGAGAGACGACCAAAGTAGCTAATCAGCCACTCGGGGCTCAACTTGTCAGTGCGGACAATGTTGCGCTTGATCACAGCTGGGTCATCTGAGTTCTCCAAAGCACGCTGGATAAGACCGGCATTCTCACAAAGCTGAGCGACACGAGGACGATCGAAGTGTGTGAAGATCTCATTTCCGAGGATGGCATCTGCGACCTGTGGTGCGTTGACGAGGTTCATCTCCAAGAGACGAGTTTGCAGGTGGCCATGCTCAGGCTTGTTGTCCTTGAGGGCGTCCAAGAGGAATGAGGTGGCCTGTTGGATCATGTTCTGTGAAAGGAACACATCAACAACACGGTCAAGGTCAACCAGAGCACCGCTCTCCTCGTTGGCAAGTTGGGTGGCGAACTCAGCACCCTTCTCGGGATTGACGCGAACGATGTGCTGGAGCAGCTGGGTGTAGTCTGGCTGATATCCAACCTGTTTAGAGTATGCAAGAATCTTGTCAAATTGACCAGTCTCAGCGAACCCAGCGACAACCTTGTGAGGAACATTAGCTTGGAGGTAGACAGCCAGGGCAAGGGACATGTCGTATGGACGAATGATATCACCCAGCTCCTCGGAGCCCTCCAGCTTCTTCTCCTGCATCCACTTCTCAAGCAAGTGCTTGCGGTTCTGCTGCAAAACAGGTCGCACAAGCTCAACACTTTCATATTTATTGAGCGAACCCTTGTCTAGCAGCATACCGAAGTACTGCAGGATGACAGACATCTGACCGGTCTGGGGAGCGTTCTTGAAGCGGTTGATGGTGTCCGGGGTGCGAAGGAAGCCACGAGGAGAGTTGGCGGCAATTTTAGCGGCTTCCGTGTAATCCTGCGATGCCATAAGAGAGTCAAACTGCTGCTGATACAAGTGATCCGCGCCTGGAAGGCCGGCCTTCGAGGCGAGTTTGACAGCAAGACCAGACATGGCAGGGTTTTCCATAAGATACTGGATGATGGTGCTCTCGTCCACGCTGACGGATAGAACCTGGCCCTTGCGGTTAACACCAACCAGACCGGCGCCCTCGGCATCTGGGGACGTGGTGAAGATTGTCTCGCTCGAGATACGGTTCATGAAAATGCAAGTACCAGTCTCGAGATCATATAGGTGAATGAAGCCGTATTTCGTGACAAGGTAAACGATGTCGTACTTGCTGGAAACCTGCATTGCGACGGGGAAATCATTGACCGCCTCTTGAGGGAAGTACACATCCACGGCCTTCTTCTGGAAGCGAGGGTTGGGTTCTTGGTGATCGATTTCGGCAATTTGAAGCTTTGCACCGGTCTGAGTACGAACGGCGAAGGTGAAGAGGCTGTGGGGAAGAGGAGAGCCCTCGACGGTGATGTTTGCGAAAGAGGCAGCATGGCCTTCGATGAACTGAGAGATCCCGCGCTCCTTTGAGTAGAGCTGCATCGATCCAACGACACGGCCCTGCTGCTGGCTAATACCAACAACGACCATCCACTTCTCCTCGGAGTTAACGCGGTAGTTGATAATTTGGCAACCCTAGAACGCGCTCGTTGTTAGCATTCAAATCCACATCATTTGATGCACATCTTATTTCACATACTGCAAGATTGGGAAGTCGGTCGAACATCTTCACAGGGTTCTGCTGTGTAGCATCATAGACATCCCAGTGGTAGACCGCCGAGTCGGTGACCAGACCCAAAGACTTCTCGCTGAACCACTTCCAGTAAACAATATCTTCATTCATAACCGCCGACTTGAGCTTTGACCTCGCGCTAAGATCGAAGATCTGAATGGTGCGACCCTGAGCCTTCAGGGCGATAATGTTCTTGTTCCAGTGCATGATGGCACTGTCCGCATTGATTGGGCGTCGTAGAACTTCATTGTTGTTCTTGAGATCAATAATGATGACTTCGGGCTTGCCATCTTCGTCGAGCTTTTGGCGGACACAGACGTAGTTATCGGATTCTAGTGTCTACATAGCACTCGAGTTAGCCCATGTGTTTTGAGGGGTATTCGCAAGGCGACAGGGAACAACTTACACATGAAGTAAAGCCAATTGATGCCGGCTATATATCAAAACATTAGCAATATTCCCAGTGGATCCGAGTGCATTGTGAGGGTTGGCCGGTGCATCCGCCTTGAAGTTGGAGCTAGTCGCAAAGCATCGCCGGGAATCGTGATTGGGTTGTACATACCGCAATGCCAACAGAGGTCAACTATAGAATTGATGCGCAGGTCAGTTATCAAGCTTGAATTTGCGATGGAAGATCGATGAGGGGCAACCACGTACATTGACCAGCTCTGTGAACTTGATAGGGAGAGGTGCCATATTTACGTAGGCCGCAGTACGACCTGGTCCTCCGAATGAAACGCCACGCAAAGAAGGCTGAAGAATTGAAGAATGATGAAAAAGAGGTTGAGGTAGGAGCGAATGTCAAGATGAAGAAAAAGGAAAGAAGAACTGTATGAAAATAAGAAGAGGGGGGTTAAGATCTGGTAGATGCGGAAGTGACCTCAGGAGGCCGCTGCTGTCGTTGCTGAGGTGTCGCTTATGGGTTGTCACGTGATACAGGGGCTGATGAGACCGTCTCTTTCAGTTGTTTGGAGAAGAGATAAAGAGGAATGGGTTGAAGGGAATTGAAGCTAGCAAACAAGTCTCTATTCAGCTGTCAAATTCCTCTGAGAGAAGTGGTTATAACTCACGATGTTTAGGTACCTATGCTGGACATAGTTGGGCAAAGGTAGCTGACCGCCCTCAGAGTAAATACTCCTATGTTTACTCCACGTACTCCGTAAGTGGCTTCCAACTTTCCCACCTCCATCAAGGTCAGGTTGTCTGTTGAAGTCTTTCAATATTTTCATGACTTTCTGAGTGAGTTGTGAATCCTATCCTAGAGGTGAATCTTACTTGGTCCATGCTTTAAAGGAGGTTCCGCATCCATCAGTCCGAGCTAGCATTTAACGTAATGTTTAATCCCCGGATAAGAATATAAGCTGATCTCACTAAGATGGGATCAAAATGTTTGAGGGAATGTGCATGTCAGGCCATATCCATGCACATCTCTGTTGCGCACGTTGGTCCTGCATGCCTCGTGGCTAAAGGAGCCAAGACTCCAATTCAGGAGGGAGGCAGTTGGAAACTGGCCCCTTAACCTGATCCACCCTAGTGGATCGTACCATCCAACCATCAGGAGTTATGCCAGTTGCGCCTCAACTATTCGGACGTCATCAGATGAGCGATGTCCAAATCCCGTGTTCGGTGATTTTCGGCATAAAATTGTTTAAGTACAGAGTTGCCATCCCCCAACTTCACCGATCCCCCATTCCAAGACACTTCCCCAGACGAGGGCAATCTAGCCGATTGCTAACATCCCGCTAAAGCCCCCGGGGAAGGTAGTCCGTCGGTCTAATCCGTAAACTTGCCTTCAAAACCGAGCCGGAGCCACTGCAGTGCATACCGGCCCATATTTCACGCAAAGGTTTCGGCGTAACGGATCAATGGCCACGCGCACAGCGCCATCCGGCTTGTTGGAGCTTGTCTGTGTCGGCTGAGCCAAGCCAAGAAGGATCTCTGGGCAAGGCCCTCCCCACGCCAAGCCAGCCTTAAAGTGCGTGATTCAGGATGTTGCCGGTTCGCCCCCTTGGTATTGGAGGCACGGTTCCTCCAAGCCCTTGGCATGTGCTTGGCTGATCAGCAATGTGGTATATTTTCACCATGAATCTCGGGATATCCTGGGGTGCAGCGGCATTTTTTGCCCTCTCCACGAGCAAATAGCGGGATGGGCATGCGGGGGTAAATCTGGGGTGCGAAACTATAAATTGGGGAGCGTAGACGTGGTAGTTCAGCGATTTCTTTCAAGAAGCCGGACAGATTCCGACAAGTCTGCTATCAATTTTTTTTCTAGCCTACTTTGTTGGGAGTGGCCTAGTTTTTCTTTAAGCTGGCTTGTGTGCTCTTTCATCGTCCAGATCTCCTTCTTGGCAAACGTTGATCTTTTTTTCTATCTTGATCTTTCTGTGGTATATTGCCGTCATGGCATCTCACAACGAAAGGGCAGACCCTATTCCCAGTGGTATTTTTGCCACGGCACGCCAGTCCTTGGGAGATCTCTTCATCTGGAAACAGCGTGTTGAGATTACCAATGAGCATGGCGAGTCCTACTTTGAATGGCAAGATCCAGAGCCCATCCAGAACCCTTTGGCTTTGGTCGCGCAACTTTCAGCTAGAGACTGGGTCTTCTTTCTAGTAGGACTCCTTGCATGGACTGCCGATGCATTTGACTTCCATGCCCTCTCCATCCAAACAGTCAAGCTGGCCAAGTACTACGATACATCAAAAACAAGTATTTCAACTGCAATTACTCTGACTCTACTGCTGAGGAGTGTAGGAGCTGCATTCTTTGGTTTTGCTGGTGACAAGTATGGCCGCAAATGGCCGATGGTGATCAATATGCTCGTTTTGGGTGTCTTGCAAATCGCTACTATTTACAGTAAGAACTTCCAGCAGTTCTTGGCTGTACGGAGTCTGTTCGGTCTTTTCATGGGTGGCGTCTATGGAAATGCCATGGCGATGGCTTTGGAGCATTGCCCGTGAGTATTCTCTTCTGATTCCGGGTGACTCTCATTAATCATATGTTAAAACAGTGTCAATGCGAGAGGACTCATGTCGGGAATTCTTCAACAAGGTTACTCCATGGGGTACGTGTTTGCAGCATGTGCCAACCTGGGCGTCGGTGGTGGAACAGAAAGTTGGAAGACCGTGTTCTGGATTGCTGGTAAGTCCAATGTTTATAATGGTTATCAATTGCTTGTCACTAACAACTTGTGTGTTGCGTAGCCGGTATCTCAATTGGCGTCGGTCTGATTCGCATCTGCTTCCCCGAGTCAAAGTCATTCGTTGAGGCCAAGAAAGCTGGCAAGCGAACGATGAAAGCAGGCGAGTTTTGGCGTGAAACGATCAGTATGTTGGGCAAGGAGTGGCGCATGTGCATCTACTGCATCATCCTTATGACTTGGGTATGTTTGAGCGATAATACTTCCTTGTCCACATTTATCTAACGTTCGCCATGATAGTTCAATTTTTATTCCCACACATCACAAGACTCATACACCACATTCATGCTCACTGCGAAGGAGCTTGACAACTCCCAAGCCTCGCGAGCTTCCATTCTCATGAAGACAGGAGCCTGTGTTGGTGGTACCATCATTGGTTACTTGTCTCAGTTCTTCGGTCGTCGCCGGGCAATCGTTGTAGCTGCCCTTGTGTCTGGAATTCTTATTCCAGCATGGATCCTCCCAGAAGGCGAGAGATCTTTGAGTGTGACAGGGTTCTTCATGCAGTTTTTCGTTCAGGGTGCATGGGGTGTCATTCCCATCCATCTGAACGAGCTGTCCCCTCCGGCGTTCCGTTCGTCCTTCACCGGTCTGACATACCAGATTGGAAACATGATCTCATCACCATCTTCGCAGATCGTGAACGCGATCTCTGAATCCCATTTCGTCACCAGCAAATCCGGCCATCGTGTGGATGCTTACGGACCTGTGATGGGAGTTGCCACCGCCATCATTGCTCTTGGAATCATGGTCACCACTGCTGTAGGTCCTGAGAAACGTGGTCGTCGATTCGAAAGCGTTGTGGCTGGAGTTGATGAGAATGCCAATACCAAAACGATGGATCTGGAAACAGGCCATCCGGACGATACTAAGCCAAATCATGAAACCATTGAAATGGCTGATCAGAAAAAGTAGACTCGTCCTTGGTGGTGATTTCGAGACTGTGGGGTAATTTATGGTGTTTTTCTGTTCTTGTCTTCTCGCAAAAGGTATCATAGAGGTTTTTATTTAATTCTCTATCCTTTTGTATACTACGATTCATGTCAAGGATATGTTCACGGTCACTGGAAATTGAGATGATATCTAGATATCTTCAAGCAAGCATGAGAGTCATTTTAATTAATCAAATCTTCCTTGTTTTCCCATGTTATCCTTGAGTTTCTAACATCGATCTGTGTACGGAGTATGTTCAGTATAAAAAGTCCAACACATTCCACATATCCGCCTGTTGCAGCGTATTTTCATACGTCCCCTAGTACAAGACAGCCACCTGCATGGTACACGATCCAATGGGCAGGCAAGTTGGCCCTCCCTCTCGTATTGTGAGCCTCTCTGCTTTACCTGGTTGCTTGTCCACTTTCCTCTGAATGCGACACCACTTATAGTAAACATAACATGGGATGTAATGCAGGTGTCTTCGGATTCGAGTAAGAGTCTCAGATGACTTCAAAATGGGTCTGGGATGATACCATATTCGAAAGCAATACTCTATACGGAGTAATGCCAAGGTCAATGGGTAGATGGCATGGTAATAGCCTAAAGGTCCATTAGGAATGACCTTAGTGCTCAAGGCCAATTCATAGCATCGATCATTGGCTAACTCCACCGAGTTGAAAAATCTAGAGCATTCTGAATGGAGTACCATATGGATCAGACGTCTCAGGTAGAACTTCGCTTAGATTGCCAAGCACCCGGTGGTAACTATCCATGATGCATGGAGGAGGCCCGAATATCGCCGAGACTAGCAGACTCATCGGCAGAGAAGCACTAAGGCTTCGCGGTGTGGCTCGAGTGTGTGGCTTGAGAAGTCGCGCCCCTCTCGATGCTTTCGATCCACTGTGGATGGACATCCATCCTGTAAGATCAGTCACCATCGAATGGGGCATACGGGGTACAGCAGGTTATGCTGTAGCTTCCGCATTGATGTATTGACATAGTCATAAATGCGGGGAAGGCCGAGAACAAGAATCTACAACTACGGCAAAATTACGTCTACGCCAGGCAAATGGCACCTATGGGGATAGGAAGAAGGACAGACAAGATAGGCCAGAATGAGGTACTCAATCCACCACGAGGCAATACCCGTGTGGAAAGAGACCAACTCTTTGATGAAGCCCAAAAGGCATTCTCAAGCGAGTTTTGGCTGGACACCAGATCGAAACCCAGTGTCCGCCATCCTTTTCAACAATGGTTATGCGGATAACATCACCTCTCGTGAAGCCTCATTGTGAAAAGGGGAAAGCAACAGTAAAAGGGTAATAATGAATTCATGTCTCTCCCACGCCTATCCTGTTTGCCAGAGTACAAAATCAAGACCATATTGGATGCAGAGACCACAGGGGCCCGCCGACTGGCAGCGGGGTGCCCGTCCACAAATTTTGTTTCCTCGAGTACTCGGAATAATTTTTTGGTTCTTGTCGAGTAGCTCGTACCTCACAGGCCCTACCCAGCCATTATGCCTGGTTTCTCAGACTTAACGGATAATTCCATCGTACTTGGTCTTGTACCACTTCATGGTCTCGGCAGTGGTGATGCGGTGGTTGACACCGATCTTGGACTGAGCGCGGCGGCGCTTGGCAACGCGGGCACCGGGGCGGTCCCTAAATATGTTCGTCAGTACAAGATTCAATTCACAACCACAAAATCGCAAGATCAGGAGCAAAACTCACATGCAGACGAAGAAGTCCATGCCGTAGATACCAATGCCGGGGTCGTACTTGATGCCGAGATCGATGTGCTCGGAGATACCGAATCCGAAGTTACCGGTCTCGGAGAAGTTGCGCTTGCGGAGCTCGTACTCCTTGACCTTGAGGCCACGCTCGAGGATCTCCTCAGCCTTGGCACCACGGATGGTGACGTGGACGGAGATCTTTTCGTTACGACGGATACCGAAGGTACGGACGGTGTAACGGGCCTTGCTGTAGACGGGGGTCTGACCGGACAGCTGCTCAAGCACCTTGGCGGCACGAGTGAGTCTATCACCGGACTCTCCGACGGAGATGTTCAGGACCAGCTTCGACAAGCGAAGGGCGCGGTTGGGGTTCTCGGCCTTAGCGGTTTGGGCGGACTGCATCATGTTAGTTTTGAGTTGCAGTTGGTGGATCTAATCAATATATAGATATTTCAAGAAAATTGAAGATTGGGTGTGCGCAGAATGGAGATCTTCAGGCTGTAGGTCTGAATAAAGCCAGAGAGAAGAATGAAGGCAAGTGATTGGGAATGTGCATCTCAAAGGGCAGAAATCTGAACGTACCATGACGGCGGTTGGGCGTGAAGTGGTTGTCGACTGAAGAGACGGAGTGATCGCGGGAAAAGAAATGTGTGCACTGTGGGTTATTCCACGTGATTTGGAAGCCCTGATAGATGATTAAGTAATGAGTGTGTTGTCTGTCTGCTTAGTCAGTTCCCTGCTTTAGATCACCTGACCTTGGTGGCCCCAGCTTGAGGCCATGTCCCTGACAAGCGCCTGAGGCACCAACCAGTGTTCTTGTCGTGCTGACTCAGATCTGAGGTAATCTGATATCAAGAACTGGCAGCACCTTGACAGAGCTCAAGCTTCCCACCTTCGAGAGGATCTTGCACCTTTGCTTCATCCCCCGCAGTAGAAAGGCTCTGTCTGTCTACTGGTCACTATTTTTTGGTCTCTCAAGTCGCATCCGTGCGCATTCTCTAGCCACCATGGCCTCCCACAAGATGGTAAGTTTCTCGTCTCCATTTGCTCCCCCCAAACTCCGGTGGTCAATGGCTGTCGCTAACTCCTTTCGTCTAGCAAAACCTCGTGAGTTCGGCTCAAATAACTTTATATTTTGGATGGGAGCATCTAATTTCTTATTTAGATCAACTACCGCATGCGCGTCACCTTGAACGATGGCCGCCAAATGACGGGTTCTATGCTTGCGTTCGACAAGGTACTTTAGCACTTTGTAAAGGAAAAACACCATGCGCTTAGCTAACCTTTCTCTTTTCTAGCACATGAACCTCGTCCTCGCCGACACAGAAGAGTTCCGCCGCATTAAGCGGAAATCCAAGCCCCAGGCCGGTCCCGGTAACGCCCCGCTGGTCGAAGCCGAAGAAAAGCGAAGCCTCGGACTCACCATCGTCCGCGGAGCCCAAGTTATTTCTTGCTCCGTCGAAGGGCCTCCTTCTGCCGATCCCTCTGCACGACTTGGCACCGCAGGACCCGGCGCCGCTGCGACTCTTGCCGCAGGTCCTGGTATCAGCAAGCCCGCTGGTCGCGGCCTGCCTGTCGGACTCGGAGGCCCTGCAGCCGGTGTTGGTGGACCCCCACCCCCTGGCGGCTTTGGATTTCCTCCTGGTGGTTTCCCTGGTGCCCCTCCTCCAGGCTTTGCTGGACGCGGAGGGCCCCCCGGTGGTGGTCCTCGTAAGCATTCCCAATTGCCCTTAGTGGCTAGGACTTAATTTTGACTGACTTATTTCTAGCTGGTTTCGCTCCTCCTCCTGGATTTGCTCCCCAGGGTGGTCCCCGTAAGTTTTCAACGTGATTACTCAACTCATCCCAAATACTGATGTCTCATAGCTGCCGGTTTCCAACCTCCTCCTGGCTTCCAGCCTCCTGGACAGGGCCGCGGATACCCGCCCCCTGGTTTCGGTGGCAGATAATTGCAGAAATGTACAGCGGAAAATTCTATGCTTCATATCATCGGCGATCTGATTTCACCCGGAAAAGAATAAGGGCGGCTCGACGCATCACAGGAAACCCCTGTCAACGCTTCCAGCCGGATACAACGATACGCGAGCAGGCTAGATTACCCGATATTCTACTGGGCAAGGCGTTGCGGCGCATGGATAGAGGTCGTGTCGAGGAACGGGACAAAACGACTAAAATCCTTTTGAAATTCGCATTAGGCTAAAATAATGCTACTCCTTTTAACACGGCCTTTTCATTCAACCTAATCTGATCCCTCGGTTCTGTAAATCAAATGATCTTATAGTAGACCTACCTCTCCCGCAATACAATTACTATCTTTGATGCTTCCTCCCATGCGCCAGATGTCTAGGTCGACCGATGTACAGAATCATCCCCCTTTATCCTCCTGAAAGCCAGTTCTACCACGTTACCTTGCTTCTGTGTACAAGAATTACTAGTGTTGACTTGGTTTTGCGTGGTGAGCAATTTCCCTCATCCGTTGTATATATATCTAGGCAGTTGGACACAACCTGCGCCCCATAACCACGATATATGACGAACCACCCCCCGAAGACCACCAAAAAAGGCCCACAGATAGTTTCAAGCAAATTTGAAGCAAAATACTGTAACATACTTCCAATTCAACAATAAAAGATCAACCTCTGCATAGATAGCAAGGAACTTCACGTGACACGGCCGACGCCGGTGAGTCGAGCAGTTCCGCACCCTCCAGATACCGACCTCATTTCCCCGAACCCAATCCCGTGTGATATCCCTTCCAGCAACTTCGCAATGGCTGCTGTCATCAAGGCTATCAACGCCAAGATCCGCTCCAACTCGGTGCTGGACTATGTCTGCTCAACCCGTACGTATCAACCCCAGGTTTCCCGAAGCTCTTCCCGCCCCGAGATCGGCCACCGGCGAATGAGACCGAAGGAGAATAAGCATCGAAAGCGGCCTCGAGGATGAGATGAATGCGCATTCGATCGGGCCTGTAGCTCTGCAAAGCCATACCCTGCAAGAGTTGCATAGATTGCTAACAGTCAATGGTGCCTCCTAGACTTCTGGGGCCCTGTCTCCAACTTCGGTATCCCCATTGCGGCTGTGATGGACACACAGAAGGATGCTGAGATGTAAGTTTCGTTCAGAAGAGTGCTGAGAGCTTCAACTTTTGTTGATAGTGTTGCTCTGATTTGCGATGGCCTCCCGAGAAACTGTGCTGATAGTTCCGGTTCAATAGCATTTCTGGTCCCATGACTGGCGCTCTCGTTATCTACGCTGCTACCTTCATGCGCTACTCGCTCGCCGTTACCCCCAAGAACTACCTCCTCTTTGCATGCCACTTGACCAACTTTGGTGCCCAGACTACCCAGGCCTACCGTTATCTGAACTACTGGAAGTACGTTTCATACCCCAAAGTCGACACCTTGCTCGTTACCTTTCTCTCCACTTGATAAACTAGACTGGATTCTAACCTGCATTTCCTTTTTAGCTGGGGCGGTCGGGAAAAGCAGCTCGCTGAAAAGGCTGCTGCTAAGGGCGGCGCGGCTGCTGAGGCTGGTGCTTAAGAATCGTGTTAAACAAGCAATTGGTTGTACTTTTTTTCTTTTGTTTATTCGGGCTAATATAAGTGTCTACCTCCTTCCGCAGCTTTGTACCTCCATACACCATATGATCTACTGGGTTTTGTCTTGAATTTGGAAGATAGGTCTCGGGCAATGATATGATAAAAAAGGGCATATAGAGGAAGATTTGCGGCTTTGAGGAAGATGCTTAGCTATCGGTGCTGGCTGCCATGCGCCTGGAAAATTTCAGTTTCCTGGCAGTTACTGTACATAGGCTCTGTATTGCACCTGAAAAAAATGTTCCTGTTTGGAATAAATTGGTTTAATCCTAGGCAATAGTCTGGAGCTTTGCTGATAGACTGGGTTTATCATCTGATCCATCTGTTTTGATGAACTTCCAAGGTTCCTAGCATCTATAAAAAAGCTCCGCGACGAATGATCGGAGTAAATAGCCACCAAAACCAACAGAAATATGTGTACACAAAGAAAGGGTAGCTTGACCCGCAAGATTCGCCAACTTTGCTGACAATCTGCCCAAAATTGCGAACGAACATCATACAGATCTCGTCCATGTGTTGAAGTAGTATGTAGAAACTCAATGATAGATATGCCAGTCTAGGGTTGCAACAGAACCGAGAAATGCAACAAGGCTAATTAGCCAACTCGCCACGCTCTACAATAACCAAAGGGGAAAGAAGGGAAGAAGAAAAAGGAAAGGAAAAGGAACATCCTCAATGAGAGTCGCAATATCCCGGGCTTTGAGGGACCTCGGGACCAATCCAGCTCAAGAGGGTCAAAAATGTCGTATAGATGCAGCAGATAACGCCAAAGACAGCGAGTGTTACGTCGGCAATCGCCTGGCGTTTGGACCGCGCACAAGCGCGCAAGTGCAAAAGAGGCTGCATTGAGATGACGAGTTAGTGATACCATGAATGAAACTTATGGGAATTAAGGTAAATGACAAACCGGATATACGTAGATCAAGGGAACACAAGCGAAGCTTCCAACCAGCGAAACAAACTTGTCTAGATCGTTTGCACCACACCAGGCGACGATAGCACAGAGCATAACCAGGAAGAAACGGAAACCATTCTTCTTCCACTTGATATGAGGGTTGTATTTGCCGCTGCGAGTGAATAGCTCATTCTCCATGATGCGGATAGCAGGAAAGAGTTGCAACGGAGTACTCAGCAGAATGGCAATTGAGTAGAGGAACTGGACCACATTCACGAACTTATCATCCTGAGGGAGGTTCAAAAGAATGACGGTCTTGGTTGTCGATCCATAAGCCGCATAACTCAAGGCACCGGCAGACAGGAAGATGAAGGTAATCACAACCATGACACCAGCCAGAACACCAGGGAATCTATTTGGCCTTTGCATCGATTCTTGGATTGGGATGATGAGGCCAATGCCTTCGTAAGTGAAAATGGCGGTGCCAATGAACATAGACCAAGTAGTCGGGTTGAAGGAAACGACATCGGAAATGCCGCCCTGGTCAACGAGAGTGCTGATGTCGTAGTAATAGATATATAGAAGACCTAAAAGGATGAAGACATCGGCAATCAATGCGGTAAATCCAAGTTTGCTGATGTCACGAATCAAAGACAGGGGCAAAAAGATGACCAGCTGCAACAAAACCAAGTACTTGATGTCAATGAATGTCAGACACTTGCTCACTGCCAGCACGAATGCCTGCAAATTTTGCGAGACAAAAACAATGTACGCTGACACAAAGCCTAATTGACTCAGAACAATTGATCCAAGAATGATACGTCGCATGTGCTTGCCGTATAGAATACCACCGATGTCGCCGAAAGAACCTTCGATTTTCATGCGAGTATTGACCAAAAGAATGAAGGCATAGTAGCTCAGAATCGAGACGCCTAGTAGCACTAAGCTACTAAAGAGCATGCCGCCATTCAAAAAGGCTCGGGGCAGGAACAAAATACCAGTGCCGACGAAGGACTTGAGTAGTAAAAGCACCGCACCCGTTGTAGTAGTTGTTCCAGCTGGTGAGCGCTGCTTGTGCTTCCTCTTCTTCCGACCTGGGGTATCACCCTGCAATAGCGCTGCGTCTTCGCCAGACTCTCTGCCCTCCTCTGGCTCATCCCAAGTATCAGATGAGAAGTACTCATCAGGCCCTAGAACTTCATCATCCTCCTCCAGCTCTTCTCCTGCAAAATGCCCATAGAGAGTTAAGAACTCCAAGAAGCTGGTAGTCGGTAGCTGGGGCGGGCCATTTCCATGGGGCGCTCCCGAAGTGGATCCCTGTGTACTTCCACGGTGGGGACTTGCAGCTGCTCTTCGCAGGTAATCTCTGCGGAATCCTCCTGGAACCCGGATTGAATCGATATCCTCTGTCTCATTCGCTGGCCTTGGCCTGCTGACACTGAAACTCTTGCTGCGCAGGAATCGCCCTGCAGCTTCAGCCTCGGCGTCCTCTGCCCAGCGATAGACTTGTCGTGTAATATCACCGCCCTGCAGCTGTAGACTTGAGAAATTCTCTTCACCACCAAAGCTGGTTGCAATGTCCGACTGATTGTCTGTGTGTTCCGTGACTAGATGCCGCTTGATGACCTCGGGATCTTCGTAGGGAGCCATCCCTGGGGACTCCAGTCCTGCTTTCGTGTCGAAAGAGCCATACTGTGAGGCGAGTGGCCGATTTTCTAGAGTCGGATGTAGTGCAGGAGAACCGTTGTGTCGTGGTGGAGTTCCAAATCTTGGAGGAGAGCGGCCAAGGCTTTCTTGGAGTTGGGATGCAATAATCGAATGGCCAGGACCGGGAAGGGAAGAAGGGTTAGCGAACGATTTGGAGAACTCTTGCTCGCCAGTGGTTGTGGTTGTGATAGGTCGACTGGCTGGAATACCCTGTCGAGACGATAAGGATGTCCCCAGAGAAGGGGATGGTACTGGCGATGCGAGTCGTGCTATAGAAGCCTGTCTGTTACCAATATCAGGTGCGGGCGACCTCGAGCGTACCGAAGACGAGGATATGGGCATAGACCGAGCTGGATTTAGCGACGGGCCCTCTCCGTTGTCCGCCATTCTGAAGGTGGCTTTGAGGTCAAATTAGCTCCTGACGAGATGCCTTTGCTAGACTCAATGAATGAGCATGGAAAAATTGCCGGGCTGGTGTATTCACAGGGGAGACTGATATGGATGTTTGAGGAGAATATTGAGGTAAAAGCCCCAGATGGAACAGAGGAGTGTTTGAGACACGGACTAATGGCGCCAAGCGGCGAGGCCACGGCCGATCAGCTCCATTTGCGGTTGGCGTGGTTTGCACCGTTTGCACACAAACGTCATAAACTAGACATGTCCTTAATTGAGCTTGTTTTTCTTTTTCTGTATTCAATAGCGCTGTTCCTCTGCAGACTTAATAGTCTTGCTGGGACTATTGGACCTGATTACTAACATTGTTCTTTCCTCCCAAGTCCTCATGTCCCTTCCATAATATTTTGCAACCAATATGGCAGTTGAACGGGTCGGAGAAGCTTCCGACTGCTTGTCTCGGAGACGTCCAAACTTCGCGACTCGAACTGCCCAGGAAGATGTTTCACGTCTCGATCCGGGAGATTCGGCTCATACTGCCCCCGACGAACGCTCTCGCTTGCTATCCTGGCCATCAGCTCGATGGGCCCGTCCATATGAGCCTGTGAATTCATCAGGAGTAGCGGAGGATCAGCATCATTCGTCACCTTCAGGTTATTTCGGAGGCATTTCTCGATGGTGGCATAAGTGCGAGGATCATGTCCAAGAACAGGATGCTAATGGGGACACTACTTCACAACAGGTATCACTGTCTGCGGGTCCCCTCCACGTCGATAAGAAGGAGAAGAGTGGACATCGATCCCGATCGGTTGATGAGCCGAAGAAGCTTGGTACATTCTCTGGTGTCTTTGTTCCGACGACATTGAATGTCCTTAGCATTCTTATGTTCCTTCGATTCGGGTTCATTCTAGGACAAGCTGGTGTATTGGGTATATTAGGTGAGCTTATCTACCTGTTAGACCGGGATCCCACATGTCTAATATAGAGAAGGACTGCTACTTGTATCATACACAATCAATCTTGTGACCACCATGTCTTTATCCGCAATCGCAACAAACGGAACGGTCCGAGGTGGTGGTGCATACTACTTGATCTCTAGATCTCTAGGCCCTGAATTCGGCGGCTCTATCGGAATTGTATTCTACCTTGGCTATGTGTTCAATACTGGCATGAATGCCGTCGGCTTGGTGGACTGTTTCACTCAGAATTTTGGGACACAGTCTGGCGATTGGGCTAACTTCCTCGAGGAAGGCTTTCGGTGGCAGTATCTTTGGGGAACCATTATATTAATGTTTTGCACGGGTATCTGCTTGGCAGGTAGCTCCATTTTTGCCAGGGCAAGCAATGGACTGCTAGTTATACTACTAGTGGCCACCTTCAGCATTCCACTCTCGGCAGTTTTCCTGAAGCCATTCCCAGTTCCTCGTCAAGGCGTGGAGTTCACGGGGCTTCGTTTGAAAACCTTGATGGGGAACCTCAAGCCTCATCTAACCAAGGGAGCCGCAGGGAGCCAAATCAAAGGACGAGAGAGTTTCCAAGACCTCTTTGGCATTCTATTCCCTGCGACAGGAGGTATCTTTGCGTAAGTCAGCAAGATCTATAAACTCTTTGAATTAATTTACTCATTCGATATCAGGGGTGCGAGTATGTCTGGAGACTTGAAGAACCCCAGTAAGGCTATTCCCAAAGGTACACTTTCAGGGCTAGCCTTGACCTTTGTCGCCTACGGGCTTGTCATCCTTGCGATGGCGGCCTCCGTAACTCGGGAGTCATTTTATAACAACGTCAATGTTATACAAATTGTGAGCTTCAAACTGAGCGAATTTTGAGAAACTATCTAATCGACCATAGGTCAATGCCTCCGACAGTGTCATTCTTCTTGGAGAATTTGCGACGAGTTTTTTCTCAGCTCTGATGGGTGTGATTGGGTCTGCGAAACTCCTTCAAGCTATTGCACGGGATAGTCTCTTGCCAGGCATAGGCATGTTTGCGCAAGGCACGCGGAAAACTGACGATCCAGTTTATGCCATCATTGTGACCTTTATATTTGCTCAGATCACCATGCTCTTCGACATCAATCGCATCGCATCGTTTGTTACGATGACCTACCTGATGACCTTCCTCGTGACAAACCTTGCCTGTTTCCTGTTGAAAATTGGCTCTGCCCCCAACTTTCGTCCGTCGTTCCACTATTTCAACTGGCAGACTGCAGCAGCGGGGACGCTCGTCAGTGGAGTTAGTATGTTCTTCGTGGATGGCGTTTATGCCACTGGGTGCGTAGGTATCTTGGTCATTCTGTTCCTTTTGATTCATTACAGCTCGCCACCTAAACCTTGGGGCGATGTCAGTCAGAGTCTGATATATCATCAAGTACGAAAATATCTACTTCGTCTGCGTCAAGAGCATGTTAAATTTTGGCGTCCTCAGATCCTGCTCTTTGTCAGTGATCTTGACAAGCAGTACAAAATGGTATCTTTCTGCAATTCATTGAAGAAAGGAGCTTTGTTCGTACTAGCTCACGTTCTTGTGACGGATGACTTTTCAGCCGCTGTCCCCGAAGCACGTCGACAGCAGACAGCGTGGACCAAGTTTGTCGAATACTCCAAGATCAAAGCCTTTGTCAATATTTCCATTTCACCTGCTGCAGAGTGGGGTATGCGCAATATTGTCTTAAACTCCGGACTGGGAGGCATGCGGCCCAACATCGTTGTGATCGACCAATTCCGATCAGATCAGTCACTTGTCGAAACATTATCTACAAGCAGTGGTCGCAGAGACTCCAGGTCGAGACGTCATTCAGTTCATTCAGGTCCACGGCTCGATGAGCCAAATCTGTCTGGCACAGTGAACCCGCCGATGAGCAGACAAAGCTATGTGACGATCCTTGAAGACCTCTTGTTCAAGCTTCGGATCAATGTTGCCGTCGCTAAAGGGTTTGAGGATTTGGAGCTACCAGATTCTCAGGGCCACCATACTAAAAAATACATCGATCTGTGGCCGATTCAAATGTCCGCTGAGCTTGGAGCTGATAGTGCAAGCAAGCAAAACGTGCTTACCACTAATTTCGACACGTATACTTTGATTCTTCAGCTGGGTTGTATCCTCAATACTGTTCCATCATGGAAAAAGACATACAAAATTCGAGTTGCGGTGTTCGTGGAGTACGAGACTGACGTTGAGGACGAAAGAGCACGGGTTGAGGCTCTCCTTGAGAAATTACGCATCGAAGCCGAGGTCTTAGTTTTCTGGCTTGCCTGTGGCGATCTCCAGGCGTACCGCACTATTGTCAATGGCGACACTTCGGTTACAGCGGATGCCCGAGAGAGGGTTCAATCCACCCTACGGGACGAGGACTGGTGGCAAGGGCTTTTACGAGCTCGTGCTCAATATCAAGACCCACAGGAGTCGGACAGAACAAGTGACAGTATGCATTTGGAGAGAGCATATACTTGGCAGGGACCATCAAGTCAAGAGAGTGGGGCAAGGCCTTTGCACCAACGGGTGACTGGGTTGAGGAAATTGATTCAATCCAACCGCCGCAGACGGTCTGTTTCTAGCTTCCGAGCTTTGGGAGGAGTGAACCTTGGGATGCAAACGCATCGCTTGTTGGATGCGTTTGTCGACTACGACAGCTCCGATGGCTCGAGCGACAGCGACGACAGCGACATGGAGTCGTATACCAGCGAGCCAGAAGACGGTGGAGAGGACATCGCCAGTGCTCGAAATGAGACCGTGCCTGTTTCCGGCTCTTCAAGACTCCTTGGCCGGTCCAAGACCGATGATTGCAGCCCCAGTGCTGACTCTCCAAGCACACCCGTGCTCACGAGTCGAGCAGATGAACCCCCGTCCAACCACAGAATCCCATCGATTGTTGAGCCTGATGCATCGCCGAAAAGCAACCCTCCTGGTCTGCGACCCCCGATGAGCCGTTCCGCTTCTAGCAATCGGTTTAGCTCCTCCCCTATTCCTGAACCCAAGGTGAACACTGAGGCCGAGGAGGGTAATGGACCTTCTATCATGTTTGCAACCCAAAGTTCCCCTCCTCGGTTTGCAAATAAACTCGATTCTATCTATGCTCGCCGCCAATCTGCCGTGTCTCCCACCTCTCTAGGTTCCCATGGCAGCTCACATTCCCACGCAACAGGATACCCTGAAGTCGCATCCGTTCCATTGTCTTTCAATGATCTCCCGAGCCGCGCACAGCATTTGATTCTCAATGAATTGATGGTCCAGCAGAGCGGGGATACCGCCGTAATTTTCACAACTCTCCCGTCTCCGGTGGAGGGGACTTCGCTTAGCGCGGAGGACAGTGCATCCTACTTGAGTGACCTCGAAGTCCTGTGGCAAGATCTGCCCCCATGCCTGCTGGTGCATAGCAATAGCATGACTGTGACCATGAACCTGTGACGAACTGATGACCGGATTAAACGAAGCTGTACATAGCACTCGATTTTTGTGATTTTTCCAGTATACATTGTGGACTATCTATAGGAAGTCATACTTGATAGCAACTACACTTTGCACATATCTGCTAGAATCCAGCCTATTTGACCATTCTACCTTCGTTATTAGGAATTAGATCTTTTAGAATGTGAATAGCAGCGAACAAAGGCATAGAGACGATCATCCCGGCGCTACTGCACGCCACAAAATCTCTGCACTCGCTAAAGGGTTAAGATAGTCCAGGTAACTAGAAAAGTAGAAAGGAAAGATCGGTCATGGAGGAAGAAGAATCACAGAAATAGTCGAGTAAATCACCTCTCACCACCTATAACAACTTATAACTATAGTAGCCGATGTAAATAGTATGACCAATTGCTATTGTGGTGGCTGTGATTGGGCTACACCTGTGCCTCGTTCCCTGGTCTACCCAGTAGCCTCGAGCACTCTGTCAATCCCCCAACTTTTACTCCAGTCACTTAGAAGAGGGGTCTTGGCCTGGATCTGTTCTGCTTATTTTTTTTCTCACTTCTTGATTATGTTGGTGGACTGTTTTGGTTTGCTTTGATCACAGTTACCCCCTTAACCCCTTTGTCGCCCCTCGAATTCGAATCCCGCCTGTCATGACCGAGAATGCCACACGTCCATTGAATGGCGATTTGGGTGCCACCATTCCCGTTCGTCGTACAGTCGATTTCCATCCCGAAGATACTGTGAAAGTCCTGCCGCTACACCCCAAGGCCATGAATGGAAACGGTGTCGACGATAGCTCCGACAGCGCCTCCAGCGCCTCCTCGGAATCACTCGAAACGAACGGTACAGGGGAACGAAAGCGCCCAACAATGACTCGCAAGGCTTCTTCGCCCATGGCGCCTGCCTTCATGGTGTCTGCGCCGGGCAAGGTCATTGTCTTTGGCGAACATGCTGTGGTCCACGGTAAGGCAGCCATGGCCGCAGCTATCTCTCTACGCTCATACCTTCTCGTCACCACCCTCTCCAAATCACAGCGCACGATAACCTTGAACTTCCGGGACTTGGGTCTCAGTCACACTTGGGATATTGATGCCCTACCTTGGGATAAGTTCCATGAGCCCTCAAAAAAGAAGTTCTACTACAGCCTTGTCACTGAGCTCGATCCAGAGCTTGTTGAAGCAATTGAGCCCCACCTCCAAACCGTCTCCAAGAATCTCCCAGAGGAGCAGCGCAACATTCATATTCGCTCCGCCTCGTCCTTCCTTTACCTCTTCCTCTCCCTGGGGTCACCGCAGAGCCCAGGCGCCATCTACACACTTCGATCCACGATCCCCACTGGAGCTGGCCTCGGCAGCAGTGCCAGTGTCTGCGTGTGTCTCAGTGCTGCGCTGCTTCTTCAGATTAGAACTCTCGCTGGACCTCACCCAGATCAGCCACCCGAGGAGGCAGAGACACAGATCGAGCGGATCAACCGTTGGGCATTCGTCGGAGAGCTCTGCATTCATGGCAATCCCAGCGGGGTAGATAACACGGTGGCCGCGGGCGGCAAGGCCGTGATTTTCCGACGCGACGATTACTCGAAGCCTCCAACTGTCGTGTCACTGCCCACTTTCCCTGAACTTCCCCTTCTCCTCGTCAATACCCAACAAGCGCGTTCCACAAAGACGGAAGTCGATAAGGTTGCAGCTCTAAGGGAGGCTCATTCCATTGTGACAGAGTCCATTCTCAATGGCATCGATCAAGTGACTTGCTCGGCGCGACGTTTGATCGAGGACCCCGACTTCGATGGCACCTCGGAGAGCACCCTTGCCCACTTTGGAACCCTTATTCGCATCAACCACGGCTTCCTCGTCTCCCTTGGCGTGTCCCACCCTCGTCTCGAGCGCATCCGCGAACTTGTTGATTACGCTGACATTGGCTGGACAAAGCTGACCGGTGCAGGCGGCGGTGGATGTGCGATTACACTCCTCCGGCCCAATGCAAATCCGGAAGTCAAGCAAAAGCTTGAGGACAAATTCGATGAGGAGGGCTTCACCCGATACGAGGTCACTCTTGGCGGTGACGGTATTGGTGTTCTTTACCCGGCCGTTCTCCGCAACGGCTCGGACGAACAGGGCGGCGAGGAAATCGATCAACAGAAGTTCGAGAACGCCGAGGGTCCTGAGGGCATTGAGCGCCTTGTTGGTGTTGGAGTTGAGGAGAGGAGAGAGGGCTGGAAGTTCTGGAAGCGTGCTACGAATGCCGCTTAAGCGCTTCGGCCTTGCAGCATAGCTCGCACCTCACAAGCATGTGATACCGATCCCGCGCATCGCGACAGGTAGCTCACCCGCCCTATCTTGATATCTTGATTTTGCACGGCCTCTTCTCGCAGGCCAGTTCAAGACCTTCATCCCGTGCTTTTGATCTTTCTGATTTGATCTCGAGCGATCCTTTGCTCTTCGGCTTGTCCCATTCTAACCATTCATCTCCCATTCTTTGTACACATTATCCACCATACGCATTATACACCCACTTCTTCGATCTTCATTTTCATTTTCGGTGTCGATTCTGATCCCCTACCTTGTTGAGTTTTGTCGTGAACATCGCCATACCTCTCTACTGCTTTGCTTGTTATGCTTTTCTTCGCATCTCGATTTTTTTTTTTTTCCAACACCCGCATTATCGGGGCTTTCGGGGCTTTTCTTTGCATAAAACAAGTTGACGGCATAACTGTGAACGAACCGCTTATTTGCTGAATGAGTTCGGGGTTCAAATACATCCAAATAATATTATTGCTTAACTCGATAAAGATGGTTCTATGTTTTCACTGTAGTCTTATCGATGATTGAACCTTCAAAGTGACCACTATGTTCCGACTATTGGAACTGGTTGCTAGGTCTCGAAGTGCCACTATCGCTGCCAATACAATTATCCCACAGAAGTATCCGTGAACCTGTCCACTATGTAAACACATCCTTCATTCAAGTATCTCCGGCGGTCAATGACCTACATGAAAAGCGCAAACACCATGAAACACTATATCTTGAAACAGTCAATTCTCCAACAGATGGTAATTAGTGCTTTTCCAGCCACTGGTACACCCGATCTGCAATCTCAAGGTTATTCATCTCCATAAAGAACATATGTCCATTACCATGAATACCCTCCTTTCCCAGATCCGCATACTCAACATCCACACCAACCTGCTCCAGATACTTAACAGTACAATAATCGTACGGCGCATGGAACGACGCCTCACCAGTAACAACCAATTCCGGAATCCTACTCAGATTCGTCAACCGCTTCACCGGAGCCTTCTGCATAATGCACTCATCGTGATCGCCATCCACAGCCGGCACAATAATCGTCTCAATATCCTCAGCATTCTCCCCAGCAGACGGCTCATACCCAATCTCCAGGTCCGTAAGCCCAAAAGCGAAAGCCGGTTCAACACTAAACGGCGGCCGAAGCGTAAATGGCGGCCCGGACGGCTCAAGCTGGATAATCCCCTTCACCAGCTCCGGACGCATATCCCCGACTCTCCAGCCTATTAATCATTAGGGACGGTCATAGTGTAGATGGGAGAAGCGTACCGTATGCACCCGCCTGCGAGTGACCGATGATATAACACTCGCCCACGAGGTCAACTAGAGCCGAATACGCCTGCGCATTCTGGTCCTCGCTTATGAAGCGGTCAGTCTGGAAAGGCATCTGGCTTTTGTAGAAGGCGTCGAAAGTGGAGTCGCCCATGCGACCTGTGCCGGGCCATTGCGTGTGTAGCTTCGCCTGTGGCCATTGGTTGTTGTTGTTTGCGCCATCGGTGAAGAGGTCGGAGGCGACATCTGGGGGGCCGATGGTGACCATGCCTCCTTGTTCGGGGAGCCAGAAGGAGCGCCCGCGTGAGGGTTGGTCGGAGAGGTAGACTGTGTGGCCTTTGGAGAGGAAGTAGGAGGCCCATCCTGGGCGGCCGTCTGGGGTGTCTAGGAAATTGGTACCGGTTTGGGCGGCGCCGGCAATGAAGATTATGGGGAGGGGTGGGTTTGCTGGCTCTGGTGTTGGGGAAAGCTTCTCGACGTAGATTTGGCCCATCATGGCTACTGATTGGGAGTTGGTTGCATTGTTCTTTTTACTGGTCTTAGATATGGGGTCAATCAGTGACTATTGGGACTTGCCGTGATGTTCGTGTATCGTCCGCCAACGTAGAGAACCTCGCGCTTAGGAACAATGTCCTTTAGCTCGGGACTATGGGTTTGCGCATTGCTTCGAAAGGCGAAGTGCGTCCAATATGTGAGAGCGGTCAAGGCACGAAGGTTGACCATCTTAGTTTAATGCTGCAAGGAGCGCTGAAAATATAAGAAGGATATGCTTGTATGGAGAGAAGAGAGCTCTAGCTCGAATATAAAGAGAAATGGCACGAGCGATAAACTACCTATCTACTCCGTGTGCCTTTAGGCTTACCTTCAACCCCACACCGCCCCCCGCAAGTACCTTCCAAGGTTGCACCCCCAACCGTTTTTGGTAAAAGGTAGTATCTGGAATAAAAGGTAGTATCTGGAATACTAGAGCATCAATCGTTTTTGGTAAAAGGTAGTACCTGGAATACTAGAGGGGAACAACCTTGGAACTATCTTCTGCGCATTCGGACCCCTGCACTAATGTCTATATTATCTACATATTCTATCTTATATACCTACGGAGTAGGGATTTAATTAAATCTAAGCTTCTTAATTAGTTACTTAAAATTACTAAATAAAGTCTATTATAGTAAGTTAATAAGAGTCTTATTATTTGATATATTATCTATAGCCGAGTACTTGCCATATGCTCTTATTCCATTTCAACTGTCTCAGTCCCACCTCTACCAGACTATATCTCTAAAGCAAAGATGGCCAGCCGCTTGAGAAGGCTATTCCCGGTTTTCTTTCATCAGGTGTTTTGATTTGCTTAGCTATCGTTTTCAGCAGATGCACCTCCTATCGCGATGGTCAATTTCAGCCTATATAATCGGCTCCGTGGTCACTGTGGCTACTGTTGCTTTCGGAACCGTCAATTTAATCTTCGGGGGAATGATGGTAACCGTGGTTTCGTCTACGGTAAGCTACCTAATCCCGATGCACCCCTGAATTGAACTGATGTATGGAAACAGACTGTGAGTACATATTTATTATCAGGGCTGCAGTTGGCAGTATGATTATATTGGTCATAATGTATATAAGCCAACGCGGTGTCATTGCCCGCGATTGTGTGAATCCAAAGACCGGGTTGCGTGAGGCCCTATTTGGGAGATGCTGGGAAAGATGTTTGTCCATGAAAGCCAAATGGAATAGAATGGATTCAGCTGTAGGCTCAGGTCTTCGCGAATATAACATCTTTATCGCTTATCGTAAGAACGAGTAGGAAAATCATACTTCATCTTTGGCAGATCTTAAGACATCATACCTATATCCTCCTTGCCTACGTCCTCTCACTGTTGATTTCTGACACATGCTGGCTCTTCCTAGCGTTTGAACGGAGACTTCTGTACTGCACAGCAAAATTATTGGGGCATGAACTCTAGCTCGGTAGCTACAACATGACCTGTCCATACCGCACGATCTCCCACCATGTTTTGAACACAACGCACATTTCATTCCTGTTTGATAATAGCACTCCTTGAACTTCTGAAAACAGCCTCATGTGCATATGGCTTCCTAGCCCAGATTCTCTTCGCACGCTGGTATGCGTGAAAGCGAGGATTTTTTAACGCCTGGCGCATTTTCGCAACATAAACCAGGACTTCCTCCCTGGTCCAAGGAACCGGATCTCCATAGTTGGTAAGCAAGTACATGGAATAGCCCTCCATGCCCGCAAGCCAGTGCTGACAATTGACCAGCCCAGCCTCCTTCAATGCTTTGTCTCTCGGCCATGCTCCGATGGGCCACTTCGCAGTCTTCTCGTGAACATCAACGAACCCAGCTTTCTCAATAGACGGGCGTATTTGACTGGTGATATCAAGGCTCTTTCCCATTTTGTTCCCGGCGGCGAAAAATCGGGGACCCCAAGTAAACAAAACACTATCCGCCGGTATACTGCCGTCGTCACATTCACAGCGGATATCCATCTCGATCTGCTCAAACCAGCCGCCCGGTTCGAGGTTGTCATAACATTGTTTGTAGAGGTGACCCCATTCGTCTGGAGTAAATGCGCCAATCCCGTGGCGGAGATGTATGAGGTCGAACTTTTCGCGCCAGGTCCACAGTTGCAATACATCATCTACTTCAAAGATGCAATTTGGTGGAGTCCAGGTGACTGGTGGAGGAAACAGATCGACGCCTCGGACAACAGCCTCGGGAAAGCTATCGGCCACATCAATCGCCCATGAGCCCTTCCCTGTCCCAATATCAAGCACATGCTTTGGCGCGGAGACTGGTGCCAGGTAAAGTGGGTTTGGTGCATCGATGTTCATGAGAAGGCATGCGAGATGTCCCACTTCATAAGTCTCGAACTGTTGATCGTCTGATGGGCTGAAATATTCCGAAGGTCTCAGGGTTTGATATCGTCTCCCGTTTTGCATGAATCCTTTATAGAAGGAGGAGGCGATAGAGGTAGTCTCGGAACTCCAGTCTTCAGGGACACATTCGTTCGATTTCAGCAGATGCAGGCTTGGATCTGGTGTAATTACGAAGTCGGCCATGATGGGGACAGCAATAGTGAAAGAACCGTCGATAGGATGCGCCTTCTTGGGCAAGTTCAGAATATCTTCAACCCCGCGTTTTATGTGACCCACAAGGGACCAAGGTAGAAGACGTCGGCTGGCTTCTTAAGGTTTTTCGAAGGGCAAGAAAGCAAGCGGAGGAGGATATGAGCTAACAGTCAAGACACGAGACACGTGTTATGTGGCTCTGACCCTTTATAATGTATTGTCTGTTTTTTGAGATTGTAATGAGATGTGCACCTTGCTCCACGAATCATGAAGGGAAAAGGGGTGATTGAGGAAACTTCGTCCCCGGAAGTGCTGTGGTGGGGCCCCGTAAGTACTCTGGGGAATCCGCTTCTTGGCACGTCCGAGCGATGAGTACAAGGCCTTAAAGCCTTTACATGGATTGTATTGGCGACACCGTACTTCATAATTACCTTATATGTGGTGCCTGCCACCATTTTCCACTGAGTGTATGGCCGTAATGTTCATACATACCTTATGGGGTTTCTATAGATAGGTCTAGGAATCTGCTTATGTATATTATTCCTATTACCACGCTGTTTTGTTTTTCTCTCTCTCTTTTGAATCAATTGATTTGTTGGCCTCTACATGTAGCTTGTACATAGTCTAGAGCCTAAAAAACCAATTACTGCCAGAAAGTATCTATAAGATCAAGTCAAAAAAAGATATGGTAAGCTCCAGACGCGGGTCGAACGCGTGACCTTGCGATGAATGCTGTGATTGCAATCGCACGCTCTACCACTGAGCTACTGATGCAGTTGTTGTTGATGACTCATATTAGATAGTCTATATTGATGATAAACAAAGAGCCTGGTAAAAGAAATAATGTAGTAGTAAAAAAGTAATGGTAAGCTCCAGACGCGGGTCGAACGCGTGACCTTGCGATGAATGCTAATGATTGCAATCGCACGCTCTACCACTGAGCTACTGATGCACAAGTTGGACTTTTTGGCTTGAGTAGAACTTATAATGATTATCAAATTCTCCCCAATGCATCTAGCGGGAGGTTTGGTATGGTCTAAGATTGGCTGACCGGTTCTGGTGACCCGTAAAAGGTCCTCGAGAGTATAGAGCCACAAAGACATTCAAATTCGATATGGCATCTTGACTCGAAAAGCAGAAAGCCCCCAGTGAAAAGAGGGATTTTCACACAAATCATACGAGAAAAATCACCCGCTACTCTCTATCTCGATCACAATCTTCTCCGCCGAAACTCCTTTCTTCAAGAGATCGACACCCTCCTGAACCCTTTCCAGACCACCTTCAGGGACCAAAGGATCGGGTTTAGCCTGGAACTTCCCACCCGCTAAAGCCTGTGGAATATACATGCGCCACACAGCATAGCAATAAGTTAAAATTATATATAGTGTTATGATCTGGAATTAAGACGCAATTATGTAGATTTATAAAGGTAAATCAGAACAACATGAATGCCAAGTAGAGATTGGAAAGAACCATTCAATCGATTTCTAATCGAAATATTTGATTTCTAAGCTGCTGATGGCCAATGTGGTTAAATGAGTTTGATGCCCAGGGGGCGGCGCTAAGTCAATCATGGATGGTATAGACCGACGGAGATGGTTCATAGGAACTGGGCCTTCGAATGTCCCCAGAGTCGTCTAGCCTTCTCCAAGGCCTCTTTGACCCTGTTGCAATGCAATTGTGGTTTCCCCCAAACACCCGGCCGCAGCGGCAAAGAACCCCAGGAAAACCCTGCTGGGCTGCAAAACTCGACTCAAATATTCAGGGTGGAATTGCACACCCACAAAGAAGGGATGAACGCGAATCTCAATGATCTCGATGCGCTTGCCAGAAACGTCCTTGCCGACAAAAGAGAGACCAGCTTTCTCAAGACTCCGAGTCATCTCAGGGTTGATCTCATATTGGTTTCGATGGCGCTCTTCAGTTTGTGAGACCTCAGATCCATACAAATATCGCAGTTTTGACCATTCGGTATCCTTCTGAAAGATGCACGGGTGTTTCCCCAGACGCATGGAGGCATTCGGTCTATCGTGACTAGTTTCGGGCATGTGTACAATCACACTATTCTTGGATCTGGGGGAGGATTCTTCGCTCCCAGCATCTGCAATCTTCATCACATTGCGGGCATATTCAACAACCGCGAGTTGCATGCCGAGACAAATGCCCAGAAATGGTTTAAAATTAGTCCTTGCCCAGGTGATTGCCTTGATTATTCCTTCGTTAGCCCGACTGCCGAAGCCACCAGGTACGAGAACCCCCTTGCTGGCACATAGATCATGCCAAGCTTTGTGATATTTGGCTGGCCAGCTCTCGCGAGTCTCATCCTCGAGATGTGCGGCATCAATCCATACGAATTCGACTTTTTTGTGACAGTACATAGCTGCGTGCTCTAGCGCCTTGGAGACACTGAGGTAGGCATTCCTGTTGGCAGTGTATTTTCCCACAATAGCGATTGAGATTGTGTCGGTGAAAGTCTCTGAGCTTCGAGCAAGATTAACCCAGTCAGCCCATTTGCGCTTACCGTGTTCCATACGTCGGTTCGGCGTTCGGTCAGTTTGAAGTTCGAGGTGCTCGCTGAGTATGCCGAGAAGCTTCTGTCTCGCGAGGAGTAGAGGTACGTGATAGGTTGTCGGGCCGTCGTGTACGGAGATGACCTGCTCTGGCTCCATTGAGCACATTGAGGCAATCTTCTGAATAGTACCTGGCCCCAATGGCTCATCGCAGCGGCATGCGATCTCATGTTGATTAGCCTGAGTTGCAGAATAAAGGTAAATAGGAGTGATGAAATACCAAAAGTGGGTTTAACCCAGCACTGCGTACGTCGGAGATAGATCTCTGGGTCGGCTTCGTCTTTTGTTCACCAGAAGGTCCCGGTCTAGTCCAGCGTTAGCTCCAATATTGTCTTTTGTTTGGTTGTTGATAAGAAAAGCTTACGGCACCATGGGGACATAAGCTACGTGGATTTGGACGAAATTTGTCTTGCCGACCCTCTTTCGAAGCTGAGCCAGTGCGTAAATGAAGGGTGAGCTCTCGATGTCTCCTACAGTACCACCGAGCTCAATGATGCACACATCCGGCTCGACCTGGGACTCGTCAACAGGGATTTTCGCTGTCCTTTCGATATGTTCCTGAATGGCGTCGGTGACATGAGGCACCACCTGAACTGTTTTGCCTAGATAGTTACCAGCCCGTTCTCCTGAAATGATATTTCGATAGATCTTCCCAGTAGTTAGATTATGATCATTCTGGAGGGTTGTCGAGAGATAGCGCTCGTAATTCCCAAGATCGAGATTTAACTCCCCACCATCATCTGTGACATAAATTTCTCCATGACTGAAGCAGTTAATATGGGAACTAGGAAGATAAACGCTAGTGTCATGACACTCACTGGAGTGGACTCAAAGTGCCCGCATCGATGTTGATGTAAGGATCTATCTTGATCGTAGTGACGATGAAACCTTTGCTTTGCAGTAACAGGCCCGTGCTGGACGCCACGATGCCCTTTCCCGCCCCAGAGATGACCCCTATGTATGTCAGTCCTCTATACTCCGTACTGTCAACGCTAGATAGGAAATATGGAGACTGCCCCGCTTTTCCTTATGGGCCAACAGGAAAGTCACTTGGAGCAGATCTTTCTCAAACTCACCTCCAGTAACCACGATGTACTTCATCTTCGTAATCTCAGAATAAAGTCAGGTAATCTACGAGCGAAGACGATGCACCGTGTGATGAACAGGAGATATAGAAGAAAGCTAATCCCGATTTGGAACCACATCCGACATGTGGAACGGCAGAATTGACATCTTGGACACCGCTTTCGATCAAACATTCAGAGGGCCTGTAGCCTCTTCATTGGTCATTACTTTGGTCTAAGAAGTGAGAGAGATTTTGATTTCGACAAATGAAGAATCTGAAGATTTTGAGTCATAGATTCAGCTAGATATGGAATTTGGAATGATTCGATCATGTTCCCACTCGCTTTCTTCAATAGCAAAGCAGAGTGAAGCAGCATTCGCTACATCTTAATATCGGCATTGCTATTCATTCTGAAAGATATCATTTTTCGGGCACGTAAAGAGACGTAGTTTACCTATTTTCAAGTTTGCAATTCTACGCACCGGCTGGGAGTTCATAGCCCTAACAAGGAATCGGGTATTCGACGTCATGACTCAATTGCCTACTTATAGGTCGAATCTGCATCATATGCAACGGATGATATATCCATGAGAAATGACTTGAAACAACTTCTTAACAGATGACACTTGGTTCGAGTCTCAAAATTTTCTATCTTCGTATGACCGTTGGGCCAGGCCCTACAACCTGTTCCAGACAGAAGTTTTTGCATGCGGTCTCCATCTCAGGGTCCATGATGCTCTTGTGGAGAACAGCTGTCAGGACAGGTGCACAAAGAGCGAATCAAATTTCATGACCATGCAATAGTTTTACCTAGGACAGGGACACTGCTTTCGATAAAGCTTGACCCTTCCTAGCAGAGTCCTTTTGCTAATTTATTCCGCTCTTCCCTGCGACTGCTTGCTGCGCTTTATCCACAGATTCTGACCGGCGATGAAGTTCGAGTCTGTGACATGCGCTCGCCTGACAACATGTATTGCTTTGGTTATATGTGTTGCAGCTTCCGTTCCCAGAAATGATTCGACTAATACAGTTCACTTGACCGTCGCAAACGAGGGCGGAAATAAGTCTAGTCCCCTCCTATATGGAGTTATGTTTGAGGTGAGAAGCAAATCTAGCTTATGCGCCATCAAAAACACTGTTGCTAACAATTGATTCCAAGGAAATGGATCATTCCGGTAAGAGAATCCGTATCCGCTGAATACGAGCATCACTAATCTCCTGAAGGTGATGGTGGAATCCATGCACAATTACTGCAAAACAATGGGTTTCAAGGGACTAGTCTTGGACTGACTGCCTACGCGCCGGTGGGAAATGTGACGATCTCCCAAGATACCTCGAAGCCTGTTAGCAAAGCGATTACATCTTCCCTCAAAGTCAAAGTACCAGATGAGGTGACTGAACATATTGGCTTCGCCAATACTGGTTACAACGGGATTCCAGTCCATGGAACAGTGTACAACAGCTCTTTTTGGATGATGGGCAACTACTCGGGGATCATCAATTTGCAGCTTGTTGGCTCTCATAGTGGTATAATTTATGCCGACCACAATTTGACCGTCAACAGTACAGACTCCAAGTTCACAGAATTCAAAACCTCATTCAACACCACTTATGCTCCCCACGGTGATAATGAGTGGCACTTGACCTTCGATGGAACTAAAGTGCGTGGCAGCTCCTTGAACTTTGGCTATATTCAGCTGTTTCCGCCAACTTTCAAAGGACGCGAGAATGGGCTGCGGGATAACCTCGCATCCTTTCTAGACGAGGCAAATCCGGCGTTTCTCCGGTTCCCAGGCGGAAACAATCTGGAAGGGCTGCAAGTGAACAGTCGGTGGAAATGGAACACCACCATTGGACCTGTAGTCGACCGACCAGGCAGAGAAAGCGACTGGTTTTACCCCAATACAGATGCCCTCGGCTTGGATGAGTATCTTTGGTGGTGTGAAGATATGAATATGGCACCACTCCTGGCTGTTTGGTCCGGTAAGTCCTATGGCGATATTCTATCTGGGCCGGACCTCGAGCCTTTTGTCGACGATATCATGAATGAGATGGAATATCTCTTTGGTGACACCTCAACACACTACGGCAAATTAAGAGCTCAGAACGGTCGCAACGATCCATGGAAGGTCGATCTCATTGAAATCGGCAATGAAGATGATCTCACTCGAGGGTGTGCGACCTACCCGGATCGATTCAATCAAATTTACAAAGCCATTCACGAAAAGTACCCGCATATCACATTTGTCGCTTCCAATGGAAACTACACATGTCTGCCATCTCCGCTTCCCAGGAATGTCATCATTGATCTGCATCTGTATCGGAAACCAGACGACTTTGTCAAACTGTTCAATCAGTTCGATAACCAGCCTCGCAATCAATCTGTGATGGTCGGGGAATTTGGATGTCGCAATACTACAAAGGAGACAGGAACATATTGGCCTTACATGCAGGGGAGCTGCAGCGAGGCCGTGTATATGATCGGAATGGAGCGCAATAGTGATATTGTTAAGATGGTAGCCTATGCACCCATGCTACAACACTTCGATTTCGCGTCTTGGTCGGTAAGAACATCTTTTCAAAAAGACCTTCAAATCATACGAGAAGCATAACTAACAATGCCTTTTTTGTCTCAGCCCACACTATACGGGTTCAACTCGAATCCCGACTCTGTCACCCCTTCAACTTCATACTTCGTTCAAAAAATGTTCGCATCCAACAAGGGTGATACGATTCTTCCAGTCCATTCCTCATCCGATTTTGGGCCTCTCTACTGGGTTGCCTCGAAGACAGATTCAGATTATTACTTGAAGCTGGCAAACTATGGACCCAAACAGCAGAATGTCCAAGTAAGAATTCCAGGAACTAAAACTGGTAAACTGGAGATGCTTTCTGGCCCACAACATCAGGGTAATACGCCATTCTATGTGCAAATTCAGACAGTCACCACCAGTATTTTCAACGCGCAAGGGAACTATTCTATAAAGATGGATCCTTGGGCAGTCGCTGTTCTAGCAGTCTCTTAAACAAGATCATTGTGCTCGTCCACCATGACAACCGTCATGCTCATCATCATAAGATTCCTAAAAAATCTGTATATATTTCACCTCATGGAGAGTTGATGATTTGGCCCTTCTACCTGATCAAACAATTTCAGCATGTGCTCCACAAGATCTCCTACTCCTATTTGAATTTTGTAGTTAATAGATGACTAGATCTTCCATAGTCTGTCATAATCAAACTCAACTCACTCCAGGATCTCCAGTGGAACATCAACAACCTTATCACGAATGTAGTCCGCAAATCCCTTCCCAAACCCATCTAATCGACTCGCACTACTAACCCCTCGACCAAGGATCCCATAGATTACAAAGTGCACAGCATGAATATGTGGAAACTCAACCCTCTCAACTAAGAAAGATTCGTCCCAGTCGTCATCATCAACGAGCATCGCGCGCATCCGCTCAATGCTCATATAAGACCGCAACCACGGCCAATGATTACCATCCGGTACGAATATTCCAAAGTTGAGATTGGACCCTTTATCCCCCGATCGAGCTAGAGCAATGTCACCTAATCGAATAGACCGGGCTGGCGATTTGAGGAGGGTGGTTTCCTCGCTGGATAGATCGTGATTGTAGCTTGCGCGTGGCTTTAGAGCTTCATACGCCGGTGGATGGCCTGTAGAGAATGATGTGATAGAATCGAGTCCATTTACGAAGTTGATTTCTTCGTTCAGCTCGTCTTGTCTGACTATAGCCGGGTAGTAGACTAGGAATGGGCGTGGAACTGCTGTGCGCATGTCGAGAGAGTTGTGGAATCCTGATTATTCTAGTCAACTGGGAACATATCACTACCAGGGAGGGGCGGTCGCACCAGAGAAATGCCTGAGGGATATATTTTTCAGTGCTGCTGTAACAGCGAGGACCGGCTCAGGTTCGATTGCAGCAACAAATATTCGGAGGTATGTGGTGCTTTCTCGCTGTGATTTAGGGTTGGAAGCGGGAACGCCGATTCTAAATCTCAGCTGTTAGGTCAGCTCGAACAGAATGCATTTTTTTACTTACCTCTGGAACTCGAGGGTATCAATGCGATCAATTGACTCTTGGGCGATATGATGGCGTAGTTGTTTTTCAATGAGATCCCACTTCTCACTCGTTCCATATCCAGTAGCATTCACTAGAAGCTGAGCCTCATAGCCACCAGGATAGAACACAGCCAGTTTAGTAGTTGGAGGAGGAGCATAACCTCGTATACCACTCACGCGAACCCTGGACCTAGATTTAGTGGATAGAAAAGCAGATAATAATGAAGAAAGCACTTACCTATCCTTCCCAACTTGTTCAACAACAATGTCATCCAAAATAGCACTGACATCACTATTCAGATAGACATTTCCTTGAAGCTCATACAGAAATTGACAACGCACAGTGTCAACATCAACCATCCCACCCGTATTCGGATGCTTCGTAACAACGCACGATCCATCAGCATCAACCTCTGCGACAGGGAATCCCGGCTCGACAAATGTATCAATCGAGTACCGATCAAACCCAGAGAAATTGCCACCGGTAACATATGCCGAGCATTCGATAAGGTGACCAGTCACCAGCGCACCGGCCAAGCGATCATAATCAGTCTCCGTCCAGGAGTGCCAGTACCATGCGGCTGCAATGACGGGACTCGCATCTGCTACACGACCGCAGATGATGATATCAGCTCCACGGCGAAGACCGTCCACAATACCCCGGGCGCCGAGATATGCGTGTGCCGATACCATTGGAACGGGTTTCTCGGCATGAGTGAATGCATAGGTGAGGGGGCTGGGTCTTAATGCATCGTTTCCGGCGTCCAGATGCTGTAGCCCTTCGACGGATTGTGGCATGTTGGGTCCGAATTGGGCATAGAGATCGTCTCCTGAGAGGTAAGCCACTCGCAAAGCCAGACCTTTCTGGTGGACCTATTTGGATCATTGAGGATAGGCTTCCTGTCATAGGGTGGTTAATTACTTACCAATTCGTGTACTTTCAGAGCCAGCCCTTTGGGATTGAGTGCTCCTCCGTTTAACACGACTTTGATACCCTTGTCGGCAATTACGTCGATGCTCTGCTGGATTCCGTCCCAGGCTGTCTCTTCCCATCCGGGGTGTTCGCCGCGTTGGTAGGCCTGCGCGTTATTTGCCAGGTTGACCTCTTGGCTTAGTTAGTCTCTTATGTTACCTAGGTGGTGATAACGCCCAGGCACATACCCGCTAGATAGTCGCCTGTAATGAAGTCAACATCTCCAAGTGTTGCTTGGCGATACATCTCGTATGCAGGATCGCCTTCATTATGCGGAATATCAGCTTTGTGTATAAACCAAGGGAAATACGAACGATACCATAATAGCCAGAGCAATTGGCGACTCGCACTGGCGGTCGGCTATTTCCACTGCGGCTGGTAGACATGGTATAGTCCCAATAGTTTACTTCGATCTTGCTTTGATCACCTCTCTGGCAGGCCAATAAATTCATGCGGTAGAGCCCACGTTGATTAATTTCTGGGTATTTATTCAATTAAAATCCAAATGACTTGCGTGGGAACCCCTCTGATCTTCGGCTCAGCTGAAAGTCCATCCGAGGCTCAAAAGCTTCCCCACCTCATTACCTGAAAAGTTAGCGTCGATTCTTCAAATCACAGCCGCGTCGGACGTGGAGAATATGTATTAATATTGCCAATGAGCCTCGTATCCGACCCAGCCAGTCATGCCGAAGCGATGTTGACCCCAGTGCTTAGGCCGTTTCTGGATTAGTTGGCGGGTTAATTCTCCCCCCATGGCATTTTCTAAAAGCACCGCATGCAATACAATACGATCACAGAACCATATCTGATTGGAACAGTCGCGGGCTACGAACCAATAAATTAGTTCTGTTATGGTTGGTTGTTGGCGAGGCTCTGACAGCCTCGAAAATAACGTTCCGTTCTAATGAATAAATGGTAATTTCGTGGGACAGTGCATGGAGGTAATACGGGTATAAAGGGGCCATAGAGGCCCGCTGGAGTAAGGTATCGGTGAGAGCTCATTAAATATTAGTCACTGCCACTTGCGTTATTCTTATCTTTCCTCCTTTTCGATCTATCCAAAATGCATGCGACTATACCCGGAACTTATATCGACAAGTCCGTCCTCTCCGTACCAGAAGATGCTCATCGAATCTTCGAGCTCCTCGCGACACGAACACCCGGTTTCACAAAGGATCCAACACTATGGGACACTGTCAAGTTTGAGGGCCGGCCAGACCCCATGGTCCCTGGTCCGATGAAGTCCCCTGTCATAACAGCAGCCCTGCATGCCATGTGTGGAATAGTTGGAAACGAACTCCTAGAATTGCGCGATGGGAAACCGGCCAAAGAAGCCAGAGTAACTGTAGACACAGACCACGCTGGAATTTGGCTCGCATCGACGTTTACCGCGTACGTGAACGGCAAAGATATCTCGGCACTTGCACGCTCACAGTGACTCTCGAAGATATTTGAAAGAGACTTCGAGCAAGGATTTGGAGTCGGTCCATTGGCTGGTCGAGCCACTGCACTGTATCCCACGAAGAATCCGGGGGTGTGGTATCAACTCCATGGTTCTTTGAACGCAAGCAAGACCCTTTGCTCAATGGGCATTGACATGGATGTGTCATTGAAATCACTCACAGAGGGATATGAATATATCCGGAAACATGTCTAGAAATGGAGTCCCGATGAACTTGAGATGCATAATGTGAGGCATGGATTGTGTGGTAGCATCTGTTATTCACCAGAAGGCTGGAGAAACACTGAGATGGGAAAACGACTGGCTGAATACCCTCTTATTAATTATACACGTGAGTCCTATGCGCAACCGACACCTGCAGTTCCCTTATTGCAGCTTCCTGATCGTCGGCCTTTGGCTGGTATCAAGGTTGTGGAGATGGTGCGGATTATCGCTGGTCCCACTATAGGCGTGATCCTTGCATCCTTTGGTGCCGATGTCATCCGTGTTAACTGCAGTAGACTGGCAGATTTGAATGTAAGTGGCTCGACTTCTTGTTACCTTGGATCCTAATACTGATTGTCTCAGGTTCTGCAATTAACTCTGAATGCCGGAAAACGGACAATCGATCTCGACATCGGGAAGCAAGATGATATGGCCCGACTCAAGGAACTTGTGAACGACGCAGACGTGTTTGTCCAAGGATTCCGATATGGGTCACTACAGCGAAAAGGACTTGGCCTACAAAGCATGCTGGATATGGCGGCCAAAAGGAACAAGGGAATCGTCTATGTGGATGAGAACTGCTATGGTCCATCTGGACCTTTTGCCGAGAGGCCCGGCTGGCAGCAGATTGGGGATGCTGCATCGGGTGCTTCATACGTGATGGGTCGCTCGTTGGGATTCGATGAAGGAACAAGTGTTCTTCCACCATTGCCGGTCTCTGATATGACTACTGGTGTTGTCGGTGCTTTGGCGACAATGCTAGCTATTCGGGACAGAGCTCAGAAAGGGGGATCGTATCGCGTTGTGAGCTCTCTGGTGGCTGGTGATGCAATTCTGGTCGATCCTGAAGTTGGTCTCTATCCACCTAAAGTGGTACAGAAGACTAATGAAATGTTTGACTTCGTACGCTCTTCTCCAGACCAGTTTGTTTCGGAGATCATGATTCAGGTGATTGATGGATGGAAGAGGGTCTTTCCGGAATACCTTGCACAGAACTCTCCGTTCATGATGAGCTTTGAAGATAGCCTGTGGGGTCAGATGGATATGTTAAGACCCGTGACCCGACTTGACGACGAGGAAGCAAGTCCCGTTTGGAAGAATGCACCTGTTCCAAACTGTCACCATGATCAAAATATTACCTGGCGCGATTATGGCTTAGGGAGGATTTCTGGACTATCGCATTAGTATATAAGCTAAAGTTTGATGGCAATAATCTTCAAATTAAATAATCCTCAAGCTGGTTCTCGTCAACTCAGGTGTAGGAAAGCCAAGGCCAGCCAGGTAATGCTATCTAGAATCCCCTACAATCGCCAAGGCGAAGAGAAGGTAGTGCTTACAACGTCGTGGGATCTAGGATCTGTAAGCGACAGTTTCAAAAACTGAATGCTGTTTCAGTCATGGTAGGCCAGTCGTGGACGAGCTCACCACATGTAATCATTGTGTGAAAGCCATGGGCTGAGCGAATTATGACAACTGGCCAATTGACACCCATTCGAGTTTATATTGAGGGTTGTGACTATACGCAGCGTTGACATGACTATACGTGAGAGACCGGAGCACTCTTACAACTTATAATTTGCTCTTAGATTGCATTCCTCAAACGGCAGTTGATGGCAAAGGGTCATTGGAACATCCGATTTGGTTCTTTAAACTTTGAAGGGACCTAAAGTATTTGAGACAATGAAGCAACTATAGCAGTTTCTCGAAAACAAAAATCACTCCCGTGTGACATGACAAGCTCTAAGCAAATCCCGATATGTCGAATGATCTTCCCATCTAAAGCATCAGCCAGGACCGCTTGAGAGTTTCTAGGGTTCAATATGCCTTGGAAGAAGAACGTCAACCCAAGATAGCGAGGATATCGGAAATTCCCATATATAGCTTGTTTACATAGTTCAATGCTTTGCAAACATGAACCAGAAGCTTTTGTTTGCTCTCGCTGCTTCCACCTGGGCTTCCTGGACCTACCGACGTGGAGAAATGACAACATTTCCAGGAACTCTCCATCGGATCTCAGCGTATGTTGAGCACTCCCATAAAGCGATGGATGCTAGTTGAACAGGTCAAAAGTGCCACAGATAAGCTCTCGGATTGTAATCCGAGATGGTAGTAATTGCGAGTATTTGCCTTGGATGCTATGTTGGAGAGCCCAAGGGCATCAATAGAACATCGTCAATCAACTGCTAGCTCTCTGAGCAGCATGCCGGCGCATATTATTGATCGTAGTGCCTTGAAGCCAGCCTGCACCCCCAGTAAGGACAATCCAAAAGTGACAGGATGCACTAGGTGTCTTCGGCAGTCTAAGCGTTGCCGTTCGTGCGATGATTGAGGGATGGTAGTCGGTGAAAAATATATTGCTCATCAAAAAGGCGCATTACGCCCCTCGGGGTTTGGAAGGTATATGACCCGTTCACCAACGTCTCGATCGGCCTCGGTTTCGGTTTGAAAAGGGTGATCAATGTCATCCCGTGGAGACGGTAGCTCTCAGAAGAATGAATCACAGCGTTAAACCTGCTGCAGATCAGAATCCTCACCACTAGGGCGTTACTGTCTCTTGGGCGTGTGTGTTTGTTTCAACTTGTGGAAGTATGCATTGCTCCGATTGGCGATGATGGCTCCCACTGCAATAGTTTGAAAGCACATAAACTTTTGTAGGCAAAGCAAAACATACGGGGTGGTCTTTTGCCTCTGTCATACGGTATCCTCTTTCCAGTACGGAGTACTTATTAGGCATATAGAATGTTCCGCAGGGAACACAAAGCAGCGAAGTTCCATCACATTCGACCCTTTTATTTGCCTGCACAGGTATAAATGCCTTTGTATTGAGCATAAAGGCTAGCATCCAATTGCAGTCAAATCCTCAAGGTATGAGGATTGACAAGGTTGGTCAGTCAACACCTTGGCAAGCCGTGCAACATTGCTGGTGTTCCCATCCACGGCGCAGAATGATGGTAGAGTGGCACCAAACCTGGTGTGTTAATACAGAACCGCAAATTTCTCTCCAGTTTTGATCATGATCATTGATTGGAGATTGTAAGCTCAGACAACACGAGACTTCCTTTTTTCAGATCTTGGGTTAGGAGTCCGACTCAGCTCTTTCCTCCACAATAATCAGACATAACGATCTGTTCATCATAGATTCCTCTCTTCATATATCTAGCACATACGACCACAGGGTGTGGAAAACAGGGCTTCCCGTCCGCTCAGCCGTACTTAAGCCACACGCCGGTGAGTTAGTAGTTGGGTGGGTGACCACCAGCGAATCCTCACTGTTGTATGTTTTTGCCTTTTTGTCTCGTAGTCTCGTAGATAGAAAGAACGCTTGTGGGTGGCTTGTTTGTTGCTGTACAGAGCACATGTGGTGGAGATATGCTCCATCCCGTCGGAGAGAACTAAGTTGGTAAGGCACACAGGCATCAATGCTGAGTCAACATCCTCCAGGGCGTGCCTTGGGGGCAGGTCCACCTGGCATTGACATGGTTTAATCCGTTGTAGATCGATAGACTCAGCAATCCATCTAGATGATCAGCATTGACTATAGCACAGTCTGTGAGTCTCTCGAATTGCGTGATCAAGACGTCTATTATGTGTACTCCCCGTTGGACCCCATCGGGGAGGATCGACGGCCTGCCGAAGTGGCGCAGAACATTCGTCTCGGCATTCTGGAAGACTTACTCCGTGCACTTTCGAGGTTTCTCTCAACAGGTCTTGATGGCGATAGAACACTTCTCGGCTGCAAGTCTAGGCCTTCTGCTGACTGTCTGTCTTGCAGTCCTCCTAGCATGTCGTGGATGTCTTAAATAAACAACGCCTGGGATATATATAAGCAAAAGCCCGTGATATCCTTGTCTTCACTGAACCAGAGCCGAAACAGCCTCTCAACATCCATCGGCCCATAAATCACATGATAAGATCAATTATCTTCGAGTTGGGTGATTTTCGTACTCCCATCCATGACATAGGTTCCGCCAAGGTACTTTGAAATTGGTGTGCCTGTGACAGTTCGACCTCGCGAGATATTCCCATAGCTCAAACTCACTCACCGAATTCTCTCATCGGATGGGCTGTTCTATACACTCGCTTTCTCAGAACCACGTCGATGCAACAACGGATGTTACTCTGTATAACAACCCAATCTAGCAGCAGCAAATAGCCGCGAACCGTAATAAAGCCTAGTTCCCTCGCTTATAGATGGTGTAGTGACTGTAGCTCACTGACCGCCACAGCTATGCATTCTTGTCGCACCATTCAGCTATGTCTTGGGATATCTATTTGCACCACCTTCGCTCTACCCCAGGTGAATGGTTGTGGTTCAGGCTATTGTCGCACTCTGATCTGCATGACAGACTGGGCCTCCCTGAGTAGGGTTACTGTCTCTTTAGAGACTATACTGCAAAGCAATGTAACCGTAAAACAGGAAAGTCTTTTGTCAATGAGGTTGAGACAGAAACCGAGCAATTGGGATATCCAAAATTGTGGTGAGCGTGCTTCGTAGGATCTATTGGCTAATCTTGAGCATTTTGTGATGTTGCCATCGACATTGTTTCAAACGCCTTACTGTGGACCAGGAGATATGGTTACAACAACGGACGATAGATGCAACCCGTGAAGGAAGTACATGTCTTCAGCGGGGGTGGTCTGCAGGTATCGTGTTTCCCAAGTCATATGGACTATCTGATAGGGTGATTGATCTAGAGTTCGGCTCTTGAGGCTTCAGCAGACCTGAAATATAAAAAGCACACGGAATTCCCTTACAGCGAATCTCCCTTTGAATCAGTAAAATTGCCAGGTTCATTAATACTCCCCTGCAATTCAGCCAACAACCCCAAGCCTGCCTTCCCAGCACAAAATGGTTGCCCTCTATGTCCAATCCCTCCTTTGCCTTTTGGGAATCGCCTCCCTTGGAACAGCTGCAGCCGTTGATACCACCAAAGGATGGCAGCTGAGTCAATATTGTGAGTTCAGCTGACATAAACCCCCGACATTTCAATTCAGGCTGATACAAAAATAGGCAATCAGTTCTATACTGTCAATAACGGAGACACCTGCTGGGATATAATCTCCCATAATCAAAATCGATTCACTATGTCCCAACTTCTGTGCTGGAATACCGACATCAACCCATGGTGCTCAAACTTGATTCCTGGCCGACAGGTCTGCATTGGAGTTGAGCATCCTGGGCCCATCTGTTGAAAGCTCACGATGATGACTCGACTGCAGCCATACAATTGCGAATGGCAAAACAGCTTATATTGTTGATCTTTGCCCATGTGTAGGGGTTCGAGATTGTTAAGTGGAAGTAATGAGAGGCTGTTTGAATATTGCTATTTGAGTTCTTTTGTTATTTTTGTGTGCCGTTGCGAAAAGCCATTCATTAAAGCAAAGTCGTTGCAATGAATTGATTTTTAAGATGTTTTTAGCTAATGCGACGTTTTACAAAATTCAACGAAAATCTGCATCAATTCATTTCCAGGCCTTTTGTAAGAGGTCTCTCATCAACATTGGCTTCACCTCGGGGAAGCGAGCGGTGAGACGATCATTTGGTAACTGGAAGACATCATTCACCGTAAGTCTGCTTACCAACGCAGTCATCTCTTTGAGTTCATCAGAGGAAAATTCCATGCCGGCAGGCTGGGGAGGAACAGTGACATCACCCGACTTGATCTGCTCAAGGCTATCATAGGTTACCTGGAATTTTTTACCTATTCAGGGTTTCAAAGTTAGCTTGTAAATCTACTTCAGACAGGGTCGTACGATATATGCATACCGGTGAATTCTTCCGCCATGCTGAGAACCTGGTTGTAGGTAACTTCATCTCCAACAATCACACTGAACTCGGGCCATTCATCCAGGTCAAGTGCTTTGACCAAGTAAGTGGCCATGTCATACGTGTATGTCATACAGATCACGTTGTTACCATCTCCTGGGATTGCAGCTGTACCACTAGAAATGTCGATACCGAAGGTGAAAGGCTGTAGATGGGTTTGGATGTGCGGCATTCCCCAATAATCCATGAAGAAACCCGGAACTACTCTGGTATACTCTAAGGTACTAGACCTGAGACGATTTGCTGCATCAAGCCAGTATTGAATGCTTGGATCAATTGGAAGTAGCCTTGGGTGTCGAATATCAGTATGGAGTGGCAAACAGCTGGACTTGGAGCTGACCTACTCGGCGGTTTGGACGAATGAATATTCACTCGGGATGAATCTTTTAGTCGATGCTGACTTCTCTGCAGCTTCGATCAAGTTTAATTGCGACTGACTTGTCTCCTCGGAAACAAGGCCAATGGCGGATATGACGGTGTGGATGTTGTGTCGCTCGAGCTCATGTGCCATCGAGGGGATGTCATCGTAGTCAATCTGCACATTTCGAACTCTTTGTACAGAAGAGTGCGGTTTCACCTGGGATGACCGTTAGAGCCATCGAGAGAAGAGCCAGTCTTTTTACGTACAGAGCGTGACAAAATAACGATGTCGAATTCAGCATCAAGTAATTTCTCCACGATGGTTTTGCCCACTCCCCCAGTACCGCCAGCCACGGCCACGACAGTCATGATCTACTGAAGGATGTATTCCAATCGATGCGACAAAGGTCGGGCGATATATGCAGAAGCAAATGTCGTGTTCCCCGCGATGCCCCACCCCAAGCAGATTTGGGCGCACGTCTTTCGAGGCTTACTTCTACGCCGTATAAACAATGCTAGAATCATCCAAGGAAAGATCCAATATTCCGTCGGCATTCAGCTCGATCTATAACCAGACCTGATTTAAATCCCTAAAGACAGTATATCGGGGATTCGGGCTTCAATCATCGGCGACTCCCCGGCACGGCTATGACTAATATCGGAGCGAAAGAAGTTATAAAAGCACATCTCCCGCAGTGGCACCTATTTACCCCAAAGCTGATTCGGTGATCCTCATCCTATTCTAATATCCACCTATCATATCTCATCACCCAAATCCAAACTCCATCATGTGTATGAAAGCTACTTGCTCGACCTGCAGTGAGTTTTTATCTCTCCGTATATGCAAACAACCCCTGACGAGTGTTACAGACAAGGCCACCTGGTGGGGCTGTGGAAGCCATATCCCCTCGGTGATGGACTCAATTCCTGAGGGAGAATGGTGCTCTTGCACACCTCAGGTCGATAAGGATGGCAAGAAGTACCCTCCCAAGGCTGCCAAGGCCGGTTGACTGTATGGTTGTGTGATTTGTTAAGGACTGGGTTGAGTGAAGAGCTCAAAGCAATTGCATATCTTCAAAGATCAAAATTGGCTTTCTAGAGGGCTTATTGACAGGGGAGATGGGAAGATTCCAGCAAGAAACTAGTGTTGGGAACTTGTTAGAGTTTCGAAAACACAGACAAGAGTTTCTATATTCTTCGAAGCATATATATATATATATATATAACAAAAGAACAGTTCGAAACAAAGAAAACAGAAATTCAACAGGCTTGACCTATAGCCCAAAAGAGGAACCCACTGATAATGAAAATTGTCGAATAGCGGACAGCCGCGAGGGTGAAAACACAAAAAGCGAATGAAATCCTGTTTCACATAACGCAACGAGAATGATAACGGAAGACAAGAGACAGATGAATCAAAGCATGAGTACATGCAACAACAGTCCAAGCTTAAGGGCCTGCTTGCCGTTGCTTCTTCCGTGGTTTTGTTCCAGTCGGCGTCTTGCCTCTTTTTTCCGCTGGTGCTGCTGGCGTTTGCGATGCCACTGCCCCAGATGTTGCTAGACTAGCCGGTGCACCGCCCCCTGGTGATGGGGGAGTTGTTCCTATATATGGCGGGGTGAATGGCACAAAGCCAGGGGGAAGATCCGGCAAATTAGCCAGGTGAGCCTTATTATAAGCCACATAGAGATTTCCCTGGCCATCTGGACATGTCGCAGTGTAGCACATAAACCGGAGAAAAGGACCTGAAAGAACCAATCCAGGGGAAGTCCCTGGGATTTCTGGAATTTCCATGACCTGAACTCTCATCCAGGGCCCCATACCGCCGGTTGCAGCTGGGCCGGCCCCCGTCAAACTGACGTCGAGCTCATAAACCTTGTGACAGACAACATTTCCAGGAACACGCATAAGACTATATCCCTGTGTTGTAAGCCTTGGACCCCCTTGGTTCATCATATCTATATAGCGCTGAGGAATTCCCATCACATCAGCGCCGGTATCATGACACGCATACAGACTGAAGGACATAGCATGAGGCTGGGCGACATTGGCGGAGAGATCAATCAAGTACTGTATAGCGTTGAGAAAAGGAATGTTAGAAAATGAAACTTGATTCAGAAATTAATGCAGATGTACCTGGTTCGCGTGATGTACATTGTATGGGGCGTAAAACATAAGTTGCCCCATATTAACCGGACTAGAACCTGAAAGCTAGATATAATGCCACAAGTCAGTAAAAGAAAAAGCAAGGTTCCTTGTTGGATTATTGGGTTGGTAGACTTACACCTTCAACCCACCATGACTTGGTGGTATCGTGAGAGCTGAGCATTCTCATGTGAATACCCTCGTTGAATTCCTGAGATGTGTTGAGCTGGTTGCCCTTGGACCAGTAGCTGACCATGCCACTCTTGAACTCCAAATTCCCGCTTCTGTAAGCTGCGATGAGGGATCTGATATTGGGAAGCTGATCATCCGGGTCCCCTTCATTGCTGACATGTTCTCCAATGATCTTCAAGGTATGCAAACGCTGAACGACATCCCAACTCAGTCCAGCTGGCTCGGATCGAATCATTGCATCCCGGGCATCTTTCCTCTGTTGGTACATCTTCAATTTTGATTGGAAGATTTGTGGCATGACTCCATCTTCAATCCTTTCCAAACATCTTGCAATCTGGGCCTCGACATCGTCCTCGTCGATATCAAGGTCATTGGGGTTCCAGCCTTCAGGGACATCTTTCGCGTTGGTGATGGGCTCGGGCCCGTCATGGCTCCACCGCTGTTGTCTAGGAGGTAATCGGCGCTTGTGTGGTGGCCTGGTATATTGATTAAAGAGGCTGTAGTCAACATAGTTTCTGAGCTCCTTTGGTTTGACGGGCCAACGAGGCGGATTCTGAATATCCTGAGAAAAAAGCCCCGAGAGAGTTCTATCAGAAACCTCAACCTCAGATTCCGTGGCTTCCACGGGCTCCGAGGTCCCACGTCTTTGGCTGCGCCGAGGGGCCATCTTTCAAGAGGAAGAAGTGGGCTATATGCACAGTAAAAAGGTGTCAAGCCGGACGGTTCAGCGCGAGAAGAGACACCCTGAGGGAGAACATGAACATATTTGTAGTCCAAGACCAGGGAATTGCATTCGATCAAGACAAAGAACTTCATGGTTTGAGAAAGCCCAGTGGAATTTGACAAGTTTCCGTAGAGTGAAACACCCTTGAGGGAGCCATGTCCAAAGATATTAATTTGGGATCTGGGAAAACGCTTCTGGGCTCAACAAAGAACCTCTGGATTTTGGAATATCCAAAGGTGTATGGAAGTGAAGCGGGCCCAGAGATCCCACCCCCTGGAAACCAGCCCTGTGGTCCTTTCAAGTTCTTTGTCTCATCTCAGATCGTTCGAGTTCCATCTCAGATCGTTCGAGTTCCATCTCGAATGGAATGTTCTTTTAAGAAGATACCGAAGAAGCAAGCGTGCTTGCTTAGGTCAAGATTCTCCGTCCAAGGAGATTGAGCGCAAGAGCGAGCCAGGGTGTAGTCCCAGATATACGACTGCCCTGTTGGACAAAGAGTAGCTTATTTTGATACCCAAGCCTGCTCTAGTAAGGAAATGTTAGAAATCAGCACGCCAACAGGACAAAAAAGACGATTTTATATGCTCATAATGGGCCCCTTCAAATGGCTAGAATTCCACAAAACCTTACACTCACGACCGCGAAGAGAGCAATATTGTGAGGCACTGGATGCAAATTATCATAACGAATCTGTCCTTGGCAAGATGGGAAGTATGAAAGAACCGGCGACAAAGAGGCGGGAACTCGGGGCTCACGTCTATCAAAGCTCAGCTGTGACTTCGAGAACATGATTAATGGGCTGGGAAGAAGAACAGGTCCTGCGACAGAAAGAACACTTGTTCTCTTTCACAACAAGAGACTGATTGGGGTATTTGGCTACCTAGGTATGTCTTCGAGTAGATGAAGATGCAAAGTGATGGAGTGCAAAATGACCATTATATATACACAACTCTAGGAGTTACACAGAGACAAGAAATAAAAACTATTCCATAAGGCATCAATTTCTAACCATATGCACCTTTATTCTTTCTCGATCATTTCCATACGTGAATATCATGTTGATCAATCACAAAAAAAAAAGCGCAGAAAGAACGGGGCAATTTTTCCGACCTAAAAAGCAAAGAACGGTCGTACTAACACGGGAGGGGATGACAGGAGTAAAAAAAGAAACCATGAAGAAGGGGTGAAAAAAAGAGAACATGCCATTACATCACAATCTAAGCCTTGATCGCTGCGCCCAATGCACCACCACCGAACTGCTGGCCACCAGGTCGGCGATCGCCCTGGGGAATGCGGGCACCGCCGCGACCACCGCCACGACCGCGGCCACCGCGGCCACCACGGGCACCGGGACCGTGTTCGCGCTGGAAGGCATTGGCCATACCCTGGGTACGCTGCTCGAGGGTCTTCTCGTTGGCCTCGAGAAGGCTGGTGGATTTGTCGGCCAGGGTGACAATCTGGGACTGGAGGCGGGAGAGCTCAACGCCCTTGCGGAAGATGATGGCGTCGTTGACCTGGTCGAGAGCGGCGGCGAGCTCCTCGTGAGAGATCATGCGGGAGATAATGGAGACAATCTTCTTGGGCTCGAGTTCGAACATGGTAGCGAGAGAGGAGATGGAGAGGCTGTCGTAGTAAGGGGCGTAGGTGAAGAGGTAGGTGCGCAGACCCTCCTCTTGGGTCTGGCGAGACAGCATAGCCTTGATCTTATCAGGCTGGGGCATGAGGTCCCAGATCTTGATCGCAGCGAAGGTGGCGGCGGAGAGCTTCCAGTCACCAGCGGCGAGAGCCTTAGCTCCGGCAATGACACCGTCGCGGGTGTTCTCGGGGGGTCCGGTGAAGATCTGGCGCTCGTTGTAATCCAACATGCGGCGGAAAGTCTTGGAGATCATGCGACGGCGCAGCTCGGGGGTGGAAGAAGTCTGAGCCATCAAAGGCACCTCAAGCAGAGCACTGCTGGTGAGGTAAACGCACTCGAGCAACTCGAGGTTGATGTGCATGTGGAAGGGCAGCTGGCGCTGGCGCTCCAGACGCTCCTGCTCGGGGGTGACAGTGGAGTATCGCTGCATGATGATACCCTGAGCGAGAAGCTCCTTTTGGCGGCCGGTACCGCAGATCTCACTGAGAGTGTTCTGAGCCTCGTAGATGAGACCACCGCGGAAGGCACAAAGACCGATCTGAACAAGGGTACGGTTGAAGAGGATCTGAGTGCTGACATCGAAGGTGGAAATGTTCTCAGTCAGGTGGGACATGAGCATCAAGTCGCGAGACTTGTAGTATTGGTCGTGCAAGGCAAGGAAGTAAATCTGGCACAGCATGGCGCGGGCGCGAGGAATGCCGTCGCTGTGTTCGAACATGTAGTTGCAGATGGAAGCAACGAGACTCTGAATATCTCCAGGCTTGTAGCTGGCAGTAACGGCCGACTCGAAAGTTGTGGGAACTGCCTTGTCCTTGGCCTGCTCGACAATGGCAATGACATTGGAGGGCTTGAAGTAAATGTGCTCCAAACGTCTGATGACCAATCTGTTCATGCTGTCCTGGCCGTTCTTATCGGCACCCTTGAGACTCTCGATGTAGAGCTGTGAGCGAACAAGCGAAGAGTAGAGTGCCTGCTCATCAGTAAGACGCTCAATATACTCTGAGGTGTGGGGATCGATCTCGCGGAGACCCTTGGTAAGGCTGTCATCAAGGTGCTCCACGAGGGACACAACGGAACCGGGAATAAGGAAGGTCTCGCCCTCAGCAACAGTGGGCTGCTTCTCATCATCCTCCCAATCGTCAGCGGACTCACTGACAAGGAATTGACGGTTCTCTTCCAAGACTGAGAGGAGAGCGGAGTATTCCTCATTGGCGGCCTGCCATTGCTCACTTGACATGTAGGTGGCGTTAGATGTGGCTGTGAGATCGAAGCGGGTGGAGATCAGGGTCATGTAGGTGCGAATGCGTTGGTAAGGGGTAGTGGCAACCTCGAGGAGCTTCTGCATGGTGCGGATCTGGTCGGCACGGTCGGTGTTCTTCTTTCCGCGGGACTCGACAATGACACGAAGGTGCTTGAGAATGCTCTCGGGGGTGTACTGGAGAGTCTTTCCACCACGACCAACTGTCGCGAATCCATCGTCCTCAGCACTGGCGGCGGCCGCAGCGGCGAAGTTGGCAATCTTCTCGACCTTGGTGGGCTTGGGGGCAGGAGCAGGGGCGGGCTTCTCCTCAACCTCATCGGCCATGAAAGCCTCCTTGTTGGCACGGTACTTCTCGACCAGGGTGGCGTATTCCTTGTTGTTCTTCTTAATCTTCTGCTTGACCGCGTTGAAGCCCTTGCTGTTGCTAGCGTTCATCTTTTTGCCCGAGGCCTTCTGCTTGGTGGCTGTCTCGTTGGTGAAGTCTTCGAGTTCGGCAACGGCCTGAATGTAGACCTTGGGGGTAGGACCGGTAACCTTCTGCATCTGACGGTTCAGGTTGTCGAACTCTGTTTGTAAATAATGTTAGAGAATGCCGTTTCCTTACTCCTCCTTTGTCTTGAGTTTTCGACCCTCCAACGTAGCATGCAAACTCACCAGTGGCGATAACGGCCCAGTCGTTAATCTTCTCGGCGTTTTCAATCGAGCGGATGGTGCTCTCGATGCCCTCGAGACGCTTGTCCTTAGCGGACTTGACAATTGTGACCTTTTCCTCCTCCTCACTCTCATCGCTGTCGGAGTCGTCGTGCAAGAACTTGGAGGCACCGGTGCGGGTGTCCTCCTCCTCGTCGCTGTCGGTCTCGGAGCCGGAGCCAGACTCTTCCTCGGAGGACTCATCTTCGCTGCCGGAGCCGGACTGGTAGACCTCCTCCTCCTCATCAGACGAGCTGTCGCTGTCGCTGCCGCTGCCGTAGAAGAAACGCGACGCCATGTTTGCGGATTACGGTTTCTGTGATTGGAAATGGCGATCCGAAAGCTGAAAAATCAGGTCGTCGGCGACACAAAGTTGAAGTTCCCGCAGTTGAGAGCCACACACGAAATTTAAGCGAGGGGCTGACTAAACCCGATCGGGAATAGGCTGGAACAAAGAAACCGTGACAACTTTTTTATACTTCACTTCTTACTATCAATGATGGCGTTGTTACTCTTTTGACTGGATGACTTGTCTTCCGCAATTCAAATGCCAGCCACAGAATACTTTTCTCAACGACTCAAACTGGTTGACAATGAAAATCTAATTCTTATCCACCCGCAGTGAAAGCCTGACCGATCAGGCAGCCAAGGTGCAAACAAACATGAAAACCATGACTGGACTCGGACTTGCGACTCAAACATTGCCCAAATGGTATCGGCAACTTGTTGGCTTCAAAAAATGAGGCTGGCCTGAGCTGTCTGAAATGAATAGCTAGGCTTCATGCTGCATGCACTGTGAGAGACGACCGAAAATTCTACACTTGAAATTCACGGCAAAAAAGGAAAAAAAAAGCAACATCTCCGGGTGAATCTGAATTAATCGACACAGAATTACGTGGAGAAGAGAATTGGATGAGATCGTTCTTTCATGCTCCATCCGGGCTATGCTGGGAAAGAAAATTTCACAAGAAAGGCAGTCAGATATGCCGAAGGCCTGCCTAAGAAAGAAAAAATTGCAGAACATAATTTGGATCGTAACACAGCAAGAAACGTAATCAAACGCAGTTAAACAGACATGATGCGGGGAGTGATCTCTTGTGGCAAAGCATTTGACCGCTGATGGACACATCTCGCAGTGCGCGAGTGTGCGGATCGATCTACCGCTAGCAATGCAGATCGTGTATCAGCGGTCCGAGACCATCGTAGACCGCGTTGACCCACTGACGGGGGGGTTTCGATCCATACTTACAAGAGCCGGTCAGTTAAGAGAATGATGGCTGGCGAAATGCGTCAGTGCAGCAAGGCATACGAACACAGCGCGCTGGCGTCATTGTACACTTCATTGCGGGCAAAAAAATATCTGATGTCGGTTTTGCCAGCTCTCAAATGATAGGGAGGAAGGGGCACATCGAAGGCTCTTCGACTGTATCGCCCTAGTGCCATTGATTCTGACCCATGTATCCTTCGGTCAGCACACCATCCTCGAGAGTGCGGATGAAATCCCGATTGCGTTGGTTCCCACCACCCGCTCGGCTCCCGCGCCGTCTCTGATTAGCGTTGACATCGACATACCCGTCAGGAGGAGGGGGGTAGTACGCGGGACTAGGCTGCAATCGAATGGGTGCATTAGGATCCAGGTGACTAGCGACTCGTTGAATGGTGGTTGGGATCCCTCCGTTAGGGTCCATAGTAGATGCTCGTTGACGGCCTGCCCGCGTAGTCGCCTGTGCGTAGAGACTCTGAGGGGGCATCTGGTTGTTTGGCATCATGCCCATCTGATGACCGTAACCTGGCGGTTGCTGAGTAGGGTAAGGAGGAGGCGGTGCCCCTTGTTGGTACATGCCGTTGTACATAGGTGGGGCTTGAGGCTGGGCTTGGGGTGGGGTATGGAATTGATTCATTTGCACGGCATAGGCATTTTGAGCATGCGCTGCCTGAGCTGCTCTTTGTTTGCTCGCAGCTTCGGCCTGTTGTTGTTGCTGAACGCCCGGGGCAGGCTTAGTGGCCGTGGAATACTTAAGATTCATTGGCGGCATGAAGGGACCGGTGAACTTTTGCTGGGTGATGAATGGGTGCAGCTTGGCTTGTTGAGGCGACCACCGCTCGAGAGGGTTAATCGATAGAAGCCCACGCACGAAATCAATGAAAGCGACCCGGTTGTTCAATTCTGTGATGGTCAGTCAAGTTTTAAGCAAGGAAAGGAAGGAACTTGCCTCGGTCAATTTCTGCTTGCTTCATGTGCTTTCGAGGCATTGGGTAGCTCCGGATGATCTCCTCCAGTGTTGACGCCGAGAAATATTTCTTGCTCGGCTGTTCCTTCGTGTTGTGCTCCCGAGAGTACTGCTCTAAGCTCTTGAGGCGATATGTCTTTCTTCCAAACTCATCTTGTGTCTTTTCAAAGAATTCTCCAGATTGCTTGCCCATTTCTAGCATCCACGTTGGCGGGATACCTAGCATTTCGACTATTCGACAGACTTGATTGTATTCTGAAGATCCGGGAAACAGGGGAAGACCCAGGAAGAGCTCCACAACGATGCAACCAAGAGACCACATGTCAATCGCGGACGAATATCTAAAGAAAGGTCAGGCGAATAGGAGACAGACGAGATGGGAAATACATACGGTAAACCTAGCAGTACTTCAGGGGAACGATAAAATCGTGATTGAATGTATGTGTACACCGTCTGGCGTTCATCACAAGCAGAACCGAAATCAATAACCTTGATAATCGGGCTCTCGAGGCTATGGACCATTAGAGGTGGATGTTGACATTGGGTGACAAATACTAACTTTTTCAGGAGAATGTTCTCCGGTTTCAAATCACAGTGGATCAAGTGCGCTTTGTTCAGCAAGCTCAAGGCATTCAGCAGTTGCTGGGCGAAAACACGGACAAGGGTAGTGCTCAATCCGCGGAACTGGTTTTGCTTGATCAATTCGTAAAGGTTCACACTGAGCAACTCAAACGCGAGACACAAATGCTGGCGATGAATGAAGGTGTCCTTGAGACGAAGTAGGTGGTGGTCGTCATTCTTGTCGTATTTGCTATTCAACTGTGGGGAATTAGCGAGCACTTGGGGTATTGAAGATTGAAACCATGTTACACACCAGATCCAGCACAGAAACTTCCATCATACTCTGATTGAAATAGGCAGTCTTGTTCTTGATGACTTTGACAGCCACTACCTCTCCTGTCTTCAGATTTTGACATTTCACAACCTGACCGAATGTACCTTGGCCGAGAACATCAAGAATGAGGTATCGATTTCTAGGAAGAAAGGAAGCAACTGTAAGCCAGGGTTTCAGCAATTCGCGAATAATGGGGGCATACTTGTGGCCAGCCTCCTCACTCCCAAGGATATCGTTGACATAAAGAATATAATCACTATCCTCATTGTCATATCCATCGTTCTTGACCCCCTTGCTGGGTTTTGTCAACACTCGTCGCGGGTTTCTCGAAGACTCATAATTGAAGCCAGGGTTGCATATGCGGTAGGTGGCCGGAAGGTGGGTTGTTAGTGCTTGGAGTGGCTATCACCATAGGTCATAAGTTAAAGTGATCATACTAGTGAGAACGGACATAGTCACTCACACTAATGAATCCTCCCTCTGGATTGGCGCGCCGATATGCAGGCTGTACATTTGTGCGCGGGTGTAGCTCTTGTACAGACTGTATCTTCTGGAACTTAGGGACGGGTCCACGACCAGGCACCAGAGGGGCCTGAGATGGCAAAGAGCCGGATCGTGGGGATCGCGAGCCTTGACCAAAACCTGGACTCATGTGTGATGAGGCCGATGGTGGATAGTATTGGTCCGGGCTAAGGTCTCCGGATTGAAGGGGAGGGAGTCTAGGGGCACGGTTGGCTACCGAGGTATTAGCAAGTAGAGCAGGGCCGAGCAAATAATCAGGCACAAACTCACATGGAGGCGATTGATAACCCTGTGGTGGAGACGCATATTCTGGTCTCGCAGGAGACCGTCGAGAGACATTCTGGGGTCCAGATGGGAACCCATAAGAGCCCTGGGACTTGCCAGGACTGGTGGGATACGACATCGGGGGCGAAAGAACATTCCCCGGAGAGTACCTTCGTGCCGCCGATGATTCCTCTGCTTGATTCAAAAATTGAGAGGATGCGCGAGTGTGGTTTGGCCTCGAGGGGTACTTCGCCCGGTTGTACGGGTCGGCGTCCTCCATGGTGGTATCCGCATCGGTGACATGATCCCGAGCACGTGGCTTGGTGGTGGGGGATGAGGCCATGGATACCGGCTTGGAGTTTGTGCCGGCTGAGGGAGCTTTCGATGTCGTACCAGGTGTTTGGAAGGTCTCATACGTGTATCCGACGGGCGGCTGTGACTGTGACTGACCGTATTTCGAGCCTAGTTGCTGAGGATGAGACGCCAACCCAGTATTAAACTGGGAAGGGTGACCCATCAGAGGATCTTGGTAAGGCTGCCACCCTGGATCCATTATGCAAATCTTTCCTTGGTGTGCAGACAACTGGCGCTCGAGGTCGGAGTCGTCTCGACCACTGCGATCAAGGTCCGTGGGTTGCCAGCGGGGACAGCACTCGGAATGCGACCGCAGGCGTGAGGCGAGCCTTGACGCAATTCGAGAAATAGGTGATGAACAATCAGGAATTGGCGTTGAAATCAGATCGTTCTGTACTTCATCATTTGAGAAATTGTTGGCAGAGGCAAGTTCGAAGGGAAGAGGGGGGCGGTCGCAATTTGGTTGCGACGCAATAGACGTAGGCGCGGCTGGGGGTCGCTCAGCCAAGTCAATAGAACTGTGTTGGGACCCGGTGGAAACGGGAATCCAACAAGGGCAAGGCTAGCATCAACACGTAGAATTTAGAACAGACGGGTTCATCAACGCACAGAAACGCAAGATACAGAGAAAGAGCAGGAAGAGGGGAAAGATGAATGTTTAGAGAAGTGGAGGTGGACTTTGCATCTCGCCAATTGCCAATTTAACATTTCCTGTGGGCTCTATGAAGGGATAATCTGCCTGCAACTACCTTGGTATACGTTATGCCAGATGATCTCAAGAACCTGATACTATTTCAGTCCTGGACATCTGGATTGTGGTCCCCTTGGCGACGTGACTCTTTTGTATGATCGACGCTCCATTGCATACCCAACTGTCCGAGCCTAATAGCGCCTCTTTTTGCTACTAACTGGATAAGTCCAACTGCACAGAGCCCTACACATCAATGGGAACTGATGCCTAATGCAAAATGAACTGCAGAATCTACACTCCGTCGTCGGTTGATGGACTTTGATAGAGGCTGAGGCTGCGACGTCATCGATTCCACAGCGGGCACTTCGGGAGGGTTTGAGACGACATGTACTCCCAATGTATGAGAGAAATAAAACGTAGGATACATATGATCATCCAAAGTAAACAAAATAAGCGAAATCATAAAAACAATCATAACAAACCTTTACTCCGTACGGAGTAGCTGCCCAGCTGCGCCTGAGCGTCCCCAGAGTGAGACGAATCACCCGCTAAACCCTAATGAGTCATCTAGTTCACGTGAGCGGTATGTTAGGCGGTGTCTGATTGTGCCACTGCCTCCGATAGAGTCTGGATCTAGATAGGATTCTATTCTTCTAAACTGATTGTTGCCTATACTGTTGTGAAATTGTATTTGTTTCTGGGCAGTCATCATGCTTCTACTTGCACAGCTTGAAGTGGTTTAGTCTCTCAATCCATCCTCATACCATCTTTATCTGGAATACTGCCACTATGACCACAAACGACGAAGCGAGTCGCCTGCGCGACCTCCAAGTGGATGTCCGTGACCAGGATGACTTAGAAAGAGATATTACTCGCCAGGTATCATTTGATTCTATGTTAACTATCACTTGGGGCTCACTGTATTCTGCTTCTAGGCCGATAAAGCCCTAGCCGATAAGGCGGAGGAGAATGACATCAAGCGGCTTGAAAAGGCCCTTGTGGACCGGGAGTGAGAGCAAGCACATCTCTTATACTCCTATATACTAACTAATCATCCAGACGCGTTGATTCTCAGATTCGCCAAGCCCGCCAGCGCTTAACTCAACCTGTCGGAGCGGCCACTCGCCGTCGACTCGAAAATGAGCTAGAGAGGCTTCAGATTCGCAAGGCAGATCTAGGGAAAGACCTCAGGGATATCCAACGGCGCATTGATGATAGGCGTGAGTCTCAAGGTAACACAACAGTCGCGCATGGATCAGGGCGGCTGCCGACCGAATCTCGCCGGGATTACCTCCTGCGAACTGGCAAGATCACACCGTTCGCGTTGATGCAAGAGGGGCCCGGAGACGGACCACTTGCCAATCTTCACGATGCACTTGTTGATACTGAGGATCAACAGAAGGAGGAAGAGGAACGTGAACAAGCCAAACATCTACCAACTGCATCCCACAGGGATCTTGCACGTCCAGACTTTGATTTTGAAGAAGGCCCTAAGACCAAAACCAAGCGAAGAAAGGTAGACCGTGATGGCTCGCCTGGGGCAGACTCTTCATCAAGTTACGTTGCCTCGGAAGGGGCTGATGGTACATCCGAGGGTGAGGAATTCATGCCTGATACACTTCCTGACACCAAGTCGAGTCGCAAACGCAAGCAAGAAAAAGCAAAGATCGACTTGGAAGATTTGAGTGGACTCGATGATGGGAACGAGGCAATTTATCAGGCTCGTGTCCAAGAATGGATCAGTCGACGAAGCTCTGCTAGACGACACGCTGGAAATTCTTCCATCGAAGATGACCTGAATGAAGAAGAGTGGCTGAAGCCACATCCCACCGAGCCAGCAATGGAACTCGAAAATGGCCTAAAGGTTCCAGGAGACATCAGCCACTATCTATTCCCTTATCAGAAAATTGGAGTCCAGTGGCTATGGGAATTGCACCAGCAAACTGTTGGCGGGATTATTGGGGATGAGATGGGACTAGGGAAAACGATACAGGCGATCTCCTATCTTGCGGCATTGCATCATAGCAAGAAGCTCACCAAGCCTGCCATTATTGTTTGTCCTGCAACTCTCATGAAACAATGGGTGAATGAGTTCCATCGCTGGTGGCCACCCTTCCGTGTTTCCATCCTGCACTCATCAGGCAGCGGCATGATGAACCTTGGGAAGGAAAGCAGCCGAGAGAAAGTACTTCTGTCAGAAATGATGGGTAGTCACAGCTCTCGCCACCTATCTGCTGGCCAGAGAGCAGCCAAGAAGATTATCAAACGAGTCACCGAGGAGGGACATGTCCTTGTGACCACTTACTCTGGTTTACAGTCTTATGCAGATTCGCTAGTTGATGTCGAATGGAGCTGCGCTATCCTGGATGAAGGTCATAAGATTCGCAATCCAGATGCGGGTATCACTTTCAGCTGCAAGGAACTTCGCACCCCTCATCGCATCATTCTCTCTGGAACCCCGATGCAGAATAGTCTGGTGGATCTTTGGTCCCTATTTGACTTTGTATTCCCAATGCGTCTAGGAAACCTGGTTAATTTTAAAAATCAGTTTGAGATTCCCATTCGGCAGGGTGGCTATGCATCTGCCTCAAATCTCCAAGTGCAAACTGCTGCGAAATGTGCAGAGACTCTCAAAAATGCGATCAGTCCATATCTGCTCCAGCGGTTCAAGGCCGATGTTACATCTGACCTACCGCAGAAAAGCGAACAGGTTATTTTCTGCAAGCTAACGAAGCTCCAGCGAACCATCTACCAAAGGTTCCTCGGCTCAGACGACATGAAATCCATTGTACGAGGCAAAAGAAACTCGTTGTATGGTATTGATATTTTACGCAAGATCAGCAACCACCCAGACCTAGCGGACCATACATTACGCTCTCACGATGCGGACTACGGCGATGCAGAGCGATCTGGCAAGATGCAGGTTCTGAAGGGCTTGCTTGAGGTCTGGAGAGATACCGGCCACAAGACTCTTCTTTTCACCCAGGGCCGTTTGATGCTAGATATCATTGAAAAGTTCATTCGCGTTCTAGGTGGGTTTAATTACCGCCGAATGGACGGATCCACCACGATCAAGGAACGTCAGCCTCTGGTTGACGCCTTCAACAATGACCCCGATATCCACGTCTTCTTGCTCACTACACGTGTGGGCGGGATCGGAGTGAATTTGACAGGTGCTGACCGTGTCATTATCTACGATCCCGACTGGAATCCATCGACAGACCTACAGGCGCGAGAGCGCGCATGGCGTTTGGGTCAAAAGCGTGATGTTACAATTTTCCGCCTCATGACTAAAGGCACTATTGAAGAGAAGATCTATCACCGTCAGATCTTCAAGCAATTCATGACAAACAAAATTACTCGTGACCCTCATCAACGAGAAGGCTTTGAGCTTAGTGATCTCTATGACTTGTTCACTCTCACGGACGAAGATGATAATGAGTTAGAGACCACAAGACTTTTTAAGAATGCCGAAGTCACCTATCAGGAGGAAACCACAGATCCTCGAGGCAGAAAAGGAAAACCTGCCCCGTCTCCCAAGAAAGATGATGAGATCAAGGATATCCATGGTGTTGCCAATGTCGAAGAATTTCAAAATACTACAGAGGAGGAGAAAAACGCCAAAACCTCTGAAGATCGCATCATGCATGGCATCTTCGCTCGTTCGGGCGTTCACTCTGCACTTGAACATGATCAGATTGTAAACGGCAAGCGGGTTGTTCGCGCGGATCCTAAGATGATTGAAGCCGAAGCTCGCCGCGTTGCCAATGAAGCCGCAGAGGAGCTTCGCAAAGCCGAGGAAACCGCCCGGACACTCCCAATTGGACTTCCTACCTGGACGGGTCGTTTCGGGATGGGGGGTCGCGAAGATTCACAGGCGAGTAGCTCTGCTCGACCTACTGGCGCTGGGCCTTCCTCCTCAGCCTTGTTGGCTAGGCTCAATCCTGCTGCGGCTGCTGCCGTAGGGCAGACAACTCCTGATAGCAATCCCTCCTCAGGGCGAATGCCACGCGGCAAAGATTTCGTCCCGTTGATCTGTAATTACCTAGCCTCTCAGCGTGGGCCAACGCTTTCACAGTCGATTGTGAATCATTTCAATTATTATTGCCCAAACCCTCAGCGCGTTGCCGAATTTCAAGAGTCCTTGAAGAAGGTTGCAACCCTTGAACATGGTCGCGATCGTCGAGGGCGGTGGACTCTCAAGCCTGAATATGCTGGGAGTGCGAACAATCGCACACGTTGAAGACACATGCAAAAAAAAGTACGTTTATCATAATTTTGGACATTTGATCTACGACAGTGGATTTCATGACATGAAGAACAAAAACTGGCGATACCCCTCTACAATTGCCTGTTGCATAGAGGCAACATACAACATACACCATGTTCGAAATTGAACTCCAGACGAGTATGTACTGCCGAATTTATCCACTAGCAACATGCTTAAAACGCCCCGTGGAACCTTACTCAAGTCTTTTAGCGCATTTCTTTAGAAAGAAACTGTTATGTCAAGCCACTGATGTACGCCAAGTATAAAGAAGTGTATCCAATACCCCATATGTTGCAAAAGAAAGGGGTGAAAGGCAATGCTATTAATATTTCTACCAGGCTTCGACCTCAATAATCCTCTGTAGTGGATCGTGATCTATTTCTGTTCGGGGCCACAAATTATCTCGCAATCGTATAGCAAACAGAAGCGAGGGTATAACAAGCCAAAGGGGCAAGAGATTTTCATAGTGTCGCAACGACCGGATATTCATGGAGTCAGTCGGGCAGGATTCAGGGGGAAAGCTCCACGGCCCCTTGGCACTGTTTGTTTTCTTTTTGTTTGTTTCTTCGTTTCGATGGGATTGGTTTTCTCCAATTTGATCGATCTCGATCACGGACTCATTTGTGACACGTTGATCCCGTTTTCACATTGTGCAACACATTGATTAAACGCAAAATGTATTGTTGACATCACAAATCCATCTCGCAGTTTGTACCATCAGTAGATAGACGAGGCCCTGGTGGAGGTGATCTGCACTCGTTCACAATCATGACTGGCTCGGATGAGATAGCTACGCCGATACCCACTTGGGACCTTTTCGCGATGTCGATTGTAATCACCAGTTTCAGGATTCAGTGGGTAAGCCCTTTCATTTACCCCATGCACACACAGCCTCTTACAGCGTGGATCAAACAAGATCCTGCAGCCAGAGCCTGCGTACGGAGTACGGAATAGGTAGTATACATCTTCCCAGACTGCCTTGCGTATAGATGCAAAGCAATACAAAGAACAGCATGTTAAAGGAGCAAATAGATTCAAAGAACTGAAAGCTCTCTCGAATGCATGTAAGAGGAAACATCCCTCCTGAAAAAAAGGATGTGCTAGATTGGCACTCGAAACCGATGGCCCTATACTCCACCTCCGTGGACCATGTGTTCATCAATTGTGTCCCACGGATCCATATATAAATATACGCCACTACCCCGTCACAAATTCCCCCCTCTCTCTAGATAAAAACAATCTTCCTCCAACATACAACCATCATCACTCATCCAAAATGAAGTTCTTCGCTACCGCTCTCCTCGCCACCACTGTGGCCGCCGTCCCCGCCGAGAAGATCTTCAACCTGAAGACCGCCGGCGCCAGCAACAGCTCTCACAACGACCTGTACCTCTCCGTTGGCCGTGGCATCATCCATGACCCTCTGAACAGCGAGGCCGTCTTCTCCGGCGCCCCTGCCAACCGTGCCGCCGCCTTCACCCTACACAACGGCGCCGTCATCCTGGATTCCGAAACCAAGGGATCCAATGCATCCTGGACCCTGGACCTGATCAACGTGGAGGGTAAGCTTGAACTTGGTCTTTACAACATGATCTAAATCGGAGTCCTAAATGCTAACAACAATCTTATCACATAGGCGTCCGCAAGGAGCGTGCTCAGATCAGCATCAAGCCCACTCACGGCTCCAAGGGCTTCTCCGTTGGTCCCAAGGGACTCGAGGGACCCAGCGAAACCTGGGATGGATGGCTGTGTAAGTGATTCTTCTTTTGCAATTAGTATACGATTGTTCCAAATGCAGATGGCTGACTGATATCTGCTGTATAGGGTGTCCCACCGATGCCGAGGCTGGACAGTTCTTCCCCAACCTCCACTTCCTCAGCAAGTCGGTCCAGGAGCCTGCTCTTCCCGAGGGCTGTGATAAGATCGAGCTTCACCCTGTGCCCAAGAAGTCTGATTAAGTGGATTTTATCTAGTTTGAGCTTGTAACGAGCGCCGGATCGTTGTTTTGCCTTCTTATAATTGTATTAATATTTGATTTTGAACTGTTGTTTCCTTGATAGTTTATCTGATGCTGGCGTCTTGAGACTTGATACCGTTTTGATTATGACTTTTATCTTTCTAGTCTATCTTCGCTAGATAATCGCACTGTTCCTCTGTAGCTATATGTCCCAAGGGACTGAATACGTAGGAATCATGGACAGTGCCATATCCTGCCTTTTCCTTGCGAGTTCTTCCTACCAGAGGTGAGGAAAAGTACACTTGATCCCCGCATATCCTCAAGTTTCTTGCCTGAATCTCCAGACAACATAGTCCCTGGGTGGTTGCCAGTGGTTGGATCGCCACCCCCACGTTGGGGCATTTCCCCAGCGGAACCGAAATTGGGTCTCCCTTGGGTAGTCAAGCTGGTGGCGAGTATACTTACCTTACAGGTAGCTTAGGTAAAGTCCTTGTGTTAGTTATGTAAAGCCCAAGTCATGTTCAAAGTCAAATATTGGTTCCTGCAGTAATAGCTAGGTAGAAGGGCCCTGACATGCGCCATAAACGCTGCGATTAATTGTCTTGGTGGTCCCTTTTATTTCCGTTCTATGAATATCGATGGAGTTTGAGTAATTAACTTTCTACACATTCATGCCATATCTTGCAAGGAAATAATTTGCTTTTGGGATTTATCCATGGTTCATTCTAAAATATGGGACCGTGATATACATGTCGGCTGTGGGCGAGTCTACGTTGAAGTAGGATTTTGGCGGTCAGTGACAACATTCAGTAAACAACCTTTGAAGCCATCCAGGCTAGTAGGTCTACGACCAGCATGGCTCTTGAGTAGGGCAATATCAATTATATATAGTGTTGTACCTAGGTAGATTAATAAAAAAAATTGAGGTTATGGTATGGTGCCATGTTGTCTGTATTTATATCCCTTCTGAGGTAGAACCAGCAAGAACTTTGTTATGGTCATGTCTATGGTCAACCTTATGGAGTTATAGATACGCCCTTTCACCTCAAATCTTAGGCAAACCTTGACTAGCAATAGTTAACTAGATCATTTGATAGTCACAATAGTTGTCAGCCACTATAAATAGCCGATGTCTCACATGCTTGATAGCCACTATGGCCTGTTTGGGTTTAGTGCCGCAATACAGGTCAAACACCTCTCTTTCTCTACGTCTGGGGTTTTCTTCCTCACCCTCGCTATCCTCCAATTCCCTGTGAAATAGAGACGTTCGTTTAGGGCTCATCTGGGAACCACGATCGTTAATCCGAATCGAAAATCATACGCCTCCGTCAATCCTCCACAAGAATCCACATTCCCGTGATCTGCATGTTTGGGGTCCAGACTGGCCAAGGGTTTAATAACATTTTCTGCACTCCACGTCCTTCTGATCGTCCTCCCATAGCAACCGAGATTGCTTAGTCCGACTGTCAAATCGGTACCTCTGCCATTTTCCCATCGCAGAAGGCCGTTTTTCGACAAGTCACACCGGGTTGTGTAAGGGGCGTGATCAGTCCAGATCACCTTTCAGCCCAGAGTGTAATACCTCGGTCGCCCAATTCTTGAACCCCCCCTCATCGGTTCACCTAACCCTCGACATGCGTTTCATCTTTCTGAGTGTGCTCTGCACTCTTTTGCTCCTGGGGACGATATCATCAGCTTGGCCATGGCGGCCCTATGGGGAACTACTGGCTGGTGACTCTTTGAACAAGCGAGCTGGTAAGCAGGACTGTTCACATAGCATCGCGGCTGATCCTAACCCTTGTTTCAGATACCACCGACACAGCGACTGCCGAAGATACAGCAACCGCCGAAACCTCGGAAGCCACCAAAGCCGCCAAGACTTCCTCCGAGACTGACTCCGACACCGCTACTGCCACAGCCAGCGAGACTGCCACGGAAACCGCCACTGGCAAAAACACAGACACGAAGACAGGCACGGCAACTGACTCTGAGACGACGGGCACGGCAACTGGCACACAGACGGGAAAACACAAAACCACCGCTACCACCTCGATTTCGATCGATCCTGCTGCCGCTGCTGGAGGTGTCTCCATGATCACCCCGGCGTCATCTTCAACCACATACTATAAAATTGGACAGGAGGTGACATTCGTGTGGAACTATACTTCGCTGTCCGTGACGCCATCTGCGGTCAATGTCGTGGCTACATGCAGTTTGAACTCGATGAAATACACACTCACATCCAACATGACTGTGGAGCAAACCGGAAAGGTGATTTGGGATACTAAGAAGTACCAGTCATCGGCAACCATTCCCTTGCTGACCGCATCCTATACTTTGATCATCTATGATGCCAGCAAGGACATTGGCGACACTGCAAGCGCAGGACACTTGAGCTCGCAGAATGGTTATGCATTTGGGATGTACACTCCCCAGCCTTATACCCCACTTGGTGGTGAGTATCTACATTCGCTTTACCTTTGTTTAATTTCATGCTAACTTTTGCAGAATTCATGTGCGCGACCTGCAGTGGTGCCTTGTCCGATATCAGTCGCCAAGCACTGAAGTTTACCTTCGGAATGGCCATGATCACATTTGCCTCCTTCACCTGGTTTGCAGGCAGTGCTGGCCTGTTTGCCACCTAAAAGGTACTCATGAGGTGCCATTGTATCGACTTCTCATGAACATATTTCTTTTATTATTACCATTTTGGGGCGTTGCATCTTTGGAAGCGATTTGAATTTACGATAATAGCAAGAGAATGGCGTTGCATGACAAGTTGATATGGGTGGAGATGTATTTTGATATTCTATTTTGCATCCCATTCTTGATTTCTATTTAGTCTGTTCAGTTTTTAATAAGCGGTGATGCAGTGATGTCTCATACTTGTATTTTCGGCTTTATACTAATACAACCTTCCCCTGTGGCTTAACCTGTTTTCGCTTACCCATGTTCTGTTTTTGTATCCTGCTGCGCCATGATATGCAATTCATCATGTCCTACCGCATTTCGATACTCAGTGAAGACAGTCATAATCTATGTCCCTCACGCTGAATCATCTAGGGCGGTTTGCATAGGCTATGCAGAACGCGAACGAAAAGAGGGGAAACGCGTCGGCATCAGCCCAGAACGATGAACAGTGTCAGGTTGAAACATATCAAGTACTTGGTACTTGAGCTTCGAACGCACGTGAGCTGCGACAGCATACCCCCAACGGAAACTTTCGAGAGATCTCTTCTCTAAACAACTCATTCCACCTTCTAAAATCTGCTCGCAGTACGGGCCCTTCACCTTACTCGCAGATTTGAAGCGAACTTGCGAGATAAGTGACGTCTAAGTGAGATGGAAATAACGATTCTGCCAGATGAATCTGATTAACAACTGAAAGCTAGCTATCAAGAATTGCACTATGTGCTACGGAGACATGTCTCCACAGCAAGTGCCACCGAAACCGCAATCCGACCTTCAGGAATTCTTGTCGAATCCCTTCACCAAACTAGCGAGCTCCTCCTTATCGACGCCGCGAGCACCCATGTACTCCAGGTTTGCCCGCAAAGTCCGCACAACCCAAGCGTACTCAGGGTTCAGAGACCCCTCGGTCTCCTCGACCTTGAACAAGGCGCTGTCATCGAAGGGGGTGGCGCGACCAGTTTCCTGGTATCCATTCGCCACCTTCAGCAGCCAGGTGGTGCTTTTCAGCATCCGGTCAAGATCGAGGAGACCGTCCGCAGTGAACTGCTCGTGAAGCTCGTCGGATGAGGCGGCGGGGCCCTGGCGGGCACTCTCACTCTGGAGTTGGTCGGCCTTCCGCTTGAGAAGAATCCGACGGAACATATCAGCAGTCGCATGGCCTTTCTGGGCGGAAATGGCTTGCGGGTAGTTCCGGTTGGTGGCCATGGGCTTGGCAGCGTATCCCTGGTTGATGGCAGGCGTTTGCTGGAAAGGATTCTCCTGGTGCAAAGCGGGCTGCTGGGTGGTCTGGGCTTGCTGGGCGACTTGACCATGAGCATCGAAGGTGTTCTGTTGACTGACATCGCCTTGGTAGAATCCTGGCTGCTGGAAGGTCTCAGACTGCAGAGGAGCATAATTCCCAAGAGTCAAGCTGCCTTGCGGAATGAAACCGCCTTGCTGGAGACCTTGCTGCTCGAAGACCTGATCCTGCTGAAGAGAATAAACTCCAGAGGCCAAGCTGCTTTGGTTGTTGAGATCGCCTTGCTGCAAGCTTTGCTGCTGGAAGGTCTCAGACTGCAGAGGAGCCCAATTTTCAAGAATCAAGTTGTCCTGCATGTAGAAATCGCCTTGGCGGAGACCTTGCTGCTGGAAGACCTGTTCCTGCTGCGGAGCATAATTCTCAAGAGCGAGGTTGCTTTGCTTGGTGAAGTCGCCTTCGTGCAAGCCCTGTTGCTGAAAGATTTGATCCTGCTGAGGAGCATAAGCCTCGTGAGTCAAGATGCTTTGCGGGTTGAGATCGCCTTGGTTGATTCCTTGTTGCTGGAAGACTTGACTCCGCTGAGGAATATAACGCCCAAGAGCAATGCCGCCTTGCGTGTTGAGATCGCCTGGGTTGAAACCCTGCTGCTGGGAAGTCTGGTTCTGCTGAAGAGCACTACCCTCAAATGCCAAGCTGGTTTGCTGGCTGGCATTGACCTGCTGGATGTTGCCCTGTTGATGGATATTGTCTTGTCCAGGAGCGTTAGCTGCATTGGATGCGTCGGCTTGATTGGCTTTCTTCCTAGCGCCGCTCCTGCGGGCAGGTTGACCTGGCTGCTGGGCCTTAGGCGCTCGGGGGGCTCGAGGACGGGGAGGACGGGGAGCACGGGGTCGGGGAGCTCGAGGTCGGGCAGGTCGTCGGCGCGGGGCGGTCGGCTTTTTGACTGGCTCGGCAACACTGCCACCTGCTTCAGCTGCGGCCTTGGGGCTGGAATTATCCTGCTGAGCCACATCAGACTTCTGATTGGCACCTTCTTCCTCGCTTGGCATCCAACTTATGGCTTCCGGGAGCTTGACGTGCTGGGCGACGTCTTGGTGAGGATGACCATAGCCCATTTGATACGGATTACCGGCATTGAAGTTGGCGTCGACATTGGCCTGGACTTGTTGGCTAGCCAGGGCTTGCTGTTGGATTTCGCCTTGCTCGATATTAGCATTGATCAAAGCTTGATTGACTGATGGGAATTACCTTGAGGAGGCTTGGGCGCAATCAGTCTGTACTTGGTTGGAGCACGACGACGACCACCAACCTGGACCTCACCGAGCTGGGATGCATTATTTTCGATGCCACTGGGATTGACTTGCTGAATTTTAGCATTGACTAAAGCTTGATCTGACTGAGGGGAATTACCTTGAGGAGGCTTGGGCGCGATTGGTCGATAGTTGGTCGCAGCGCGACGACGACCACCAACCTGGACCTCACCGAGCTGGGATGCATTATCCTCGATGCCACCGGAATTGCCTTGCTGGGTTTTAGCATTGACTAAAGCTTGATCTAACTGAGAGGAGTTACCTTGAGGCTTGGGCGCGATTGGTCGATAGTTGGTTGGCGCGCGACGACGACCACCAAGCTCGACGTTGCTCAACTGCGACGCATCAGACTGATTGTTGCTAACCACAGGATTGATCCCGGCTTGCTCATTGTTAGCATTCAGAAACGTTCCCTTTAATCGATGAAATTACCTTGAGGCTCGGGAGCGACTGGCTTGACGACATGGCTTCGGAGACGCCGGCCACCTTCAGGCTTGTCCTCGTCTTGCTGGGATGAACCAACCCCGGAGTTATCCATCTTAGCACCTAGACGGACTGTTTGTCCGATGGCTCGATGGGATGACCTCGGGAAGTGATTCTTTGATGCAAGTTGAGATGATCCTGCAGGCGGGTTGTGAGAAGATCGAAAGCAATGGACGAAAAGCGATCTCATGTGTTGACGACCTGGTCTCGGCGCTGAGTCGTTGTTTACAGGCAACGCTGCGACCTCATTCGCCGCGATCATCAACGAGGGGTCGATGAGTCGTCGAGATCACCCGCCAGCCCTCTATCTCCCTGTCTAAACAAGCCAACAACACATGTCTAGCTTGATACGCCGTTAGATTCGCCTACATGGCCAAGAAGCATTCACATCTTGCCCTGAGAAAAGGGCCACAATCGTTCATCGTTTCAGTCCTTAAAGAAGACTACAATACATTGTAGGGCTATGCATGGAAAGCGCCGAGATGAAGGCTCTTGTTCTATATTGATTCAAAAGAGTGAGATCCCAGATTCAGTTCCCGTACATTTAATCATTGTAATGTTTCTGAGGTGCAGTGGGGAAATAGTGCAATCGTTTCTGCTTCAGAAATAAGACATAGTTTCACAGATAAAGGAATCACGGCCAGCTGCTGAGATGCATTCTTTGTCTAAGAAAACATCGCTTCATTCATAAAGTATAGCGGCAAATATAAAAGGTCCATTTCGTCCCATTCTGACAAGAAACTAACCCATATACAATTCTTACCCCAATCTAAATACAACATCATCCCCAGTGAGCAAAACCAGAAAGACCAGAATGCCTTCCCAACTTGGTTTCATTTGGCCCAAGGACCCTAGACCAGGCAACCCAACACACTGGCCACGCCGCTGGCGCTTTTTCGACGTCCTCACGAACAAGGGACCAGATATCTATGTCGGCCGAATCAACGACCCTAAGTCCAAAACGAAAAAGGCCTCATCTGCACGCTCAACAGGCCCTACCAGACAGGAATGGTCTCGGTGGGAAAGTGATCCCCGCGACCCGAACTCGGATTTCAACCCCATTCCGTGGGCTGGTCGACCGGCTGGCGAGCGTTATGACTTCCGGACGAGGAAGTACCAGGTTCCGGATCATGGAACGTGGAGTGCTGTTGAGTACTGCAATGGCCGAAGAGTCCGGAAGGGAAAGTGGGTTGGCAAGGAGGAGGTACATTGTGTACCGCGGCGCTACTGGGATCGGAATGGTGTCGAATATCCAGCGGAGTTTTGGCATGATAGTATCTATGGCAGACATAGTGATTGAAGATAGCTTGGAGATATGGGACGGTATGATGTTTGGATGGCCAGGACCAGAGTAATAGAGTTGTGATCTTCCACAAATATGAGAAATCCATTACCAGGACTGTTTATTCAGCCGCTTGAACAATCCCAATTGTTAATTTAAATTGGACATAGGTATCCTAGATAGCTCAAGCTTTTCTAAATTCATCCGCAGGTTTCCAAAGCTATCAATCAAATGCAGCCAGAATGTAAGGCGTCAAAGGTGTATATACGTGGTGCTCCTTCGACGGGTTGTTGATTCGCCTGAGGATGGCGGAGAGTGGGAAGTTGTGCGCCTTTGTTTGTCAAACGATTGCACTTCACGCAGGGAGTCTGCTTAATATCTGCATAGGAAGATATCATATCCTGGATAGGGATTAGCAAGTTTCTACTTTAGATAGATAATACAACATACCAGCAAGAAAGCAAGGTCCCATTTTCGGGAACGTGAGCTCAAACAGCCTAGAATGGCACTTTCAAGTTTCGTCAATGATCGACCAGTGGCCTTGCTTGAAACCTCCCATTCAAAGGCCTGAGAGACAGACTCAGAGACCCCTTTTATCTGGAAGACAAGACCCGCCCTGACAAGTGCCACGGCCAAAGAGGTCTCATCCTGACCCTTCATAACTCGTACACCAGGCACATTTCGCTGAACAAATCGCTCCAGAACTTTCTGCCACTCGCCCGCAGTAGATTGCGCCTTTGTACGTTCAGCCTCTTCAGCTTCCCGTTGGCTTTCGTCGACCTTTAGTTTTTGTTTCTGAGCTAGCTCCTCTAGAAGGACATCGTAGTCTCTCTCCCACTTCCCACTGGGCTGGATAAGCCGGCCATTAGATTCGTTGATGCGTGATTCGACATTGGTCCAGACAGATTGCAGCTCTGGATCTCGCCACAAATTTTGAAATTGCTTGATACCTGCTACGCGTGCGCGTGCGGCCTCATCGAGATTAGCCCGCAGGATCTGGGGAGTCTCAGCGATTGAATTGTCGAGGGTGACTTTCTCTGGATTTGCGATAGGCACCAATGGCTCTAATAGGCCTTGAGGCATGAACTCGCGAAGTTCATGAATCTAGATATTGTGTTAGCTGGGTGTCGTGACATAGCTGTAACGGCTCTTTGTGAACATACCTTCCGCTCCAGTTCTTGCAGTTTTGCTAATGATGAGACAAGTTGGATCTCTGAATCAAAGCCCAGGACCCCGCTGTTGGAAGCCGCGGGTCCTTGCGTGGAGTTTTGATTGGTGGCAGCCATTTGTCGGGACTGTTGGAATGGCCTTTTGGGGGAGGATTGAGACAAGGAGGCAGATACAGACTCCCAAATCCTCAATATATTAGGCAGACAACAGATTCTAGATATAATATAAAGATAGGCAGGCGTTGTCCCAGAAAGGCCACAAGCAATCAATGTGGTAGACACGGAGTTGAATTGCCGATTGCTTTTTTTTTGGTGGTCCACCAGATCGCCCTGTGTTCGGTATTTTATATTGAAATTTCTGGTGCAACCGAGTAAGAGCCCTATTAGAGACTGGTTTTTCACACCAAATGAATAGACAATGTTATTTTGTTGCTTAACTGTGGTCCAGTAACGTGAGGATGAGAGGATGAGAGTCCAAATCAGCCGCGAACCAATCAGAAAACACACAGCCACATTTCTTTGTGCCACAGTGGCTGGACGACATGCTTAGGTAATCAGACCTTTTGGATAACACACCACAGATTCAAAAACATACATTCCTTCGGTCTAGAGGCGGGAATCCAAAATGTTTCGGTCTCCGTCTTTCTTGATTTATCTAGAAGAAACGAGACAATTATGGCAACTTTGAGTGCCAATAGCTAAGATGTTTTGGGAGTATGCGGTCTCATCACAGAAAATGTCTTTGGTCATTGTCCGGCGGTTTCACTCCGACTGAGTCCAATTTGGAACAAGCTATCGTTGACGGGAGAGGTGCTTTGTTTCGAAAGAAGTGACCATGAGACATTTGAATTAGAAATAGTAGAAGAGCTTCAGTACTGAAGTTTTGTTGCTTTGTTTGGCCATTGGAACTACCCAGACACTAGATGGATCAAATCTGTCCGTGTCGTAATTCTCCAAACTCCTTCATATGATGCATCTCTAGGAAGATGTTTTAGCTCAGGTAGATCTATAAATATTGTCATGTTTTCCCCCGAATATCACTATATAGAAATCGCTAGGGTGGATCGACACCTTCCATACATCAGTACCAACCAGAAAAGCAACACAGTTTTGAATGCATGACGACCACCCCTGCCTCTGAAGAGACTCAAATTGTAATCTGCATAGAGATGTGTGCAGACCAATTTTGTGTCTAGAGGACTGCTGGATCGGTCTGCCAAGAATGCGGCGAGAGCAGTGAAGTCTGCTTTCAGGCAACTTTCAATTGGGAAAATCTGCCCCCAAAGCCTGTTGACCAGATTAAGTCCCCAAGGCGCTAGGTGAAATGTTGCTCTATGTTGATGAAATATCTGTGTATATCGAAGGACATTTTCAAGCAGATTTGTCGATGAAGCGTTTTCATACTGTGAACGATGTAGGTAGATTTGGTTGATAGAGAAGAGACTCTGGATACCGAGAATTGATGTTAACTATAGCTATGATTATAGCTCCTTTCCTTGTCAATCTCCAGAATTGACCTACCTTTACCAAGCAACTTTGACTCTTTGATATAAATCAAAGTAACTGTGGTCGAAAGCCATCAGCCAAGAGCGCATTCGAGAAAGTCAGCTAAGCCCTTGGCTCTTATACCCGCGTTCACTGGCATTTGGAATCCCAGGGCTGTGCCAATAGTCCCTCAAAGACCTGATATCACTGTATGCTGAATTGATGTGCGGTAGAATAGTCCTATCTTTCAATGGAACATACCTGTAAAATCGAAACTCGTTCAGCTGCCAAGCAATGACTCGGAGAATCCTTGGCTAAGGCTGTACACAGGCAACAGAGCCTCAAAAAAGTGGGGAATGCTCAGTACATAACAAGCGTCAACCCCCCTGGAAAACATATCAATGTTTTATTCCCAGACAAAAAATTCAGAATAACGACACTGAAAATGACTGGCCAACAAATCCCAGAAGGCTTTCTCCGAGGCCCAGCACCAAACGCAGCCCTCCACAAACTGGATTTCGAGCACACTTCCCCACCAATCCCCGAATACAAAAACCACTTTGCTGCAGTCGTGGAAAACTTCATGACAGGAGAGGAATGCAAAGAACTCCTACGCATAGCAGAAGACTCAACAAGAACCCAACTCCCAGACTCGACGCTCTCAGCCCCAACATGGGAGCGCGCCATGATAAACGCTGGCAATGGCAAACAGGTCATGTCCATTGACACGCGCAGCAGCGGGCGGATCATACTAGACTCGGCCGATATCGCAGGCAGGATACTGGACCGACTCATGCCTTTCATGCGTGAGTGCGAGATCGACAGAGTGAAGCACAAACCACTGGTGACGGGTCTTGGGCCCGCGAGACGAGGTGAGGTCCTTCGACTCTCCCGACTGAATGAGCGGATGCGGTTTCTTCGTTACGAAGGTGGTGACTATTTCCGACCTCATTGGGATGGGTGTTATGTTACTCCTGATGGCACGGAGAAGTCGCTTTATACTGTTCATTTGTATTTGAATGGAGATGGGGAGCAGAATATGAAAGAGTTGCAGCCGCATATTGAGCGGAAAGAAAAGGAGCATGGCTTGTTTGCGAAATGGGGAGAGATTGATCTTACTAAGGTTGGATCGGACCAGGTTCTAGATGATGGCTGTGATACTCCTGCCGTGGGGTCTTCGAAGGAGAGTGAAATTTTACTCGGGGGTGCAACCTCGTTCATGCAGGGAATGAGCTCTAAGGGATCAGTTCGGCTCTTTCCAAAGACGGGCTCGGTCCTCATATTTCAGCAGAGAAATCTTTTTCACAGTGGAGATGATGTGTTCAGGGGTGTTAAATACACAGTCAGAACGGATGTAATGTTTACTCAAGAATAGAAAATGCGACAGCTCACTCATAATCAGCGATCAACTGTTATATTGTAGCTTTCTATACATGTTTGCTTTCTATCCAAAACCATATGCCAGGGCTCAATTCAGCTCCCAGCCTTTGCAAGTTTTCATGGTAGAGTACCAGTCTTTGACGTAGGTCAGCCCAGCGTGGGGACCATAGAGCTCTGCTTCCCATTGAGGATGAGGAGCAGCTAACCCAGTCTCTTGAAGACATGTTTCCTGCAACTTTTCGATACTTCCGCCGCGGTCATAAATTGAAGGCACCTCAAGCTGACTGCGCTCCAACCGCATCTGCGTTCGAAGAGCTTCGGTGTCCACTGTGTTCACCGTGAAATCACTGTTAACCACAACACCGTATCCAAAGCGAGCGCCATCAACAGTGACAAGGTTTCTGTGCACCTCAAGGGCGACCTTTTCGGCTGGGCGCGTCAACGGATCACCCAGTCCGCCTCCACCCCATGTCACCCACTCGAGAAGATCACCGGGATCAACACGTATATGATCGCATTTGGAGGGCAAGATCTCGGTGGGAGGGTTATTCTCAGACTGAGAGTGTCTGTACAATATTTTTCGAGACCGCTGGCCTGGCTTACCTCCCTTGAGACCCCATGGCTTCGTGAACCATCGATCATCGTGGAGGCTGAACTCCCCACGAGCCAAGAAACGGTACAAAGTGCGCTGAGCGTTACCTCCACGATAAAATCCGGGCCCACCGCTATCCGCAACACTCTCGTTTGCCTCGATGCGCAGCGGGTAGTTCAGTTCAATAATTTCCGTGGGTATGGACTTGATGGCAGGGAAAAGACAGTGGCAATCTGGACCATCGCCAGCTTGACGCGCTGGCACACCACCAAAGCCGATTTGATAAAGCTGGTACCACTCGCCGTCGGGCTTGAATCCGGAATAGAAGAAGTGAGGCGAGTCGCTGAAGCCAGCTGCAGCCTGATAGGAGTCGTGTTTCTGGCCTATCAATGCTTGCACAATATCCAATGTGCGTCCCATAAGATGAGTTCTGCATGAGATTGGCGCAGGACGAACTGGCTTGAGAACAGTTCCTTCAGGGATATGAACGTCGATAAGATCATGGAATCCGTCATTAATGACTGTGCCCGGGGCAGCGGCTGCAATGAGATAGTAGCCGATGAACATTCTGAACATTGTTTCTGACAGATAGAAGTTGATACTATGCTCACTCTGAGGAGAAGTACCACTCCAATCAAAACGAAGTCGATGGTCCTCCACCTTTTTCATCGAACAAGTCAGTGCCCAAGGCCCCACGCCATGGCCATCATCGTCGACGAAGTCCGTGAACTTGCTTTCCAGATCATCAAACTGGCGCTCGATAATCTTCGAAAATCCATTGCGGTTTCGATACAGAAGCTCCGCACATGCGGCTAGATATACCTCGGTGCCGAATCGAGTAGCCAACTCGCGAACTCTGGTCGCCGCCATGGAACACGATGCTACAATGGCTGTCAAATCAGAGCGATACCATGCCGGCTGGCGGGAATTGCGACATAGAAGATCGACCAGATCAGAGTTCATCACACCACGAGTGTAAAGCTTGATGCAAGGGATCTGTACACCGTCGTCGAAGACAGAGGTGGCATTAATTGACATGCTTCCAGGAACTATGCCCCCCACATCTGTCAAATGGCCAAATTGGGACGCGTAGCCAATTATGCACCCGTCTTGGAAGATAGGCAAAAAGGCGATGATATCGTTTAGATGGCTGATTGCACCTTGAACTTGATATGTGTCGTTGGTGATAAAAACATCGCCTTCTTCGATAGTACCATTCCAAACATCAAGGAATTGAGTGATAAAACTGCCGAATTGGCCAACCAGCATCTTTCCTTCAGAGTCTGTAATCACGTTGAACTCATCTTGTTGTTCCCTGATAGCCGGTGACATGCTGCATCGCAGCATCATTGTGTCCATCTCTCCACGAATTGAAGCTAGAGTTGAGGATATCAATGTTGGGATTAATGGGGTGCTTTTGACTAACTCATTGGCTGATTCCTGAGTGTGGGTGTTAACGGCATGGGGCTTCTTTTCAAGTGGATTGATTAAGATATTGCCAATATGGTCAATTTCACCATAATATCCTGGCAATATGAGTGTGTTGCTGTCCATCTCTGAGATGATACATGGTCCTGTCACTTGAATCCCCTGTTTGGTAATCTTTTGACGATCCCATAAAGTTGCCTTTTGCTCTTTGCCTTGCACAATAATTGTCTGCTCTCCAATACGTGCATCCGGTGCTGGACTACCGTTGCCGGTGACTTTTTCGATTTGAGGAATGGCAATGTTGGGAGAGGCATCTTCTAATACAACTCCGAGTCTCATCAGCTCGAGCTCGAAGTCAGGCAAGCAGTATGTAAACATCTGCTCATGCTGTCTGTCGAATCTTTGTCGCAATATATCATGCCATTGTTCCGTGCTGAGAGACAAATGCTCTGCTGCAAGCTCGATTGTGATTGTCAGTGCTTGCCCTTTGTAGCGAAGATCCGCTTGATATGTTGCCTTCCATGTCATTGGCCATGATGACCCCGATGTTCTCTGCAAGGTTTCACGACATTCATGCTCCAGAATGATGTACCGTTCCCGAGCTTCATCGACGGTGGTTGCGGAGACAGTACGGATGAAAGTAGCTGATTGCTCATGTCGGAGTTTGGTAGTCACATCGCCCTGGGCACATAAAATACCAGGAGATGGTGGGATAATCACAGGCCATGCTCCGAGTAGCTCACCAACGGCATTGGCATGTAATGGGCCGGCACCGCCAAACGCAACCAGTGCAAACTCGCGAGGGTCATAGCCTTGCTCCACAGATACAAGACGAAGTGCTCCGTACATGGTTTCGTTGATTATTGTGATGATATCCTCAGCCGTTTGAGTGACAGGAAGCTTCATCTGGGTTGCGATTTCTTCGACGGCTGATACTGCAGCTTGAACATCCAATGCAAACTCCCCACCCAGCAAGGTCTTGGGTAGATAACCGAGGACTAAGTTTGCGTCTGTGACTGTCGCTTGTTTTCCACTCTTTCCATAGCAAGCAGGCCCCGGTGCTGCACCTGCGCTCTCGGGACCAACACGCAAGGTTTCTGTGAGCTCCATATATGTTGTAATGGAACCTCCTCCGGCGCCAACAGTCTTAATATCAACGGCAGGTGCGCGAACAGAGAGGCTTCCCACAACAGTCTCACGTCGGAGCTGAGGCTGTCCATTGTAAATCAATGCGCAATCTGTCGAAGTTCCTCCCATGTCCAGAGTAATGAGATTCTTATACGGGGTGCTCTGAGCCACAACATCAGCCACTCCCTTGACACCGCCTGCAGGGCCCGACATGAGAATATTGACTGGCAGCTCAGAGGCAAGTGTCAGACTAGTCAAGCCACCATCACTCTTGAGCACTCTGATTGCCTCACTTTCCGCAGCAAGCACCTCAGACAAATTCTGCAGATACTTCTGGACAACCGGTTTTACCAGCGTGTTTGTGCATGTTGTGACTGTCCGCTCGTACTCGCCAACCTCACGCAACACATCAGCTGAGCAGATGATGGCAATGTCAGTACCGAGCTCCTCACGGACAACATGCTCAACCACGCGCTCATGGGAGTCGTTACTATGCGAATTCAAGAGCGAGATAGCAACTGCCTCCGGTTTCTGCTTTGAGAGTTCTCGCAAACTTCGGCGCAAATCTTCTATGTCCACTTCTGTGACCGTGTCTCCGTGCACAGACATGCGCTCTTTACACTGCACAACCCGCTCAAGAGGCACGATTGGCTCTGGAGGTGTCCAATGAAGCCACGCCCCCAAGCCTCCAGGGATTTGAGAACGACGAAGAGCCAGTATATCTTTATGTCCAGCAGTAACAATTAGTGCCGTACAGGCACCCTTGCCTTCCAGAACTGCATTTGTGGCTGTGGTGGTACCATGGTGAATAAATTGGAAGGTGCCCGACCAGCCAAATTGGTCTTTCACCTGTTGGCGGACTTTCGCAATACCCCGTTGTATGCCGATGCTTTGATCCGGGATGGTCGTTGGCACCTTCGCACGTACGGTTCTGCCATGCGGGGTAAAGACATAGATATCTGTGAATGTGCCGCCGACATCAACACCAAGCTGATAGCCTTGATCTGAAAGGTTATTGTGCATTGTTTTCACCAAATATCGTCACATTCAACCTAAGGTTTCTATAACGGCGCTTGAGGCTGGTGATAGTTGTACTTGCTTGGTAAATTACTGCAGTTTCTGTTGTACAGGGAGATGTCTCCAACAGTTTTCGCTTTCTCCCGGCCGAAAAACCTACTAGTGTCACAGAATGTATGTCCGAATGTCATTCATTTCTTTTTTAGGGTCCGTGGGGCGCCGATCACCAATGAAGATATTCAGATAAGACAGAAATATGGAACTAGCTACGTTGTAGATGCAGCAGCCTCGACTTGGATTGCTATCACAAAAGTACCTAACTCGGATGGAGTATGAAGATTATCCAAAAAAAATCCCCGCGGCAGTGGAGCTTTTAGCGCCACCACCACTGATGATCTATGCAGGCGGCAGCTCACTGTCCTATTAAGTCTGAGACTACGATTTATTGACTTCGGACTGCGAGCCTTGCTGCACTTGATCCCCAATTGGCTCAAGATCCGTGATCCACATTACAATACTACTGCATCCTAGCAATTCAAACCAAAGATTGGCCAATCATTATGCGTTCAAAAACATGCATTCGGAATAGTGAGCATGACACGATCTCCATTCGGGTTCACTTGTCGGGAGGATATTCGAAACTAAGAACTCCAACAAGCAAGATTCACATGTCAAAGTACTCGTTATCCGAGCTGAACTAAACGGGCATCCACAGATATATCCCAAATTAGATGGAATCAGGCAATACAGATATTATCTGCCCCAATTCTGGCTCTGCGTGTAAGTCCTGCACAGCAGGGTCACTCAATGCAGTTACCCCGGAACGATGGCTCGGAACAGCCGAAGAAGAAAGGCCCTACTGGCCGTTCTCAGCGGGGAGCCGTATGTGCATTGGCAAGCGTTTTGCTATGCAGGAGATGCATTTGATTCTTGTGTCACTTCTCAAAAGGTTCCGCATTCCATATGTTCCGGGTCAGCATGAGTTGATGCAGTTTCGAGTTGCGCAGCAGACGAGGGCGCTGCAGGATCTGATGCAGGTGGAGAGGAGGTGAGGAGATGGCCATTGTAGAACTGTCCATCTCCATGGCGAAACTATTAGGAATCAATGCATTGACAGATTTGCCCCCTTTGATCGAGATATAGCAATTTCAACAAAAATGCGTTCCCCTTGGATCCACCTTTTGTTGAAAGCTGAACCGCTTTTGATGTTGAAGGGTCAATTCCTTTCAGATCTAGGCTTCCTGGCCCGCTTTGGCTCTTCGCTCCAATTCATTTGAACACAGCTTTTGATTCTTTATGATTCTTCCTCTTAGGATGTCTAACACATACGACCATAGGGTGTGGAGAACAGGGCTTCCCGTCCGCTCAGCCGTACTTAAGCCACACGCCGGTGAGTTAGTAGTTGGGTGGGTGACCACCAGCGAATCCTCACTGTTGTATGTTTTTGTTTTTTTTTGTTTTGTTGATAGAGATGGTTGGTGGGTGGATTATTCGTTGTTGTGCCAGTGGTGGAGATGCTACTTCTTGCTACGGGAACTCTCCCCACGGCTATAGAATTTATGCGACACGTTGAAGCCTCTATGGCATAAGGATAACCTGATGATTGAACTTAAAGATAGTTTCTTTCGCTATTGCCGAAGTGTACTATCCTTGCAAGAAGATAGGAGATGACAGATTATATTTTATTGTAAAGAAGACTAGCACAGAGCGAAGGAAGTAATGAGGGAATGCGACACACGAAAGCAATCTAATAATCTAGACAAGAGCGTATAAAGAAACAACACATGAAGCCTCGGGCAGTGATAGCAAATTAGAGCTTGCTGGAGACAAGGTAGGGAATATTCTTGGCCTCATAAAGACCCTTGTGATCGGATTTGATGATATCCGCCCCCTAAATTATGTGTTAGCCTGATTCCGAAGGTCGAAGGTCCACGAATTTGTTACTCACCTTCTCGCCAATCATGTAGACTGAGTTTTGAATGCGGCAATCAGGAATTACAGGCATGACCGAGGCATCTGCAATGCGGAGGTTGCGCACTCCATGGACTCGCAGTTTCGAGTCAACGACTCCCTGGTGAATACTCTTCGAGAGGCGTGCGGTACCGCATGGATCTGTGAAGTAAATTGTTAGACCTTATTTCTAATTTTTGATGGGGTGAACTTACGGAAACCAGTCTGACTGCGATCCAGCACAGCTCGATTCATATCCTCATCGGAATGAAGGGGCATCTTCCAGGGGTACTCCGAGACAACAATATCCTTAAATCCCGCACCCTTGGTCAAAACGTCATACGTCCAGCGCACACCCTCCCGCATCGCTAGGATATCCAAGTCATTCCCGAAGAAGTTGAGGTTGATGTTGGGTTGAACTTGGGCGTTCGCGCTGTTCAGGGTAACTTCACCCTCAGAAAGGGGTCGCAGTAGGTCGACGATGACAGTCATGTAACTGCCCTTTTCGGGCATAGGATAGTGCCACTGGAACGCGGTACTGAACAAGCCCACGAAGTCCAGCTCGAAGTGAGGTTGACCTGCCGGGCCGAAAGGATCCAGTCCACCGTTGGCAGCCTTCGCCTCGCGGTAAGCCGGATACTTCTCAAGGCGTTCATCAATTCGGGGGAAGCCCACGAGTTCCAAAAATCCGGAACTTGCAGGACCGGTCTTGTCTTTCTGGTACGTGGCTAGGGCCTTGTCATTCAGAGGACCAGGACGGAGGACGTGATTATCCAAACTATATCCATCCTTGACCTCAAGAACGAAAGGCACAATGGGGTGGTCAAGGAGATGCTGACCGACGTGAGGGGACTCCACAATGGGGGTGATCCCGTGTTTGGCGAGTTCCGCTGCCGGGCCTACTCCGCTCAGCATGAGCAGCTTGGGAGTTTCAAAGACACCCTGAGATAGGATGACTTCTCGGCTCGCGTAGACGCTAATTTCCTGTTCAAAGGTATCGCTGATGACCGTGACACCGGAGCAAATGCGAGTGGCAGGGTCGATGAGCAGCTTCTTCGAGCGAACACCGTAGAGAATTGTCACATTTGGCTTGTTCTTCAGGTAAAGGAAGCTGCCCTGCCGCTCGCCCTGGTAGATAGTATCAACACAGTGTGTGAGACCCTTCATCTCACCAGAGTAGATGTCCTCGCTCAGGGGTTGGCCCTTGGAAACCCAGGCCTCAGTGAGTGCATCGCGGAATGGCTTCATCTCCGGGACCAAGTCGGCGTGGGAGATGTGCACAGGACCTCCTGTTCCAATTTTGCTAAGCTCTGCAGGGTACATCTTCTCATCATCATGATAGGTAGCGCACTTGCGGAGGTACTCCACGCAAGAGTCCCAGTTCCAGTTGCAGCCACCGAAAGCCTCCCAGTCGTCAAAGGTGGGCTTCGAGCCGGGAATCCAGGTGAAATAGTTGGCACAGGAACTACCACCCAGGGCCTTTCCGCGGGTGTTGGGCTTCTCAACTCGCTCATAATCATCACGCTTGATCATGGTTGTCTTGTAAGCCCAGTCGTACTTGCTACCGCGAAGGGTGAAAGCCTTGGACGGAGTGGTGATTTGCTCGATTTGGTCAGGATTGGGGATACCTGCTTCCACAACCAGGATTCGGACGTCGGGATTTTCAGCAAGGCGACCAGCAATGGCATTGCCAGCGGTACCACCGCCGACAACAATGAAGTCGTATTCAGAGCCGTTGGAAACGAACGCCATGGTGTGAGATTGATTTTTGGTAAGAGAAGAAGTGAGAGGGAAGCTTGCTCAATGTCTGGAAGACTATGAGATTGTGTTTGTGTGGAGAGGCATAATCCTCGAGACATTGTGTCGGTTTTATATCTCACTCCTCATCATAGCAGAGTCTCCCAGAAGACCATCTTGCCGTTCTTACCGAATTACGAGACATATTTCGGTGCGAGGAAACCAAAATCCCGGTGAAAGCAATCTCTTGAACCTTAATCCAATAGGGCTGATCAAGGCGGTTTGCATATTACCCTGCATTAGCACAGTCGGAGAACGTCGTTCTAGAAAGAAAGTAGGAAGAGTGACGATTGCGGCCCTGATTTTTACCCCTCATGAGGGGACGTACCTTCCCCGCACGAGACAGCTCAGTTTTTCACCAATCAACGGTCAGTTTGTTCGACCGCCTACGCAGATAACTCGGTGATGGCTCGGTCACCGCCTTGTGTGACCGCCCGCCGCCCCGTCTCCCAACGCCTAATTTTGACCTCCGATGTCACTTCGAGGGATTCGGTGGCTGTCGCGCCCTATGTGATGTTTTCTTATGTGGCTTTCTACTACTTATCGTAGTACACGGGATGTCTCACTACGGATCAGCTTTTGCTCTCTTCTATGATTGTTTCTGCCTTGCCAACAATGCGTGAAAAAGTACGCACCCTTGGAAGTTGAGGCTACGGAGGTGGATCAATCGAAGAAACTCCATGTATATATCTACATGATTATTCGACATGTCATAGACCTCAAATCGCATGCCCAAAACCAAGTGGTGCTAATGTCCAGTCAGTTTACATAAAGTACTCACAATGTATCCGAAAATAACCCAAGGGCTACATTTTTCGTCAACAGAACTAAGAAATCATACCTTGGCATTGGAAGCAACTCGCCAATTATTCGGAGTATTGCAAACCTTAAGCTTTCGTGAAATGCTTATATCAATGTCAAGACATGCTTCCTTCGTGCTGGAATAGTAAAACTGGCAAGTATATTGGGTGGGAAGGAACCGAGCGGCCCCCATTACCCTTCTATCCATAGGGCACTTGTCTATTATATGCGGTGAGAAAGCTATGTAAGACAACGCTCATCTAAAGTGGCATTGCGCCCGACGAGGTATGAGGCAATTCATCCAATATCCTTCGGTTTGGGCATTACCCCTCACGTCAAGATAATACGGACTTATCTCGGATACTGATTTGGAGTCGTCTCCATTAGGAAAGAGAGGGGAGGAGGAGGTATCAAGAAATTGACTCACTATTCAGATACAACCTGATAAAAGCCCGATTGTTTCCCAGCAGATGAGACATTCATTGCATCAGTTGAGCAAAATCGAACATCCAGGACAAGCAACTCACAATGCCTGACCATACTTTCACCATGGCTGAAGGTATAGTGCGATTTTTCTAAACGATGATATGATTTTAACATCAAGTAGGCCAGCCAGTTGCAGATCCGTCAGTGAGTACGACGCTGCCTACCATTGGTGGCGGTGGCCTCACGACACTCGGCGACACACTTCTCATTGAGACACTTTCGCACTTCAACCGCGAACGAATACCAGAAAGGTCCGACACCATCATCCTGCTTTTCGTATGCAATATTTCCTAACTCTGAATAGAGTCGTCCACGCTAAGGCTGCTGGTGCTTGGGGAGAGTTTGAAGTTACAAACGACGTTTCTTCACTCACGTCGGCCAAGTTCCTCAACGGTGTCGGCAAGAAAACTCCTGTTCTGTTTCGTCTGAGCACTACTGGCGGTGAAAAGGGCAGCGCGGATACGGTCCGTGATGTGCGAGGATTTTCTGTCAAATTCTTCACAGAGGAAGGCAATCATGACATTGTCGGAAATCATATTGTGAGTATTGACTCTCGGCATCAAGGTTTCATCAGCTAATCTCTACGCAGCCGGTCTTCTTTGTTCGCGATCCTATCAGATTTCCTTCCCTTAACCGAAGCCACAAGAGACACCCGACAACCAACCGCCCAGATTGGACAATGGTGAGTTCCAATACAAAGTTTTGTGTCGCTGTTGAACCTGACCATCCTAGTTTTGGGACTTTCATGCGAACCAGCCTGAAAGTGTCCATGCTCTGATGCACCTTTTCGGGTCCCGGGGGATTCCCGATTCCATTCGTCGAGTGACAGGTTTCGGTGTTCATACTTTCAAATTGGTGTCAGCTGATGGCAGCTTCCGTTACTGCAAGTTCCACTTCCGGCCAACCCAGGACATAACCCACTTCACTGGACAGGAAGGTACTCGCATGGCAGGTGCGAACCCTGATTTCCACAATCAGGATTTGTGGGAGGCTATTGCTCGGGGAACCTTCCCAGTGTGGAAGCTCTACGTGCAGGTCATGGAGCCTGAGCAGGCTGAGACCTACGGTCGTGCTCTGTTTGATATCACCAAAGTTTGGCCTCACAAGGACTTCCCTTTGATCGAAGTTGGACAAATGACTCTCAACAAAAATGTTGGTCGCTCTTTATCGTCTAAAAGAAGCAAGTGCTGACATGAGCTCTAGCCGGAGAATTATTTTGCTGAAATCGAACAAGCGGCATTCTCACCTTCTAACATGGTGCCTGGCATTGCAATGACACCCGATCCTAGTAAGTGTGCCCAACTGATCTTGTTACAAATGGTACGATACTAACAATATTACTACTAAAGTGTTGCAAGCACGCATGTTCGCTTACCCCGATGCTCAACGATACCGACTGGGAGTGAACTACGCACAACTTCCTTCAAACCGTGCAATCTGCCCTGTATACGCACCATTCGAGCGTGACGGCATGGGCACTATGACCCGAAACTATGGCGGTGACCTGAATTACGTACGGAGCTCATTAAGTACCGGCATCCCCAGCCAGGTTGTTTCCAATGTTCGGCACACCGAGCGCATTGCACGTAACGCTGTCCTTGGCCAGAACGAGATAGTTGTCGACGATGAAGATTTTATTCAGCCACGAGAGCTGTGGAACAGAGTCTTTGACGAGGCTGAGAGAAGACAGTGGGTGTCAAATGTGGCAGAGACTCTGGAAGATATACCTGATCAACTGAAGAATGCGGTCATCGCGATGTTCAGCAAGGTTGATCCCCGTATTGGTCAATTGTTGGATGCCAAGAGTAAGAATAGCTCACGTCTTTAGGTTTTATACATTCTTGTTTTAGCACCTTCTCTTGATTGAACAAGTTTTCTGCCGCTCAAAGACCATGCAGTCCATTATCATAAATTACTGGTTTGATTCAAAACTATGACGTTGCATAGCCATGAAAAGCTTAATCAGAACCCTAGTCGGGAAATCGTGACGACTCTTATGAGATTCCCTTTTCGATGTCGGAATCAACTCTTATACGGGTCATACCCATTCCATTGTCGGGGTTCCGAGTTCTGGGCCCCATCATTTTCTTAAACCATGGCCCATGACTGAGATTCCTGTTTGTATGTCAGGAGTCTTTTTTCTCTCTCTTTTTCTTTCCCCTAATTATCTCGGTTCAGCCTAGTCCACTATCACACAGGGGAACACAGCAGAAATGGCTCTTGAGACGAAACAAAATAAGCAGCCACCACCGCTATTATTAACACCGGATCGTCAATCAAGAGAAATTCAAGATGTTGGCAAATCCAGATTTGAAGTCAATGCAGATCATACAGATGGCTTGGAAAGCCCTGGCAGTGGGGATCTCCTTGAACCAGATCTGGATTGCAATATCGAGTATCCAAAAGGTCTCAAGCTCTGCGCAATCATCATTCCTTTTTATCTTGCAGGCTTTCTCACTACATTGGTAAAGAAGCTTTTTCTAGTTTCTTCAACCTGACGGACTTGAATGTTGACCAGTCACAACGCAACAGGATCGTACTATAATAGTCAACGCCATTCCGAGAATCACTGATCAGTTCGACTCTATGGACGACATCGGCTGGTACGGAAGCGCATATCTACTCACCTTCTGTGCCTTCCAGTTGCTTTTTGGCAAGATTTACTCTTTCTACAATCTAAAATGGGTGTTTTTGACTGCTGTGGTTATATTTGAGGTTGGGTCTGCTATCTGCGGTGCCGCTCCCAATTCGACAGCGCTTATAATCGGTCGAGCAATCGCGGGCTTGGGATCCTCAGGGATTTTTACTGGCGGTGTGATAGTGGCCTTCTTCACAGTCCCCTTGCACAAGCGGCCCATCTATGCGGGGATCGTCAGCATCCTAGTTGCGATCTCGTCCGCCACGGGCCCATTAGTCGGTGGCGCTTTGACGCAGGATGTTACCTGGCGATGGTGCTTCTATATCAACCTGCCTATCGGCGCAGTGGCCATAGTGGCAGTCATACTAGCGCATCCGATTGCCCCGGTGCGCAAAAATGCAACTCGTTTGCGCGATCAGATCTTGCAGATGGATCCCCTAGGCAATTTATGTCTAATTCCAGGAATAATGTGTCTGCTTCTTGCACTACAATGGGGTGGACAGAGCTATGCCTGGAACAGTAAATGCATCATCGCTCTTTTTGTCCTGGCAGGTGTGCTGCTGCTGTCCTGCGTCATTATCCAGATTCGACTGCCTGAGAACGCCACTATTCCACCCCGCATTATCAAGCAGCGGAGCGTTGCCGCCGGGGTTATCTTCAGCTTAATGGTCAATGCAGCTATGATGACCTTCAACTACTACCTGCCAATCTGGTTCCAAGCCATCAAGTCCGCATCTCCGGTCCGCTCGGGAGTCATGATGCTACCGACGGTGATCTCGTCTGCGGTTGCTAGTCTCGCAGCAGGGCTTCTCATTAACTATATTGGCTACTACACGCCATTTATGATCGGTGGATCAGTGCTTATGACAATTGGAAGCAGTCTTTTGACACAATTCACCCCGTATATTGATCAAGGGAAACTCATTGGCTACCAAGTCCTTTGGGCGGTTGGATGTGGGATGAGTATGTTTCTCGCTCCTTTTTACTCATCGAAGTTTATAACATAACATTTAGGCATGCAGCAAGCATCTTTGGCCGCTCAAGCTGTCCTCCCTCGCCAAGATGGCCCAATCGGAATCGCCCTGATCTTCTTCGCGCAGTCGCTGGGTGGATCTATATTCCTTTCTGTCGACCAAGCTGTATATAGCAACAGGCTATCTTCTAACCTTGGTGATAACGCTAATTTGACCGACGGCGGAGTAACGAGCTTTCAAGATCGTGTGAGTCCTTCAGAGTTGCCCCAATTTTTGAATGGCTACAATCGCGCGGTCATGGATGTTTTTCGCGTGGCTTTTGCGTGCTCCTGTGCATGTGTTGTGGCGTCTATCTTTATGGAGTGGCGCAGTGTACAGCTTGGAAAGGTTTTATCCCAAGAAAAGCTTAATAGCCCGGGAGGAAATCCCAAAAAAAGATCGCCAGCCCCTTGTGCAGAGATAGATGCCAAGCCAACTCAAGATGCTAGCGGGCAAGTCTAGGCCCGAGATTGTGCATGGAAATATCCTTCTCTGGCTGCACTGTTTATCTTGAACACATCGCTACAGAGTGATCAAGAACAGCTTACAAAACCTTGCGTGATTCGAATTCTGACAAAAGGACTACTTGCTATGATCTTAATATTCTGTCTTCTTGTCGATATAGAACAAGGATCATGAGGCAGATTTGGTTCAGAATTTAGCCCGGTTTTTCTTTTCAATGCCACCTACTACCAGTGCATCATATTAATTCCTCCAGAATCCAGTGCTGGTACTATATGAGTGCCCCAGGCTGGAGGGTAGTGAGCTGTGTTCAATAGGCTGTATTCCTCTCCCAAGTGTTAAATAGCATATGCATGCGTCAAACGGCACTAGGAAGTAGATGGTCTAATTCTTGGCCATATCATGATTTAGCTGGGTGGCGAATACATGCTGTTATGCTGGATGGCGCTTCAAAGCCACATTTGACTGTGCAATGATGGTGTATCCCCAGTATACAAATCCACCGTGGATATCAGTCCTCGCGCTTTCTGCAAAGTTATTCGCAGCTTCTTCGAGTAACTTACACCTGAAGAGTAAGGCCACAAATTGACCAGCACCGCAGACAAAACGCGTAGAGTTCATTGTAAAGCTGCAGAACTGACGGTGGAAATGAAGAGAGTACCTCCGCTGCCTCCACATAGCTTTCCTCGTCATTCTCTTTAATGATATCATGAGAACTGCGCCAGATGAAATCTGTCCCATAGTCGACGAAAATACGATAATGTCGAACCGCTTCAATAGGCTTGGAATGACAGGTAGACGGATCTGGCTCGGGTGTAGCCATCTCGACAGACATCTCTTCGTCTGGGTCATGTGTAATTCGCAAAATCAAGCCAAACGCTGTTTCGATGAAAGTAGATTTCCGATCAAACTCTGTGAGAGGCTCTTCAGAAAGTGTGCGCCATGCATCACCAACGTTTCTACAACCCCGATGTACGGTTGTGATTGAGATTGGCTGCAGAATACAGCCAGGGGTTTGAGCACGGAAGTTTTCATCACTGTTTGTGAAACTGCAATTTGTTTCTTGGAGGACTGATTAGAGCGTGGTATGAGCAACACCTATGCTCAATCCACCAAAAAGTCTATGGGAAGGCTTGATCCCCAGCCCCGCCCCAGGTGGTGCTTACGAAAGGAATTCTGATAATCCAATTGGCAGTTATGATCTCCCGCAGGGGCTGAGCCTATTCAGTCAAGTCTTCCATTTTCGAGTATTCAACGACTGATGGATGGATGCATTGGATGAAGATCACTTCTCCTCTCGACATTTAATGAGTCACCTATATCTGAAAGGAGAGGGGTCCAAAGACAGTTAAGAACATCATCCTCTGAAGACGGTAGCCTGGGGATTTCTTGTTCTTAAAGTCATGTCATGAATTATCCATCAATCACAGAAACATTCAAGTGACTCATTGTGAATTGGAAGGGGTCCGATCCCATTGTGACTTTGAAATACCAGATATGCTCTAGGTCAATCTGCTCAAAGTTACACCATCTTCTTTCACTCTGAGCTCTGATGATCAAATCCTCTTGTTCATAATGTCTGAGGCCACTGGTAGCGGTCAGATCAAAGAAGGAATCAAAAAAGCTTACGATGATGCCGCCGAAGTCTACCTCAACTGGACACAGCCTACGCACGAAGTTCGCCTCTCCTATCTCGATCGCTTGCTTCAAACCCTTGATGATGCGAAAGAAAATCGTCCCACGAGGATCCTTGAGCTAGGTTGCGGTGCCGGGGTACCCTGCACCGAAGTCTTAGCGTCGCGTTCAAACATCAGCGTTACTGCAAATGATATATCCGAGAGACAGATTGCGCTGGCGGAAAAGCGGCTTCCCCAGTCTGTGAACCTAATCCTAGGGGATATGATGGGCTTAGAATTTGACCACGCACACTTCGATGCCGTGGTGGCTATGTATTCCATAATCCATCTACCACGCAACGAGCAGACAACACTCTTGCATCGGATTTTCGGTTGGTTGAAAACCGGAGGAAAGTTGCTCGCCAACTTTACTGAGACTGGATTTGAGAGCTCTTCAAATGACTCTTGGTTGGGTATTACTAGAGGGGCAATGCACTGGAGTGGCTGGGGTAGAGACGAGTTGATAAGGATTCTTACGGACTTTGGCTTTGAGATTGAGATCGATGAGATTGCTGTTGATGTTGAAGAAGAAAATGGAGTCTCACGCGACGTCCCGTTTCACTGGGTTTTGGCCAAAAAATGAGTTATGGAATGATCATATCTTAACGAATCAATCTCTTTGGAAAATATTTCAAGCCACGTTGGTCAAGCTGGTGAGTGTATTTGTTCTGGCGATGCTGGTAGTGGTAGCAGTGATGATGATGGTGGACGAAAGAAAAAAAAAAAAAGGTCTGTCGGGGGATAGCACCCCAAACCAGGAAGTTCTTCATGGCTGCATCCCGCAGGCAATCATCGCATTGAATATCATTCCCGCGTAGTCCAGTTAACGCACGAGGCCTAAACCGCTGGGCTAATCTCCTGGATCTTGATGATTCTATCCTACTCTTCCTTCTAACCCACCTTCTTACCCTTTCCAGCTTTGATACTTGCCTATTCATGCTTTTACCTACAGCATTGCCTTACCACACACACAATCTCCCTCTCTTTCTTTCTCTCTCGCTCTGTTGCCCTGTCCCATTTGTTGTGACAGTCGAATTCGTTGCGAGGAAACCAAGCCGGCAAAGGTTCACCGAACTCCACTTTCTGATGATCGTCCTGTCATTCCTGACCCACCGCGGTAATCATATTTCTGGCTTTGTCCTGGCATGTTCTTTGTAAAAGGAATATGATAGCATGCTCCTGCCATCTTTACATGAACAGGTGCCATGGTCTAGTGGTATGACGACACATTGTGGTGTAAACAACAGTGTTCTGTGTTAGCCCCGGTTCGATTCCGGGTGGCGCCAATTTCTTTTTATTTTTGTTCGTTTTCTACAGAGGAAATTTTATTTTTTTACGGCGGCTTAGGCGTTGGTTAATCTTTAAATGACCAAGTGTCAGAAGAAGGGAGGGATAAACTTTAATTTCCTTGTGGGAGGAAAGCAGAACTCAACCGAGTATTCTCTGGGCTACAGAATCACGCTCGGTTCGCACTTCAACAATGTCAAATATATATAACCACCATGCCCCTATGATACAGGGCATATCATTGCAACAGAATAAATACAACCCATCTTTCCGACTGAGGATAATGGCCTCAACAAAAACATCCTAGTTTGAATCATAAAATTGACATTGCGGAATCAATTTTGACTCGAGACATGATTGGAGTACGGGCAAGGCCTGCAGTGAAAGGACTAGGTAGTGTGCAAATTCAGTGTTACGTATAAGAGAAATAGCGTCAGTATAAAAGAAACAATCACCTCGCCAAAATAATCAATGTCCAAGAGGTCATCTAGCAGTTTATCTTACACAATGAAGACCCTCTGCCCTGGCTTGCTCCCTCGGAATGAGGCCAGCACCCATGAATGTCCCCTCCGATCCGGGAGGGATATAACTGCATGAATGAAAGGCTCAGAAAAGGGACGGAAAGATAGAAGTTAGATGACGAAAAAGCTGGATGGGTTGGGTTCTAATGTGACATGATATGATGTACTCAACCAAAATAATCAAATACTGTTTCTCTCGGCACATTTTAATTCATTGAGTGGACAACCCGCCTCATGGTTGGCTATCAGACTAATGGGTATTAGAGGGGAAAGCAAGACGCGTCAGTTCTCCCGTATAGGTGTTGCATAGACAGCAGCGGGGGCTAAATTCTTGAGAGTCAGACGAAAGACTTGATCAATCGCTGTGCAAGGAAGAAGAACCAAGCGACAGAGCATGGATGATATATCAGATCACAATGAACAGGATGCTTAAGCTAGCGAAACCTAATGTAGGTAGATGGAATCATTAACTAGATTTATATCAGTGCCGAATTCAGTTTCCTAAATTTCATCATTGTGCACACCGCATCAAGCTGACACTATTGTATGGATATCAGATATATGTCCATACGCATATGCCAGTGGGAGAGAAGAGGGTCCATGATGAAAGAACAAATGCTAATAGCATGTGTGTATATATCAACATAAGCACTCTCCACGATTGTCGGATCATCACGATTTTCACTTTCTCTTCAGTTGACCGGAATTCTCAGAACTCCCACCAGAGTCTCCCATGTGTCCCGACACAACTTCGAAAAAGCTCAAGACAACATGAAAATTGACCACTGAACAAAATCATATGCACGATCGACGTATAAGAATTTGACATTCTTGATAAACTTTGATAGTAGTGTCCCTTGCTTGGACGGCTGGCGCATTCTTCGCCACCACCGCCAAAATAAAACAAACAATTCTTGTTCCAATTAGTTAGAAAATTGAAAATGAAGAGCAGGTCCTGAAATTAAGAAGTTCCTGCTTTGTATAGTGCGCTGCTATTCAGGCATACAACGCACAATGAAGGGTTGGTTGTTGGCACTCGGATCTCTGCTAGCCCAAAGTGGTTCGACCAACGCGGCAGAATCCTGTCGCTGCAAACCAGACCAGCAATGTTGGCCGACTGAAGCAAACTGGGCTGCCCTCAATTCTTCAATCGGAGGAAATCTTGTGGCAGTCACACCATTCGCCTACCCTTGTCATGACAACCACTACAACGAAGCCGAGTGCGAAATTGCGAAGGAAAACGCATACAATTCCTCCTACAGATCTTCCCAACCAGGTTCGATTCCCTGAAAATAACAAGCATTGCTTTGCTACAGAAATAGCGCACTAATATTTTGCAGGCGCGCTTCAATGGGAAAATTGGGAAGCCTGGCCCGAAAATGACGAGCAATGCTACATGGAAACGGCCAGATCTGTACCCTGCAAACAAGGAAGGATTTCACTCTTCTCAGCCAAAGTACAGAATGTGCAGCATATTCAAGAAACTATCAAGTTTGCATCGCATCACAATTTGAAGCTCGTTATCAAAAATACGGGGCACGACTTCCTTGGGCGCTCGTCTGCGCCGAATTCCCTTCAGATTTACACCCATGAACTCAAAAACATGTCCGTTATCGACGAGTTTGTGCCTAATGTACCCCAAGGGGCCACTCCACCTAAAAGCATTAAGGCAGTGACCCTTGGTGCCGGAGTTCAGCTGCATGAAATGTACTCCTATTTAGGTACGAAGGGTGTGATGGTTGTGGGAGGGTCATCAAACACAGTCGGCCTTGCGGGGGGCTATATCCAAGGTGGAGGCCATTCATTTTTAGGCTGGCTTTATGGAATGGCAAGCGACAATGCACTTGAATTTCAAGTGGTGCTGGCAGATGTAAGCATTTGTCCTACCTATTACTCATTTTATTTCTCTTTTGTTACTAACGCTCGACAAGGGCTCATTTATTATTGCGAATGCATATCAAAACTCCGACATGTTCTTCGCATTGAGAGGAGGAGGTGGCGGAACTTTCGGGGTTGTCGTGAGCGTTACTGTGAAAGCCCATTCCGATGATCCGGCAGTATACGCAACTATAAATTATACTAGTACCGATGGCCCCTTGTGGAAAGGATACGACGTGTTAAACAAACACATCGTCCGTCTTAGTGACAATGGTGGGACTGGATACTTTGCAATGATCCCTGTCACTCCAGATTCTGCCGCCGAGAACGTGTCGACTTTCATCTTCACTACGATGTTTGTCAACCAAACCGACACAAAAGCCATAGGGGATGCTATCTCGCCCTTGATATCCGACCTGCAAAATGCTACTGGGATCGAGCCAACATATAATGCCGTTCTATTTCCCACTGTGTCCAAGATGTACGCGACCCTCTTCACCGGCAGCGACACAACAGGTGCACTAGTGCGTGCATCATCTCGCCTCGTATCGCGATCTTTCTTTGAGTCTCAAGATAATTCGAAGATGGCCACTGCCTTGTCAACTCTTGACTACCGCCCCTCTGATGCGATCGTTGGATGTATCGTTACCGGGGGTCGCGTGTCCGAGAATCGTGACATTGAATCAGCACTCAATCCAGCCTGGAGAGACACCATGGTCCATCTTATGATCGGCCGATTCATGAGCTCGAATATGACTTTTGAAGAACAAGAACTCATCACAGCCAATATAACAGAGCGGGAATTGCCACTGCTCAACTCCTTTGAGCCAGGGAAAATGGGTGCGTATCAGAACGAGGCGGATGCCAATGAACCGAACTTCCAAGAATCATTCTGGGGGGCAAATTACCCTCGTCTACTGGAAATCAAAGCAGAAAGGGATCCAAATGATTTGTTCATTGTTCGCAAGGGGGTTGGTAGTGAGAATTGGGACGATAGTGGTCATTGTCGCGTTTAATAGCTCGTGAGGGAGTTCCTGAATCTATATTTCAAGCGAACAGAGCACTCAGCGTTGATACCAAAATATGAGAATGCTTTTTTTGATTTGATATCTAAGCACCCATCGACGATGCTGAAGAAGTTTTTTGTTCAGTATACCAATTATCCTGCAATTTCTCAAAGGTCCAGTTTCTTTCCCGCTTCGCCTCCAATGGTCTCCATCAATCTGCGCCGAATGTGTTCACCAATAACAGTCACCTCGTACGATCCATCCAGGAAGTGGCATTTGAGATCCAGATTGCCATTCTTAAAGAACGGAGCACTGCACCGTGGCTTGGTACTGGAATCGACAACTCGATAGTAGCACTTCGATGGTATCCTACCGTCCAATTCTGCATCATACCTATTTCCCATGTTGATAACGTATGTGATGGCGTTATAATGGTTCTATTACTCGATATAGCTCAGGTTTAAATACTTACTGTTATGCATAAGAGGGGTTGAAAACCAGCTTTGACAACACAAAGGATGTTGTATCCCCCAGTATACTCCATCCTGTAGACTGTCCTCGCGTCTTCCATGAAGCTTCTCCGAGCTCTTGAAAACCATCCACCTGAAATAGCAGGCCATCCAAAAACTGCAAACAGGACAAAACAAAATTTAAATTGAAAGCAGGCTTCCGAGGTCACTAGATCATCTATAGTGAGCATTCGAAATTTTGACGAAAATTCACTATTCATTAAAGACGCTTCCTCAATTAGGTAGATAGTATTTTGGCTTCAACAGAAACCACAAGGCAAACACTCAACTCCCGCTAATGCTGAATGCTATACTTGAAGCAACTTTGGTCTTCGATAAATGTCCCAGCTAAGGGGGAAAGAAGAATCAAAAGAAAAGGAAGAACAACGTATTTCCTTCCAGAACTAAAACCTCAAGCTTTGATATTCAATTTGGCCCCATACTTCGTGAATCGAATCGCTGCATATCCCAAAGCTGAAACACAAGTTGGAACTCCACCGAATGTCCACAGACTATCCCAATCCAGCGAAGTGCCAGTTTGACGCAGAATTGCACCGCTGGCTGGACCACTAGTCAGTACGCCAAGTGCAATAATTGCATACCCCATTCCCATACGTGTACCAAGCTTCGATTTATCCGCAGTGAGAATGGCCAAACACATGGGTGGTAATCCAATCATCGCACCACTCATGAATCCAGATAGCACAGCCATGACAATGACCGCAGCCTTTGAGTGCACAGCTTTCATGCAAAGCATCAACGCCCCGGAAGACAGAACGGCTGGGACGAGAAGGTTGAAAGGGCCAAACCGGTCAGCCAACTTGTTCGGGATTGTGCGGCCAAAGACCGAAGCTCCGTTGAATATTGGAACTAGGTAAAATGCCAGACTGCTGTCCGTAAGGTGATTTGCCTCTGCAAAGAAGGACAAATAGAACAAGATAACGAACAGTCCCATGTTCGCAATGAGAGAAGTGAAGACGAAAGCGAGGTACGCGGGATCCCGGAACGCAGTGGGATCGATAATGGCGCGTGCTTTGGGTGGTTGCACACGCAGGCGCATAACGGTGATTGGGACTAGTAATGTGCCCAGTGCGATGAATCCGATGACACGTACAGCCCAAGGAAAGCCGATCTGGGTGATGAGACGGTATAAAACGATTGGGTAGATGACACCTCCTAGTGCAGAACCTGACGCTGCAGCCCCAATTGCAGCACCCATATTGCTTGTAAAGTATTGTGGGATAATGGCGACGCAGGGAACGAACAAACAGCCCGTTCCGATCCCAACGACGAAACCCTGTGCGAGCACAACTTGCCAGAATTCGTGACACAGGCTGAGCATCATGTGTCCAAACACGACCAGAAATGAGTCACAAATGAGAAGCGTGCGCAGGTATCCGCGGTCATAGATGGGGCCAGCGAAGAGACCCACGAAGAGAAGCAGGAAGGCGGCAATGGAGCCAACCCAAGAGATGTCGGAGGAGCTCGCGTGGAAGAGGGCACCGGATTCATAGTAAGTTTGATAGGCACCAAAAGTATTCAGAATGCCCCAGGTATTGAAGAAAAGCATGAAACTGCCCAGGACGTTGAGCCATGCCAAAAGACCGCCGTTTGGAGGCGGCGAGGGGCCGGGAGGCTTTTCCTCAGGCTGAGACTTGTCGATGTTTTTTTGAACCATTCTATCAACCTGATCAAGATGCTTGAGAGAACGACGAACTGAAAATGGGAAATTGACATCATTAGAAGCTTTATTTGAATACCTGGGTTCCTGGATATTACCCCATTTGGAAGATGTATGTGAATTAACCCCATTCGGCAGTCACTCGGAGTTGGCTCTTAGATTTTTGATCAGATCTCGGCGATTAACCGCTTTGGAACGAGCCCTCGGAGTTGAGGTGAGGGAACTAAGTGTATATGAAAACCAGTCGGCGGCTGATGATTCTGACAACATAGAGTGAGGAATCGATATCAAGAACGAACATTCAGTTGACCAGTTGACTTAATCCAGCATATTTGTAACTCATACATTGATTCATAGAATTACCCTGCTCTCTCCTTTGCAACTCTCCAAATCCACCAACTCAACGACCTATAATCTTCCAGAGTACGTGAAGATCGGAACGCTTGAACGAGTCGGGGAAGATGCAAGAGGATACTATTCAGGATTACTAGCAGAGGGTGGATTCATTGGGGAAGACAACTGGGATGAACTCAGTCAATAGTAATTATAGCCCTGATGGCTATTTTAAGTTTGCGAAAAACAATTCTGGAATCCTTGAAGCACCCTTAGTCCTACTGGTTGACGTTCATCTGTTATCTGTATATGACTGTTCATGCTTAAAATTGGGGATTTGTGTCCTCAATCAAAGAGCTACTGTGCTGAAAATATTATGAGAAGAAAATAACATAAAATGAAATCGCTCGAATTGCATGAGAATATAACACACTCGAAATAGTGTACATTGACGGCCTTGCCGTGACTCCACCAAGCCATTAGTTTGCTTTCCAGAGGCTCTTCACATCCTTCTTGACCGGTTTCAACAGACCCTTTACCTCGGCCTTCAAAGCCTTCTTGTTCTCTTTCGACCATCTCTCGTCCTGCTTCGCAACTCTAAGATCCCGGACGAGGCCCGTGAGCAAAGTTGACATGTTCTCCACCGTGCACTTGGTGCACTTCTTCTCATCAACCATATCATTGAGAGCATCTGTTAATGTGCGGATGATCTCTTTGGCCTGTGACTTCTGCAATTCGCGATCCACAAGTGGGACTTGGCTGGGCCCGTGGGTCAGGCAATCCACCTTGGGGCATGTGCTAATCGGAAGCTAGTTAATATCGTTGCAAGGGAAACAGATGTTCAAGGGGAGTTCATGGGTAGTCACTAACTATTCAAGTTCTTGTTTCTTGGAATTGTCGCACTCGACGGAGTCGACGGGGGAATAGGCCGGGACCTTAGAGTCTTCAGTGTTGAATTGAGTCATGGTGTTCGTTGCGACAATTGTTGGGGATAATGATGGTTTATGTAAATCGGGGTTTGTGTTTGGAGTTTTCAAGTCAAACACTGTTGATTCATGGGCTGTTAAAAGTTGGCATTGACTGGATCTTTATATATACAGTCCTTAACAAGGAGAGTATCTTCGCAGATTTCCAAACAGGCAAGTCCGATATCTCCACAAATTTCTGGATTGGGAGCACGGGCCGAGCCGAATGTCCGATCGGCATCGGTGTTTACTTTTCATCTGCTTGAGGCCGAACAACGTTCTAGCGACGGATTGTTTGTTGATCGATCGCCCGCCTTACATCTGCTGTTTGTGATCGCTTGTGGACCAGGTGATCTATACGCCGCCTTTCAAATTCAGATCCATATCCTTATTTGGAATCTGGGACGTGGCATTGTAGTCTTTACAATCTTGGAAGCTCTTTGGATAGTAGGAAAGTTTACTTTAAGTGCCCATGGGTCCTAAGCCACTCCCCTGGAGACCCTCGACGAATACTTCCTGTGAATCCACTCATTCCTGATCCCGCTCCAAGATTGCTCGCCAATCATCGTAGATACCTACACTGTCCGAGGCCCACTACTCCATCCAGATCGACCCTGTTCCCCGGATTTTTGGAGTTCAAGATCGTATCGCATTCGAGCTTCTTTGTAGATAGTGAAACTAACCCATTCCACAGATATCATGACATACTGCCAATAGTGAACGGGATTTCAGGGCTTGAGATCATTGCTCAAATGCTATGAAAGCCGTGTTCGATTCAAAAGGATTGCTGCATGAGTCATTCTGATACCAAAGGAGTGAACAGAAGATGATGTCTCGGGATATTGACCTGGATGAGGCTTAACTCCGAGCCCGACAAACCATAACTCCGAGCCCGGAAGATCCCTGAAGATCCCCGGGTCCTGAGAACTTGAGATCTATCAATACATCAAATCTACCTACATCTTTACTTTTTCCAACCATTGACTACACCATGTTTCGCTCCCTGCTAGCAGTTGCAACCGGACGACAGAAATACATTTTCCCCGAAGTTGACCCGAAAGTGGATGGCGTCGACTGCCGTGTCGACTGCAATGACTGTACCGTGAAATGTCCTCAAAATGTCAAGATCGACACTTCGCTCCCGATGTATGGGTTTATCAAAGAGTTTCATGCACATGTGCTTATTGCCACAGGCAAGACCGATTGGGCTCCCAAGGTTGAACAAGAAGATGGAACCCTAATGGAAGCTTTCAAATCGGAGGGCAAATCTAAACATGGGGTTTGTTTATGTTATCTCGCAAAGGCTCGAATGGATGCTAATCTCGAGAGCAGCGTATCATGATCTCTGCGTCAAATCTCACGTCACCGGGTGGAGAACTGCCTGGGAAGTCCAAGACCACAATTCTTTTGCTACCTTCTTTTACTTTTGTGGACAACGTTTCGTACACAGACGTCAAGCATGTTGTCGAGACTTTCATCGATGCCCCCATGGGAAATCCTTCTCGGTTCATTAGCAGTTCTCGGCTCACTTCACGGTCATGTCCACATGACTACGTTGTTCTTTTGTGCTCACACAAGCGACGCGATGCACGCTGCGGAATCACCGCCCCATTGATCAAGAAGGAGATGGAGCGACATCTCCGCCAACATAACCTTTACAGAGATATGGATGACGAGCGACCTGGTGGTGTGGGAATTTACTTTGTTTCCCACGTTGGGGGACATAAGTTCTCTGCGAACGTGCTCGTCTATCGAAAGAAGGAACAACAGATGATCTGGCTTGCCAGGATCAAGCCTGAGCATTGTGAAGGGATTGTGAAGCATACAATCCTGAAAGGCAAAGTTGTTCACCCGGAGTCGCAGCTCAGGGGCGGGTTTGACAGGGCTAAGGGATTGACAAGCTGGTGATTTCGAGACCGATAAAGAATCTTTCATGGTTTGCTCTAGAATCTGGCTTTCATGAATTGGCTTTGACTATGCTTCACAATACCCCCTGCTGCAGCGCACTGATTTCTTGTCTCATTCAAATGCCTCCACGTTTTGATATCCCATTATTACAATCATAGCTTAAGTATGATTGAACAAATACACAAGACATGTACGATAAAACTATGAAGCAAGGTGCTAGATGTAAATGGTCTTCTGTGGATCAATTGGCGCATCTGTGCATACAATGTTACGCAACACCTAGACATTAGATCTTAAATCGCAAAAATCAGGACACCTTCCATACCTCAAAATACTTTTTGACAAGGGCTTCAACGATCGGGCCCAAGTAAACTCCGCATATCTTCTTTTAACCTTATTTTCTAAATATATGCCATGTCTGAATTGTTCGTTGCGCCCCTTTACATTGGAAATGTGTCACCTACCTAGGTATTTCTCAAGACTTCAAAGATAGCGTAGGCGTCTAGTCTTCAGGAATATCTATTCTCATATTAATCGTGCCAGGCGCCTCAATCTTCCCACGGATAATTTGTGGCTCAAGTACCTTTCGTATAGGATACTGATACAAAAAAGAATATGGACAAAAAAATTTCATTTCATCGCAATTCAAGCCTTAAGTGCTCTTATGACTGTATGCCTGAGACGCCATCTCTTCAATGAACTCAATGAAATTAATAGCGATCCAGTCCTTTCTCCCCTCATCACACCTTGCCCCGCTCCCCCACACCAACTTCGAATTCAAACTGTAGTTGATGGCTCAAGGCTCTCAGTTAATTTATCTCGAGTTCTACCAACAATGGCGAGCTATCTTTCTCTACCTATCATCCACGAGTTTGTCTCACGCGTTGAGACCGAAGACTCCAATTATGAAAACAATATGAGAGCACTGCTATCTGGGATACTCAATCACCACTTCACTGTTGTCCTAGGGTTCTATGTCGCGTTTAAGCGAAATCCAAATGACAACGCACGTTTTATCATCTCTCGCTCCGGCCTCGTGGCCCATGCAGTGATTCGGGTAAAAAGCCCAACGGAGACCCTGGAGCAAGCCTTGGAGAGGCTCACGGATGCACTTCAACATTCCCACATACAGAACGGCCGGTGCTGGGCCATCTTGGCTACCGGTACGCAATTCAGGTTTTATGAATACCACGAGCAACTTCCCGGAAACTCCAAGCTCATCGGCTGGATTCCACCGTGTCGCTGTACAAACATTTTGGACATTCGTGATGATGAGACGACGGTGGAGTGGATGTTCAGCCATATGAGACAAAACAACTCGCCCTCAACACCGCTAACTTTACTATGTCCTTGAGAACAGTTGGTATGTCTGATACTAATCATGTCTGTGGATGCATTGTAATTGACTGCTTTTTATCTGGCAGACGAGGAATTCAAGTTAAAGATAACAATCTATGGCGAGGTTACGTGTCTTATTTCTACCTACCTGTCATCTTCAAGAAATCAAGTATTCTTCAACTTTATGTACATGACTCACTTCGCTTTGAATTCACCATCAAACGCTTTCAGGTGGACTATCCCGATTTGTAGTGTTAAATGCTTAAATTCCAAGGCATCAATATTTGAAATCCGGTGCATCGGCGCACCTAAAGGCCGAGCTGATTAACCTTATCGGCTAATCTGTGTCGTCACTGCTTTTCGCCGCAAACAGGACGAACATAAAAAGAGACTCAAGTGCACGCAACTTCCTTAACAAAACAGTTTCTCTCAAGGCATTGACCTCCATAACCGAGCTCACTTCCACACACAACCTCCTCAAAATGTCGTCGACAAACAACATCGCCTTCACCGCCCCGATCAATCCACCAGGTGTAACCCCAGTCCTCACTCCCGAACAAATCTGGAACGGCCTCCTCCTCAAGATCCGCTCTGCAGAGACATTTGTTCCAGCAGCGATCCAATCCACCAAGGTCATCAGTGACACTGTCGACCCAGCAACCGGCAACCCTGTCACCGTTCGCGAAGTCCTCTTCCGTGAAACCCAGAAAACAGTCCAAGAAACCGTCACGGCATTTGAGCCTGCCCGGGTGGACTTTATTCAACCAGATGGGAGCAAGGTCAGCAATGTTGTCAGCCAAGGCGCTGGCGGCGAGCTCTATATGACATACATCTTCGAGTGGAGACACCCCGGTGTCTCGAAGGAAGAGATGGCAGCGCTCCTCGAGAAAGAAAAGAAGATGAGCCAGATGGCGGTTGAGGGAACCATTACAGTATTGAGGAAACTGGTCGAGGAGAAGAAACTGTGAATACCCAAAGTGTATAGAAAGATCCATTTCACACAAACCCATAGAACCACATCCGATTTTCAACCATCTCCCCAATGAATCGCTCGCCGTATTCCCCACACCTTTGCGATAAACTATTCTCCTTGTAATGTCGTCTCAAGGCCTTGCTCTTCATAACCTTGTTAATCATACTTGATGCAACCAAAGCAGTGGTAGGCGATTCGAACGGCTGTCGAAGAGAGTGTGTCCCCCACACCCAACTGCCTGGATTTTCACGCTCATAATACCCATTATCCTGCTCTTCCTCAGAAAGATGATAACTAAACACCACCCTCCTCTTCACCCGAATCTGTCGCACAAGCTGAGCCCATTCCAATCTCGTCAGCGCCATAACATCCAGCTCCAACTCAACTAACCCATCACACTGCCTCAATAAAACCCAACTCGATTGAGAGAAACGATCAGCGTGAGGCTGAGACACGCCACAAGTGTACAACGTACATTTACGGATTACGGAGTACTAAGTGTAGGGTTCATTTCCACATAGAACGTTTCAGTCTGACTCATTTTTCTCCAAGATTCCAAAAATATCGTGTGCCTAAATTTGAGGAACCAACACTTTCCCCTCTGACACGCTAACAGCCGTGCCCGTCAGCACAACCCGTTGGATCTTCTTCTCACTATCCAAGTCCACCCCAACGCCAATATCACTTCGCCGCCCCATCTCAACACCCTGCACAACATGGTAGTGAAGATGCTCACCAGCTTTCCCCTCCGTAAGTGCCAGGTATGCCGCCAACCCACTAGCTGAGCTACCAGTAGCCGGATCTTCCAAAGCCCCCAACATCATTCTAGACCGAATGACCTTCTGCTTCATGACACTATCCTCAACACCCCGAACAATAAAATACACACAGACCAGTCCAGACCTCCACCCCTCATCAAGGTAATCAGTCTCCGCCGCAGAGATCAGCTCACCACCGGTCGCAGGCGTAACAGCAGCCAGCGCCTCCAGCGAAGGAAGCTCAATAAACAACTGGCTCATACCGTTGACAATAGAAAAGAGCGGGAACGTCACATCCGACTGCGGGAAGAACGGAGCCAGTGTCGGGTGCAACCGCAGCAGCTCCTTCAAGCTGAACCGCGCAGCATGGATGCGCGTATTGTGCGCAATCTGCGCGGCAACATAGTTGGTTGCGCTGTCCTGCACGGAGATCGGGATATCCCCGGACTTGGTGGTGAGTGTGGTGACGTTGGAACCGTCTGCGGGGTTGGTTGAGTGGCTCAGGAACCACGAGGCTGCACCGATGGTGGGGTGGCCTGCGAAGGGGATCTCGCAGTCTGTGGTGAAGATGTCGATTGTGCGCTTGCTTTTATCGCTGCCTACTGGGTGCACGAAGATGCTCTCCGACAGGTTGAATTCCTGTGCGATGATTTGCTTCTGGCGCTGTGTCAGAGCGCTGGACTCGTCTTCTGGGAGGAAGACTACAGCGAGTGGATTGCCGGAGTAGGGTGTTGATGTGAAGACATCGAGAGTGACGAAGTTGAGGTGAGTCATGTTGTGTATAGTGGTTTCCTGTGGGATTGTAGCAAAGACGGATATCAACGGGGTGAGTTGGTTTTATATTCGTATCCCCACTTTTTCGCTTTGACTCACTCATCTCGTTGATTATCAATCTGAGGTCTTCTTCTGTTATTAAACTAAAAGGCCCTGGCATTTTGAGACATTGTCCAGGAGCGTTTACATTCACGGCACAACAAAATTCTCCGGCATCCCCCTCGTACTTCCCCAAGTTCTCACTCCTTCAATCAACGCTCGACTAAAGCCCGGGTCATACTTCAACCCATCATTAGCAGCGCCTATCCTGCCTGTCCTCCACAAAGCCCAATTCTCAGCTATTACTCCCTCCGGCGCACGCAAAATACCAACCGCTACATCAACTATCCCAGGTCGCTCATCGCAGCTGTAAAACACCGTCGCACCACAGGTCCCACAGAACGTCCGTAGTACCCCTTCGCTAGACTTGTAACTTTTCGAAGACCCAATGAGCAAATCACCCGGCGGAGAAGGCGAAATATGATCAACTGGAACGAACATCCAAGCGATGATATTCGTCCCATCGACCAAACGACAGTCATCACAAAGATCCAAGCACACAAGCCACTTACTCGTATCCTGCGACAATACCCATCCTGTACTCCTAGAGCTAGCGAGGAATTCCTCTTTAGGACGGGAGATAGAGAACGAGACACCACCGCAATGGCATTGAGCCCGCAATTCTTCAGATCCAGCTATATCGGCTGGAACCTTTTCTTCAGCTTCGCTCACACCCACTGATATCTCTGGATTGGACATCTCAAGCTGGCGACCATCAATATGCGAAACAACCGCCGAGAGACCACCATCAGGCGATGAATTGGGAAAATAGTGTTTGCCTATCTCCCAGAGACCCTCATTTGGTTCAGTAAAGATAGAAGTTGAAATCACCCAGTTGCCATCGCCGTGTCCTATATCCCCAACGTGGCAGCCGCAGGTACTGCAGAAATGCCGATTGCCCAAAGACTGGGGGAAATTGTAGGCTGTCAGTTTCTCGATGCTTGACGGGGCGATGAACTGCGGTGCTATGCTTGCTGGAAGCGGGGCGTGGAAGATGCACGGTGTGCCGTGGGTGTAGCGGCATACGCTGCAGTGGCATATGTGGGCTTTGAGGGGGAGAGCATTTGTAGGAATGGTTATGGTGAACTGGATGCTTTTGCAGTGGCAGGATGCTGTTAAAGTTTTGTGATCAGCCATTCTCGACAGCGTGTAGAGACGGGGCTTGTGGAGTGGAAGATGCATCTCTCAAGAGATGAGAGCTGTTCAGATGAGGGGCTCGTATTGATGTTTCAAGCACGGGCCTGGATTTTGGTAGCATCGCCGTTGCAAATGAATGTCTTCGGTAGGGAATATCATTAAAATGTTCCATTGAGTTAAGGTATCCTATGCTATACAATCCCTTTCCATGCCATTTGAAATCAAACGCCTCGTTAAGTCATCATATTTGAACATCTCGCTAGGATCGGAGATCATTATTCAGAATCACTCTCAACCACAAATCCACCGCGCATACGTCTCCTAGCTGGAGCGACGGGCGCATCCTCATCGTCATCTCCAGACTCGGGCTCTGCAGCTTGGGTCTTGCTCGTGTCCTCCCGCATGAAGGCGAAATCATCATCGAGAGCAAGATCGTCATCATCCGATGTGAGAGGGGTGTCTTTCTCCTCTCCAGCTCCATGGCTGGTGGAAATGTGCTGGGAGTGAGATGACTGGGCGTCTAGATCCGCCATGAGAATATCGCCATCGGCATCACTTTCAGCGCCGTCGGAAGCGGAACCGGAATCACGCCGCTGTCGCTTTGCTTTTGCAGCCGCAGCACCAATATCGCTAGTGCGCTTGCGGGCGGCGGCTTTCTTTCCTTTGCTCTTGCTTGATTTCTCGGCAGCTCCTGTGAGTAAGGCCTTTTTGACTTCCTTTGCCTGATTCTTTCGCCGCTCTTCCTCGAGGCGGAAAAACTCCTTATCGGCTTCTTCGTCTGTTTCATCGTCACTGGCATGGATGAACAAGTCACTCTTGATCTTTGCCTGGCGAGACAGGGCATTTGATAGACGAGCATCTCGTCGTGCTTCGAGGATTCCATCGTCCAGCGGCTCTCTCTCAGTGTTCGATTTCTGCTTCTTCTTGCGCTTCTTTTTGAGATCATCCAGCGCAGTGGACTTTGACCGTGGGTTGGCCGGGAACAAAGGACCATCTGGAATGTCCTCACCTTCGGAGTCTGATCCAAAGTCAACGTTAAGTGTGCCTTGGGTCATACCGCGGTCGGTTCCCCTGTTCTTTGGTTGGAGGTGTTGGCGGGGATCATCACCGCTAATTCCGGAGACGGGGTTTTGGAGGATTTTGAGGAATTCGGAAACGGTTTCGCGCAAGTCGTCGGACTTCAAGGATGCTGGAACAACCCAGGCAGCACCGCGCACATCTTCAACGCCGAGTCGCTCGAGACCAACGATGCTCATGAGAAGACGCAATTTGGCATTCGAGAACATGGCGTTCTGAACGAACTCATTCTTCCCTTGCACGGCTGTTCATTCGTTAGCTTCATCCGAAGTCGGGTTTAGCAGGGAGTAACATACTGATTAGTGGGTTAGGAATGCTTTCGGCATCGGGATTTTCAGCACGACGGGCTTCTTCTTGTGCTTCCCAGGCCTCTCTTTCAGAGGCTGCGGAACTCAATTTATCCTTAATCCAATTGGCCAGGTCCGCTCTACCGTCCAGCACAAGAGCACCAATCACAATTTGAAGCTTTGCTTCCCTTGTCTCTGCTTCCTTTGATGTAATCACAAGATCCGGTGGAGGGCGGCTGGATGAAGAAATCGTTTGCTTTTCGTGTCCATATTCGAGATAGTAGACAGTCGAGTTGATCTTGCTAAATAGCAACTCAGTGACCAAAGCAGGGCGCTGCTCAAGCTTCTTGATCAGGCGCCGAATGATTTGTCGAACCAGCTCCTCCCATTCCTTGAACACAGGTTTGCTGGAGTCCATGGGACCTGGTCCCTTGATCATTCGATAGAAAAGGTTAATAATATCGACACGGAAGAGCAACACTGTCATCTCTTGCTTAAAGGCAATCCGATAGAAGTAACGGTGAGCTCGTTTGAGTTGCTCAGGGTTGAGCTCTTTGTAGAACGCAGTAAACGCAACGAAAGTATTCACACATTGTTGGGTACAAAACTTCGCTGCGAATCGCTTGAAGTCAAAGCTGCGTTCCTTAGTAACCAGGGCGGCTTCCTCCACGTCTTCGTCTTCAGAATTATGCTCCGCGTTGTCATCTTCTCCCTCTTGCGCGGCTTGGGCGGCCTTCTTTTGCTTTCGCCTCGCCTTTCGACGCGAGCGAATTTGCATATCAGCATTGTCTTTAGAATAGCGCTCCAACATCCGCAGGAATACATGTGATAACTCAGTGCAGGCATCGAGGTAGCCAAAACCTTGGTCTTTGTATCCACGAACGATAGTGAGAATTCGATCATGAGTTGTCTCTTCGTAGAAAATTCGATTCTGAATATTCTCCGCAATCTCTTGGTCTTCCTCAATCGGCGACGCTGCCATCTCCTGGACGGTCAACAGAATCTGGGTGAAGCAGCGCATCTGAGCATTGAGGTCCTCCCATTCCTTGTTGTCCAGGCTACTTTGCATAGCCCGGTTTAGGGAAATGAACATCTCCTGGTTAAGGACACCAGCGACTAGACCATAGCTATCAGGCTCGATGTCCTTAGACCTTCCTTTATTTTGAGAGATGCGTTGACGGAGCTGTCGAGACCGTCGAACACGCTCTGCTTCCAGAAACCAACCAACTGTGTAGAAAAATTGGCGAATATTGATATCAAGCACACGCTCAGCCTCACGCTCGATTGCTTTTCGGACATGAACGAAAAGCGGATTGAAGCCGGAATCGAGGAACTCCTCCACAAAAGTTCTTAAGTTCTTAGTTGCTTCGGAATCAAGATGAGCCGGCATATTGAAGTTGCTGGTTTGAGCTTCATCATCCTTTCGGCGACGGGGTCGAGGCCTATTCCACTTCTTGCTTTCGTCCATCTTTTGAAGTGTAGTCTGGTCATCGCGCAATGCAGCTTGTCCTGGAACGGTGGACATCTTCCCGTCATCTCTCTTCACCCAAATCATGGTACCGAATCTACTATGACGTGTAGGTGCATTCTTCGCATATTCTCTCTGTGCCAGCGCCTCCTTCCGTAAAATATCTCTGAGATTGTCGCTTTGCTTGGCTGCTGTCTGCTCGTCGTCCATGAACAACTTCTCAACATTCACACCCTTAACTATGTGGAAGAGTGTCTCCATCAAAGGGATGTCTTGAAGGCTGAAATCATCGCCAACATTGGAGCACATGGTCAAAAGAAGTGCAAATGCATCTTGTTTGTGGAAAGCGTTTATTGTTGCCGATCTGGATGTCTCCTCCTCTTCACCTTCGGCTGCAAGTCGGACATTGGGGGAGATGATGGCAATGTTTCGAAGGAAGTACAGCATCAATTTGAGGATTCCTTCGTCTCGGGTTGCGCGCTCGGACCGAGGGGTTGCCATGCTCGGAAGAGCAATTCTGATCACTGCACGAAGGATATTCGATCCGGCAGATCTCAGGACGTCCCGTTTATATTTGACTTGTGCTTGTTGGATGTATGGGGTATGGCGATGGTGGTTGACTGTCATCTGACTATGAAACTCGGCTGGCCACGTCAAGGGGACGAGGAGTTCCAAACAAGCCAGTGCGATCCTAGTCATATGCTTGCTGTTCTGTCCAGATGCCCACCAGAGCGAAAGAATGGGGATCAGATCTCCATTGACTACATTGGCCTCTCCAAGGCATCGCGCAACATCCATCCGGTTATTCTTCTCATCGTGCAGTTTCAGCCAGCGTTTGATGTCGCGCAAGCAAGCCAATGCATCGTCTCCGAGCGCATATTGGTCGGCATTTGTACCATTGAAGCCTCCAAGCTAGTCATTTAAGAGTATCAGTAAATTGAACACCTGGGAATAGGGTGTAAAACGGAGAAAAGAAAACTCACAGCAGTGACCAGGCCGTAAACATAGTTACGGACTTCTGGGTCAACAACTTGGACATCATGTCCTAGAGGGACAGCCTCTTCATCCATGGTGGGCTGATTTGATACCCCATTAATTTGCTTCCCGAATCGAGTTGAATGGAGACGCGTCGACGCGTGCTCGGCTTCGGCGTTTCGGAGAAACTGGATGCCGCCAAAGTACCGAAGATAACCGATCCTTTTACGCCGCACATCAGCGGCCACTTTGGCAGTATCTGGCAGAATCTCAGATCTATACATTCAAGTAGACGCAATCCCCTCACCCCTGTCCCGCAAAACCCCTTGAGAACTGGCTATTTGTCTTGCATTTTTGATAGGAATTATCTTATGGCCCCAGCTGCACTCGCAATTGGAGCCCATCGGAACCTTTCTTTGGGTTGATGATAGCATTAGCTTGGACAATGCTGATTTTTCTACCACCCATTTGAAGCCAAAGATAGTCACACCTTGGACAAGCCTTGGATAAAGTTTTGTTGATTGAAAGTCCTGCTCAGCTATCTTGGTATCCTGACTATTATCTCTCTTCAGAGGGATATGCTTCAGCATCAGACTCCGATGTCCTGCTTATTATAGTTGATTGTAATCTCTTTTTTTTTTTCAAACATAATATGCCCTTTGCATTATCTCCAGATTCTGAAATCATTATTTCCTCGCCCGTATCAACTCTAAATTTTGATATCCAACAAAACAGAGCGTATCTCAACAGTAAACGTACCACGCGGCCTAATTAAGGCTGAATAGCATGGCGGTGAGCAGTATGTATAAGTGGCCACTATTCTACATTGCACTAATGACGTCCGGAAGCACGTGAAGTCATAGTATACTTACTAGCTAGCTACTTCCTCGCACGTACCTTCCTAACTTCCCTTATTCTTTCTCCCATTATTCTAAAATCCACCGCAGCCATGTTCACCTCGTCTCTTCGGTCTGCTTCCCTTCGTAAGGGCCCTGCGGTGGCCCGCAACTTCTGCTCGACTTCGGCAATGCGCGCAGCCGAGGTCAGATCGCTAGGCGTTATCGGTGCGGGCCAAATGGTGTGTAATACGAAATATACAGCCACGCAGCAGGTCTAACACTTTTTAGGGCTTGGGTATTGCTCTTGTCGCTGCCCAGAAGGCTCAGGTTCCTGTAACCCTTGTCGACACCACGCAGGCTGCTTTGGATAAGGGCCTGAAGTTTGCCGGTACGCCGAGACCTGGTTTAGCCTATTCCGGTCAAGACAAAATATCTAATATTGCCATTGCGAAATAGACAAGCTCCTTGAAAAGGATGTTGCCAAGCAGCGCATTACTCGTGAAGCAGCTGATGCTGCCCGTGGCCTTTTGGCCACAAGTCTGAAGATGGACGATCTCTCATCGGTTGACTTCGTCATCGAAGCTGTCCCCGAGATTCCAGATCTGAAGACAAAGATCTTTGCCAACTTGGCCCAGATCGCCCCTAAGCATGCCATTCTCGCAACCAACACCTCCTCCATCTCCATCACCAAAATTGCCGCTGCCACGACCACGGACCCCACCGACCTCCAGGCCCCATCCCGGGTCATCTCGACCCACTTCATGAACCCCGTCCCAATTCAGAAGGGCGTGGAGATCATTCGGGGACTTCAGACATCCCAGGAAACTATGGATACTGCCATTGCATTTGTCCAGCGCATGGGTAAGGTGGCCTCGGTGTCGGCCGATTCACCTGGCTTCCTGGCCAACCGTATCCTGATGCCTTACATCAACGAGGCAGTAATTTGCCTTGAGACCGGAGTTGGTGGCCGTGAGGACATTGACAATATTATGAAGACTGGTACCAATGTTCCTATGGGTCCCCTTGTCTTGGCCGACTTCATTGGCCTCGACACATGTCTTGCTATCATGAACGTTCTTCACCAAGAGACTGGTGACAGCAAGTACCGACCTGCCGGTCTCCTGCGTCGCATGGTTGACGCCGGATGGCTTGGTAAGAAGAGCGGCAAGGGTTTCTATGATTACTAGTCGCTGCACATCCCCTGTGATGGAGGAAAAGCATTTGTATCAAGATACCCTTCCTGCATCATATTATTGTAGATTGCGATTTGCCAAAACGAAAATTGATCACATGTCATAGAACAATAAAATCATTGTCTAGTACTCATCCTCTGCCCACCAATATCGCTCACCCGCCTCCACTTCTTCCATTGCAGCAACCACCGTATCGACATCAAGATCCTCATCTGTAGGTACTTCATCGGCAGCAGCACGGAAAGGACAATCGCATCGCCCGCGTTGGCCACAAATGTAACTTGAATCCTGATTAACATAGAACTCAGGAGGCTCACTAAATATAGTCCTTAACATACCAAAATTGACGTCCACACCTACACCTCATATGGTTACAACCATCCACCTTCTCAACCAAGTAGAGGCAATGGGGACATCTCTGCCAGTTATTGTCTTTCGCCATCTGCATGACCCTCTTCATCTCAGGATCATGCGAGCACGACCATCCAAAATGGAAAAACTCCCGACAAGTAGGGCAAACCTTTGTCCGACAATGAGGACAAACCACATATCCCAGCCGTGACCCCGGGCTGCGTGGAGGTATCCACTGTCTGCACGTCGCCTGAGGACAATACAAGCGCTCCAGCGGTGTGAGCTTTTGCTCTTCCCACTGGACGATATATCGTTTCTTATTGCGGGAATTGATCGCCGACACGATCGCCTTCGGGGGTATCTCTTTGCTGCAGCATTTTGCTGGGAACATCTCTGGGTTGTCCAATACCGTGGTTGCCATTCGGCGCATGCAGCAGGTGCAGTATTTATGGCCGCAGGGGGTTGTTAGCATCTTGTTGGTTTGGAACTTCTCGAGACATCCTGTGCATCTGTTGGCTGTCAATATGCCTAGAACACTGGCTGTTCGTCAAATCTGAACTCTACTCACAGGCCTACTTCATTGTTAGCCTTCTTGAATACCCTTTCTAGATAATTCAAGATCTTTTGGATGGGCGAGGACCTAATTGGCATATTGCCGTCACTCTGTAAAGACTGTGGTTGGGGTAATATTGGGCTCGTAGAGAGAGGGAGGATGCGTAGCATGAAATAGGCTCTAGGGCCAGAACACATCCTTATGTATTTCTTTCAAGCTGTCTTGGAAGCTATTGTTTACCTGGCCATGGGTGAACAAACACTATTTCCTGCCTTGTCCCTGACAATGTCCACGGTTAATCTTGGGATGACGGCTACATCGTGTTGCCTCTGGTTGTCAACTTGACGAAACGGGTTCGACGAGATTAGACTATCTTGAAGATATCTCTTCTTTTGTAATTTGCAAAATGATGAAGTCCATACTTACACATCCTGTCTTATGGGGATGGGAGTTAGAGATAAAAATAGAGACAGGCGCAGGTCCATGGATTTACGAGTTTCCTGTAGACGAACCCCTCTTAAGCCTGAATGAGAACGAATAACCCCCTCGTCATATGAGGAGTACAGTGTCCTAGCCTTGATATTGCTCGATTAATGCGAAATCTCGCACTCATATTGACCAAATACCGATACTGAAAACTAGGGTATCACTAATGCTATAAATGCTGTCGATCTTGGCCTCCATAAACTCCGATGATACTTGCTCCCACGAAAACTGCCCATGCGGGTGAAACATTATATAAGGCCAGCAAAACGACGAACGGCCCATCCTGATCCATACTCTTGGTATTCTTGGCGAGTGATGGCTACTTTGCCAAGTTCCTCTCTGTTCCCAGCGAAGCGAGTACCACCCAGCCAGGTTGAGTGAAGAGGACTATTGTGAATGTTAGTATTCTGAGGATGAGACAAATGTATCCATGGGTGGTCACTTACTCCTTGGCCCGGCGTACTCTCACAACACATTCGGAAGAAGCAATTTGCCGCAACTGGGTCTCTCTGTGGAAATCAAGTGTGTCAGTAGGTTTCACTGGAATAGCTTTCGAACAACCTACAATCTTTCCATGAAACCCGGAATCAAAGCATTTCCTCCGACAACCAAAACATTCGCCAAGAATGCCGAGTGCAGGCCGGTAGGCAGGGCCGACAAGCTTTGAAGAATCATATCAGGTATTCCGGCCGACTGCATGCCGATATCGCCTGGCGTGAACAGAAGCTCTGGGACAGCAAAGCGCTCATTGCCCAGCACCAACACATCTTCTGACAGTACTTCAGCGCTCAGACCCGAAAGCGCTCCCTTCTTCTTTTTAGCGTGTAGAAGTGGATCATGGTTTCGAGTGAAGCCCTTGTTGCTTGCGTTCGGAAGCACGTAGTCGACCACAGTTCCCTCTTCGAGGCTAGTCTGGCGTTTCCGGCCAACTTTCCATGTTTTCTCCAAATCGCCCGCGAAATCGTTGCTCACATAACAGACCGCCTCTTTGACTTGATTCATGATATATGTTTCATCCACCATGTTATATTGTCGCATTGAAACAATCTCCTTCAGGTAGTTCGTAAGGTGCTTGCCTCCGAGATCGAGTCTTCGGACTCCGCGTTGAAGTGCTTGGCCCTTGTAAACCGGTGTCACTGTGGTGTGCGAGTATCCGGAATCGACGACCAGTAAGCAATCCGCGGGCAGGACAGATGCGTCAGATGTATTGGAGAGAGGATCGCCGAATAGTGAATGAATTTCGTTCCATGCATTGAGTGTTGGGCCTTCAAACGACTTCAAGTCAGTACGATATCATACCCGCCTCATAGCCTCAGAATAACGTACCCAAGCATCTCGCATACCCTCCAAATCCCCATTCCTCCATTATCATTTCATCCGTATTCCGTTGTAGAACGGGCAACGCATTCGGCGCCTCTGTGAAAATAAGGGTCGTGTCCTCTGGATCGGCGACGTGATAGCTCTTGTTCCGGGCTGTGGGCTTCCCATCAAAGAAAGACTGGTCCCAGATCTCTCTCTCAGCTTCCCAGTTCACAACATATCCTTTCTCCACCGGGCGCCGGAACATCGCCTCATTCCAGTCGGTGACGGTCTCTAACTGCGCGCCAATGACGATCTTATTATCTCGGGTCTTCACAAGAGCATTGGGTATCGAGGAGCAGGCAGAAATGGCTTCTTCAGAGGTAGAGGCCTGAGTAGCGTAGCCGGCTTTGATCATATACGCGCCATTGTCGATGATGAAGGTCTTGTCGGGCAGGTACCGCGACGTCTCCACGGGCTGTGTGGGTGTTGCCGGCGTCTTTGGAGCGGCGCGAGCCTTTGCTGTTCCCATCGTGGCTGTCTTTGATGAACAAGAGCTTGGATTGTTAGAAGCTGGGATGCAATGATGAAGCTGTTTGTCTTGTTTGATAACTAACTATCAAAAATAATGATTAGGTAATCTGATATTTTTACGAAAGAGCGGGCCTGGGCCTGACACCTGCGCAATTGTTATTGTGTTTGCTTGTATAAAATTGTCATCTTTCAGACAATTATCAGATGTTCCTAACACCTTTCAAGCTCTGCTACTGCGGAAGAGCTATCTAATATTAGTTCTTTGCAGTTTATATGAGCTTTAGTTCAAACTTCATACCTTGGACAAATCATTGCATGTTTCTGACCCTCACATTGCAGGGCTTTGATAATTTGAATGATGATTTATGTGGATTCAAATTTCACAGATGAGAACGATTCAAGTGTAGTTTGCTCTGACCCTGTGTTCTTCTTCTACTTATCATAGCCAAAACAATTGACTACGAACTGTGATATATAACAAGTGGGAAAAGCGTTGACACAAGCAACAAAACAATTGAGGACCATCAGAGGACTCAGAGAAGTTATTAGCATCAACTTAATCACCGTAGAATAACCAGTCAATCCAATAAACCATTCTGGCGACCTTTGACATAAAACCAAAATTCCAGGTGACCCCGCAGAGCCCTAATCAGCCCCGCGATCATTATCAGGCCCAACCGCCCAAATTTTTTCTCTACTACACTGCCACCAAGAACACGCCCCTGGCCAGCTGCCGACCCTCACAATGTCGAAAGAACTATCCCCGGTAGTCGACACAACCCTAGCCCTCATCGGCCAATTCCAAACAGCCCTCACAACACCCCCGCCAGCCGCAACCGAAGCCGCGAAAGATGCCGAAGCTTTGCCCCTCCTGGCAGCCTCAGCCAGCGCGCTCAAAGCCCAGACCACAAAACTCTCTTTGTTAGCCGTCAACTCGCCCTTCACGCATTCCGCAGTCGCAACCGTCCTCCGCGAGGTCAATGAGCATGTGCTTCCGTCGCTCGTCACCGCTGCACTACTTGTTACACCGGCGCAATACACGAAGGCGTTCCACTCCGAGGTCTTGGTCCTTGTCAAGACCACCCTGACGGAACTTATTGCATTGATTCAGGAAGTCAAGCGCGTCGGTGCCAAGAAGGATCAGGAAAAGAAGGATAATGGGAAGGAGAGCGATTTGACCAAGTCCGAGAAGGACGCTGTCATGCTCGCTACGGGTCGTGTATGGGATGCCTGTGATGCTACAGCCGATGTCGCGAACAAGGGCGTTGTTGGGTTCGTTATGCGTCGCGTTGAGCAATGGAGGGATCTTGTTCGTGATGCGGTTGAGGAGATCGAGGATTGGGACCCCGAAGAAGATGGCGATGACTTCTTCGATGAGCTTCTGGATGAGGAGGATAAGGGCGCGGATGACGAGGAAGACTCGGACGATGAAGATGATAAGGAAGAGACCGCTGCCATGCAGGAACACAAGAAATCGACCATTCGGTTCCTCAAGCCTATTGCTCAAGTCTACCCGGCTATCATTAACAGCCGATTGAAGAACGCCGGAAATGCGCCATTGACATCTTCCTCTGGTGTCAAGAAGCTCGAGTCATTGATGCTCAACTTGCAAGCGATCCCTGACGATGTCGATGAGGCAGCTGGTGCATTGTACGAGGCCAGTTTTGAAAAGTCTGCTCAATATCTGCAGAAGACGAAGAAAAATGCCACGCAAGCAGTGCAATTGGTCGCGGCACCCTGGGTAGCTGTGGATTCCAAGGACGACACCCCGGCAGATAAGTTTGCTACATGGTCGAAGACGTGGCTCAAGGTGATCGACGAAGTCAGCAAGTCAATTGACGAAAACTGAATTAATTTGCCTGTCACAAAGCTGTAAAGAAGCTGATGATGAGATGACAAAAGCCCGAGAAAAGCATAGACAGCGATATTATGTATATGTACATAGAACAAACATGGTGATATTATACATGCCACTTTAAATCATGGCTTCCAACTAGATCCCTCGGACCTAAAACTCCTCCTCGGAGGCTTCATGTTCTTTTTCCCACTCCGGTAGATCACTAGTGGGAATGCGCTCGCGCAAGAACTCCAAGATTGCATCGGTTCCTTTAGCAACTACCTGCCAGCGAGGTACCCGGAATCGATTGCCAGCGACCTCGAAGCGCCTCAAAGCTGATCCAGTGCCCCAATTCTGAGGGGAGCGTTCGGCAGCTAGGAGACCAATCTTTGGCGGAAGAGAGTCAATGTCGTTGTTGCTTAGCTCCAAGACCTGCAAGCCCTGTGCAGCTTCAAAGTCCAGGCTAGCGATCTGGTTGTCGGAGGCCACAAGCGTCTTGAGCTCCGGGTAAGTCTGTCTCAGATGGGGAAGAGGTCCCTTTAAACGATTATGCGATATATCCAAGAATGTCAAAGATGGGGCTATCAAGTTAGTCAAGAGAGGCTCCCAGCATGTCAATCTGGCCGCATTCAGAGTCAACGATTGAAGCTTTGGCAACTCCAGTCGAGAAGTCAAAAACTCAGCGCCATCCAAGGGATTGTGGGAGAGATCAAGTTCAACCAGACCCTGCGCGAGCATTTCAATTGCAGCAACTGGGAAGCAAGTGAATTCATTGTGTTGTAGATAGAGAGACCGAATTTCTTGTGAAGCAATCATCTCTAGTTGTTCCACTTTCAGTTCGGTCATGTCAGCATAGGACTTGTCAAGAGTACCACCGGATTTGATCTGCCAGCTACCGTCGAGCGCGGGGTTCTCAAGTGCTAGGGTGAACTGGGTGGCCACTGAGCCCTCGTCGTCAGTGTCTTGGGGATCAGGGTCACAACGACTCCGCAAGTCTCGTTTGATGTCTTCTGTGTCCATATTCAGGAGCCTACGCTCACGAAGTGGGTTGTTGGAAATCCGCAAAGACGTTAGGCTTTCCATGAATGCCAATTTATCATCCAAGCGTGAGAGATTATTTCCTGTAAAATCGGCTTTCTTGATGCTCTTGAGGATCACAAACCCTTGTGGGAGCTCTGCAATCTTGTTTTCTTCCGCAGATAGCGTCAATAATGACTGCCAAGAAGACATACATGGGAGATGGGTGATCCGATTGACACCGATCAAAAGAGTATGTAAGCTAGGGAGCTCGAGTGCATCATTCTCAGAAAAGACCACCACGGCATTGTTGGCAATATTCAGTGATTGCAATGTCTCCAAGCTATTTACCGATGCTGGAATCAAGGTGCCTTCCAGTTTATTTTTCTGCGCATTGAGTGTTTTGAGGGGCATTTTGCTGAGTACCTCGAATGGCAAAGAAGTGAATTTGTTTTCACTGACATCCAACGTCCTTAAAGACTTCAATCCAACGAGCTCATCTGGGAGCTTTGTCAGGGTATTGCCACGAAGATCCAAAAACTCCAAGTTTTGAAGTTGGCCAAGAGCAGCAGTCAGCTCCCCCTGCAATTGGTTATTCGCAAGTTTCAGGTCGGTCAAAGACTTGATTTCTGTAATAACCTCAATCTTGGTCATATCCAATGAGTTATTCGACAGGTTGAGAGTACGTAGGTTTTGCAAACGTCGAAGGCCCATTGGGAGCGACTTGAGAATATTCCCATGAAGATCCAAGCTTTCAATGCCCCCAAATTGAAGTCCACGATCATCGCTCTCAGGATCAAACTCATCGGGATCCATGTCGGGGAAAGTCGCATCTGAGATCTGTTCCAGCTCATTGTCCGCGGCATTGAACTTGACAAGATCGACGTTCTCAAACCAGTTTGCGGAGTTCTCCGGGTCATAGTCGTACATTGTCAGGACCTCTTGTGGGATCTCCGTTAAAGCAAAGGCTGCGATGTTTAATTGGCCGGTCGCCCTCGCTGTCTGCACACGCTTTCGCATGACCAAAGAGTTAGATCCCTTGGGGAGTTGATTGAATGGATCTTCATCGTCAGCACCCGCCCATGAGTCGAGCGGCGCATCAACAGGCATGGCCTGTGAGGTCTGCTTTTGAGGGTCTTCCCTCTTCTCTCCAGCTGCCATCGCTTTGCGGGCAGCTTTTGCCCTTGCGATGGTTTCCCGTAACGTGCTGGAGGATTTGGAAACCTTTCTGGCTTCAACTTCTGCTTGTTGCTCCGGTGACAGCTCATCGGTCACAGAAGAAGCAGATACATATCTTGATCCTGTCGAGGGGGAGCGTAATGTGGAAGACTGCTCTGTTTGGGGTTTCCGGGTTTTCTTCACCTGAAGTGGTCTTTCTGGTGGACCCATGTTTGTTTTGACAGACTTTGCAGTGGCCTTGCCCGATGATGGGCGGATGAATGACGATTTTGATGCATCTTTGTTCCCAATCGGTCTTTCGGGCAGGGTTTTTTTGGGCGGCGAAGTGACACCCGAGTGTACACCGTCTCCAGGTGCAATACTATATCTTGGAGATGGTCGCTTCAACCTTGATGGGCTTACGCTATCCTCTGACGCACGAGCTGGAGAAAGAGACGAAGCCGCCGATTGGCGAGCTTTTGAGGGGAGGCGGAGCTGGGAAACAGGCTGCATATGTAGGTCATTGATAGATGGCGCGCAGGAGGATGACCTTGATGGCGACCTTGAAACACTCGACACGTTAGACGGGGCACGCGACGGAGATCGTACAGGGCTGGCGCTATTGAAAAAACTGGACTGTCTGCGAATTGAAGCCGGTGACGGTGGGATTTGCGCTAACGTTTCAAGTGTACGCTCGGACAAAGAAGGGCGTACTCCAGGACGACCGCGTGCCTCTTGTGTCGATATGACGGATGCAGTGTCATCGTCACCAGCAATCGAGCTCATTTCTTCCGAAATTTGTGTATCGCCTTCCCCAACTTCGGTCTCGTCTTGCTTGGGTGTTGGGATGGGATCATCTTGCGCCTTCGGTGGTGACAGGTGGCGCGCCAATGGTTTCTTTACAAGCGTATCATAGGAAGGTCTTCGCAGCCTCTTTTCGTTCAGGCCAGGATCAGCTCGCAGTCTCTCTCGAGAAGGGGACGGTTTGATTGATTTCGATGCGGTAGCTGTGGGTAAAGGCAATCTGGAGACAAGTCGTGGAATACCGCTCGCGGGCCGTGGAATACCACTCGCAGGGCGCGTCGATGTCTTTGATTGCCCTTCCATATCGTTGTCCCAATTCTTGTCGTTGGTGTTTGATCAGGGAGGTAGCTGCACGTCAAGAACTCCGGACGCGCATGTCCGACGATAAGGAGCGGGACAAAGAATGTGGAGGGCGGAGAATAGGCGCAGTTGAAGCTGTATTCCTGTCAAAGTCGTGGTCTTTGGTGCAAAGGAATGAAGGACCAGAGATCTAGAACTGTTCCGGACCAAGTGGAATGTTTACATTGCAAGGTCTCACAATCGCGCTCTTAGGAGCCTCAGGCATCAGCTTATCTGATCCCAATCTGTGAACTGTCATGCCTCAAGTTAGGAACCCCAGATGACAGATCTCAGGCTTACTGCATTATATCTTGCTTTCAAAAACAAAAACAAAAACAAAAAGAGCTGTTCGACTGTTTTACTCTGTCCAATGATGGAGTTTACCTAAGTTGCTCACTGCAAGTTTTTTCCAAGGCGATAGTTGCGCTCTTCCGTCGGATATATACATCAAAGGTCATGGTTACGTGGCAAACAATTATTCGGAGAATTGCTCAAAGGATTCATGTCTCGGACTCAGAACTTCATTGAAAAGTAGCAGTGATTCAATGCTACGGAGTAATTTCTATTATCTCTTCGATCTAGGTGAGACTCATGGATTTTACCCCTTGCTATTCGCGTTGAACATGGCTGGAAGCATACGGTCAACTACATTCATGAATCAATGTACACACGAGAGTCAAGGCGATTTCGTCCCTTGTATTCCGTACAGTCCTCCCGTTCCACATATAGCTTGATTGCTTTGCCTTGCTAGTATATTTTTTGGGTATAATATCAGTCAATCCAACTTGTTACGTGGTACAGCGCACAACGCATGTGAGAGTTCCACACCGAAACACTTACCATGGCCTTGATTTTATGTTTCAGAATGACTAGAGTTGGTCGATCATGATCCCCGATAAACAAAGCGTCTAGATCACAACACCCACTTGTGTATAGCGATCTCAACCAAGCTTATCGGTTGCCTGCCCAACCCCCCAGCGCTTGTCCGGTCGCGGGTGTTTACTTGCCCTGAGCGTCCCGTGATCGCCAGACTAACCCAGATAGGCTTAGTCAAAGGGTGTTCTGGACTCTGAGTGGTTCATATTCTTAGATAATTGACCGGGGCTGGGACACGGGCTAACCCAAAGCGGGTACCTTCAGAGTCCCCCGTTCCCAGCCTCCCAGCCCCTCCCAATAATGCAAGCTGGAGTAACCTCTTCCTCTTAAGCTCTCCCTGGACACCATTATTCTCCCTTCTTTCATCCTCCTCCAACCACTCCAAGTCATTGTTTACTGAAGCCAAGAATTCTCTCCGATCTCCGATCTCCTGATTTGGTTCCTTAGGCAACATATCTGGTCTGAGCATCGGTACAATCAACTTAGCCCAAGCTTCGGCTGCTACTAGTCTCCGGTATGTGCCTTCTATTAGGTCGCTTTGTACTATCTCTCTGAAATATCAATGCTAATAAGATGGAGTTAGCGTGAGGACCCGTTCCCCACACTTGCCCCCTCGTGGTCTCATCAATTGAGATACATACCAACATCATCATAACAACACTTGACATATACACATCATGTTTCAAAATACGAACTCACAAAGCTCCCTTGGGACACCAACCGACATGGTGCCCTCAACCCCAGTGAGGAGGGCTACATTGTCCCCATCACCAGAGCTTAGCGCTATGACCAAGCGCGCGTCGTTTCAGTCCGATAAGAAGTTCCTCTCACCGCCACCCCTGTCATCATCAGAGATGACTCCCCCACCCTCAACTCAGATCCCAGGGGCCCCTCTTCGTTCCCGCTCACACTCACGCTCTTTGAGTCCTTCTTTGGCAAAACAGTCTGAGTTGGACAAGTCTTTGTGCGATGCCTACGGGGTCTCTGAGAACCTTCCCACTGTTGAGGAAATCGACAATGCTAGCGAGGCCAAACTGCGCACCATTGCCAAAGACCTTCTCGCTGTGGCTCGCGAATCGCGGATGTCTGCGCTGCACTTCAAATTGCAGAATAGCCTGGTTTCCTTTGCAAGCAATGAAGCCGTCAAACGTGCCGAGGTGGAACAACAGCTCGCCAAGCGCGAAGTCGAGATTCTCCAAAGTGCGGAGTACCGCAGTCGCCCCCATCCTGCCGATCCCATCACACCCAAGCACTCTGAGTCTGGCCTGAATTCGGATTATCTGTCGGCTGTCCAGCGCTCTGAAGAACTAGAAGAGCTCAACGCCGTTCTAGACCGAAGACTTCGAAAGGCGAAGCGCGCGATTGATGAAGCTACTAGCCGGTCCATGGATCTGGAGGAGCAGAATTTGATGCTTAAACAGCGCATTGGTGACAACCGCAAGCACTTCTCCCAGATCCTCACCTACGGCAGCATGTCGCCGGCTACTCAAAATGACCTTCATGCTATCTGCCACGGTGAACATACAGATGGCTTGGCTGCTCTTCTCTATGCCGACAAACTCACCAACCAAACACATGCTTATGGGGCACACTCTTCAACCTCTGTACCTGTTACTCCGAACCACTCCAAGAGTGATTACCGCACACCGATCGGTCACCCAAAGGAGGATCATTATGACAGTGACAGCACCGTATCTCTCTCGGCCTCCGAGGCCGCGGAAGAGCAATTTGGCCCTCCACCTCATATGCGCACTGCTGTTCCCAAGAGTAGCACATTGCTGCAGACAAAGTTGTTCGGTCAAGTGCAGAAACCCGGCGTGGATCGATCTTACTCTGGGAAACGCAAGGCAGACAGTGATGTGAACACCGCGACTGCGAAAAAGTCCAGGACCACTGATGGTGTTGGCCTGGGCATCAATGCCTAAGCTCACATTCTGTTTCTATACGACCTCGATTTATCAACTTTGATTCGATTCATGACCACCCGCTCCTCTGCTTGTTACGACTATGGAATCTCACGAATGATGAATACACGCCCAATGTGGTCTTTTCAACCTAGCGATTGTTTTTTTGTTCTTTTGTTCTTTGTTTTTGCTTTGATATGAACAGGCCATGTGACAGTGATCCATGGCCTTTTGACATGTGGCGTTATAACTTGGCTTTTCGGCTTGGACATTATGGCTCAGTGTCTCTGTTGCGCTTACCAATTGCGGTTTAAGTGGAATGAAGATATGAATTGAAGCCAACAGGCCATGGGGCTCCGGGATATGAAATTGGGATGGGTACAACCATGTACAATAGGAATAGAGTCTTCACAGACCAATTATGAAATACTTGAAAGCAATACTTTATGGAGTCTATTTGTAGGGCCAATCGAAAGCATCGAATCTCTTATTTAATATGATTTCATTAAGCAATTGCCTTTTTGATAACACACCATCGCAAGCAGAAAAGAAAATAATAAAAAATAAAAAATAACTCTGGCAGATTACCGAATTCGGCTTAGTTAGGGCTCGCTAAGCGAGGCGGTGTGCCAGTCAGCGGGCGGCCACACGAAAAATGGGAACTTCATTTTCTGCCGTGAAGGAGGATCTGACCAGCAACCCTCGACGACCACCACCCGGCTCGATCCCCATCCGTCACCATGGTGCGTTTCCTATCCCTGCTTGAAAGATACAATGAACGATTCGACTCGTGCGATTAAGAGGAATCTATGGATCGAAATGCGTCCGGAAAGAACGAATGGTTGACTGACCGATTGTGTGTGGGATATATAGGCGATCAAGCACAACAACCAGATTCAGAAGAACCGTGAGTGACCCGTCGCTTTGCACCTCCATATGGTCGCTTCAATACAGAAAATTTGGGTGTTCAAATTTGAAGGAACGGTGATTAACGAATTCTTGATTAGACTTCCACAAGGACTGGCAGCGTCGTGTGCGTGTGCACTTCGACCAGGTACGACTCTCCAACATTCCCCCGACTAGCGAAATTTATCCCGAACGATACCGCAAGCGACTTGAAATCGAGGGAGAAAATTTTTGCGCAGGATACGAATTTGGCCGACTAACATGAATCGTACAGCCCGGCCGGAAGCACCGTCGTCGTGAGGCCCGCATCGCCAAGGCGGCCGCTGTTGCTCCTCGTCCCGTCGACAAGCTGCGCCCCGTCGTCCGGTGCCCCACCATCAAGTACAACCGCCGTGTTCGTGCCGGTCGTGGTTTCACCCTCGCTGAGCTGAAGGTAAATTGAGCCGCAACCGAAGTGTGGAAGCACTATGGAAAACCAAAACAGCATACTGATTGAAATTTTTTTTTCGCTTTACAGGAAGCTGGTATCCCCAAGAAGCTTGCTCCTACCGTCGGTATCTCCGTTGACCACCGCCGCACCAACTACTCTAAGGAGTCCCTGGTTGCCAATGTCGCCCGTCTCCAGGACTACAAGGCCCGCCTGATCCTCTTCCCCCGCAAGAGCGGTCAGTTCAAGAAGCTCGACTCCTCCGCTGAGGACGTCAAGGCCGTCAAGGCCACCGTCGCTGAGGGCAAGCGTGACGGCATCGCCACCCGTGTTGAGGCCACCTTCCCCATCACCAACCCCACCGTTGCCGAGGCCATCACTGAGGTCAAGCGCGACTCCCTTCCCAAGGGTGAGGAGGCTGCCTACCGCCGTCTCCGTGAGGCCCGCGCCGAGGCCCGCTACCGCGGCATGCGCGAGAAGCGTGCCAAGGCCAAGGCTGAGGACGAGGCCAATGCCAAGAAATAAATGTGTTAATTCCCTGCTCGTGCTGATGATGATGATCGGGTCGGTTTTCGAATTGGGGATTAGTGTACTGTGGCATGGCGTTGCGCCTCTTCCTTGATTCCCTCTCTCCCTCCCAAACTTTTACTCCTTTTTGTCTCTAAAAGAAAGAACTCGGAAGATCTCTCGAAATTCAAAACCGCCCAATTTTCTCAAAAGTGGCTTTACGCCTGTACATTCCGTACTCGAGGCTGTCAAGCTGGTAGTTCGGACATCTTGTTCCAAGCTCCCAGCAACGACAAGCTGGGTGGAAGCTCTTTGTAGTGGTTCATTTCACCGAATACTTTGTAGCTCCGCTGTGGATCTAGATGCAAAAAAAGTTGTGTTCGAGAGTTACTAGTCAAATGGGATCGACAAGATATCTTTACATCAATTTTCCAAAGTTTCTTAACATATACATAAACATTCTCCAGACTTAACGTACTTAAGTTGCTCGCGAACATAGGGACATTTGATGTCGTTATCGTTTGGCCTGATCTCTTAAGAGAAGAATTATTAAACTTGCAGCTTGAGGCTCTGCTAGGGTATCTTCCAAGATCTCTGCTAAATGCTAAATAACCACTTCAACGCCGATGCTGACAATTATGACACATTAAATACCACCAAACAAAGCACCAAGGGCACCTTCAGTCGCTCTAACAATCGCATCAACATGGATCCCACCCTCCACACCCCTAATGTTCAAAGCACCATCCTCACGCAACAACGCATAGAAAAGCTTCTTCGTCTCCTGGTCAATCTTCTTATCTGATCTAGGAATCGACACACTGATCTCAGGCCGTAATTGAGGCTCTCCAGTCCATTCATCCATAACCAATGTATTAGACAGAAGCACTTGAGGGCTGGAGTCAGAAGATTTGGGTTTAATGGTCATGGTACTCCTGTCCAGATGTGGAATCAATCTGCGTAGCTCAGAGATCGTAATAACACCATTCTGGCTTTCAGTTGGATTCTTTTTGCTCTGTGAAGCCCGAGGCCCGTATTTCTGGTCGATACGCGCCCACAGTTGGGCACGAGCAATTGCTGATTCCCAGTACCGATTGATGCCCCAGCATAGGGTAGCCACATCGAGTTTCAGGAGGGGGTTCTCTAATCGTGTGTCGATCCATCGGCGGAGTGCCTCGGGAGTTTTTCTTTTCTTGCTGTCGATGCCAGTGGGTACCGATAGCGAAGTCAAAGACTGGGTTTCGGGGTCTGTTTCGTACACAACAGTCACATTGTATACACTTGCAGGGAATGGAGACGGGGGCGAAAATGTCAGGGTATGTGTTTCTGACAGTCCCTCCTTATGTGAGGATCGGGTTGTATGGGTTTTGAGGGTCAAGGGTGCGAATGCTGTCAGATATGGCAGTGATTGAGAGGCTTCTTGCAGGGCGAATGGGTTTGTTGGTAATGGTGATGTCTGGCGCTTTGGGCGAGGAATATTGGCGGAGAACGGAAGTAGAGTTGCAAGGAGTGATGACATTGATTTAGGCGCCGTCTGAGGCGTGGGAACACTTGTCCGATTTGCCTCTTCGGATGTGAGTATAGATCTAGAGATGTTAGCGATGCTCACTCCCACGTCGCTTTTTTGAACTAACAGAAATGTATCGAGTCCTCTGGTGTCGGAGTTCAGTTCAGTGTTGGATTCGATCTTCTTTGCCCAGGTTTCTAATTCTTCAACTTCCTTTCTCAGACGTCGCAGCTCCGCGGCGCTTTTCTCGCGTGCGTTGCGTTTCTCTCGGACAGCTGCTGAAAATCCACCCAGGTCTGAGGCCATCTCCGAATCCTCCGACGGGGGCGATTGAAAGTTGACTGTCTTCAGAGGACTTTCGTACAATGCATTGGCAGTTCGTCGTTTGGCTCGTTTCTCCTGTCGCATACTAGGACTACTGCTCAACATCGCTCTCGATCGATCTGGTCCCTTTTCTAAGCCCAATTGCGTTGGTGTTGGTGGAAGATCGGGTTCAAGAATATCTTCATCCATAAAACTAGGGTCCGGCCCCATATCCATGTCTGCTTCTCGTGTAGCGCTGCCCAACTCCAATGCCAATTGACCCTCCGGGGTGTTCGACTCGGGTCTTTGTGGTTGTGCAATTGGGGACCCAAACACTAGGTCTCCCGGGAGAATCCTCTTGGAGATCCTGCGCGGGGGTTTTGAAAACGCTTGGATGTTACTTGGGCGTCTGTTGGGAGAGCTATCGGGCGCCTGGGAGCCCTGAGGGCGGGTAAGGGGACTGGCTGAGGCATTGAGTGAGGGTCGGAGGGCTTTGCGATCGCGAAGGCCAAATTTTCGAGGGTCTTGCTGCTCGGTGCCTTTGCTTGGTGATCGTCGGATAGGAGATCTGCTGAGCGCACGATCTAATACCTCGGGATGTGATCGTGCAAGGCTTGCCCTAGTTGGAGGTTGGAAGGACGGTCGCCTCGTCCGATGTGAGTCATTTTGAGGAAGCTCTGGGGCTGGAGATATGCCTGTAGTTTCGCTAGTTTTTCGTCTCTTTGCTGGAGAATCCATTGTCGCGTGGGGTGTCCGTCGCATCTGGCGCGCAGATGATGAAGATAAACAATCGTAGTTATTTGCTCTGTTTGCACTATGACATAATCTCCCCTCGTCATTGAAGAACCTCTTCGGGGCTTCCAAGGTCGTCCTTTCTCCGGCTCATACCATGGAGTGTCTCTCGACAAGCACCAGACACTCACTGCGGAGGTCTGGATCTCAACTTCGCACCTTCCTTGTCAGATCGCACCCTTCATTCGCCTCGTACCGACAATATGCACTGGTTCCGACCCCCCGGCGCATGAACGGACATGGCCAATCCGATCATTCCGACGCCTCCAACACACCAGCCTCCGTGGAAGAAATCGCAGGCCACTCTCAAGTCCATCCTCTTTCAGGATATTATTCATTGATCCTGAAATCAGACTCACCGTATCGTGATCGTGCGCCAACGTCGCGACCGTCGCCCGTTCGGCCCGAGGCCAAGCCAACGTCGGCATCAACCGTCGAACCCCAAACACCTCAAGAAAAAATGGCGATCGTATTTGGTACCCGTCTCGCTGGTCCAGGCCGATCCTCGAGGTACAACCCTGGTGAAGCACCGGAGTCAACATGGAAGACTATCAACGGCGTTGCCATTCCTCCGCAACCCGAGGAACCAGACAATTGCTGCATGAGTGGCTGTGTACACTGTGTCTGGGATGATTTCCGAGATGAGATGGAAGACTGGGCATCCAGAGTCACAACCGCGAAAGCCAAGGGTGGTCCTGAGAAGGGGACGAAGGACATGCGCTCAGAGCCCAGAGCCGAAGTCCGCTCGGCTAGTGTCAGCATGGATGACGATGGTGGTGGTAGCGAGGCAAATTGGACTCTGCCAAGTCAAGACACTGATTTGTTTGCCAATGTTCCCGTTGGTATCCGGGAATTCATGAAAACAGAGAAAAGGTTGCGGGTCAAGCATCAGAAGGAGGCTACGGCGTGAGGCTTGGTTTTTCTGCATTTTGTTGATTTTTATACCCTGTGTTGTACTACATTGGCACAAACTGGGGGATTGTGTCTAGAGCGCATCAGACATATATGGGATTTAGATAGACTGTACATATGAACTACAAATGATGCCACGACCTTCTGAACTACTTAATTAGAAAAGACTAGGCTCTCTTAAGAAACTTTGCTTTGTATAGTCTGTTTAAAGACATTGAACTTATGCATTGTTCGAGATCTTGCTATCTAAACTGATATCTCACTAAGCTGAAGAAGAATCTGTGTCATAGTCAGCTTTACTGTCATCTCATCCCACTGGTTTAAGTATAATCCATACCTTTTCGATATATTTGACCCCAATGAGAATGCCGTCGTCATCCTCAAACTCGCTCTCATCTCCAAAATCTTCATTGGTCTCATCCATGCAAGACAAACAGTTTACTACTACCTTTGTGTACTTCTCGCCCATTTTGATCGGCAATTTCTCCCTCGCTAATGCTATATATTGATCCTTAAGCAGGTCCTTCTCAGCCGAAAGGTGTGTTTGCTTCTCACTGCTCACGAAAGACTCCCATAGCCCAATCTCAAGGAGACACACCCCAAGACTATAAATGTCATGCTGCATTATATAGTCCACATCGGGGCTAATTCCCTGTCGATCCGGGTGCTGGTAGATATCTTCCTCCCGGGCTAAATTGCCCAGGCGTAATGTTTTGCTGTCCGCCATGCGAAATGCTTTGAAGCCTAGCAGAAACAATGGACCCAGTCGTGATGCTCGCTCATTGCTTTGGAAAATTAATATCGTTTCCGGACGCACATTTTTGTGGACAAAATCAAGGACATGAATGTAGTTAATCGACGTGGCAAGATGTTTAGCAAGGTTCATTTTGTCGTTAAGAGGACATTCCACTTTGGAAAGCAGGTGGCTTCGAAGGCTTTGGGGGCGAGAGCACTCCTTAGGCATGTTGAAAATGAAGTCATATGAGAGAATCTGCTTTCTGCTCTGGTCTTTTGTTCGTACCACGCCATGACATCTAAGAAGATGAAACGCATTTGCGTCAACTTGCTGAAGCCTCGCGGCTAAATGTCGAATATGCTTAGCAAATGTCGCAGCATCTTTCCGGGTAGAGCAATCTGCAGAATCCAATATGAATGTACCCGAGTCTGCGATCTTGATGACCTGCAAGGTCGAATGTCGGATGTCGGAACGTGTAGCTGATTTCAGCTTGCTTTCTGAAAGAAAGATTGAAGTTGCCTGCTGTGGCTCTGCCCTCAATGAATCTCGGACATTTCTAGCAACAGAGAGGTTCTCAGTTCCAGGAGATTCCACCAACTCGGTGTCAATGGTATCATTCGCCATCCGAAGAACCAGAAACCATGTCGTGTCAAAGTCTTTTTGCCATGCTTGAAGGTCTCCAATGGCTTCCTGGAGGGACTCCTTTACCCACAAAGCGTATTTTGCTGCCTTTCGCTTGCTTAGGAGGCCATTGCCATTCCGCACACCATGTTTTTCAAGTCTGCTGATTTGCAACGCAGCAGCCTCGAGTTTTCTTTGAAGAACTAAGGTAAAGCGGTTTTGGAGGTTCTGATAGTCCTTGTCCAGACTCTTCCAGATACGCTTGAGGAAGGCAAGCTGTTGCGAAATCTTTGCCCATGTAGCTTCAATAACAAGCCTTCGCTCTTCAATCTCATTTTTTGCATCGTGGAAAGCTTTGTATTTTTCAATTACGATATTTCCGTATCTGCAGTAAAAAATACTTAGTGAAGGCTACATGTCCGCACTGAGCCAACAATATACCTCAAACAGATGTCTACTGTACCAATGATAGCAAGGCCGAGTTCCACACCACTCATTATGGACCTTTGGTGATTCGACAAACCGTGACTTAGGATAGGAACAGAAGAAAATCGAAATAGAGGATTCGGGATTTGCGGACACCTCAGACCCCCCAATCAGCTCACTCCACCCCTGTAGCCGCTTATGGCGGGGTTAATAGTCTCCCATTTTGCCTAACGAAGTGACTCGTATAGGTACCTGATAGAGAATTGGGGGCTGGACTCAGCCGCAATGTGGAAGGCATTTGGAAACTTCTCCTGTCAGAGAATTCCAGGGAACGTGAAACGCCTGTTGGGCGATATAAACCACGATGGCATCTGATCTTGTGAATGATTCAAAGCTATCTGTTCGGTTCTCCGCAAAATACACCCACCATGTCGTTTTTGAATCGAACTCTCGACCTGGGCAGCAGGTCCGACGGCAGCGAAAGGAAGAAAGTTGGGAAAGAGTAGAACACCTTGGGGCAGGTGGCTTTGGGAGTGTTTGGTTGGAGCAGTGCTTGAGGGCCGACAGTCAACCAAAGACTCGTGCTGTGAAAGCCATACCAAAAGTGACTTCCTCACTACAAGTTATCGATTATAAACGCGAATTGGAAACAATAGCGAAATTTTCTCACGTGAAGGTACGGGCACTCTTTCCCGGAAGTCGACTCCACGTCTCGCTGACTATCGATCAGTACGAGGACTTCTTTGTAAAATCCTTTGGGTGGTATGAGGACGCCAAGTGTGCGTACATCGCAATGGAATACTTCGCATTGGGTGATCTTCAACACTACCTAGAAGAGCCATTACCAGAGGGAGAAACCAAGCAGATAACGCATCAACTTCTGGAAGGTCTTGAACAGTTGCATATGAATGGGTATGCCCACCGAGATCTGAAACCAGCAGTGAGTATTTCCTAATTATAGTCGCCAAAGGAGATACTTACGAGACAAGAACATATTTGTAGTCCAGACAAGCCCAGACTGGTGGGTTAAGATCGGCGACTTTGGAATCAGCAAAAGAGTCAATGATGGGCGAACATCTTTCCGAACGGAGATTGGTACGCCTGGCTTTATCGCCCCTGAGGTTCTTGACAAGGAGGGATCAGATGCTCCGTATACTGCAAAAGTGGATATGTGGTCCCTTGGTGTGTTAGTGCATTATATGATCACGACAAGTCTTCCTTTCAATGATAAGCGCAAATTACGGCACTATGCACGAAACGGAAACTTCCCTTCCATGTATTTGGCCTCTCGCAGTGCCAGCCAAGAATGCCACGACTTCGTTACAAATGGATTGATGACTCCAACAGCTGGCAGCCGACTATCCGCAACTGATGCATTGCAACATCGATGGCTGAGAGGTCTATATGCGTCCAGTCCTATCAGAGAAACAAAGGAACTCAATGTGACACAACATGGACTAACCGCACATCATACACATGGAAGGGGATATATCTCCAGCCAACTACCTGCAACCCTGGGGTTCACAGATGCCTCTGCAAGCTGGGGTGACCCCACTGGGACAGAACGTCAACTTCCAGTACGCATCAAACATGAGGCCACACATGGGTCACAGGTCAAGTTGACAGACATACAGCAGTCCAGATCCACCTCAGAGGTTTCGATCTCCTATCGACCAAGCGACCTGCACACATTGCATGACAAAGGAGTGTCATTAATGGACCAAAAGAACTACTCGGATGCTCAGAAAATGCTGCAGCAGGCATTTGAGCTGCGCAGGAATGTTCTTGGTATCCATCACGAAGACACGCTCACTTCTCTTGGTGCGTTAGGCAATGCTCTTTGTGCCCAAAAACAGTACATTGAAGCCGAAGCAGCATACCGACAGGCTTGGGAGGGGCGTAAAGAAGCACTAGGAGCATACCATGAGGATACACTCGATTCTCTTGATGATATTGGCCAGGCTCTTAAGCTTCAGGGAAGATATTCAGAAGCTGAAACAGCATATATCCAGGCTTGGGAAGGACGCAAAGATGTGCTTGGAGCAGACCATGATCATACACTCTATACACTGTTTTCCCTAGGTGGGACCTATTTGCTCGCAGGCAAGGGCGCGGAGGCGGAGAGGACATGCCGACAAGTTTGGGAGATGCGTAAGAAGAAATTGGGAGCAGATCATGAAGATACGCTTGACTCTCTCAGCGACCTAAGTCTGGCCCTGAGGTCCCTGGGAAAGAACCCCGAAGCCGAGGCAGTGCACCGACAGGTTTTGGAGGGGCGCAAAAAGACGCTGGGAGCAGACCATGAGGATACCCTTGATTTTCTCAGCAACTTAGGCGATTCTCTTAAGGCCCAGGAAAGGTATTCTGAGGCTGAAGTAACATATCGCCAGGTTTGGAAGAGGCGAAGAGAAACACTTGGAGCAGATCATGAAGACACGCTCGAATCTCTCAGCGACCTAGGCATAGCCCTCGAGTGCCAAAACAAGTACACTGAAGCCGAGGCAGTGCACCGACAGGTTTGGGAGGGGCGCAAAAAGACGCTGGGAGCAGACCATGAGGATACCCTTGATTCTCTCAGCAACTTAGGCGATTCTCTTGAGTTCCAAGACAAGTACATTGAAGCCGAGGCAGTGCACCGACAGGTTTGGGAGGGGCGCAAAAAGACGCTGGGAGCAGACCATGAGGATACCCTTGATTCTCTCAGCAACTTAGGCGATTCTCTTAAGGCCCTGGAAAGGTATTCTGAGGCTGAAGCAACATATCGCCAGGTTTGGAAGATACGCAAAGTAACAATTGGAGCAACTCATAAAGACACAATTAGCTCTCTCCACACCCTTGGCATCCTTCTTGATCTTCAGGGAAAGCCCGCTAAGGCAGAAGGTGCATTCCGGGAAGCCTGGAAAGGGCGCCGAGAAGCGCTTGGAGCCGACGATAGAGACACACTTAGGTCTCTTCAGAATCTTGGTGACTCTCTCTGGTTTCAAAACAAGAGTTCCCAAGCTGAAGCAATTTATCGACAAGCTTGGGAGGCGCGCAAGGAAGCGTTCGGAACCAACGATACCGAGACATTGACGTCTCTTCATCGAATAGGATATGTTCTTTATAGCCAAGACAAGTTTGCCGAAGCTGAAGTAGCCTATCGGCAAGCTTGGGAGGGACGCAAACAAGTGCTTGGAGAAAATCACGAGGACACACTTGATACTCAGGAGTGCCTGCGTCTTAGTCTTCGCCGGAGCTCGCCATTCGGAAAAACACCGGGCAAGTCCAAAAGCAGTCTGCGCAAAAGCATTAAGTCTCTTTGGAGATAATGCATCATCTTCTTCGTAAAACATGCGGTGCCGCTTCCAGCATGCAAATTGTTATCCGTGGCGAACGTGTACATCTCTATCGAGAGGCATGTTGAATGGTTCGGTGATCCTTTTTATATTGCCTTGGAGCTTATGTCACACATCCACCGATTGAACGAAGAGAGGACAAATCCCTTTCTGCTCGACTGTCCATCTTACACATCAGCTTTGTTGGTGACCTGAAAGTGTCGTGGGTTGAATGCCTTATTCTTCTTCTGGGATGTGTCCACGAATCACTGCTTGGTATGGAGCAAAGTGATTTCCCTTAACGTACTTTGTTTTTCTTATCCTACATAAGTCTGATGATCCTTAGACAGTGTAGCTGCTTAATTTGTCTTCTCCGATTAGCTAGAACTTTGTTGACGCAGCAAACCCCGCAATCTCTTGGTATATAAAGAGGGTGCAGAAAAATCAGCGCGCTCAACTATCACTGTTCTGGCGGGGTTACTGTATTAATGCACAGTTCAACTGAGTCCCAATTTTTATGTCACTAGGCGGTTCTTCTGAAAATAGTCGGGCTGCATTACTTTTCATCTCAGCAAGCTGCGAATTCCTTCAAGTCAAACACTACCAAAATCAAAACCGGGAAAATATCCAGCGATTTCTCTGGGCATCTCACATACAAAGTCATTTTCGAAATACAATCAACACTGTCCAATACAGAAGGCATGTCTATTTATAAGTCTCCGAGAGGTGCCCAACGTCAGTCCGGACTAGCTGCCTGCGTCTACACACAATTTTTCTATAGCTGCGATGAATAATAGTGGTATAATGTCCTGCGGAATTTATTTCACCACAGAAAGGGGATACTGGCATTAGCTTGGGAGCTAGTTCATGCAGTGACGTAGCTTCTGCATCTCCTCCCAAGGCTTGATTCTCGGGATAATATATCTCAATCAGCCTCTAGAGAGAAGTCCAGTGATAATAATACCAGAGGGAAGAAAATGCTCCCTGGTCAGGAATCAGCCGCTCGCACTTGCTCTATATTTACAAGCGGACAGAGGTCCATTTTCCTGACAATGACCTATCTATGGCATGCATCAGAATGCTGTACAGAATGCGGGGTCTCAATTCATTAAGGTCGTTATGAACAGATGTCGAGGCATTATTTTTATGACAATGTTACACTTGCAATACCATGAGGTGGAGAAGGAGTGTATAAATATCTCGGAATGTTTGAACATATGGCTTAGAATCGCCCCAACTGTCATGCTCAATAGCCCTGATAATGGCCACTATTCTTGAGTTCACAGCGCTTTCAAGCGCACAAGTCTTCGCAAATATGATTCTTATTCTACTGAAGCTGAGTTTGGTACCGGTGAGTAAATATTGCTCTGTTTCTTTGTGTTATGGGAGTTGTGACTAACGACATCTCTCTCACTAGATCCCAATCTACCTCGGCTGTCGTTTGGTCTACAATATCTACTTCCACCCGCTGTCTAAATATCCCGGTCCAAAGTCTATGGCAGCTACTCGTCTACCTTACATGAGCATGTTATTGAGTAGCCGGTTCGCACAAGAGATCAAAGCCCTCCATGACACATACGGAGATGTAGTTCGCATCGCTCCCGACGAACTCTCGTTCACGGATGGTGAGGCCTGGAAGATAATATACGGTACTCGTGTCGGACATGGTCAAAAAGCCAAAGATTATCGGTTCTATGCACCACCACCTGGAAATGCGTCGAGTATAATTGTGTCTAGCGACGCCGACCATTCCCGTTTTCGACGATTGCTGTCACACGCATTCTCCGATAGCTCGCTGCGCGGTCAAGAACCCATTATCATGAAATATGTCGATCTTCTGATGCAGCGTCTACGTGAGAATATCGAAAATGGCACACAGGCCATCAACATGGAGGCCTGGTATAACTTTACCACTTTTGATATCATTGGAGATCTGGCTTTTGGTGAGCCGTTCGACTGTCTTAAGAACTCGGAGTACCATGAATGGGTATCCATCATTTTCAATGCAGTCAAATACGCTGTTTATAACAACGTATCTCGACGTCTGCCGGGCTTCAATTATCTCCTGCCATATCTTATACCCAAGCATGTTATCACCCGGAGGAACACGCACCTAGCCTTGACCAAGGAAAAGGTCGAAGCACGAATGACCAAGTCCAATCAAAGACCTGATTTCTTCGGCAATATCTTGAAGCATCAAGATACCGAGAGGGGCTTCAGTGTTCCAGAGCTGATTGCCAACGGGAGTACATTGATCATCGCCGGGTCTGAAACAACAGCAACTGTGCTCTCTGGAGTGACATACCTTCTTCTGAAACATCCATGCGTGATGGAAAAGCTCCAGAACGAAATTAGATCAAGATTCACCAGCGAAGCAGAGATAAACTTCGACTCCTGCAATAAACTGGAGTACTGTCCGGCCGTTCTCACAGAAACCCTTCGATTATATCCTCCCGTCGGCGCGGGACTTCCTCGAATTGTAGACGCGCAAGGCGATACGATTGCTGGGAATTGGGTTCCTGGAGGGGTGAGTATAGAATCAACCTCCGAACGAGCCACGCAACACGCTTATATCATATTATAGACAATTGTGTCCATCCCACACTATGCTGCGAGTCGTTCTTCTGCCAACTTCAGGGACCCTGAGCAATTCATTCCAGAGCGCCATTTAGGGGATCCTCGCTTTGCGAATGATAGCAAGTTTGCAATGCAGCCGTTCAGTTTTGGGCCTAGGAACTGCATTGGGCGAAAGTAAGTTCTCAAGCTGTCGTTTTACATACTGCGTGCTATTGAAATGGTATACTAATTGCGTCCTCTTTGATCTAGCCTGGCATATGTCGAAATGCGTGTTATCCTCGCTCGTATGATCTTCAATTTCGATATGGAATTGGATCAACCGGAACAAGACTGGCTGGATCAAGGCTCTTATCTTTTATGGGACAAGCCGCCATTGATGGTAAAACTGAAGCAGAGAGAGTTATCTCTCTGATGATGTTCAGCTAGTAAACATATGCTATCATAGGCATGTTGGATCATGTTGTCGCTTTGAAGTCCAAGTGAGTGGCCTTGAAATGGCTCGAAACATCGAGAACTAGGAGGATTTTACTATAGCTAGCCCTAGCACTCTGCTTCTATCCTTTAGCTCAAATGAGCAATTCAAATGAACCGTGTTGGCTCGGCAAAAGATTACTTTGAAGACATCTCGTGCAATAGATGCGCAGATACTTTGAGCTGTCTGGCGTATTTGCACAAACCGATTGTTAACAACACCAGTCAATAGTCTCCTCCCGCAATAACAGCCCATCCTCGTAGTCTCTTACCCACCCAGCAATAACATAAATATGAATAACGCTACACCGAGCTCCAGCCCAATTAGTATATATCTCTCACCGCCTATGCTATATCGGCAGAAAAAAAGACACCGCAGATCAACAGCAACAACTCGACTCGAATCCACCAATTCCTCAACAGGGGCGCAAAGAGAAACAAAATGTCGCTCTCAAAAGCCGAGTCCGACATAATCCTCAACCGGGCCAACGTCGCCCTCTCCCGCAGCCAAAGGCTCGTAGCCTCATGGCTCCCAGAACAAACATCCGAGGAACTAGCGAATGTTAAAACCGACGAAGAGCTACAGAAAGAAGAAGACGAGATCTTCACCGCCGTACCAGAGACGTAAGTCGCATTCCCATTCTACATGAACCCCCAAGAATTACTCCTCCCACCTCAGAAGAACCTAATTAACCAATCCCATTCACATTCATAGTCTCGGCATCGGAGCCCCCCTCCCTCAAAAAGAAGCAGACGGAAGCTGGAAACGCACAGAGCTGGACTCGAATGATAAACTGCGCAAACAACTTCTCGGCAAGAACTATGATCGCGTCATGAAGGCCACGGCCGAGCAGAAGGCTGCGGCGGCTGCGTCTAGGGCTACGCCTGCGAACGATGCTACTAAAGCTGTTGAGGAAGAGAATGACGAAGAGGATGGTCGGGCAGCTATGCTTGCTCGACAGAAGAATAAGAGGAAGGGAGGAAGTGGTGGTGGTGTGCATCCTGCTGTGGCTGCGGCTATGGCTGCGGCTGAGAAGGGTGGAGAGAGTGAGGATGGGCCGGCTCAGCCGGCGCGAGCTAAAGGGAGGAGGAAGGCGACTAGTTACCTCGATGAGATTCTGGCTGAGCGCGCGAAGAAGAGGAAGAAGAGGTGAGGCTTTGTAGCGATATGCTATGTTCGATTCGATGGTTGCGTGCTATATCAGTGTGCGTGATCGTGAGCTTCTCATCTAGGCTCTGGGCTGGGGTTTTGGATGGGGGCATTGAGATTGGTTGCTTTGGCACCAAATACAGCAGAGGGCAGTTGCCCCGATCAACTCGTGCCGAGTGGGCTCGCTTGCTTGGCTGTTTCTCTGCTATCTCGCGGCGGCAGCACGGTCCATACCCCGGGCATATCTGGGGAAGGCTACTTTGAAAGCACTGCGGCAGGTTGCCATACCGTGGCCCATGCCACTTGACCTAAGATACCAGGGTCAAACAGTCTGCAGAGAAAAAAAAATCATTCCAATTGATATGATCAAACTGCAGATACAAAATACAATTCAATCCAATTCCAGTCTCTTGCTCTAGGTACCACAAGATTCAATGTTTTTTTTCGCTCCGCCCAACCCAAGGGTATATATGATATGCTGTTTGAACGAAGTGGGAAATCCGGGGCCTTGTCGGGTCAGGCGCCGGCTTGGCCTCCCTTCGCCAGAATTAAATATCCAAAAATAATGGGAACCAATATCTCGGTCTACTCTTATATACAAAATTTCTGCTTCTCGGCTTTCGGGCCCTTTATATACACATCTTTCGCCCCGGAAATCCCAACCGGATGACCATACTTAGGTACTTGGAGTTCCCTTTTCGGATCCGTGCTCAGTATCGATGCTACACGGTACTGACCCACTTCCTAAGACGTCTCAGTTAGTAAAGAAAGCACTAAATCCCCCGGTTGAGGTCGTCTAAATGGTATTTCATGCAGCTAATCACTGCCGAAATAGGCCCCATCCTCGGTTCCGACTCCGAGACAATATGGCTCCGGTAGAATAACTATCAGCACGATACTAGGTCAATTGTCCAACGGATACAACGGCCTCCTTCCTTATTGACTATATATCTCCTCTAATCTGACTAGAATATTTCTCCGTCCCGTTCATCCAATCTCAACCTTCACTCTTCGATATCCCCCATCCTCTCAAAATAATGTTGCCAGCGGATTACTCTAACCGGCCAGTCACCGTCATCGGTGGCGGCGTGCTCGGCAGGCGCATTGGTATGTGATACTTGAAGCTTTCGAAAGAATGCAGTACTAATCGTGTAGCCTGTACCTGGGCATCTGCGGGTTACAATGTGCAAATCACGGAGCTCGACCAAAACCAGCACCAGCCATGCATCGACTACATCAACGAGAACGCTGCGACGTACCCCGGTGCCGGAGAGAAGGCTCCAGGATCCGTCAGCATATCCACAATCCTCCAGGAAGCGGTCCAAAACGCATGGCTTGTGATTGAGGCCGTCCCGGAGAAAATCCAACTCAAAATCGATACCTTCGCTGCCCTCGAGGCTCATGCGCCCAGCGATGCGATTTTGGCTAGCAATTCCTCTTCTTTCAAGTCTTCTGAGATGCTCGGACAACTCGGCGACGCAACAAAGTCACGAGTCCTCAACACGCACTACTACATGCCTCCCAACAACATGGTCGTCGAGCTGATGACGGATGGATATACTGATTCGGATATCTTCCCCTTCCTGATGGATAGACACAGAGAAGTCGGATGCAAGCCCTTTATCGCGAGAAAAGAGTCTACCGGACTCATCTTCAACCGCGTGTGGGCGGCGATTAAAAGAGAAATCTTGTTCATTCTCGCCGAGGGCGTCTCAACACCCGAGGAAATCGATGCGCTCTTCTTGGAATTGACGCGGTCATGGGACGGACCCTGCAGATTCATGGATTGTATGTGTTCCCCCGCGAGTGGAATGTTCTTTGCTTACAGTTCAACAGCCGTTGGTTTGGATACCGTTGCCCTCATCGAAGACCACTATATTAAGGAGCGTCAGCTGTCTCCTGCCGACACGGTCGATTTCTTGCGTCGCGAATATCTTAGCAGAGGCAAATTAGGGGCTAAATCGCCATCTGGTGGTCTTTATCCTGCTCCCGCCACTGTGGAGTGATATAGATGTGCACCGACCATACTCGGAGTCTGGGATATTAGTTTGAAATCAAATTCGAGGTCTAGTACTCCGTATTAATTATTGCTATACGTTGGAATCTCGGTTAAGCAATTGGGATCAATATTTGCCAACCGCCACAACCGATTCAAATTTTTAGTCGTACTTTTTTTTTCTAGTGCATTTGTTAGCTTGTTAGTGCTTCGCGTCGGTTCCGTTAATATCGGATCCGATATTTGCCACCAAATGAGCATGAAACTAAAGTAATTAGTTCGGTCTAAATCTCTTAGTCTCTTTCTGTAAACAGAAATTTCCGGGGAAAGTCAGACATCGGAGGATCTCATCCCCCGCACTCCAGACTTCGCTTTACCCCATGTTCGCATCGTGCTTCTGTACAAGTACATTCTAGCTTATATTAGGCCCTGCGTGAGCACTACTGGAATACTCCCACCATAGAATGGAAATATGCAAGGCGGCCTTGTCGCCCGCCGCACGCAATTCTCAAGTTGCGATGAATGCCGCCGACTACGGATCCGATGCGATGCCGTGAGTCGGGGCGACGATGAAAACGCACCTGTCTCTTGTACCCGCTGCGCAAAGCGACATTGGCAGTGCACGTTCAAGGTACCCCACTACTAACGCTTGCGAGAGAGATCGCGTTTCACTGATGATCTTCATAGTGGATGAACGACCCTAGGCGTTACAAGAGAAGGGCGCCTCCGCTGGAAATCCAGCATCGTCGTTGCAGACAGGTCTCTGCGACTGATCCTTGCGTTCCATCGTTACCGCAGATTGGTTAGTCCCTAGCTTGATAACAAGATGTCACGACAGTGATTAGCCGGAAAGTGGTTTTAACATGAGTGAAATCTAGAGAGTCCTATCTCTGGATTGATTGCGCATACCGTCCCACAGACATGTTCAGCCCTAGATGAATTAAACTTGTCTGAGATCTCTTGGCTGCAGGTGATCTACGACAGTGGATTCGATACCATTTTTGGATCTTGGATGAATAAACACGGCTGTCCATTTCTGTAGGTGCAATTACCCCATGCACCAGATCACGTCTATTTCTAACGTGCAGCTTGCAGCTCAAAAAGCGGACTGGGCGATGACCACACTACCATCTCAGAGGTGTGCAGTCGTCTCGACCGGTGGATGAGCAGAATGTCACCAGATGAGCCGGCCGTTTCCTCAGTCGAGCCAGACGACAGCGCACATAGGTCCCTACAGAGCACGATAGCTGCCTTCTCAGCCAGGTGGCTACCTGTGATATCGAGAAAGTCCCAATCGGAGCTACTATACCAAGGCGTTGTCCATGCACTCTGGCGCCAAACACGTCGCGACATGCTGCGAGTAATCAACCGGCCATCCTACCAGTCTATCCTGACTCTCTTCCTATTTGCGCTCACGCCTATTCCGGCTGGCATCTCGGAAGAAGAGGAGATGGATGGGATCTCCGGCCAGGCCTGTATTCATGCGGGACTCCAGCAGATCCAGATCCTCCGCGCGAGACAGCGAAGCTTGCGTTTTAATGGGACTAACGTCTCGCAGCCCATTGAGCCCAGGAGCACCGCAGCCGTTGCTGATAATGTTGGCGTTATAGGGGCTGCTGAATTCATCACTGCGGAGAATATAGCATACTGGGCGGCCTTGACGTTTGATACGTCGGCGTCATTAACGCTCGGCTGTCGGCCACTTCTTTCTTCTGGACTCTTCGGGTTTGAAGCGGAATTGCCGTGGCGGCTGGTGAGGACAGGTGCTACGATCTTTCACAATACAAGTCAGAATTGGTCTGTTTGTGATATGTACGAAATGACCGATGAACAGGCAAATCAAATCATCTCGAGTGCCTCGGCGTGGAAGCTGCTGGCTTGGAAGTTGACGGCGGTCTTTAAAGAAGCACTCAGGGATGGTCATGAGGAAACGGAGATTACGAGGGCTTTCACGCTCGTTATCGAAGCTATACAGGTGTTCAATGATACCTACCGTGGTCTGCTGGACGCATGCCAAAGACGAATGCCATTCTTAGGGCAGAAAACCAAGTTCCGCTGGTGTGAGTAAGATTTCTTATTCTGTTTTGACATATTCCCAAGTTAATCTCCTCCCAGACTCACTAATGCTGCACTACCATCTGAGCATATTACTGCTGGTCAACGTCATCGAAGTCACAGATCGTGCGGATATGTTGGAAGGTCTCGAGCAAGCCTACGCAGATGCGAAGAACACGGTCGTCAATACCCTGGTTTTCGGTCTTCACAATACGGTTACCTTAAGTGTGAAACCAGAGCCGGGCCATTTGAATTCTCACATCCTTGGGCCAGAAACAGCCATAGAAGTCCCAATCATCTCTATAGACCCATACCAGCACCATATCGTTGCCGCTATACAGCTCGTCCATCGAGCTGTTGATCGAGATCTAGCCTGCGGTAAGATTTTGGAATCTACACATGGAAACTTGCAGTCTATTCTGGTGTCGGCTTTGTCGAGTCTTCCCTCAAGTTCTAAGTCGGTCAAGTTCGCTCGGGATATGTTTGTTCATTAGGACTACCTTGTCGATCTTGGCCCTATAGGAATGAAATTCGAAGTGGGCTGCGTCTTTTTTCCATTAGTCGAGGAAGCAAGGGGACGTAACTAGTGATAAATGAGTGGACAAAAGACGATCCTTCATAGCATATCTCATATGATCATTAGCACGCTAAAAGTTATATTATCGCATACTACGCAGTATCCTTAACGTAGCCTTGCACGGGTTACGGGCTCGTGGAGATCTACATACCCCGTGGGGCCCCACGGCACTAGTATATCGATCTCAATCTGATCGAGTGATGGGTCCGAATCCTTTAGTTACATTCTAATAAATTACGAAGTGCTACAAAATCAGTCTCCGACTTCGATCGGATCAATTTGGCTAAATATTAAATCCATGGATAACATTGAGAGTACAATGTAATCTTCATCCCGAGAACAAAAGTACTCGAAAAACACCACTGCAAAATATTCCAACTATAAATACTTTAAAGAGTATAACGGAATCCCTCGACGCCCGCAATAATACGCTCGCCACGATCAGCCTGCTTATTACGGTATCTGTACCAAAGACCTAGCAGCATAACAATGATCAAGAAAAGGATATTCGCACTAGAGCGGAAGTCAGCACATATTCTCACCAGAACCAGATAGTACTACTTACCCAAGAGCAGTGTAAACACCAGGCTTGTAATGCGGCGCATCGTGCTCGAAAACAAGACTAGCGATAATTCCACCGATACCATCGAACGCAATCAGCGTAGCGCTGGAGAACGCACGCGTCCACTGGCCGCGGATGTTGTTCGCCTGCCAGGCCATGGTGGCGGGGACGTTAGCGTTGGCGCCGGCAACAGTTAGGAAGACGCCGACGAGACGGCCGCCGTTGCTGTTCAGGAAGCCCATCATCGGCAGGCCGATCAGCGACATGCACACGTTGAAGACGAGGATGGGGATGCGGCGCTGGATCTTGTCGCCCACCCAGGCGGTTGCGAACATCATTATCGCGGCGAATGCCCAAGGGGGCGCGACGAGACACTCCGATGCTCCGACGCCGAAGCCCATGCCATCGGAGAGAATGATAGGCAGGAAGTAGGCCATGGCGTAGGTGTTGATGGTGAGGCAGCTGGTGGGGGATTGGGTTAGAAGGGTTGTTAGAGGGGAATGGGAGGAACTTACAGGAATAGAACGGCGTAGGCCCAGATCTTGATGTCAAGGGCTGGCTTGAGGAAGCGGCCGAAAGTGAAGTCTTCGCCCTCGGCGTCACCGCGGTCGTTGTTGATGCGGCGGATAACGAAGTCGCATTCTTCCTTTGTTAGGAACTTCCATGTTCCGGCGGCTCTGTCGGGGAAATCGACGACGAGGAGGTAAACGACGATACCGAGGCCGATAGAAATCTGAGGAAACGGGGTTAGGATGGGTTTCTTGGGGGAAAGTGAGAAAAAGGATGACTTACCACTCCCTCGAGAATGAAAATCCAGCGCCATCCTTCAAGTCCTTGGGTACCGTCCATCTGCATCAGTCCGTAGGCGAGAATACCGGAAATGGCTGAAGCCACACAGCCCACGCCGTAGAATACGGCGAAACGCTTCTGGACCTCATCTGTGGAGATAAGTCAGTATTTGGAAGAGATGGTCTTGACGGATTCAAAACTTACAGCGAAGATACCAAGATGAGAGCAAGTACATGCATCCGGGGAAATAACCAGCGGCGAAAGCACCAAGGAGGATACGAATGCCGAGAACTTGTTGCCATGTCTTGGTGAATCCGAGACCCTGTGGAGTTGGTTAGTGACATAGATCCGATCCTGTGAGATAGCACATTCAAACCTACCAGCATGAGAATACCCCAGGAGAAAATGATAAATGCGAGGAAGTAGGGCGCGCTGAATTTGCGAATCAAAGCCGTAGCCGGAGGCTGGAACAGAATATAGGTAACGAAGAAGGTCAAGACCATAACCGACTGCAAAGTTGTTAGTGATGAATATTTTCTCAAAGGAAGAATCACAACATACATAGGAATGATCACTGAATTTGAGATCCTCAAGCATGCTATTCCCATCGTCAGCTGTAAGCGCATTAAAAACCGCCGAGTCCAACTGCTCACCCTGCAATAGCTGCCATTCCGACATTACCACGATCCATAAGATTCACAGAGTATCCCAAGGCACAACCGACGACAAGACGCAGATCAACCTTTCGCATGATCTGCCTCTCGCGGTGGGACAGGAGATCGACATCCTCAATGGTCTCCTTGAAATTCTCTTCGCCTTTTTCCGACATGATGACTCTTGCTCCCAAAAAAGTACAGACCAAAGCTAGGAAGAAGAGTAAGATGATCAAAGTAGATGGTAAATCTCAATGAACATCTGGATATGCGCAGATCAAATAGGCGCCCCTGAGAGGGGCTTTTGGAACGTCTACTCCACCCGTCACCTGGCCACTGTTCATATCGGATCCGAAAAATTCTTTTAAAGCTGTTGAGAAATGACCACCGTAGGGCCTAGTTTGGTCTAAGCGGTCTTGGCTAAGCTTAGTTCGTTGCCAAGTGCCAAGAGCCAAGTCGGGGAATACTGGGGGGACCGTATTCCCCATATTCCCCGCAAAAAGGAAACGACATCTCGGTTCCGGTATCTGAACCCCATGGGGTTAGCGGCTATCTCTGTCAATTAGCACGAGGGTTGAGATCTTAATTTGACTTTTTCAAGGTTGAGGTCGGTTCCGCTTACCCCGGATTCTAGACCCCACAAAATCAAAATCATGGGGAAAGAGAAGCGTGGAGTTAACTTGGAAATACATACTCCGTACTCTGTACTAATTGGGATATCCACTTGTTTTCCACGTGGTTTCGCTTCAATTGACATCTAGCCTATGCTTTGCACTAACCTTCAAAGCTACAAGTATCTCCTAGCAAGATTACGGAGTACATTCGAATCCACTCGGTAGGTCTTGCATATGGTTTGAAAGAAATAGTATCTAGGTGACTTTGAGCCCTAGCAACATACGAAGTTGTGTACATTGTACCCTAAGATAGCTGGTATAGGAGTGCCTTTGCAGTAGCAACAATTCGATCAGGCTGATTCATGGCTTGATCCCCCGGAGCGAAGAACGCAAGCTCTGCGCCACGAACAGGCGTATTATATGAGGTATTAGTATTGTATATACAAGGACTCACCAATTCTGTACTCCCTGCTCGATACGGAATTGGCATCATAATAGATCGAAATCGTATTCTGTACTCCGTATGGAGTACTTGTATACGCATTGCAAAAGTGTACTATCCCCGAACTTAGGGACCAGGTCGTAGGCAAGTACGGAGTAAACTACTCCAAAATCCGTACTCAGGTGTTGAATTAATTGAGTCCACTCGCATCCACTTGATCAGGCCACCCCCTACGAGCGCCTAAAATCTGCCCAATTTGATCTAAGGGTTTCCAAAGTAACGGGGTTCTAAAGACATGAAAGGTCACCAGACCTAAACCCCCCCGAGGCATCTACATTGCTAACCATCACAGCTTTTACCTTTAGAAAAAGAGCCAAGAAATCACAGGCTCTTCCTATTCAACCCCTGAATGTCGATCCAGTCAAAAATACTCAGCATGGCCATTTCCCCATACCCCGCACGCCACAGCAAAACTAAGACTTTGTGGGCGTTTCTCTAACCCTTCTAAGCACACCGTGTCCGTCTGAGTAGAAGCTAACAATCCTGCACAATTAATTCGACACGAACCTGTTCACTCCTCCGTACAGAGTAGTATTCACAGAATGCGACCATCAGCATTTCAAATCTCGTATTCGTCTGATATAAAACGAGCGATTCCCCTGCTCGAACAGGGATTCTTCTTCATCCCAGACCTCAAAGATATCCAACAATCATGAAGAACTGGGCTGTTTTGATCGGGCTGAATGCCCTCGCGTCTGCCGCAGAGGCTGCGTCCCTAGGTGCCTACAACGTTGATCCTTCTACGGTCTCCGTGTCCGGCTTCTCCAGCGGTGGTTACATGTCCTCCCAGCTGGGCATCGCATACTCGGACGTTTTCCAAGCTGGCTTTGGTGTCTTCGCCGGTGGACCGTACGATTGTGCTCGCACCCAAGCTGTAAGTCCCGTGCCTATCACGAACACATATGTTCGACGGATCAAGAGCTGACACTTCAATATAGTACGGCTACTGCATGTACAACCTGATCCCAACTACCGCCTTGGCAACTGCCAACATGAAGTCCTGGAGCGGTACCAAGATCGCCTCCACCAGCAACCTGGCCGACCGCAAGATCTACCTCTGGGAGGGAACCGCGGATGTTGTCTCCGGTGTTAATGTCATGAATGCGCTGAAAACCCAGCTCTCCAACTTCGCCACTGCAGCCGATATCTCCTACATCACGACCACCGGTGCGGTCCACACCTTCCCCACAGACTTCGACAGCTCCGGCGACAATGCGTGCACCGTTTCCACCTCGCCCTACATCAGCAACTGCGGCTATGATGGTGCTGGCGCTGCCCTCAAGTGGATCTATGGTACTTTGAACGCTAGAAACACCGGCACGCTCACCGGTAGCGTTGTGTCCTTCGCTCAGACTGGCAGCTATGCTGCCAGCGGCATGGACTCGACCGGATACCTCTACGTTCCTGCTGCTTGCGCGGATGGTACGACTGCTTGCAAGCTGCACGTTGCGCTCCATGGATGCCTGCAGAGCTATTCCAATGTCGGAAAGAGCTTTATCCAGAACAGTGGATACAACAAGTGGGCCGGTATGTGGGATTCTTTCGAGTATTTGATTCGTATCGCTAATCTCTTTTATCAGATACCAACAACATTATCATCCTCTACCCTCAGGCTATTCCTGACGTGACTTATCACACCATCTGGGGCGGCTTCCTGATTAACAATGCTAATGGATGTTGGGACTGGGTCGGCTGGTACGGCAATAACGCCGATCAGATTGGAGGTAAGATTCCCCTTGGAAGTTTTTTTTGCTGCAGCTCTCTAACATGTGAACTCTAGGAGTGCAAATGGTCGCTATCACCGAGATGGTTGCTCAGATCGTCAGCGGCAGCAGCTAGGTCTGCTCACTACATTAAGTGCTATATTTCGACTTCTCGGCGCCTTGTATTCTCGTGTGACTATGAAGATCTAGCTATGAGAAGCAATATAAGCCAGTCATCCAATGGTATGCTGGAACATATCAAGTAGTGTATAGCTGAATAAGAGATCTGAAATTTGACTCTGATACTCAATGATAGTATCAACCAATCAATCAATCAATCAAAATTCAATTAACCTGTTGCAGTCTAACTAGTTGCGTATGACTATGCAGGCGCTTCATCCATCTGAAGCCAGAATTCTGAGGCCAAAACGCCGAAAAAGGAAACAGAGACTGATTTGAAAGGAGTGTGGATCAGTCTATTCCTATGTATATCTAGTAAATCCTATAACATAAGAAACATCTAATCATCAATGATTATATAGAGTGTATCCTCTATCTTCTATCTTCTATCTTCTATCCTTCTTATCTCTCTTTATTATTATTTCCCTACCTTACTTCTTCACTATTCTACCCCCTATTCCTCACTCTAGATATAATTTATAATAGTTTTTAGTGATTAGTTAATAGTATTTTTATTAACTATAGCTAGGTTTCTTAATTCCTAGCTTTATTCTTATTATTAACTAATATCTTATATCTTCTATACTTAGACTTTAGTTCTATAACTATAAGGCCTTCTAGTTTATTATCCCTATCCTTAAGTTCTATATTATAAAACTAAGAGAGAAGACTTGAATAATATATAAAGTTAGCTATATAGTAGGTAGTCTATAGGTAAGTTATAATTTTTGTGACGATCGAGACTGGACTGAACTGTTATTTCTGCTGGGTGTTTCCACCTTATAGAAGTTTGTATTAATTGCTTGATAAGATAGAACCCTATAAAGGCTCTTGTCTCGAGGTTTCTTTCCTTCTTTTTCTTTTACTCTCTGTACGTAGTATTTTCGTTGAATGCACTCTTTTGTTCAAAGAACTGGCTGGTAACATATATAGTGCTATTAACTATAGCGGTAACTTATATATTACCGCTTAAGCGCTTAAATTCTTAGAAAACTAATATATTAAGTCCCTTAAGCTACTCTTTAATATTACCTTTAACTATGGCTAATATAGAGTCCGGATATTGTTAAATAGTAGAAAAGCCTAATCTACCTACTAAGTAGAGGATAAGTGACTAGTGTATAAGATTAAGTCTAAGAATTCTAAGAGGATCTATAGGGTAGATAGATATAGAACTTATAATTTTTAAGGTATACTTTATATTTAGTGAGTTTATTAAGTTTTATAACCTGTAATACTAAACTAAGATCTTTACTAATAAAACACTCTATACTTACTAGGCAATATAAAACCTAGTATAAATTACATAAGTGTTATATAATACCCCTTAGTAACCTTACTAACTTTATATTCCTTATTAGAGTAAAATACTACCTATTAGATATATAATATACTTAAAGGTCCTTAGCTATAGATATTCTACTAACCTTAGTATTAAATAGTAAGCTTACTGCCTTAGGTTTTATAGTTAGTACTCTTTAATATTTCTAAGACCTAAGTATATATAGTTTATAAGATTATATACCTTTGTATAGAGTTAGAAGGTAAACTATAAGTAATCATATTTAGTGCTCTAAGTGAGGTATATCTATATACACCTTAAATATTCATAAGGGTGTAGAGTAGATCTAGCCCCTCTCTTAGTAGTTATCTATAAAGAGTTAGCTACAAGTACTAAAAGAGTGACTTATATTTATTTTATATAGCTTAGTTTAGAGACTATAGTAACTATTATTAGTAATATTATAGAATACTAGGGTCTAGCTAACTTTCTCTATAACCCGATTATTATATAGGGAGTAGTTAGATAAGAATTTTTAGGTATTTAGTATAAAAGCCTAGTGGTACCTCTTATTAATTACTTCTTAGTTACTATAGCTAAATCTTACTAGCTTATAATCCTTTAAGAGATAGGCTGAAGAATATATTACTATAATCTATATTTTAATAATAGGAAAGGTTATCTTTTTAATATGGCTTTTATAAGGCTTAGAGTCTTAGTAAAATATTACTAGATCCCTCTTTTTATGGGTGGTGCGCTGACTGAGCGTACCCTGAGCATTCACTAAGCATACCCTGAGCACTCACTGAGCATACCCTAAGCACTCACTGAACATATCCTGAGCACTCACTGAGTAATATTTTTTACATTACTAAGCATACCCTTAGTCCTCACAGTCATCACCTATGCTGTGAAATACTTAGTGAGTAGGAGCCTGAGCGCCCTTATAAAGCGGCGGCACCCCGATCGGGAAATTCGCGACCGTGGCCTGAAATCCGGTACATACAGGTATATATGCAGGTCACAAGAAAAGAAGAGGAAAAAGGAGAATGGTAGAGCCTGTCAGAGGTATAAGGATATGATGGGAGGAAATGAAAAAAAAAAAAATTGTGAAAGAAGAAAAGCGTCATCCACTAGTAAATGGACGCCGTAAATATTCAATATATGCGGCTCATTCCAATCGTTTCCGCTTACGATCTTCTGCCATTGCCTGCTGGTCCTCATCGGGTCTTTCAGCAGTATCAGCAGGATTCAGCAACGAATGCACGTTACTTGCCATGCTCGAACGACGAGTTGCAGGCAATGAAGACCCATGAGAGAATCTTGAGCCCCCAAGCGTCCAGCCGTTATCGACACCGAGCATGGACGGTGAAGGCTCAGCAGTGGGTGGGGTGGCATGGCGAGATTGTTCTTGGAGGCGTCGGGGAGCACCCATTTCGTATTGGGCGAGGACATCCCGGACTTGTTGGTCGCTGGAGACTGGAGTTCGGTGTCCTGGTGATGAAGGCCAAGGACCACTGGGGGGATTGCCAGTGGGGTAGGGGGATCCTGCCGAGGGAGACCAGCCATGTTGGCGAATGTCTGCAGACGTGTGACGGCGAGCTAGGGCTAGGTTAGGGCCCGGGGATGTTGAGATGGAGAGAGGGTGAGGCTGTTGTGGGGGCGGCGCAACAGGAGGTTGTGGCCGCGCGTATGCTGAAGCGGAATTGGCACCGCCAATAGAGCCATAACGGCGAGGAGATGCCGACAGGTGTGGGGGAACGGGCGGCCGGATCATGTTGCTAGGTCTAGACGTATGATCCATCATGGACTGTCGACGGGCATCGTCCTGGGGCATTTGGCGTGGGGAGAGAGGTGGACCAGCTTCAGTCACGTTGGCGAAGTATGGTTGCCGTGGAGGCATGAGGCTCTCTTGGGGGGTTTCGAGGCTGCGGGCCATTTCGATGTGTTTCTCAACTTCTCGTTGCATGCTCGAGACTGGGACTTGTCAGAAGGTGTGACCATAGATAACACGCAGATATTGGCATACCATCGCGATGTAGAGGACTCTCCCTATCAGGCACCACAGCTTGCAGAAAGCGTGAAATGGAATGCGTCCACTGAAATCAGATTAGCACCGGCACCTGTACTCGTATCGACGGACATACTTGGTAGCACTTGGCCATGCTTTCCGACATTGCTTGGCATCTCAAATTCAATGCCATATTGTTCTCTTCCGCTCGACTTAGACGATTATGCATCTCGTACAGGTTATGCTCAATGTTCATGAACCTAGCTTCGGTCGCATCAGGTACAGGTTCAGCCGGTGTTCCAGGCTGCGAAGCAGGAGCCTTATGGCTAGGGAATGAGTCGCGGTGGATCAAAGCGTGCCTTGACGCACGGCGCTTGATCTCTCGAAGACCTGCTAGATCGCCTCTTTTGAAGTTCCCGTTGCCATGCTTAAACTCCCAGAGTGCTGAGTCTGGGGATCCGGTGTGAAAGACGTCGCTCACTAGCAAGCCCAGTATGGTCAGAGCTGGCTCGATCGAAGCTCGGGCGAAAACGGCTTACCTTTGTGAAATCCATACATATTCAGCTGGCGAACGAATGATGAAATATTGGTGTGCTTGAAATACGATCTGCGAGGGTCAGAGGCGAGCTCATTGGCAGCGAGAACGGCACCTACGCTAAAACTTTGGAGAATTCCGATGTTGGCGACATGACGAAGCTATCATTGGTACCAGACCAAGAGATGAGATGCTGAATGCTGGGGTCTTCTAGCATACTGTTTCCACCGGGTCAGCAGGCAAACGCAAGGCACCCGACCAAACATACTTGTAAAGTTTGTGAATGAACGCAGTCTGGACGACTTTTGGTTGCTGGGCGGCAGCTGCAGCACCAATAGCTGGGTTGGGGACATTCAAAGCATTATTTCCAGTGTCAGCGCCATTGGTGATTCCCGCCATTCGGTCGTCAGGACTGCCATGGGATGCGCCCGCGGGCGGAGGGGTGATCTCCATCGCGCTCGAATGACCGGACGATGAAAGAACGGGAATGTTGCGTGTCCTACCGGTGTCTGGAAGCCCGGCGAATGTAATCCTGGAAGTCGGAGGATCGGCGAGACGACTCATGTCGCAAGAGGGAGGGGAGGTATAGGCGACAAATTCGAAGGTGGATGCGACGGGATCGTGAGGGGTGGACGCGATGGACCTTTTACGCTCGTGCCGAAGAACGTGGGAATTCGGAGATCAACACCCAATATTCGACACTCCCTCTATCATCGCGCAGAGGTTGACGTTGAGTGTTATTTTTTTTGAAGATGGGAAGGGGGAAGGGGGAAAGTAACAAAAGAAAAAAAAAAAGTAGATCAAGAGTCTCGAAGTGCCTGGAAGGTCAAGAAGGTTGAGGCTGCGGGGAAGGGGGCCGGCAATGCGTGACAATCGGATCTGCAGAATGAGAGGACATTGAAGTTATATCAACAGGGATGAGAAAGTGTTGGAATTCTCTGGTGGAGAATAGGGGGCTACATGAGCTATTAAAGCACGTTTAATGACTGGTCTTGATGCACCTTATTGGCTTGCATCCTCTTTGAAAAGCCATTGACGCCAAAGAAACACACTAAAAGGACAAGCTAGCTGGACACTGTTGACTCTAGGGATGTGAATAACTTGAGACTCTGGTTCTAGGACTCTATATACGGAGTGTTCGTATGTGATATTCGTATGAATATCTATGGATATCTGCACAATTCTCATTCCAACTAATAATAGCTGATCATTAACTTAAAAAAAATCACTAGCTTGAAGTCGGACAAAAGACAGCCCGAAGTAAACTCTTTGTTAGTCTGGACCTGAGGGCTATATTGCACACTCTAATATACTGCATATTAAGTACTCTAACATTGGTATATGAGGTCTGTTCGAATACATCCCTATAGGTACCTAGGTAATATAATTATAATAATATTATAACATATAGGTAAATATGTACTGCATACTCCATCCAGAGTCTATCTTTACAAGCAAAAATAATGTCATATCATAAAATAGAGGTCTTTTTCTTCGCACTTGAACAACCAACCATACCCTATTTAACCCTCACTCTTCACCCTCTGGACCTCCTGTGCGGGCATCTTTACCTCCGCATCCTCCCTATCATCCACCGTTCAGCTGAATCAAAGTTCACTCACTTTTGAATCATCCATTGTCTGATCTGAAATGGCATTATCCCCTGAAGCTCTCGTAGAGGGCTTCAGAGTGATGAGCGACAACACAGACCGTCGAGCAGTGTATGTTCCCACAACCCCCAGTCAACTTTCACATGGACACTAATCTAGATAGTCTTACTGGAATTTTAGCAAACCTTCGTTTTGACGAAATCAGAGAATTAAAAAGCCAGACTGAAAAGTTGACATTCCAATGCGATATACTCACCAAGTTGCCTTTCGAGTTGACGGCTCTTTTGGCTCGGTATCTCACCGTATCTGACTTCATCGTTCTTCGGAGGGTATGTCTCTCTATGTAAACACATAGGATGTGTACTGATACATGTGTCATTCTCAAAAAGGTCTCCAAACGTTGGCATGCCTTGTTCACATCCACAGACTTTCTCGGGCCTGCCATTCGAACCCGCGTGGGTAATGACGCCATCAAGCCTGGGTCTTCTCTTACCGATATTGATAAGTTGATCAGAAAGAGGATCCGAGCAGAGAGAGGAATGCCTGCTGTTGTAGCTGTGATTCCCGCTATTCTGTCTTCCAATATCAGCGATCAGTTTAACAGAGACGTCATAGCTTACTTCAACGGAGTATGCGCGTGGATTGAGAAATCCACTGGTGGAACGTCTATCTTTCTCGTACACTTATCAAGCGGAAGAAGCAGTAAATTTACAACAGACAATCGAGAAACATTGACGCATATCATGTTATCGGACACACTGGTTTCAGCGATTTCAGTCCGGGGGTACGTGCTCAAACAAAAGCTACATGATTCTTTCTGGGATGAAGTCTGATTTGACAAATAGATACTGCCATGTTTGGAAACTCTTCACCGAGGAATACAAATGCTTCCGTCTTCCTTCAACGGGTTTTTCCCATTATGTATGCTCTGGATCCAAAGTGCTACTGAGTTTCACAGACTCAGTAGTCCACTTCGACTTCGACTTCGCAACGACTCATATTGTTCAAACTGCACCCTCTATCCTTTCAGTATCAGCAGATCAATCAAAAGATCAATTTTCCGTCCTTTGTGACGCCAGCAAAGAAAGCAACCAAGACGTTGACAGCGAAGGCTGGAAAAGGCACCGACTCCAGAGCCAGAGATATTCGCTTCGGGACAACCAATTCATCTGCACCGGGGAACAATACCACGAGCTTCCTATCGAGTGTAACCAATTATGGTCCTCTACAAACCCACAGACTCCGATGGCGCACAATGAAAGCCTACGCCCTGGTACAAGCTCTACCGTGCTAATCACCGGTGAGAACGAGCGCGATGGTCTCTTTCTTTCACTTGAGGCAAATGGCAAGATCACCGTGCATTTCAGTTGCGAAGTAGAAGAGCTAATGAGTCATTATACCAACCTAGCCAACTCAGGCCAGACTTCGGATTTGATCTATCGCATCTCACACGAAGATTCTGGCGATGCTAAACTGTGCATTGGATCTGAATACTCCCGGGATATCTCACTTGTCTGCGCCGGTACCAGGGCGTTTCAATTCCAGGTCGACCGTGAGGTCGATCTTCCAGATATTCCGCATTGTCTCGGGGTGGTGGGAGATGGGGACTTCGTCATATTTTACTCTCTGGGGGGCGAGGCCTTCGTGTGGAGTTTTGATGAGGCGTGGATTCCTTCAGGTATCCCAGGTATCAGGGTTGTAGCTCGATGATCTCATACCAGCTACACAGTTGATGTGCATAAGTTCAGCCTTGTGGGTATTGGGCTCGGTAGTGCAACAGGACTGATTATTCAAAAATGAAGAGTTGGACTCGACGAGCCCACTGTTATCCCCTTCAAATCAAACAATCAACTACACTACATACGTACGGGCAACAATAATACAAGACTAACATGAGACGAGAGTTTAGAATTGTTATATCCACTCTCACACATCCCCGATTAGGAAACTGATCTAGGTCGTAGAAACACTCAAGAATACAGTGACAAAAGAAACATAAATGACACAGGAACAGGCGCAAAAGCATTACAGAGATCTCTCTAAGATGTTACTGCGGCGGTTCAGTTCGGTTCGCTAGCCCCAGGCAAAAAAAAGGCAAATGAAAATGCTCCCCACCCTCACTCTATCATTATAATCAGTGGGTATTACATATTACACCCTTTAGATGCCGAGGGTGAACTCAACACCGACGTCGATCTCGCGGGCCATCTTGACGACCTTGGAGAACTGGACGGACTTCTCGGCGGCGCTCTGGAGGTCCTCAATGGAGAAGATCTTGAGTCCGGACTCGTTGATCTACAAAGTGGGATTTGATTAGTATTTTGAGCCTAGAATAGTGGAGATAGGAGAATTCGATCATACCAGCTTGTGGGCCTGCTCCATGTTGGTACCCTGGAGACGGGCGATGATGGGAGTGCGCAGGTTCATCTCGTGGACGACGTTGATCAAACCCTGAGCGATGGCGTCACAGCGGACGATACCACCGAAGATGTTGACGAAGACGGCGGAGACCTTGGGGTCGCTGGTGATGAGCTCGAAAGCGCTCTTGATGGCAGCGGGGGTGGCACCACCGCCGACATCGAGGAAGTTAGCGGGGGAGCCGCCGTTAAGCTTGATGATATCCATGGTGGCCATGGCGAGACCAGCGCCGTTGACTAAAAGCGGGGATTAGCATTGTCCTATTTTGGAATATCAAAGAGATTCTTACCAAGGCAGCCGATATCACCATCGAGCTTGATGAAGTTGAGACCGTGCCTAGAAAAACGAGTCAGTAACCAATCTTTGTGTTCGTTTTGTTCCAGCAAGGCAACTTACTCAGCGGCCTTGACCTCATCGGCATCCTCCTGGGTAACGTCGCGCCACGAGAAGGCCTCCTTCTGACGGAACTCGGCGTTGTCATCGAAGCCAAGCTTGGCGTCCATAGCCAGAACCTGGTGGTCGGAGGTCTCAGAGAGGGGGTTGATCTCGAGCTGGGTAGCATCGCGCTCCATGAAGCACTTGTAGAGGTTCTGGATGGTGGACTTGGCCTCCTCGATGCACTGCTCAGAGAAGCCAAGATCGGTGGCAATGGTGCGGGCGATCTCGTCAGTGACACCGACGTGGATATCGATGGGGGTAGTGATGATGGCCTCGGGGTTCTCCTTGGCAACAGCCTCGATATCCATACCACCCTGGGAGGATGCGACGATGACGGGGCCACGAGTGGTACGGTCCAGGAGGACAGCGAGGTAGAATTCACGACGGGCAAACTTGCGCTCGCAAATGTAGACGGAGTTACAGATACGGCCGCCAGCGCCAGTCTGCTTGGTAACGAGCTTGTGGCCGATCATCTGGCCGGCGAACATCTTAGCCTCGGTGGGACTGCAAACATATCAGCTTTGGTGCTCCTGAAGCTTCTAGTGCTGCTTGAAACTCACGAGTAGATCACACGGACACCACCCTTGAGACCATTGTCGAATTGACCCTTACCACGGCCACCGGCGAGAACCTGGGCCTTGATGACAAGATCACCACCACCTAGTACATAAAGTTCAGTAATTGCGTTCAAAAAGAGTGAATCAGTAGGTTGGAATTACCGATGGACTTAGCGATAGCCTCGGCCTCTTCAGCAGTGTTGGCGACCTCTCCCTTTGGGACACCGACGCCATACTATTATTGTGGGTCAGCTATACCGAGTCCTTTTTTGGGGGGCGACGAAAGGGACATCGTGGGCGCACGAACCGACTTGAGAAGTCTTGCGGAAAGGTATTCGTGAATAGAAAGGTTGCGCTTCTGCACAGCAAGGCGGCTCTGGACAGCGGGTTGCTATAATTCACTCCTGGTCAGTTTCCCATGTCATATCAACCGCGGTTCAATCGGGGGGTTCAAGATAGCACTCACTGTCGCAGCCTTGAAAGCCGCCGCAACGGGTCTACCGCGAGCAAGCTTGAACATGATGAATTAGGGTGTATGAGGAGGGGAGAAGATGCAGAAGGGCGGATGTATGAGGCCCGTTTGGATGGTTTTCGGGAGAACAGCTTTCTTTTTCACTTCGGGATAACATTGCGTGGAGGTCAAATCGGGTGCTGTAGCCAACCAGCTGCCGGCCCTGGACTGACTCAGCATGACCTCGGGGGCCAGCGCGAAATATCACGGAACCTGGCTGCTGATGTCGGTACTTGGCCGTGGAGTTACGGCCCTTGCGGAAGATGTTGTCATGGCTTTTTCTTCTTTGAAATTATATTGTTTTGTTTCAATTCTTCGCTATTTATTGCTACATCAAATGGCCGCTCAAACTCCTCGCAATTCTCAACAAATGGCCCCTTTATTTGCCTGAGGCATTTTTGATCTTCCATAGCCTGAACATTTTAGTCATGAGCCGACCAAACAGTCCGGACCAAGCCCAGCCACCCGACAATGCCCAAATCAACCAGCTAGCATGCCCTTCCCAGATCCAAGCCTTACGACCACGAGCCCACGGCCATAACCAGCGCCAGGGAGCTGATCCATACAACACCTGAGAAACAACGCTGCGAGCATAGCTTTCATTCGGCATAGCCTTGTGTTGGCTGTGCTTGACCCGGGTGAGATACTCAGACTCGATCGGGGCATACAGGGAACCTGGTTTCAGGGTACGATCGGTACGTGCGATACGCGATTGAACACCGCCGGTGACAATAGTCGTGACGTGAACGCTGCTCGTCGTCAGAAATAACATATCAAATCTCGGAATGTGCGGGGCGGGTCAAACATACCCGAATGGGGCCAGCTCCACCCGAAGCGTATCACTGAATGAGTGCAATGCTGCTTTCGAAGCATTGTAGACGGAGCCGAATACATAGGGGATGATCTATGCATTGTCAGTTGTCGGGATGTTGTGAAATTGCCAATATCCCCAACTTACCCCGGCAATAGAACCAATTTGGACAATAGTGCCCTTCGCCTTGATGAGCAAAGGCAGGAAAGTTTGGCACATGGTGATAACTGCGAAAAAGTTGGTTTCAAACGTTTGGCGAACCTCCGCAAGTTCGACTTCCATCGCGGGAACCGTGTAGTCTGCCATAATCAGTAGCTAAACCTCAGTGTCGGAGCGCGGCGGATGAAGCTACATACTCCGACCACTATTCTATGTTAGCCACATGTAGACATATTTGGCATTGGGAAAGACTTACGCATTATTAACCAGATAATCAAGACCCTTGTCTCCAAGTCTCTTCTCAACTTCCGTAAAGCATGACTTCACATTCTCTGGATCATCAACCGTCAGGCTCAGCGTTTCGATTCCGAGCTCTGCCAGATCAGAGATGGCTGCTGCATCGCGCGCAGTGGCAAGCACGCGCAATCCCTGTCGATTGAACTCGCGCGCGAGGGAGTTGCCGATGCCACCAGGGGAACATCTGCAGGACATGTCAGCATCTGTTCTTATCCGTCGCAGTTCACTCAATACTTACCCCGTGATAAGCACCGATCTGCGAGTGTCGGTCACTCCTGACATGTTAGCAATACAGATGAACGAGTGACTTGAATGACAAGGTTGTATTCAGATTGTAGCTATGTACAACATACGTCCTTCTACAGGTGGAGACCAAAACAGATATGCCTCGGCTTTCCCGTCTCACATGCATAGCATCAAGCCCTAAGCCCTAGTTACCTCTTCGGGTTTTATAGTATCAATAGTGGCTTGGGAACAAGATATGACTTTGGATCGACTTCAAAATAAAGTCAGACCTGACAGTTGCCAAGAATATAGGGGATATAAAGCATCTCCATCCATCGCCACATATCCACTTGGTGGATCTATTTTTGAACTGTTTATCACGCCGAAGCTCGTCCATCTACTCCACCAGTCACCCTCTCTAGTATACCATGATAAGACGACATTTTCTGCCAAATTTTCAGAAGGAGACTTGGTAGCCTTCTAATTACCCATTGTGAGATCGTTCTCCAGATGCTACATCGCGGGATTGTCCATTTTTCCTGTATGGCCACTTGATATAAGTTCCGTTTGTCCGGTCCCGAGGTCCAGTACAGGGCACGATAGACACTGAACAATAGCACCAACTACTAGCACCAACTACTAGTACCAACTACTAGTACCAACTACGAAGCCCAATCAGAGGAATAACCTAATCGCAGTGTCTGATCGTGTCTGCCACTTAGCAAAATTGACAGTTTGAAATAAACCGAAGTCCAATAAAAACACCGGATGCATGCGGATTGCCAAGTAGACTCCACGAATGACATCGCCCCATCTGTACCGAACAACCAGCCCGATACAATCGAGATGAATTTTCATCGCCATGCGAAAAAAGCCCAAATCTACATCGTAGATATACTGGGAGATCGGATTACGGAACATCGCCATCCTATTCGCCATCACCAGGCCAAGAGCATGCTACTGCAAGTGCCATCCTCGCCATCCGTCCCCACATTAATGCCCGTCGATCTTCAATCTCAACGACCCGTCTATCATTCTCTGCAAAACATCTCTATCGACTGTCATTCAATGGGTGAAGATTTGGCCTCGAACTCTAAGAGGGAACGTCCATGCTCGATTAAATTCTAGCATCCTGGCTTTTCCGTGATCTCGTCTTAATAATCGCCCATGCCACTATCCAGAAATAGGCACCAAAGAAACCCCAGAAGAGAGGGGCAATCTCGGGATATTCCCTTTTGTACATATTTAGCCCTGCCCACTCTCACAGGAACCAGTGATGGCCACTGAATTGGATTTACCCCGGCACATGCGCATCCCGGGCGAAGACGGGTACCGAACGCCAACCATCGAAGATGCCGAGCGGGCGCTCTCGGTTCTCGGAGTCGAAGAAAGTCCCAGCGGCGGGGTCCGCGAGGCTCACTCATCTGCTCTGGAAGCTGTGCTGGAGCGGGCCTCGTCGCGGGTAACCGAGAAAACGAAGCCGGATAGGGAAGCCGGTGCGTGCCGAGATCATAATGGGCTGGGCCTGTTCGGGCTGAAGCGCACGGTGTCTGGCGAGCTGAGTTGGAAGAAGCGTATTCGGCATATTACCTGGGCTTATTTTACGATGACGATGGCCACGGGTGGATTGGCTAATGTTTTATATCAAGGTATGGTCAGTTTGATTGTTCGAGTGGGTGGTGTTAACGAGATATAGTTCCGTTCCGATTCAGAGGATTGGATACGATCGGTATTGTCGTTTTCCTCATAAATATTGCTCTATACCTCATCATCTGGGCGCTTTTGCTTGTTCGATTCTATTACTATCCTTATACATTCAAGGCATCATTCCTGCATCCTACGGAGTCACTCTTCGTGCCTGCGGCTATAGTGTCATTTGGCACAATTTTGATCAATATATCCCAGTATGGGCCTGAAAACACGGGCCCGTGGCTTATGCGCGCGGTCTGCATTTTATTTTGGATCGATGCCGCTCTCGCTGTGATGTTCTCGGCGGGCATCTATCTCCTTCTGTGGTCTACGCAGACATTCACCATTGCACAGATGACACCGATCTGGATCTTCCCCGCATATCCAATGCTCATTATTGGTCCGCATGCTGGAATTCTCGCCGCAAAGCTGGAACCCTCGCAGTCTCTGCCCGTGATCGTAGGCGGTGTGACTATCCAGGGAGTTGGGTTCTTGGTCTCATTGATGGTGTATTCAGCGTTCATTTACCGGTTGATGACGCAGAAGCTGCCGAAGGAAAACCTCCGTCCCGGTATGTTCGTCTCGGTTGGTCCGAGTGGGTTCACCGTCGCCGGCTTGGTGAACATGGCTGCTGATGCGGCGAGGTCCTTTCCGGCGGATTTCATGGGTAATGGACCGCTGGCTGCCGATGTGTTGAAGATTGTTGCTGATTTTGCTTGTCTTTGGCTGTGGGGGTATGTCCCATGCTTGCTCGATGCTATCTACTCTGCTAACTTATTCACAGACTGGCGATCTTCTTCTTCGTCGTCGCAAGCGCTGCACATTGGTCAGCGATTGGACATGGACGTATGGTTTTCTCGATGACTTGGTTCTCGTTCATTTTCCCGAACACCGCTCTGATTACTGCTACTTTTGCGATCGGTAAAGCCTTCTCTTGCAAGCCCATCAATATCGTTGGAACAGCAGCGATTTTACCACTGCTCTTGATGTACTTTTTTGTGTGTTACATGATGGTCCGGGCGATTTTGACTCGGCAGATATTGTGGCCTCAGAAGGGCGAGGACAGAGATGAAGGTGGTTTCGAGATTGTCCGGGTTAAGCCCGCTGATGCCACTGGGGGTCGAAATAGTCCTAGCCCTGTATAGTGGTGCAATCTCATTTTGGCTCTTCATTATCCTTGCACTGTGGATACGGGTATCACGTATCTTTCATATGTTGCCTCTATATCAGGCTATATCGACGCTGCGAGGGATATCTCTTGGAGTTTGCGTATTGCTTGGCATGTGAGGGTGTTGATTCAATGGCGAGAGAGTTGAGTGTCCATAATAGCTCTCTGAGAAACAAGCTTAAGCAGGGTTTGCGATTCTTCTCGCGTTGCTCTGATCTGGTAGCCTTGTTCAAGTATCTCTCGTGGATTGTGAAGTCTAGGTATTCGAATGGTATGGTGTCAGTTAAAATAACGGTACAGGTGTGATGATTTACTATGTTCGACGATGGTGGCGAAGTTTCTTCACTTAGCCCTGCTGTGTTCAGTGTCTTCTTAGTGCTAGTATTGGGTATCTGTTCATGTCCAAGTGAGTCGGTGAGAGTGTGTTGACGTAGTATGTTTTTCTCTCGGGTTCTCTTCATCGCCAGGCTTAAAGACCAATATATCATCACTTTGATGTTTGGATAGGAAATATATCTCAGATTCTATTTTTTTCAACAGACTTAAAAAAAGGCAAATTGTATGCTCAAAGGGATGTAGAGAGAGAATCGAGCAAAATACAAAAAGCAAAAAGAAGTGGACCCGCCGGGAATTGAACCCGGGACCCCCCGCAGTTCACTTGAGTGAGCAAGTCACTACATGCGAAGCGGGTATTATACCCCTAAACCACAGGCCCATTTGATGAAAGAACAGCAACTTCTTTAAAATATATAGTACATTACATTACCCTATATCCGCCATCATATCCCACGGTAGAGAAAAGTTTACCCAAAATGAAATCCAGCCTATGATGGACTCAAGATCTTGGTGAATAATTAAGAAAACCAGGATAAGGATTCTGAGAAATATGAAGGAGAATTATGACATAGATTAACAATACTGTAAGAACATCCGACTGACAAACAAAATATACTGCAACCCCAAACATAGATGGAAATATATATAATCTACCTCAGATTGCTTCCGGCTTCATTCCATTCCCTCTTCTTCACCCCCACTAGCTTCAGTCTAAATGTAAGATGTTCCATGTCAACCGCTTTCATATGACAGTTACACCATTTTTCAATATTCTCTCACCTGGTTCCTATCCTTCTCAACCCAACACCTCACCTGTCCTCACCCAAACGTGTGTTATTCACATTCCACCCATGGAAACAGCCCAGCGGTCAGCTTATTGTCAGAAGTCATCTGTTAATTGTTCCTTCGTGAAATCCTCGGCCTAGCTGCAAGTTAGATGGTGATGGTACCGACGCTAAAATCAAAACTCGGTCATACGGCCTCAAAGTCCACAAACACAAGAAGTGGTCAGCGTACACGACAACAGATTATCCCACGTGTTAACCAAGTACCAGGCGTATGATACTCATCGTCACCGCACCTCCCATCATAAACAGACCAACGGATTCAAACCCATGCCGCACTTCCGGACAGCAATTCAACCCATAGGAATCGCTCACCGTCCACACAACGAAATCACACCCACACCCCATCCGGACTGCAGGCGTTGAAAAGTCTACCTGCAAGTAGATACACACTGGGGATATCCCAGCAGGAATCGAGAGCTCCAACATATATAAAGAGCTATACAGGAAGAACCCGCAGAGGAAGAAGAGCACAAAAAGGACCCTCGCCGGAGGCCATATCTATATAAGATAACAGCTCGTTCAATTTCGTGAGCCTGCAAAACCCGTTATAATCAATCATTTCCCAGATCTGGACTACAAACGGACTAAAAAAAAAGACTGGTAACATCGGACGGTCCTCGGGGGAATTTAAGCTCGGGCCGGGATCCCGACGAGACCGGTCTTCACCAGGATTGGGTCATCATTGCTCCAATGAAAGAACTCAGAATGACTAAGATGACCGAGGGACTGAAGCAGTGGTAAAGACCGATCGTCTGCTGCCTGTCGCGGATTCCAGCGGTTCCTATCGTGCACGAACTGCAAATGGACAGATAGCGAGAGTGAGCGCTTGCTTGGTAAGTATTTCATCCGCGATCTGTATTTGAATATTCCCTAATTCGACTTGTTCAGGTGATGCACCTCCACAGGGATTACATGGACTGATGGAGGAGTTCCAGTCTGAGAATCCACATAATCTCTTGTTCCTATCCGCGACAGAACCAGACATCCATGCTAAATACAGTCATCGCGACTATCATATCGAATACGAGTCCCTCGATACCTCACACATATACGCTCAGATTGTGAAACAGAATCTTCTACAGATGGAGAGATTTTACAACGCCGACTTCGACAAGAGGTGCAATCCATTTGTGCTGGTGATGACATAGATGCACTCCGTTCCGAAGTACATCCAAGAACGACATGGGCCCTGCTGTCCATCTGTTCGATGTCAGATGGATCGGCGATACCGAGGGGGTGTGCGCTTGACACCTGAGATATAGGAGAGAGACTGTTGGCTGTCGGGTAGTACTCAGGTACTTCCATTTCACATAGATGTGGATCTGTAGACGAATCACGCAGTTAACCAGCCAGTTAATTTCGCTGTTGGATCCGTGGGCCAGATCAATGATCAATGAAATAGTTCTTTGTACACTAGAATATCAACGCAGATGAGCATGGAGCAATTTTCCCCCTAAGAAAACATACAATTCACCTAAAGAATACGAGAAATGGGTATCAAGTTACGACAAAAAGAAGAAAAGAAAACAAAGAAAACGCTATATCACGCGAAGAAACGACAAATCAAAGATCCATCGGTTCATCTTTGACCTCTACAGCTGGTTGAGTACCAGCCGAAGCAATAGAGCTCCCTTCAGAGTCGCGACTCTTCCGTCCCTTTTTGAGGGAAGTTGACGACTTGCCAACTCGACCCCGGCCGGCGCCATCGCCATTTGACTTGCGCCCAGGGGAAGAGTCCCGGGGCATGTTGAGAATGAGGCGAGGGAAGTTCCCAACAGCTGTCGGGAGTTGGGGAACTGGGGGAGGGTCCAGGGGACTCGGGCCCCTGCGTGGGGTCGAAGAGCGGGACGAGCCGTTCTTGCGACGGGAGGCCCCTACAGATGGGGAAGCCTCATGCGAGGCAGCGGGGAGAGTAGTGGTCCCAATAGCTGTCTTGGGAGTTCTTCGGGTTTGGCGACTGGGCGGGGGGCGAGGAGTGGCAGGGGCGGGCGTCGACTCCTTTGGCTTGCGGACGCGTAGCTGGCGTTTTTCCTCGCGGGGAATGCCCAATTCAAGGCCTCCAGCCTGAGCATCGTGCTCTCGGCGCTGGCGGTTTAGCTCCGCAGGCCGACAGCTCATTGTCTGTCGTCCACTGGGGATTATGAGCTTGGCGAGCTCCCCGGTGGCGACGGCCCAACTGACATCGGGAAGAGGGACGGGAGTGTGGGCTTTTGGCTCAGGGGAGCGGTCCCGCCCGGGAGAAACCACCTTCGCAGCGAAGGATTTCGTCGCAGTCAGATAGCTCGAGGCAGCCTTTTTACGCCCTTTGCTAGGCGCAGACGCCATCACAGCATCCAACTCTTCGAGATTGGTTTGAGACCACCAGTCTTCGCTGTAACCTCTCTCTGAGTTTAGACCTGAGAGATGACTAAGAACCCCCGAGGTCAAAGCACGGTCACTATAACCGCCCTCTAGGACGCTGATGACACGTCCATCGACGCCAAGGCCTTCTTCCCGTGACATGCGGATGACATCCGCGGTGAATTTGGCGTAGAATTCAGTCGGCACCTTCACGCTGTGGCGCTGCATACCGTTACCTTCCCACTCGCTGGCGTCAAACCCAGCAGAGATGAATATCGCTGCTTTGGGTAGTGGGGCATTCGGATTGCCCTGTCGCTCTTGGATGAGCTCAATTGTGCGTTGGCGCAAGAAAGAACGCGCTTTGACGAGCAATGCGTTGTACTTTGTCTCGTATAATTTCCAGAACTTTTCTAGACTGTCCCACTCTTCAAGATGAACATTCCAGATGGACTGGTTATGAGCTTCGAGGCAAAGACTGGCGCCCATGATCTTCTCTCGCTCACCATTCTCACAAGGGAAGGAGTTCACATCATGTAAACTATAATATCCAATTGCTGCTTTGGTGTAGGGAGGAGCGTCTTCATACTCCCTGAACTTCTTGGCATCATTTCTGGCCAAGTCAGCCCTTTGCGCCTTGTTGAGCAATTTGGAGTTGTGGTCATAAGTGATGTCCTGGGAGCCATCACCGTGATGGAGGTCAAAGTCCAGGATTGCAGCATGGGTCAGTCCATGGGCCGTTGCGGCATGAGAGATCCCAACATGGACATTATTGATCCAGCAAAAACCGGAAGGAAAGTCTGATGAGCAATGGTGACCCGGAGGTCGGATGCAAACGAACGCGCGTTGGATCGGCCCAGTCTTAAAAACAAGGTCAACTCCTTCACAGACACCACCCAGGGCACCCTGGAAGGCGTTGACTGACTCGGAGCACAAATAAAGATCGTTTGTGTTCAAAGGGGGACCGGTAACCCCAAGGACATCATCCGCTGGGTTTCGTTTTCTGGTTAGTTCGTTTCCATCAATGATCAGACGTGACTCGGCACGTTCTCCCATCCACTTCAATTCTGACATCCATTGAGTTCCATGAACATCCGTAACAGTAGGCTCAGATAGATGTACCTTGCGGTCAGTCTTGAAAATCTGAAAAGGAACGTTGTTTGTAGTTGAATTCTGCTTTGGCGCAAGGTCTCCATATTGGGAGCTCAGGCGGACATATGCCGCGGAGATGCCTGCGGCGCAGGCGCGAATGCGCTCCGGTCTTTCCACAATTCTCTCGAGATCCCGTTTCGGTGCCTCCAGCTGGGAGTATCGATGTCCATAGCAGTCATCATGAAGAACAACGGCGGTTTTTGTCTTGAGATTACGGGATTGGTGTAAATCAAGTTCTTTTGCAAAGTGCTCGGCGGCGACAGACGAGGCAGTAGGGGCCAGAGCTTCGGGAGCCGGACTGTACGCAAGGCGCGCATGGTGCATGGCGGGTGAAGTGGCGGCGGTTGGCGACACCGAAGGGGTGGCTGATGTGCGTCGTGAAGTGTCGGGCATTGAAGACGGAGATTTTTGAGGTTGCGAGACTGAACGAAGAGATGTAGTGGACTTCCGCTTTTGTAGGGGTGCAATTGACCTGCGCCGCTCGTCTCGAACGGAAACAGAGCTGTGGGCTTGCGGTGAGACAGCTTGAGCAGGGTAGCCTGTCCCCAAAGAAACTGATCGAGCAGCTTGGGTCGGCTGTGGAGGAATAGCAGGAATAGGTCGAACGGCATTGCTAGGTTCGGGTAGAGAAAGATCGGACGGAGCAGGTGAAATATGAGGTGATGGAGGCAATGGAGTCGCTGTTGCCAGAGTGAGGCGATTCAGCGCATCTGTCAATCCAAGATGCGCATCAACATTGTTATTGAGCTCATTGTCCCCGAGTGGCGGATCCTCCTGAGAGGAGAGCTTGTGTGGGTCCATATTGTAGATACCGACTCATCCACAAAGAGTTGTTAAAGAGAATCCTTGATCCTCATTTGTAAAAAAGAATAGAGGCGAGATGAATAGGGAAGGGGAACAAAGCAACAGGTGGGGATCATTCACATGTTTGGGTTAGGCCCCAAGCGGTAAGGGTTCAGTCGATCCCCCATACATAGAACAACGACATACATTCTTTGTACTTGTTTGCATTGTCTGGGTTTGAATTGAATACAAGTGATTGTATAGTTCTTTATTGATCTCAATGACTTTTAAAATCCTCCACTGTCATGCTTCGGGTTCTCTATGAGGACACTAAGATCTATGACTCCCCAGACCAGCACCATCACCTCTAATACAGAACAGAAAACAATAGGGACATGAATCGAATATCCTGCAAAATCATCTAGATTCTTGCATCCACTGGATGAAACGCCGTAAACCCGCAGAATTCCATCCTGAACCCCGAAATCCTCCAAAACACCAAAGCTGAAAAGATAGACAAAGAATAGAAAAGTGCGAAAAAAGAGGTCTACCGGGATCGCAGACTCCGCCATTGGTACCACTGATACCAACGGCGCCCGAAAGAAGCCTTCTCATCTAGAGAATCCTGAGATCGGCGTCGCTCCTTGTCTTCTGCCTTGCGTGTCTGCTTCTCGGACTTGAAGCCGCGTGTCGCATGGGAGTTGCAGAAACAGTGCATATGTACGGTCTCCACGCTGACGCCAGGGCAGCTGTTCCGCCGGTGGCCGGCGCAGACGGCGTTGCCCGCGTCTTCTTCGCATTGGCACCACTCGTAGAGTGTGTAGTATTGGCGGCACATGTTGTGTAGACCAGGGTGTATTGAAGAATACTTTTCAAATCAATGAGAGTTGGGTGATTGAATGTCGACGATCCGCAGTTCCTCGTAATCGGATTTTGATATGGATGGTGGGTGAGATGAGTTTGGCGGAAGTTCCGGAAGATGCCGAACGGGTTGGAAAGATGAAGATCAATGGTGAATTGGCAAGGTAATGAAGATGCCAAATGCCAGTGTGTAGATAATGTGTAGAATGTCTAGATGCCGAAGCTATTCAGAACCAAGTTGAATCGGAAAACTTGAAAGAATATGGTCCTTCGGGAATATTGAGATGCCTAGAGATTTAACAGCCTCGTGTTCAGTCCAGCTGAAATAGACGCGAGGAGGTAGATGAGGTTGACGATGTAGAAAAAGTGGGATCGACAGGAAATGGAGACCGGAATAAGCTCTTTAAGTTCTTCCAGGCCAAAGGCTACCTAATGTCATGATGAGTTAAAATTGCTCATTGATCGGGTCTTTGAATGGAATCACGACCATTGATTGGTGCTGACGTCAAAGAAACCCTCTTTTCTTCTGATTCTTTGCTGTATTATACGATTCATTAATCCGATTATAGTTCTAGTGGCTATGCTATTGCCGTGCAGACCCCGATTCTTACCCCATCCGTCCGCTGAGAGCTGGAGGTTACATCTGACAGGGCGAACCAGGTCGTATTTTTTTCGCCGAGGGCGCGATTTTACTTGGTACCACTATTTTTGCATCTCGCCAAGTGGTTTGATTAGCAGGAGCTCAATCGACATAATCTTGGGTACCAAAGTTCCAAAGCGCCCAGATGGGGACAGGGGTGTTACGCGAGAGGCCAAGAAAATGGGTATAGTCTTGGCCAGAAGAGACGAAGACCATAGAAAGAGAAAGGCGGCTATTGTTCTGTTTCAACAGGTGCAACAAAGGCGGTCTTGGTCGTCGGAAATAACACTGCAGCCTTGATCAAAAATAGAGACCTGCATCAAAGGATGTGGGTTGAAACTCGACGGCGACAATCTGATCGACACAAGTCCAACCGGAATCTAGTCAGCCCTGACAGGCTGAGACGAACTGAAGATCCGCTCATACCCGGCGCTCCGCAGGGGTCTCTTTTCCAAGCCCGTAGATCGGTGATTGGACCAGTGGTCTGTCTGACTTGCCGCCAGGAGCCTACATCGGGATTATATGCCGGGTGATTTGTATCGTGTGGCACCAAGTAAGAAAAAGGATTTGCATGTCACTTGACATTCCTAGGCATCGCATGGCAGAATCGAGATGGATGATCTCATTGTCGATCTTCACGATGCAAACGGAAAATGCAAAGTGAGGTGAACTTGAGGCGCATGGATAGCAGTGGCGGTGCTACAGCATCACGTGGAGTGGGATTCCCCGAGGAATTGGTGCCTAAGGCCCATTTGCGAAGGTCCGCCTTCTATAGCTCTGATTTAATCTACCCTGACTCAATTGATTAGAACACATCATTGCAGCTTTTGCAATTAAATCAACCCCGGACTGTGCGAAACAAGACAGTATACTCGAAAAATTTACCAAGGGACCCTATATCTACCTTTGACATTCCATTGATCAACACACCAACTTCCACCCCACCTAAACCTGCAATGAGCAATACATCAGCTCAACCCCCCTCAATGGCCACAGCAACACCCGCCCGCGCCTCTGCGCTGCTGGCAAACATCACAGCCGTCAGTGCACGGATCAGCACAGCTACTCTGCAAGCGCCAAATCCCAGCAAACCAGTCCGACTAGTGGCGGTATCAAAACTCAAGCCCGCATCCGACGCCCTCGCGCTGCACCAAGGACCCGCGTCGCAAACGCACTTCGGCGAAAACTATCTCCAGGAACTCCTCGAGAAATCACGTCTGCTCCCGGCTACCATCAAATGGCACTTCATCGGCGGACTCCAGAGCAACAAATGCGTGACGCTGGCGCGGGATGTGCGCGGGCTGTGGGCTGTCGAGAGCGTCGATTCGGAGAAGAAGGCGAAGTTGCTCGATAAGGGATGGGGGGAGCGAACGGCTGATACTGCGGCGACGAATCCTGAGGATGGTCGGCTGCGCATCTATGTTCAGATCAATACCTCCGGCGAGGAGAATAAGGCTGGTGTTGAGCCTGCCGCAGCGGCGGCGCTTTGTCGTTATGTTCGGGAGCAGTGTCCCCGGCTCAAGTTGCAGGGTGTTATGACTATTGGTGCTATTGCGAGGTCGCGGGCGACGACGCCGGAGAATGAGAATGAGGATTTCATTTGTTTGCGCGAAACGCGGGATTGCGTTGTGAAGGAGTTGGGGTTGACGGGGGATGAAGCTGAGCTGGAGCTTAGTATGGGTATGAGCTCGGATTTCGAGGGTGCTATTGCCCTTGGTAGTGATCAGGTCAGAGTTGGAACCACTATCTTCGGTGATCGGCCACCTAAGGCGGAGGCCAGTGTTGTTTGAGTTTGAGGAGTGGGGTCCATGAGTTACGATTTTCTTGCATTGAGGGGACAAATGGATTTAAAAAGGGTCTGGCTGTATATCATTGGTTTTATCCTACCGGGTACATATGTATGGGATTCCTTGCCTCTCACTGGCAAGACGCAAATGGCATATAAGGAGGTCCTGAAAAAGCGAGTGCTTCAGCAGTGGCTCGAGTCTGCTCTGCCACATTTCTATATCTTTAGTGTTCATGGTACACATATGTATATCTGAACAATGAATAGTCAAGTGGTAGTGAATGAATGGGGTAAGAGGGGCAATGTGCCACCAGTGCTATATTTCTATAAGAAGAACCAGAAAACGTGAAGTCATGTACCACCAAACTCTTGTATTGAGCGCTGCTTTTACCATTTAGTTTGGGAGAGATTTCATACAATATCTTCATCCCCTTCATCACCAGCCCCCATGATTTCATCCTCATCCACAAAGCCCTCTTCATCAGCCGGCGCCGCGTCATCGATTGTTATATCTCCATCACCCATGGCTTTGACTTTGGCCTGGGTCATTTCAAATACATACTGACCAAGATGCTCAACACTCTCCATCGGCGTGCCCTCAGTAACAGAGTCGGCTGCTCGGGAGGATGGGAACATCTCACCAGGCGCAAGCATGAGCTTATCGGGGCGCTGCAGGAGCAGGTCGAATGCGGGCTTGAGTTCATAGCAAGATTCGAACACTTCCCGTCGACCGAGGATATACAGACCCAGCCGAGCACGGGAGAGAGCTACAGTGAGACGTCGGACGTCACGCAGATATCCGACACTGCGGGTTCGAGTGAGAGAGAGAATCACGTCTAGAAGGATGTTAGAAGATTTGACATTGCAAATGGATTTGAAGGGATGTAACTTACAATCATTCTGCTCTCCCTGGTAGCGATCCACCGTGGTCACAATCTTGGGCATCCCAAACATGGGATTCTTGCCACAGCGGTGGCTCAATACATCCCGGATCAAGGCTGTCTGCCCAGCATATGTGGCCAAGATCGAGATTTTTGAGGCAGGGTAGCCCAAAAGTCGCATGTATTGATACATGGCGACTGCGTACTCTGCCTCACCCAAGTTCTGGATGAAGTGAGGTGTCGGCTCTCGTTCCCCAGTACCTTGGTAGTCGGGAACATTGATGAACTGGTAGTCGAACTGGAAGCCGGCATTGGCTTGCTGATATTCAGGAGCGGTTTCAACCACTGGAAGATCCCCCAGTTCCTTGTACCGCCAGCGGAACAGCTCTGCAATACTGGACCGTGCACGGCCTTGCTTATCGAGATTGATCACCGGAACACCCAATCGCGCTAGTCGCAAGAAGAGACTTTGTTCGAAGTGGGCATATTGACGGAAAGCCATATTCTGGATGATAGGTGAATTCTGGTAGTGATCACCGCAGAGAACGACACGCTTCAGAGGGAGTTCGCCATTCTTCATGTTTTGCAGAGCATTAGGAATGAAACTCTCGACTTCAGTGATCTGCGCGGCTTCTTCCATCACTACGTTATCGTAGTGGAAGCCTAGATCAGCAATCTCTTGCCGGCGCATAGCTGCATGCGTCGAAGTCATCGCGATAATTCGGGCCTCCTTCACGAGCAGATAGTTCGCCTTGTCGCGAGGTTGTCTCAAGATCTCGAAGGGACGAATGTCTTCCAACTCAGAGAAAATTCGGGCAATATGGCGCTGACAACCTGCGGCAACATCCACAATTGCCTCCTTCGTGGCTTCGGCTTCAAAGAGGGGATGAGGAGCATTCGCAAAGTATGTGTGGAATGGGAAAGACGCAACAATATCTTCATTTGATGCCCCCTCAGAGTTGGCATGATCCCAGAATTTGGCCCATGTTGGCTGCACATAAACAGTGTTGAAGTAACCCGCAGTTTCACATGAGTTGCCATGTGCGCCCTCAACCCCAATTGATGCTGCCAAGCGCATAACTTCTGACAGATAGTGATTGCGATTGTCAAGGAACGATTCGACTCGTCCATGCTTGCTGTAGCTGGACTCGGTGTCCAATTCTTCCTCGCCGTGACCTAGGCGAAGCAAGTGTCGTTCATCAATATCCAGAGCAATGATTTTCTGGAAAAGTTGGTTCAGAGCTTGGTTGCTGTGTGCGATAAGCAATGTCCGCTCCTTGGGGAAATTGTGGTAGATATTGTTAATGATTTGAGTTGTGACATCGGTCTTTCCGGTACCAGGAGGTCCCACAATGACGGTAAGTCCCGGCTGTGTTCCTGACGCGATCGCTTCAACTTGAGCTGGAGTGAACCGAATCTTGTTCAGTTTAGGGGTGTCAACGGGGTAAGGGCCAGGGTTTGGTGGCTTGTATGTGGAAACCATCAAACTGCTAGACGCAGATCCTGCCTCTGCAGCCTGTTCCCGACGACGCTTTTTGGGCGCGGGAGGCTCCGCTGTGGGCTCTTGGTCAATATAATTAATAACGTAGGGAGGACCAAAGCTGGAGTTTTCAGCTCCCGAAGGTTCAATTCCGGGGAAACTTTCGACCAGGTGAGACCAGTCCAAAAGAGTGTCTCGGAAGTCTACAGTACGAAGACGGTTTGGCAGTTGTGTGTATTGAGCACCAGCGGGATTTCCATAGCCCAAGAAAATATCCTGGAGCCAGGAAGGAAGAGTCATATCAGAGACAATAAGCTTTTGCATAGTCTGTAAGATCGACTTGAAGTTATTCTCCCTGCCCTTTCTCCGTGCAACCACGTTGATCATGGGGTAGATATCCGGCTTGCCGAGGGCCTGCTGATCCTTGTCGGCCTTGAATGCAGCTGCATCCAAGTTGACGATCAATCGCCTCAAGCGTGCTCTAGGCTGAGAGCCGTTTGTTTGACCGGGATATTGCCGCAGTGCACGACCTTGCTCGTCCAGAACCTGTACGATCTCGGCCGTTCGAAGGTGGATCATCCGGGGAGCTTCAGGTGCACTTTGTCCCAGCTGTGAGGGTTTGGACTGAACTGCCATAAGGTAAACGACGTCATCGGGGCGAAGCGAGTCCCATTCTTTCTTGATGTTGTCGGCAAGTCTTCCCACCTCTATCGCGATCTCGGCCCGAACAAAAGCTGGGTTTGTCTGCCCAACCTTGGGTGGTGCAACATCAATGATTGCAGGCTTCGAGATTGGAATAGCCATGCGAGAGAATCCCTCAAAATTTAAACTTCCATCGCGGGCTGCCTTTGGCTGCATGCGTTTCACGACGGACTCCATGTCCTTGCGAATTTGAAAGAATGCCTCCGAGCGGTAGAGAAGGAATGAGCGCCAAAGGAAATCCCCGAGACTTAGATACTGGAGGTTCAATTTTGGAATTGCTAATGGCCTCGATCCGTCGTATGTCTCATTTCGCAACAAAGCTGGATCGTAGAGACTCTCCTCGGTTGGAAGTGGACTCAACTTCTCGACTACTTCTTGGAAGGGGATCTTGCGTTCATAGAAAGATGCCAGAACTTCCAGATAGAACTGGCGGTCTGTGATAACGAGTGATGATTTTGGGTAGCTTGTGCGGAATCCTAGGTGAGAGCAAAGGCTTTCAAGTTCCGACTCATCAAGAGAAGAGAGCTGCCCCTCTAGATCGGCCCGTTGCTCGATTGACCCCATATTGGACAAAGCGAGGATTGTAAGCTTATCTTTGAAGAACTTCATGGATGTTCTTTGCAGCTGGGCCAATTCCTGGCAATGAAGGTCGTAGACTCCCTGCGGGGAAAGGGCCTCTCCTGTGTAGTCATCAATAGCAAACTCGACAAAATGCTTGAGAAGGCTATGGAAATCACGGAGAAGGGCGTTTTCGGGTACACGGTATAGCTGCGAAAGGCGAATTACCGACAAAAGATTGAGATCTTTCAATAGCGTGTTCACGTAGCGCCTAGTTGGAAGCTGACTTTCGAGGTCAACCAGAAGCTCAAGGAAACGTTCACAGTATAGCAAATTATCAGTTTGGTCCTTCTCGGGTCCATTCAATCTCTGAAGGAAATCCAAAAGCATTGTATACAGCCATGAACGTTCGAAGCGCATCTTTGCTTGGGCCGCATCATCTCCGGCTTCATAACGCTTCGCAGAAGCTCTCCATGCCTTCCTTAAAGTTGGTGCTTTCGAAATGATGCGATCTCTTGTCTCTTCGCTAGCCAGGTTATGCCAAATCGAGATAGAAACGAGGGGGGCGCACTCTTTACGAATCAACACGTTCTCGAGTGACTGGAAGGAACTGATGACGAATGATATGATAGACAGCCGAGAGCGAGTTGAGAGCGAGTGATCAATGCTCATTGAGAGGATGCGGTGGAAGAGATTCGAGAAGTCATCGGCGCGGTCGGAGAAGATATCTGCACTTATTAGCCTTGCCGCCTCGAAGATATTGTCGCATTGACTTACCCCATATCGGCAAGTGCTCGCGATGCTTCACGCTGACAATCAAGGCGATCAATAGCACATGGTGATTCGATGCATCTTCGGTGTAGGTCGGCCAAAGGAACCTGTATATCAATTAGCCATTGCCCGATAGGGTGGGTTGTAGATAGGCTGTACTTTTCAAGGATATTCAAGTTCTCGAGAATCAACAATGAGCGACTATTAAAAGTCTCTGCTTCCAAAGGATCCCACAATTGCTTCTTGATGACATCTGGTTTGGCCTTACGGACCTTCGCGTTCAGCCAGTGGGCCTTGGCTAACTGTACCCACGGGCTTTCTTCACGAAAGTCCACCACTGTCGGCCTGGATTCAAGACTCTGTGCCATCGCACGAGTCAATAGGTCCCTTAACCTAATAATTTGGGGTTGGTCAAGGAGGGGTTGATTGGCGGAGTCGGGAACATCTGAATTCGTGAAGCTGGGGGGAGCTTTTTCAAAAGTCTTGGCTCTGAATTTCCGCCGAGCCGCCTCAATCACTCCGACCACTTTGTTTTCCTTTTGTCTACAACCATCCAAGCTTTCTCCGTCGTCTTTAAGCCGGCTTCAGAAGGCGACTGAGAATACGTTCGACAGAAAACTTCATACACCACCAGCAAAATCAAAAGCTCACAAACGCGCCCCCCGAACACGGTTAAGACGACGCTCGGAGACAACGACTTGGGACGACACCCAAAAAGAAACCAATCTAGCGCCTGGGAGGACGAGTTGGAAAATGGCGAATGAGGATGCTGCCGGTGTACATGTCTACAAACGACTAGTAGACAATCTCCTGGATCGCGCCGCGCAGGTCAAGCCCGACAAGCAGATTGAACCCCCCTTGACAGAAACACACCTAGGCGAATCAATCTGGGAACTCTCGTCTGGGGATAAGGAAGACACGACACATTTGAGCCAGCAGACTAGGCTTGCAGCTGTGGAAATTGCGTTTCGAGAGAAGTTCTATCGTGTCTTGGTACGGCCTGTTGGAACATCTCATTCCTTGGGACATTGTTAACCCATTGGTGTAGGCCTCTACTTCCATCGATGACTCTGCGTTTATTCAAATATGGAATCTTCTTGATATTGTCTCAATCTTCTCCGATAATGGTCAGTTTCTACGGCCCACGCCCAGCCCATACAGCTCTAACAATCACCAGAACAATGCGAACCCGGCCTCATCTTCTGGTTGATCGAAGAGCTACTAGATAGCCAGACCATTGATGGCTGTCGCAAGGTATTTGACTACTTAGAGTCTCGCAGAGAGAGGAACACCAAGGTTAGCATGGCTCTTCATTTAATGCATCTGTCGCAAAGCTGATCTTGCGAAAGAAACACTTCAAACAGAAAAGCTTGGTCATTCTACGATCATGTAACGAGCTTTTGCGCCGCCTCTCGCGTGCTGAAGATACAGTGTTCTGTGGCCGGGTGTTTATCTACCTCTTCCAGAGTTTCCCGCTTGGGGACAAAAGTTCTGTGAATCTTCGCGGCGAATTTCACTCGGAGAATGTCACCACATTCGACGAAATAGCCAAGGAATCCGCCGAGAAGCAAGAGGAAGATACGACCATGACCGAAGGGGCTGAACCTGCGACACCTGGGGAGGCAGAAGCTGGCCAGGCTGAGACTTCTTCTGAGCAAACCTCGAAATTGCCCAAAGTTGTTGTTTCCAAGGACGATCAGACGAAGTCAGACGATGTCGATTTGAATGCGCTTTATCCAGTATTCTGGGGTCTCCAGGCCTATTTCTCTTCACCGAGCAAGGTGTTTGACGGTGAACAGTTCGCATCATTCAAAACTGGACTGGAAGCCACGCTCGCTGCATTCAAGAACATCAACACCGAGATGGAAAATGAGAGCTCTGCTCGGGCTTCGGAAGATGCACGGAAAACAAACAAGCGTAAGCGCGTCGCGGATGGTACCGAAGTTGCCACCAGCTTCAATCCGAAGTACCTGACCAGCCGGGATCTGTTTGATCTCGAAGTCAGCGATACTGCCTTCAGACGACATGTCCTTGTACAAGCTCTTATTCTCCTCGACTTTGTTCTGTCTCTGACATCAAAGTCCAAATTACGCTTGGCCGATGCAACCAACAAGTCTGTTCTGTATGGCTTTACCCTGAACGAGGAGGACACCAAGTGGGCGATCACCATGAGAAAGAAAATCGAGGAATATCTACAACATGGGCCGGGCGGCAAATTCTACTATCGTATGGTGGACACTGTCTTGTCTCGGGACAAGAACTGGGTACGATGGAAGGCTGAGGGCTGCCCATTGATCGAACGGCCGGCCATTTCTGCGGCAGAATATACGACTTCACGCGAGAATGCCACCAAATCTTATGCCAACAAGCGTCTTCGCCCGTCCCCGATGGGGTCTCTCGACTTGAAGTTCCTTTCCGACAGCGAAGCATTGGCCAATATCGAGCGCCTCAAGGACTCCGACCGATCCAGCGTTCCTTCCACAGAAACATTCATGAAAGGTATCATGAACGATGAGATGGACATCGATATGGCGATGACCGATGAGGACAAGGCGATTGCCGAGGGTGCAAAGGCCAGCAAGACCTGGCGGATCCTGCGCCTTTCCGTGAAAGGGAAACTCGCTGCGTTCGATAAGATTGGCGACGGCAACAATCTACAGGCATTGTTCGAACTCCCTACAGCAAACGAGGATGAGCAAACTGCCTCAGGTGATGCCAAGGATCTCCCCCAGTCCCTCGATGGAGCACAAGACTTGCCCGGCGGAACCAAGCAGTCCGCCGACACCGAGGACGTTGAACCCCAAGAGTCTATTGAGAACAAAGACGAGACTATTCCCGACCAATCCGAGATTGCTCCGGTTTCCCCCACTCAGGATGTTCCGCAGGGCACAGATGACCAGGGAATGCAGGTCGAACCCAAAGACGTCATCGATGAACAAACACAAGACCCGAGCGCCGTTGACAGCAATGACGAGGCAGGTGCCGCAGCTAGCGCTTCGAAAGAGGACCCGGCCGACTCTGCCACCTAAAGACTGCTTGTGGCTTGAGGATATTTGGATACTCCATGGCTTTGACCCCTTTCGGAGAAAAATCCCCCAATGGGCTTCTTCTAGCGATGTCACATCGCGACCAGCCACACCCAGAAAACGCAACTTGCAGGAATCCATGCATCAACCTCACGATATCACGATATCACGATACCACGGCGCTTGGTGTCATGATCGGGGAGCGAGATTACCACATCTGTGCACCTGCATTATCTGCGACCTCCGTTTCGTTCCCGACCAGCAATTGCTGATTTTGTCTTTCGAATACGAATCTCAGACTGTGTCCTGAATCATTCCTGCAGGCAGGACCTGAAACCATTTGTTTGGCCTAGTTTGGGGTCATTTCGCGATCCCTTTTTTTTTTTTCTGATTTCCCCCTTCCAGACAACCAGGGTCGCCTTTCCTAACCCGACCAGTCAACCAGGGGAAAGCAAACTCGGAAAAAGATGCCGGTCAAACTGAGAGAAAAAAAAAAAAAGAAAAGACTCAGCGATTGGCCCATCGCGGCCTGAGACTCTCCTTTCGATCCGAAAGTTCTACGGCTAACGGGAAGCGGGCCACTAGTCTAAGCGATGAATGTTTCCTGGGGGGCCATAAGCGGAACCTCTGTAGAGAATTAGCTACCGACGTGGAGAACAAGATTCTTTAGCTGATCGGCAACTCTAATACCAATGACTTGTGAAAAGGGTTCCTGCATGAGTAAACTAAGTAAAACAGACATTGCATGTTTCTCCAGGAAATCTCGCTAAATTCCCAGTGGCGTGGTTGGGGCCATCGCCATGTTTCACCAGTCTCTCCCTGTTATGTCTCACAAGCCCTGCTAAGATTAAGTGGCTTTGGCGTCAAATCGAACGAATCAATTAAAAAAAAGGGGAGTACAGACGAGTTCACGGAAGGGAGAAGAGAGCGAGAGAAAAAACCACCTCCCCCCTCTCGAACCATTAGTTGCAGAAGTGGGAACCCATGGCCCTTTCCGCCCCCTTTTGCGTAAGACGAGGGGGGAATCCTTTTGATTCGTTTTCAGTAGTTCGTGGCGATATAGTCCATCCAGAATAGGGTTCGAGAAGGGCAAGCGAAGCCCAAGAAAGCAAAATAAATCGCGCACTGATCGTCTGGGGTTCGATGCTTCAGGTACGCTAGTCAACCTGAGAACCTCCACTCGCACCAATAAATCCGCGCGAGAGCAGTAAAAAAACCACATGGGCAACAGTCTATCACTCAAGCGTCGAGTTACGTCTCCACGGGTGGACCACCCGCTATACAAGAGGAAGGAGGTACAACGGTAGCCATGTGGTTTGTCCGATCTGTTCCTCTGCACTGGCCAACACTGTGGGACTTATCGAGTTGGAAGGATGTTGTCGTGTACGTCAGATCCTTCTAGGGCTTCTCGGATCTCTGTGACCCGCTCCGGACTCGAGATCTGAGGATATAGATCCCAGGGAGGATAGCCCAGACCGGATACGATCGGATATAGAGTTCGAGGTTCAATCGTCTAAGAGAACACCTGTTCTTTGTTACAACATAGCTCTTGGTCTGCACCTAAGTAGATTGCACCTGCAGGAATGGCGTTGACCAGGAGTTTTTAGTATTCAAATTCTCGCACTAAACAGAAACGAGATGTCCACTTCCGAGAGCCAAGAGATCGGCTTGCGTCACCCACTTAATATTTCCTGTCTAGATTATAATATTATAATATTCTAAATGGGAACGGAGACGGAATGTAATCAATACTATATTGAGGGGATCATTGGATTTTTTTTGATTGGGTAATATAGAAGAGTGCTATATGTTCAGGGATAGACTCGAAAAGGGATGAAAGGAGAAGATAGTACTCCGTATATTGTATATTGTATGTTGTAAGTTGTATAGAATTTCCCCGCACAGCACGTTCCAGAATAAGAGTTTAGTATGGGAGATTAGGGATTGCAACGTACGATCTGTCTACGTTGCAATGGCTGATCCCTGAGCCGTGTGCCTTAATTTTAATTGAAGTGAACGGAGTACATCATACAATGTACTCTGTCTTCAGGGTCTTGGCCCCTCTCATCCATACGCGAAGGCAAAAAAAAAAAAAGAAAAGAAAAAAACGTGGCCAACTACGTAGCGATCGTCTCAGGTTTCGGCCGCAAAGTGGCTCTCTGCGCGTTGTGATTCGGGATCGAGAACCAACGGCTCCGAGTTTTCTCCTCCGAAATGCTCCACGTTAAACTCCTTGGAGAACAAGCCCCGATTCAATACCGGTTATAGGGTTCCGCTTCTCGACAATACACGATGGATCTCATATCCCGCACATCTGGGTAGAACTGCGCAATTCGTGATGGTGTTCGTCACACTCGTGGACGCTGATTGACCCACCCGGATCTGGGATACCTACCTAGGAGGTAGGTATGTATGTTGTACGTTGTAGGTACTTCATACCTCATTTCACCTGCGACCTGAACTGTTTCATATCGATGGTGGAGATTTCCAGGGGAGCTGTGCCAGGTGGAGGCGACATCCATGGATATCTCTCTTCGCTTACCCCCTTTGCGACTTCCGAAACGTTCCCGAGCTCGTTTATCTGGTCGCGAGCGCATGGCCCGCTCGGTGGCCCTTTCATGAAGAAGGGACCGTTTGAGGTGAATGGAACTATCGATTTTCCTTCGGACGAGGCTCTACAAAGACCTTTGCTCCGGATGAACTGGGGCCTATCTCCATTCGCAGTTTCAGAATTGTGCTAAGGATTCGCGATGGGATTTAGTTCGGCATTCATTAACCCAAATAGATTGCAGGTTTTTATTTTGATTGTTTTGATGGTTTTGCAATATATTGTTTTCTGTATTGGGATTTCCTTTTCTTGTTTTTCCAGGCCATTCCAGTGGATAAGACGCTCCACTCGGTCTCGACACAACCACTTCGCTTCTTTCCGAAGCATCCATTCACGATGGAGTGTGGCGGGCAGCCCGCTGAGTGGCTGCTCGTCTAGTCCTTTATCGATAGCCCCGAGGGTCCGGCAGCTTAGAATACCGCTGATGGGTCCTAGCAGGCCACTTACACAGCCGACTGGTCCTGCCCACATGGCCTGGTATGCGTCCGGTGAAGGGTCTGGTACTCGCAACGGTTGGCTAGGCGCCCATGTAAACCATCACCAGGTGGCTTTGTGCCTCTCATCTCGTCCATACAGATCCGGAGATCCATAATTCCACATTGTTCAGTAATATACGGACTACAGATGAAACCACCCCGAAGACATACAAGTAGGGCTCCCTCGCCCTCTAGAATGCATTGTATGTTGTACTCCGTACACTTCTCTCCCTTCTCTTCCGGACCCAAGTCCCGCAGGACCCATAACTTTTACTCCCCTTAACAAGTCCAAGCTCCTGAGCTGAGTTGACGTGGAAGTTCCCACTAAATCGTCCCGGCTCAGACAGACCATACCATTCGCCACGGATCCATGCGTCGATGGCCAACATCCGGCCGTGGCCATTATGTGGACTTGATGGACCCCCTTCTGAGCACGGCAGAACCGGTTTCAGTGATTCTACGGAGTACCCCGTATTCCGTTCGAATCTTCTGCATTCTTTCCCTGAACTTTTGGTATACAGGAACCTCATGCGGGCATACCCATGCCTGAGGCCGGGTATGGGGATTGGATCGGCTACGATTTATTCTCCGAGACGATCCTTTTAGTTTCTGATCCTGATACTAGGGTGGTATCTATACCACGACCATACCATCTGTAACCTGATGTTTGACCAACGTGGTTAACGGCTGCCGCTATGGACAGTTCGGTAGGTGATCGTCAGTCAGTAAATAGATCGGGTGTTGATCTGTGGACTCGTGCACTGAGTCTCTGATCTGTGGTCTTTCCTTTCTACACTGCATGTGTACAGTCTTGCGCCCCCCCCCTCAGGCCCACCCCCCTTCTCTTGAGAGAGAGAGAGTGTGTGTGTGATCGCTTGGTAGAGCACTGGATCTTGTATGTATGGTGTCGGGACAATAGTTCTTGGGGATGTATTGTTCTCGGGACTTTCTCACGTTCTATGACCGTTGAGAAGATCGGCTTGCACGCACCAACCACCAGCTGTCCCTCGTAGAGCCTTGAACATCCCTGGAAATGCGACAGAGAGCCCATCGTACAACATCCTTCCCCCGTACATATGGAGTCTCCGTATGGAATTTCTCGGGTGGCCAAACCTGTGACTATACTTGTGGACCCTGGGGCCATCGCGGGCGTCCGTTTAATATCCGCGACCTATTTCCACTCCCGCCCTGTTCCCTCGCTTCGATCTTGAGACCTTTACCATTATTTGCCTCCTCACACGTTTGGGACATCTCCGGTCGATCCTGGTTTAGCGGCACTGTCTCCCAGGTACCACATTTTCACTGTGGTGGATGCTTCTCGTCTCTTGATACTTTCTAGCTACGGCCCACCTGCGTAAAGATCATCAGTATCAAGCGGAAACGATCTCAGATCCAGAATAATAATAATAATATTTTTTGTAAATAAAAAGGGAGAAAAAGAAACAAAAGGGCTGGAGACGAGGTGTCCCGCTTGACGTCTTATTCTCGTTTGGGCCTTGTTTTCGTTTCTCTCGCTTTCTCCTCTTCTAGTGCACTGCACACACACTGATCCCTTCTGACACATTGCAAGGCTCTCCTTATTTCTCTGACATCTCCTACAAGAACAGTCTAGAATACGCTTCACCCTTTTACTTTCATTGAAGAAACCCTTTTCCTTTACGCAAGCGCCCCCCTCGGCACTTCGATCAGACCCACCAACGTCTCATCTCGGGGCTGTCTACCGTACTTAGTTCCTTTTTGGGATTTGAATTTCTCCTTTTGCGCTGTTCAAATCGACGCGTTAAGTGTCGACTCTTGTGTCTTCTTTTCTTTCTTTCCTTCAAAAAAAACACTTCTCGACTGGTCACTTGTGTGTGGTTTGAGAAACTATTGGGTTAGGGCAGTTACACACCAACACCAACCCCATTCAAACTATACCCTTATCATGTCAGTCGGCGGCCCTTGTCTTTGGTTGCCTTCCTTGTCTTCGCCAGTTCCTTCGCCCCTATCTGCAGTTTCATCTCATCTATCCGCAGCCCGCAACAACGAGCGACTTTCGTTAGGGCCCAGGACTGTGTCACCACGACTATCTGTACAGAAGAAAGAGGAGCCTGGTGTTCCTGTGCACGTTCCTGCTCGTCCGGTGGAGATGCACCCGGCTGGCTATAAGGCTGAGAACGCCTTGAATAATCCGGTGCCACAGCCTGTCAGCATGGGCTCAGCGCCGTATTTGGGGAGAGATGTTTCAGTGCCCGAGACGGTCAACCACAGGTTGGAGGCTGCGAAGCAAGATATGCTTCCCCGGGTGAAGTTGGAGATTCCCAGTTTGAACCAGCGCGTCTTTTCCACGATTCAGCCCCTGGTCGGGCCCGGTCATCCTGAAGAGACGGGTGTTTCATCGTTTTCAGCCCATGACCCCAGGGACGATCATGAGAGAGAATCATCAGGCAGTCCTGATGATGAGAAGGATATGATGGGCAGCGACGATAACAATAGATCGCCTTCGATGGAGAAGAAGAAGATGAAGCGTTTCCGGTATGAGATCGAACTTGAGCGGGGCTGTTGAGCAACCGTTGCTGACAGGAGTACAGTTTAACACATAACCAAACCCGCTTTTTGATGAGCGAGTTCACTCGTCAGGCACATCCAGATGCTGCTCATCGAGAACGTCTGTCAAGAGAGATTCCTGGACTTACCCCGCGCCAAGTGCAAGTTTGGTTCCAAAATAGGTAGGGTGTTCACAAGTTGGATCTTCTGTTCTGTTCTGAAACTAACATGGATCGATCATCAGACGAGCTAAGCTCAAGCGTCTCACTACCAATGATCGGGAGAGAATGCTCAAGTCTCGGGCCCTCCCTGACGACTTCGACACCACCAAAGTTCTTCGCACACCCTTTGAGGGCAAACCATCAGGAATCACCCCCGTAGCATCTCCACAAGGCTACGCAGCTCCAAATCCAGATTTCGGCTCCTTGAGAACTCTGCGCACCGATTGCTACCCCCGATCAAATGAAGACGAATACCTCGTTTCTCCTCTCAGCTCTGCATCAACAGCAGGAACCTACATGTCTTCCGCCGGAGGGAGAAATGACAGCCTGCCTCAGTCAAATATGATGTTCCGTCCTGCTGCGTCCGCCTCCATGTCCGATTTACATAGAACCATCCGCAACGATTACCCAGTCACCCGATCGAGCAGCTTGTCTGATGCATCGGCACATCCCTCGGCTTATGCGGGGTATCAGATGCACAATCGCTACACAGGCCAGCCCGGTCAGTCGGGTCTGCCGTATATGCGACGACCCATGGAATACGCTATCCCGCAACACCCAGGCAGCATGGCACCCTATGATCAACGCCAGTCGTTCGAGGGTTCTGTGTCACCTACAGATACCCAGGGCGCCCACATGACCTACGACATGAACAATCTAGGTGAGTTTTTTGCACACTCTCTTTTCTCAAAAAAACACATCTTCTAACTAGTGATTTCAAACAGGCCCACAGCAACAAAACTACAGCCTTGGAATGGCCTCTCAATTACCAAATCAGGGTCGACCCATGAACGCCATGCAGAGTCTGCCAGTCTCAGCAGCGCCAGATTATCGTGCCTATTCCTACGACGCCACTGCGGCTCCAATGGGCGCCGCTACTCCTTATACACAAGCCAACGCTTCAAATATGAACCTCCCAGCCTCGGAGCCATCTTACAACTACCCTACCTACATCCAGCAGTGAGGGACCGCAATGCAATGCAATGGGCTTGAACTAAGAAAAAGAACCGACTCTCAGCCTAATTGCTATGCCACGCCCCTCGTTTTCTGCATTCGACCCCTTCAACTTCTCTTCATCTCATCCCCATCTCCCATCTCATCTCCTATCTCCTGCCTTTCGGTTAACTGGTTAGCTGGGTTAACCAAGGATCCTCGATCTATATCAGCGATTGTTAATCATTAATCATCCTCATAGCGTTCTTCCCCCTATATCTCGTTTCTGGTTTCTGGTTTCATCTGGGTTTTTATATTTGGGTCTTTTCTGTTTCCTGTTTTACCACTATCTTTTTTTAAAATTTCTTTTGCCTGCATCTACCCTACCCCCCTTCGTTTCATTTCATATCACCGTTGTTACTGCTGCGTGCTGTCTTTTGGTCTGGTCTGGGATCTAGCGATCATTGTCTGGAAGACATCTTTCTAATATTAATCTGTTTCTCGAGCTTGGTGCATTGGTGTGAAAGGATAAACTACAGTTTAGCTAGAGGGCCTGCTGTCTCAGGGACAGAGATCATCCAGTCGGAAATCCACATAGACCAATTGAACCAGATTGTTCTCAAACATTACCCCTTTTCATGGCACCATAGTATCGTCGCATTACCTATGGAGTAAATCTTTTTTCCCTCGGCTCTTCACTGGAATCGGACTTTGACTCATTAAGGCCAGAGCTTCCGATGCAACTAAATCATAGTTCCCTCACGTGCCCTTAACCCCTGCTTTCAATATCATTTCGAACCCAACGACATAGGTCATCAGAATCATGTACATCGAATCAGAGACAAGATGATAATAATCAAATCCTCTTGTCTCAACACATCCACAGTGAGCCCACGCCGTCTGGCCACTCAAGTGACATGTATTTGCCCATCGCCGCCAGGGGCCAACCAGCGCCCCTCAAAAGGAGCACACGTATCACGTGACACAAGGACTACCGACCAATCAGCGATCAGCAATTGATAATCACCACTTGCCTTCTGACGCATGCAGAAGTGTATAAAGCAAGTCATTGAAGCAAGAGATTATTTTCTTTTTCTCATCAGATCTCATCTTGAATCAATTCAAACACACAAGTTCCTCTCGATTCTTCAAAACTTGCAACTTCACGCTCTTGCAAATTCCTATTCACCAACTTCCAATTCTTCGTCTCGATATCTACGTCATATCAAAACCACCCGCCAAAATGGTCCACCCCACTACTACCTGCTGCAAGACCACCCAGGATGGCTCCTGCGTCTGCGCTGCCCAGGCCAAGTGCTCCTGCGGTCAGCAGAGCGCCCTCCACTGCACCTGCAACAAGGCGTCCTCCGAGAACGCCATTTCGGGTCCGCGCTGCTCATGCCGTATGTGATCCATTGCTCCCTTGTTCCCTTGCGAAAGTAATAGTATATTGACATATTTGAAATAGGCTCCCGTCCCGCTGGCCAGTGCACTTGTGAGCGCTCTGTGACCGAGAACCAGGCCGTTGCTGGTGCAACTTGTCCCTGTGGCAGCCGTCCTGAGGGTGAGTGTCTCTCTTCTACTCCAGTATCATCAATGTGTTCTATGAATATTTGCTAACTTGAGATATCAGCTTCCTGCACCTGCGAGAAGGCCGCTGCTATCGACTCTGCCCTTGAGGTTGATTTTACTGGCAGAGCCTAAGCGGTTTCTTTATTGATGGTTTCCTTTCCGATATGGGGAATTGCATTTCCATCCCCGCTTTTTTGATCCGGAGATGGTGGCGTTTAGGTTTTGGGCATAGTTACCCGGTTGATGGGTTCTCAGGGCTTGTTTCGGTGGTCTATTATTACTATTTCATGATGAAATGAGGAAATTAATTCTATCAGTTGTTGCATAAATGAGTTAAATGAGCGGGATTGGGATTTTTACAGTAATATGTAGATTGAGGGTCTCTTCAGTATCCACTGAAGATAATCAATTTGATCTGGGTGGCTTTGAAATCGGAGTATGCTTCTTAAAATAGACTTGATACAATATTTCGAGCCTCATAAAGCTTGTTTGGACGGGAAGATGCAGACTCAGGACAGTAGTATTAGTTTATGAGAAACAGCCATCGAGTTCTACTGATGGACTCCATCTCTCAATACTAATTGATCCTTTGGATTCAGTTCTGTCCGAACTAGGAAACCAAACCACATCTATACTACCGCTCTGCACCAGCCACATCGGATCATTGTTCTTCCACAGCCACACACCGCCACAGCGGAACCCGGGCTGATCGACAGCGGAAGTGACCCAAAGGAAATACGGAGCGGACAAGTTACGGGGATGGACTCATCTCGACTTCACGTGTTGTCTAGCTTGTTTCTCCTGGGATCTCTGCACTGGGCGCTATATTGTACGTTGCATTTCCCGCGGTTCAATCGGATTACCCCCCGGCCCACCCACCAACCAACCACTGACAAGCTCCCCAGGATTCACCCTCCCTCCCACCAACACCTAACCCCTGTCTTCCAAGGATCCTCTCACCAATCCGCCTGGACATCCTCACCAGAATCGCTGTACGGCCAATGCCCCCCTAGCATAACCGGGACATGATTGTGTGACGTTGTGCGTCCGATCGCGAACCCCCCTGAGGTGATATCCCGCGTGGCATGCGAGGGCGCACCTCGAATCGATAAAAACCCCGCCATACCAAAAACGATATATCTCGCGTGGCTGCGCGATAGACAAGGCACGTCATGTCGTCGATGCGAGGGCTTGTGCAGTTCATTGCGGATCTGCGGAATGCTCGCGCCCGCGAACTCGAGGAGAAGCGCGTGAATAAGGAGCTGGCGAATATTCGTCAGAAGTTTAAGTCTGGGAATCTGAATGGTTACCAGAAGAAGAAATATGTTTGCAAGTTGCTCTACGTCTATATTCAGGGCTATGATGTGGATTTCGGTCATCTTGAGGCGGTTAATTTGATCTCTTCGTCGAAGTACTCTGAGAAGCAGATTGGGTATTTGGCTGTTACCTTGTTTTTGCATGAGGAGCATGAGCTGCTTCATTTGGTTGTTAACAGTATTCGGAAGGATCTGCTTGATCATCATGAATTGAATAACTGTCTGGCCTTGCATGCTGTGGCTAATGTCGGTGGCAGGGAGCTTGGAGAAGCGCTGGGCTCGGAGGTTCACAGGCTGCTTATCTCTCCGTGAGTCTTGGGATATGTGTTTGCAGTTTTTGTGTTGTTCTGACAGATTCTTAGCACTTCTAAAGCTTTCGTCAAGAAGAAGGCTGCTCTAACGCTGCTTCGGTTGTACCGCAAATACCCTGGCATTGTGCGAAATGAATGGGCTGAACGTATCATATCGATCATGGATGATCCTGACATGGGAGTCACTCTCTCTGTTACATCTTTGGTCATGGCTCTAGCCCAGGACCTGCCAGAGGAATACAAAGGCTGTTATGTGAAGGCTGCACAGCGATTGAAGCGCATTGTGGTCGATAACGACGTTGCTCCGGACTACCTCTACTATCGCGTACCGTGTCCATGGATTCAGGTCAAGTTCCTGCGCTTGTTGCAATACTATCCCCCATCAGGTATGTCTGGTGCTTTCAATGTTTGTTGTTTGTAGTAAGTCTCTCACACAACCTCACAGAGGACAGCCATGTTCGCGAGATTATTCGAGAATCTCTATCTCAAATGATGCAATCAGCAATGGAAACACCCAAGAATGTCCAGCAGAACAATGCACAAAACGCCATTCTCTTCGAAGCCATCAACCTCCTCATCCACCTCGACTCTGAGCACAATCTCATGATGCAAATTTCCACTCGTCTCGGCAAATACATCCAGTCTCGTGAAACTAATGTTCGATACCTTGGTCTGGATGCGTTGACACATTTCGCCGCTCGGGCTGAGACCCTTGACCCTATCAAAAAGCATCAGAACATCATTTTAGGCTCACTACGAGACCGTGATATCAGTGTTCGTCGCAAAGGTCTGGACCTCTTGTACAGCATGTGTGATACAAGCAATGCCGGCCCCATTGTGAATGAGCTTCTGCGGTATCTCCAAACCGCTGATTATGCCATTCGTGAGGAAATGGTGCTCAAAGTTGCCATTCTCACAGAGAAATATGCCTCTGATGCACAGTGGTACATTGATATGACATTAAAACTGCTTTCGCTCGCTGGCGAACATGTCAACGATGAAGTATGGCAGCGAGTCATTCAAATCGTAACAAACAACGAGGAGTTACAAGCATATGCAGCACATACCCTTCTGGGCTATATGAAGACTGATTGCCACGAAAGTTTGGTGAAAATCGGCTGCTACGTTCTGGGTGAATTCGGCCATCTCATCGCCGAAAACCAAGGCTCAAGCCCTATTGAGCAATTCATGGCCCTGCAGGGCAAGATGTTCTCCAGCTCTGATAACGCGCGTGCCATGATCCTCTCGTCATTTGTCAAGTTTGTTAACTTGTTCCCCGAAATCAAACCTCAGCTCTTGCAAATATTCCGCTTGTACAGCCATTCCCCCGACTCTGAACTGCAGCAGCGAGCATTTGAGTATCTGTCGCTGGCGACTCTCCCGACCGACGATCTGCTACGAACAGTATGTGATGAGATGCCACCTTTCTCGGAGCGAGCTTCTATCCTACTTTCTCGGCTGCACCAGAAAACAGCCGGTGCTAGTGAAAAGAAGACTTGGGTTATTGGTGGCAAGGATGCAAATACAGACAAGCAGGAAATGCTTTTGGCACAAAACACTGGTCTCAAGCGCACCTTCACGACAATCGTTCATGGCACGCGGACTGGGGCCAACGGGACTCCAACAAGCCCGGCAAATGCAACCAGTGCATCAGGCGACTTGGCAGGCCTGGATCTCAGCGGCCCATCAGGCCCAGCTCCCAACATGGCCAGCGCCGCTCATCTGACCCCCGAATGGGACATTGGATACAACAGACTCTTCTTCACTCGCGAGGGTGTACTGTTCGAGGACGCCCAAATTCAAGTTGGACTGCGCTCAGAGTATCGTGGTCCTATGGGTGTTGTGAAGCTCTACATCTCGAACAAGTCCACATACCCCATCGGGTCCCTCACAACAACTGTAGACAACCCGGCCTCTCCCCAGTTGAAGATTGATACCAAAAACCTGCCCGAACCCACAATCCCGGCTGCCGGACAAACTCAACAGACTCTATTCTGTACAGCCCATGGGCCCTTCTCAGACGCGCCTACTATCCGTATTTCATACTTGGCTGGTGCTCTCCAGGCCTACACACTTCAACTGCCTGTCCTGATGCATCGATACATGGAATCTTCCTCGCTATCGGCCGAGGAATTCTTCAAGCGATGGCGCCAGATCGGCGGTGGACCACTGGAATCCCAGAAGACCTTCGGCCTACTGGGTAAGAATAAGATTGTCAACGACGGATTCACCCGCAAGATTGTCGAGGGATTCGCGTTCAAGATTTTGGAAGGTGTCGACCCCAACTCACAGAATATTGTTGGCTGCGGCGTTTATCAATTCGAGGGAGGTAAGACAGGCTGTCTGCTGCGGCTGGAGCCCAATTACGAAAAGAAGGTATGTATAGAAGTCCCTTACTTCTTTTCTTCTTTTTCTAGATTCCTGGATTCAATAGTCCTAACCTTTCTACTTAGATGTATCGCGTCACTATTCGTGCCACCCAAGAACTGGTCCCGCAGTCGCTGGTCAGACAGATGGAGCAGAGGCTGGCGCAGGGTATCAGAGCAGTTGATGACTTCGAATAGTGCCTGTTTTGAGCGAAGTTTAAGCATTCATGTATATTTCTAATTGTATTCCCACGTTATATACTAGCGAGCATTTTTGGTCGCATTTCTTGTTCTATGCGTGTTTGCTAGCAGAAGTAAGAAATAACAATCATAGCATCTACAGTGTACATGTACTGCAAAAAATAGACAAACTGAATGATGTCTCCTCTAGATGTTTCGGGGTATTTTCTTTACTCGGCTATGAAGCCACTCTTGCATCGATCTCGCTGGGATGGGGTTTCTATATGAACCGGAAGGAGTTTTGTAGATGCTCCCAAACGGTTCGCCATAACATATCCAAGCTGGCCACATAAGACATGATTGGTTGCCAAAGTATAGACACCAAGACCGACAAAAGGCGCTTGGGGAATTTCCATTTAGTCTAAATGGTCAATAAGTTGAAATTTCTATCGACAGTAAACACCACGATATCCGAACTCAAGATTTTAAATCCTTGAGCCTGTTCATTTCCTCAACGATATTGTTGGGATCCTTCCAAGCCAAAGTCACGTATCTGAACAGTATTAGCAGCTAGATACCAGAGATGACGGAGAGTCCATACTTAGTGTGGCTTCCACGAGCAACGATATGTCCATTGGGATTTGTGAACTGGATATTTGTGAATGCGAGAGTCTTGCCGACTGTGTAAGACTTGTTAGGTAATGGCCAAAAAAATGAAGACAGAAAGGATGGGGGAATATTGCATACACTTGTCACAAGTCACCTCCTGATATTTGAAGTTAGTATATATACATAGGATGATATGAAGAGGAAGGGAGAAACAAACAGCCAAGATTTTATCTCCAACTCTGCCACCTGAGTTCAAGTATGTGACTAGGACATAGGATAATTAGCAACGAAACGACTACTAGATGTGATGACCTCGTATTCAATAAACCTACCATTGAGGTCTGTGGACACGCCTGTCGCAAACAAGCCACGGGAAGCTACAGCCAACGAGCCTCCGAGGTCCACTAATGTATGTTCAGTAAAGTCTCAAAGTAGTTGTCTAAAGAAGGTCTCTTACCCATGCTGGCAATGGTGCCTCCGTGGAGGATGTTGAGACGGTTCTATATGATATAGATGTTAAAGATGATATTTCGTGTAGAATCTTTCAGTTTGTGAAAAGATCCTCAGAAATTCTTGCCAGACATTCTGTGGTATAAAGACATACCGTGTGCTGCTTTTCAATATCCAGCTCAAAGTTAACAACGCCGGGCCTGGCGGCTGTGATACGGAGCTGTAGTAGATGTGAGTGATAAGTTCAATGTAACCAATTGGAAGATGGGCTAGACTTACACTATCCAAGAGACTTCATTCAAAGCACCCAGACATTAGCTTTCTCTGGTATCTCAAGACTCAAGGCAAGTCGGGACGCATTCCATACCGAGGCTCCAGACCCGAGGTAGCTCGGAAGGACTCCCATACCTACAGATAGAGGTACAAGTCAGTAAATGGTATACGGGGAACATCATTTGTTGTAGCACATACCGAGCGAACAAACCTAAGAGAAGCCATCTTGAGAAAGGACAAATATCTAGGAGATACAAAGTTATGGGAGGTGAACAGGTCTAACGCCATTGCTAAGCTCGGCGATATGCCGGAACTGCGCTTTCTAGCCGCACCGGTCACCGTACCGTCGTCATTCCATTCAACCACTTGAGCAATTTATCTTTCTCACCAGTTGCTCGAGAACTCGGTTTCTCACAGCTCAATATGGCGAGCGCGACATCCCGTCCCCTGGAGTACCTGGAAGGTCTCCCCGGGACGACTTTTTATAAGCTATACCAGCAACCATCCACAGCCCTTGCGATCTTCCGGCGCATGCTGCCCGATCTGGGTACATTGAGCTCACTCACTTGGATAGGAATGTCCCACTAACTGTGAATACAGCAAAATGCTTTGTGATGGCACTGCTTTATCTAAAAGACCCCCTTCCAACAGCTGATCTGGAAGTTTGGGTCAAATCAGAAAGCAAAAAGTGAGTGGTTCACTCGACAGCTCTTGTTCTAGGCACAACTGACCGGGTTCACCAAAGGCAACGAGATAATGCGCTTTCAATACTGGGTCGACTTCATATCCTATCTACGACTCTGACAGGTGAAAATGTCCGCGCTTATATGGTCACCAACCCATTTGCTGCTTCGCTCCGACAAGCTCTGACGGGTGCTGAGGACTCTCAGTCATTCGGCGCGTTCTCCCAAGGTCCTGAACAAAGCACAATTTCGATCGCCGATTTGGATGAATATGCCAGACGACAGTGGGAAGGTGTTATGGGGTACATGGTTGGAACAAGTGCTTTGAGTGGCCAGCGTGATACGGTCAACTTGAGCAAGGGTGTCAAACAGCTTCTCCAAGCTGGACACCTGGTTGAGATTCGCGGTAACCGTGTCGACATCACCAAAGATGGATTCGGTTTCGTGCTCCAAGATGTGAATACCCAAGTCTGGCACATCTTGATTCTCTACGTTGAAAGCGCCGAGGCCATCGGTATGGACAGTGTCGAGGTTCTCTCGTTCCTGTTCCTTCTGAGCAGCTTGGAGCTTGGATCGTCATACGATAAAAGTCATATGACACCCAATCAACTCCGTACTCTCACAGACCTGGCCGACTTTGGAATTGTCTACCAAGAACATGCCGAAGCGACACGCTTTTATCCCACGCGTCTCGCAACAACACTGACATCCGACTCAAGCGCTTTGAGCAATCCTGTCACTGGCTCTCTCACTGGGCCAGCCGGACCGTCTGGTGGGTCTGGCTCCGGCTTCATCATCATCGAAACCAATTACCGACTATATGCCTATACTTCATCGCCTCTCCAAATTTCCCTCATCTCCCTCTTCACAAATCTCAAATATCGATTCCCTAATCTGGTTACCGGAAAAATCACCAGACAGTCTGTCCGCCGTGCCATCGAGATGGGAATCACGGCTGACCAAATCATTTCGTACCTATTATCACACGCGCACCCACAGCTGCGAAAAGTCAGCGCTGCTCAACCAAGCAACAAAGGTGTTCCAGCATCTATACTTCCACCCACCGTGACGGATCAAATCAGGCTGTGGCAACTGGAGCGGGATCGTCTCCGCGCCACGGCAGGCTTTTTGTTCAAAGATTTCACCAGCTTAGCCGAGTACCAAGCTCCTTGCCAGTATGCCGCGGAAATCGGCGTGCTAGTCTGGAAATCGGACCGGAAGCGAATGTTCTTTGTCACGAGGCATGAGCAAGTTGCTGCGTTCCTGCGAAGCCAGAAGGCAGGAGGTAGGTGATGGCCTAGGTATGGAAGGCATCAGACATCAGCACGATGAATTTGAAAAGTCAGAAGAGAATATCTCTGGGGTCTTGATTGATCCCAGAAAGCATGTCACGAAATCACGACCCATGGCCGTTTACAAGGCTGTGATATAAAATTGTACAATAATAAACAATGAAAGATTATGATTGAATCCACAAGTCTCAGCTGAACTTCTATGGTTAGCTAGGGCCTACGCTCAATATCTGTTTGCATTGACATTGTCTTGAGCACTGCAATCGCCATTGGATATATCTACGAAAACAGTTCATGATTGGTATCAGCTATACAAATTGCACCGCCCCAGTTAAACGCCAACTTTCCGCTTGAACCTTACACATCCACCCCCCTGTACCCTTTTCCGATAAGCAACATAAGTATCCCCAGCAGCATGATCCGGCAGAATGACCCTAACATCAGATATCCGTGCCTCGGCAGGCACCTTCGGCACAACCAAGTCCTCAGGCGTCGGCACAAGATACCCAACAGACGAATGAACGCCAACATCACCAGAATAGAAATCCCCTTCTTCAACAGCGATAACTTCCTCCATAACCTGTGCCAACAACACCCCATTCCACACACCCTCTCGATGCAGCGTCGTCGCCAGCGCTTTCACCGCCTGCCGCCGTATCCGCGGCACACGGCACTTCAGAGCAGTGTAATAGATGGGCGGGATGTACCCAGCCTCAACGGTGAATCCGCTTCCGCCGCACTTGGGCGTTTGCAGGAGATAGCTGGAGGCAGACGGCTGGCCGAGGATGTCTAGGAGAGAGGCATCCAAAATGGAGTTTAGATCGGACATTGTGTTGAAGTCTTTGAATATTCTTTTCAACTCGTCTGATTGGGGGATGATCTTCATAACGTCTTGTTCGCTGAATGTTGTTGCTACCCAGGTTTTCCACATGTCCAGGAAGCTGGTCATTAATGCGATGAAATTGTCGGTATAGGCGTCGAAGATCAATTCGGATTCCGGTTTCCCGGTTGGTGTTAGGCAGACTGAGGCCATTATTGTGGCCATCTCGTGGTAGAGGCGGAGGAGGGGATAGCTGCATTTCTCTGTTTCTGATATCTTGCTGATTTTGAGAGTGAATGATGTGGTGTATGCCTTTCGCCAGAGGGATAGGTCGGTCAGGATTCGGCTTTGTGTGTTGATCATTTCTGGACTGCTGGTTGATGAGATGAGGTCTTGATGGTCGTTGACATGTCTTGTGAGACATTCGACTCTGTTCAGGAGGTCGTCTAGGGTGCGTCTGGCTTCTTGGAGCGAGTTGAACATGTGTGGAATTGAGGTTGCTTGGGGATCTTGGGTTACGAGATAGATATGTGAAGGCGAGTGGCCGAACATGGCGGATTGCATACCTAATCGGGCATAAGCATCGACTAAGGCATTGTAGGCGAAGTCCTTCCCCGGACACAGAATAGTTGGGCTCATGGGAGATGGAGAAATTGATTGGGAGATGCTGCAGAGCAATTTGATGCCGTATTGGAGATGTCTACTCCCTGTTTCATACTGTCCGCGCATAAATTCCAAGATAACAAAGAGCATGCACGTAATCAGCGCTACTCGGACAGAATGGCCATTGTCAGTGGTGTTTACGCGCAGATGTCGAATTGCTTTGTTATACTGTTGGAGAGTAAACCGCTCTTCGTCAAACCTATCCGGTGCGAGCGAGTCCAGGCCATGGTAGTAATCAAATCTATGTGCAGATGCTAAGGCAATGATCGCATGTCGCACAGCGAGCTCTTGTGCACCGGCTTGGAGCAACAATGTCTCCCAGAAATCGGAGGGGAATAATCCCGAGAACTTCTTGGAAGTCCGCTTGATCAACCAGTCATAGCACATCTGCTCCTTGTAGCTCAAATTGCCGGTAGGAGCCGGAGTACAGTATACTGACAGAGCGCGGTTGCATTGCGGCTGATAGGGACTTCCGCCGCCTCCCCAGATGCCGTAGCCGTCACAGACTCGCCGGGTTGATACACATTGTCGACAAGCTGGGCGACCTTCGTCACATTTGACCCGCCGGATTCTTGATACAGTTAGGGGGGTCTAAATGTGATTGCGCACTACCTAGGTACTTACTTGCAGGTTTTGCAACCTGTCTTGACTTTCCTTCTGCGAGCTGGCGCAACGTGTCCAATGTGCATGTCTGTATGATGGGGACAATAGATCTAGCCCTTGAATAAGATGTCACCCGGGACAAAGTCAGGCCGTTGCCAAGTTCATGTCACTACCAATGTTTCCACGCTCATCTACGAACGACGAACAAAAGCAGAAGAAGTGCAGTGCATGCGGATCATCGGAGTTATTCTTTAACCGCGGAGAGTGCTGATTGGTGTGCTCGCATTTGGTGTATTCTCATTGGTTGAAAAGAGACCTCAAGAGATATATCCACTGTGCATTAAATGTGAATAGCATCGAGTCATTCAAGATTCAAGGACTCGGGGTAGGAGAGATTCAAAAGTATTTCGGAGTTAAGATGGACGAATCTATCCGCGTACAAATATATAAAGTCCTCTCGATCCCCAGAATATACTGTTCCCATCTCAATTACAATTCTATTTCTAAACATCTCTCTCTAACTCGAATTCTTTTGAAAGCATTCTATAACAATGTCTCTTCCGACCCGCTCCCTTGGCCGCAATGGTCCCCAAGTCCCCGCAGTTGGTCTGGGACTCATGAGTCTTGGTAGCATCTATGGACCTGCCGGTTCCCTCGAAGACAAGGTCGCCTTCCTGGAACATGCCCATTCAATCGGTGCACGATTTTGGGATACCGCCGATTTGTATTTCGACAGCGAAGATGCAGTGGGTAAATGGGTCAAGAGATCAGGAAATCGTAATGACATCTTCCTGGCAAGTAAGTTTGCAATCCAATATGATGTCGCAACAGGCGTGCAAACAATTCGCTCTGATCCTGAATATGTCAAGACTGCATGCGAGAGAAGCCTGAAGAAACTCGGGGTGGAGACCATTGACCTGTACTATTGTCACCGCGTTGATGGAGTGACCCCCATTGAGAAGACCATCGAGGCTATGGTTGACTTGAAGAAGTAAGTCTCGTTTGAAGAACCCACAGGCCTTGTCACTAATATCCAAATAGCCAAGGCAAGATCAAGCACCTTGGACTCTCTGAATGTTCGGCTTCCACATTGCGCCGTGCTCATGCCATCCACCCCATTGCCGCATACCAGGTGGAATACAGTCCGTTCGCTCTGGACATCGAATCATCCACCACTGATATTTTGCGTACCTGCCGAGAACTTGGCATCGCTGTGATTGCCTACAGCCCTGTGGGTCGAGGCATCCTGACAGGACAAATTCAATCGTACTCCGATATTCCCGAGACTGACTTCCGCCGCGTGCTCCCCAAGTACGCCGCGGAACATTTCCCGAAGATCCTGGAACTTGTTCAGGGATTGAAAGATATTGCCAATAAACATGGCAGTACTCCTGCTCAAGTTGCGATTGCATGGCTTCTTGCTCAGGGTCCTGATGTCATTCCTATTCCGGGCACCAAGTCGATCAAATATCTTGATGAGAATACCCACTCTGCCTTCGTCCAATTGACAGATGCAGAGGTGACAGATATTCGGGCCTTGATTGAACGGACCGAAATCCCTGGCACTCGTTATCCCACCGCGTGAGTCTTCTCCATCTCTGGCAGGTCGAATTGTTGCTAATATTTCTTTAGAATGATGGATAGCATCTTTGGTGATACTCCGCCATTGTCTTCATAAAGTCTGTAATTCTCTCGAGCTATTTTCGAGTAATATATATAGCCTGATGTCATATTTCTTAGCTCCTGCATGTGTGTTACGAGAAAAACCAATAGTACGCAAGCACTAAGACCTCAATGGGGGAGCATTCCAACACCAGTCAAGGGGGCGCATTCCCTCCGACACTCCATACTCCGATTTTAGATCTTAAATTCAGCTACTCCGTAGATCCGATCGCAGTAGCTCAAAGTCACAGATCTCGCCTGGACAATATCGAGATATAACACGATAAGCTATAACCCCTGAAGCCCAATCTCATATACCCCTAACATCGCCAGACGGCAAGTGGGTCGAACAGAAGTACAATATGATGATTTCATTTGTGCAAATTCAGTAAAACAATTTCAACTATTACATTCGGTCCACTTGGACCCCCCCTCCCTTGGGGCCAGGACGGGGCGACACCAGCCTCTCATAGTTATTAGGGGAAACCCCGCGCCAGAAAAAAAAGAACACATCGTCACCGCGGTCCGTGTGTTCTCTTTTCAACATATCAGGTGCCGATGAGGCCATGTCCTCACTCAGTGATTCCAGTCCAGGAAACTGGATTACCGGTAGTTATACGGGCGACAGTAATGGCGTCCGCATCACGATCGCGACCTTCATCGGTGTCGCGTGGTACAACGTGATAGAGCTGGTGGTGCTCATTTTCATGACCTTCAAACGATATGAAGGCGTGTATTTCTGGAGCATGTTAATAGCCAGCATTGGAATTCTGCCTTACTCGGTCGGCTATCTGCTCAAATTCTTCGCGCTAACCACCGCAACTTGGGTACCTGTCACGCTATTGACGTTTGGTTGGTGGACGATGGTGACCGGCCAATCGTTCGTGCTCTATTCGCGCCTCCATTTGGTGATCCAGAATATGCGCGTGTTGCGCATGGTAAGAGCCATGATTGTCGCAAACATCTTCCTGCTACACGTGCCCACAACAGTGCTCACATACGCGGCCAACTTCTCCAACTCGCGAGCCTCGATTGCTGGCTATGATGTCATGGAAAAGCTGCAATTGACGGGCTTTTGCGTGCAGGAGGTTATCATCTCTTGCTTGTATATGTGGGAGACGAACCGCATGCTGCGCTTAAACCAGGATCATATGAGCCGCAAGACTATCCTGCAGCTGCTCGCCGTCAACGTCTCGTGTATCCTGATGGATATTGCGTTGATGATTATCGAGTTCAGGGACTTCTATATCTACCAAACGACTCTCAAGGCCACGCTGTACAGCATCAAGCTAAAACTCGAGATTGCTGTTCTCGGCAAATTGGTCAACATCGCGCACCAGCATATGTGGAGACCTTCGTCCTTCAACACTGCCCATGGACATTACCCCTCTTTCGTTGATCCGAGTCGGGCATTGCATGATTTCAACCACGCGGACTCCTTGGCTACGAGCTCAGGATCCAAAGGTCATACTTCGGGAACCGAAGCCATGGATAACGACATTCGATGAAAATCGCTGTATCGATGCTCTGATCTAAATCCTGCAAGCCAGCTGAACTACTAAACTGGCCCACAATATTGCGACGGCACTCGCCCTGAGCGAAGTGATCATCAAAGTGATACCCCGAGCCACTCGCAAAGACAAGGCAGCTCATCCGCTTCGCGCTTGTCGCCTGACCCTCGGGTTGAAGATACCCCGGTTGGAACCACCATGGACCTCTCATCGCAGTCCACGTGGAGACATTCTTCTATGAAATGAATCAGAAGAAGAACTTGGCTGCATGTCAAGCTGATTTGTTCCCAAGTGAATCCGAGAGGTACCGAGGATTGTCATAATCCACCAGATTTGGAAGTTACATAAAATATCTTTGTCTATACCCTAGCGAGCGCTTCTTTATATCTGTTTTGCTCGAATTCAATATATCTTCCCAGGATTATCATAAGCTCCGGGAGAACAACCATGGAACATGCAATCTTTGTCGTGATGTGACCTAAAGCCCAGAATATATATGCTGTAATCCTTCAAGATACGGTAGTAGGGGTTGACATAAGTTCATTGATATGTATACATACCTCCTATAAACATATGATCTGTTACCTGTGAATTTCAATCATCATAAGGTAATCACCCCGCTCTCAACTCCCATGCTTCAATCAGTATCCAAGTCAGGTCTGCAATATGGCATTTTTGAAAAGCTATATCTGCCTAGAGTCCGATCCTGAGTTTTCTACAGATTTGATGCACATTTCGGCGTTGTTAGGTCTCTTAAAGTCGTTGGTATGTATTCCCTCGATGAAGCTTAATTAAAGAAGGTACGAAACGAGATCAAACCTGTTCAAGGTTTGATATTAGATCTGCTAGATTGTCCGGCATATGGACAGCAAAGTAAACATTCCGAAAGTTCGTGGAACCGATTCGATGTATATTGAGTGGATGCCTCTACCTCGTCGATGGCCTAATAGCGTTTCCAAACATCTTTTGTTCATAGACCAGAGAGGTTTGGTTACAGACCAATATTTTGGTAAAGCCTTATAGATATTTCACAACTCCATCATTCGCAAATAAAGAGAATCTCAATTCCGAATTCCGAGCTACTGCTTCTCACATATTTAGATACTATTCCCGGGTGGCATCTATAACAAGACGGTTGATCGGAACATGTCGCTCTATTGATGCTTCTCTGAATAAAATTGGAAAGAATCAGAGAGCTTTCCCTTGAATGATTGGGAGACAATTACACCTTACTCAATAGTTACTAAGTAATTCAAATAAAGCACGTCTCAGGTGTATAATGTTCCACAGATCTCTTGATTTGAAATAGAATGTAAGGGGCATATCTACCTACTCTCCCTGATGCCTACTCCGTATGGCCTGAAGGACAATGTCAAATCATGGATCGCATTGTTGATTGCCAGTGGAAGATATTTGGAAGTGTATCATATATTTAGTATCACCGTCGGAAGGCATGTATGTGCTAGACAGACTAAAGCGGAAATAGGTCCCGCTGATCATAGGACCCTATCTAGTGAAATCAGGACCATGCTAGGGAGAAGCATCATTATAATCGTTAATAGCCAAGCCTCGGCGGCTATATTTCGGTACTGGTGAATTCTCCATGGATAGTTGTTGACACGGACCGAGCTATATATTTCCAAGTGAGGGAGGCAGCACTATCCCAGCCATCACAACTAGTTCTCAGGATATTTATAAAGGCTGGGAAATACCGACAGGCTTATTATTAACTGGCTAGTCCAGAGGATTTAGGTTTGATATAGGTCTTTGGGTTTCTTCTGTTATATCACCTGTTCAGCTCGGACAACATAAGTTTGAGGTATATACCGAGTATAGTATGGTGATTGTATGATTATAGGAAGGCCACATCAGGAATCTCAATCTGAATTTGAATTCTTTTGCAGAACACATTGTCAATCTGAGATGCCGAGCCATGCTGAAACAGGTAACTCAGTCTCTATACTCCGTGTTGCACTTCGATAAGCCTAAACAGGCAATATACAACGAGTAAACTAGCCCGAATGAACAGAGCCCAGCTCCAATCACGTCATTGTCATATCCAAGCGAAAAAAAATCTTCCCAAGGGGGCAAAAAAAGGAACAAAACCCTTCAAAATTGTAGTTTGTGGCTTCCGGCTGCCGATCCCGAGGCAAAGCGCCTAGAACCGGGCCGGTAGTGTCGGGAGTGGGGGAGAAGCGATAGGGCAACGATAAGCGCACACAGTGAAAAAAAAAGGAAAGGGTATATTGTATGTCTATGTAGGTGATATATGTGTGTAGTTATTTATATTTGGGGTCTCAGATCTCAAGATCCCCTTCGTCGACCGTCAAGCTGATCGTGCAAGTAAAGCCGTCCTTCGGTGTTGACGAACCCGCCAATTCCGAAAGCGGGGATGATTCGACACATGCGCAGCAGTGACGCACCAACCCAGTCTCGACTAACTCGGCTGACTCGGTCTTTTGTCGGCATCGCCTGTGGTCGGTTGTAAAGATCCAAGCCTAGTAGGTGGATAGGTGTGCTGATCAGTTGGATGGAGGCGGGGATTGCAAGCTGCGCGATCAGGATTTTGATATATTCTTGGGAGGCGATGGAGTCCGGGATGGAGGCTGAGACCATGGCGGGAAGGCTGAAGGAACCGAAGATTGTGAGGGCGTCTCGGACCAGGAAGGCAGAGAAGGTTGATACGGGGATTCGAGCGCGGCCAAGTGAGCGGGCGGTGTTGGAGGATGATGCTGGGTTTGGGTTGGGATTGGTGCTGGCAGTGGATGGAGGTGGGATAGGAGTAGGGGTTGAAGTAGGTGTGGTTGGAGTGGTTGGGGTTGGCACGGAGGTGTTGGTGTGGCCGAATAATTGGGCGAACTTCACATCCTTCCAGATACCCACGGAAGAATTGACGATGAAGGTCGAAACGAAAGTAGTCATTCCTGCAATGGCATGATCAACCTGCGGATACCATTTGCTAAGAATGGTCTCCGAGGCATTGGCCGTTGCGAATGTTGCTGTATAGAGAGACCAGACCAGGAGACTGGGTCGAGATGTTAAAAAGGTGGAGGGTTGTGTGATGGAGAACCAGAGGTGTCTGCGGAATGCTGGAAAAAGAGGCTGATTGTAGAATGACTTCTCGACAACGAGTCTGAGGGCAGCTTGGTTAGTACCATGCGAATTGGCATTCAAGATGAACTCACCTGTCAAAGATCATGACGGCGGGCGTAATCAATGTTGCTGAACCTGCACCAACCACCACATCGGCTGCCAACAGCTCTGCCATTCGGCTTTTGGTGTAGTGAATACCAAATGGCAAAGCCTGGTCTTGGACCTTCTGCGTCATATCTTATGCCGGATAGTCGTGAATTCAAGCGGACAAAGTTATCCTCATCTGTTTGGGACCGCCTGGCAAGCTGTTGTGTTTCCGATGACAAGATAGGAATGCTCGCGGCCAAGTTGTAATTGGAATAGAAGAACTGCTCTTGTTAGACTAGACAAGTCCCACGCGGGGCCCTGAATTGTGAGACAACTTACTGTGGATCAATACTGATCGATGGCACAAGTTAGGGATGTGGGACTGGGCACCAGAGATGAAAGAAGGGCAAGAGGGGAGAGTGAAAGAGAGAAAGAACCCCTCGATAGATATAGACAATCAATAGTGTAATCCCAACCATCTTGAAAATCAAGCAGCCATCGACACTTATAGATCGCCAGCTCAAAATGACAACGCGTCGGTCAAGCGAGCCAATCACCATCACAACCGGGCCGGCCGCCGGTGCTGCAGATAAGCCGGTGATTGGTACAACCGCCGCACACATCGACCTTAAAATCCAGGGACAAGATATTCTAGAAGCTTGACTCGTTCACACCTCAATGTACACTCTGTACTGCTCTTTCCGGCTACGATTGCCTCTAGGGGACATCTGGACCCCCGCATTCCCCCGATCTCATTTTGTTCCTGTGTTCAGTTGCTCACCGCCTGAGTGCTTTGCTGGTGATCTTGCGTGCCTGGTACAACCCTGGTACAATGTACTCCGTACTATATTTAATACACGCGAAGAATACATCATCCATTGGCTCGCTATAAACCTAAGTGGAAATAGCTGTCTAAAATGTATTATACTGGACTAAAGGGAAAACTAGATCTGCAAGGCAGAGACATAGGATAATAGGATAAGCCAGCATTATTTTTCAACAAAAGCTTCGCCCTCCTTGCTCCAATAAAAGGGCATGTACTCAAAGACGATAATTTAGCGGGCAATCGGGTGAAGACATGATCACACGATATGATATCTCTTCCTTGGACATGTTGTCATTGACATCTATTGAAGTCACTCTATGTTGTAAATACTACATGAAATACACATAGCAATGTAAACCAGTATAATTTGATTCTATCGGGTGATCCAACATTTGGGCATTCAGGGCTGGTTTCAAGTGAGATTTGTGGATGGCCCTGACTGGGCCTCCATTGTAGGTGGATCGAATGAAGATCTTTCATCAGTGCCACTTCGGGACATCGTCACCGCGGGGTTCGAGGAGCTGATGTGTTACGTACAACGTATTCCGTATGGGGTACTGGTCTCTGAGTCAGAGTGCATTTTCATTTGTGATCTTATTGATTCTGCTTACTCCATGAAATTGACTATCTTTAAGTAAGACGTTCAGTTGCTATTAATCATAGTCGCCGGATTGTTGTACACCGTATTTAGAAGTAGATTGGCTTGCATTCCCAGTTCCGACGGAACAAACAAGCTGCCATTTAGAAGAATCGACCCTTTAAATATTCCCGTTTGGCTTGAAAGCCATCTGAAGAGGTTCAAAATCTAACGAGTAGCGGGTTGAAGATACGCAGTCAATTTAAGCGAAGAAGCCCCCGTCCCTCTATAATATCACGGCTAGGCTCTTCACCTTTCGAAAAAGAGATAAGTCTTGCTTGAGCAATCTTGGATAGAGACCAACAAGAAATTACTCATGAGTAAAATGCAGTTCTCATGAACAGTGATCTCACTTTTGCAATCTATGAGTAGTGCTATAGACACTGCTTGGTTCATGTTTAGGATCAACCAAAATTAAACAAAACTCAATCTCTGGTCTGAGGCCCAATTATTTCAGGCTTAGAGCATGTCTCTTGGCACCTAGTTAGGGCATATTTTAGCGATTTCATCAGTTGCCGCCCTGGGATATACAGAATCGTCTTTCATAGAGGCTGGAACACATCCTGATCTGTATATTTGAGCGCAACATAGTCGCTTAGATCATTAATTAGGTCCCAACAAAATCAAGACACCAGCGTCGAGTACGCACTGACAGGGACCACATCTCCTTTAGGATATCCTATTGAATCAATATCCAATAGCCTTGCCCCTTGAACTATTGATAATACTAAGAGAAAAGATCGGTGCCCATATTACGAAATCCGTGCTTCTACTCTCTAATCCGGCGGTATAAGTTGCCTCGCGCCCTCAGGCCAGTTTGGAATCGGACATATTAGAGATAGAGTTACAACTCAAATGGCTAATTCTGCCTCCGCACTCAGCACCGCCAATAGATCTAATGTAATGTATAAAGTCAATCTTTCTGTTTTTGGCATCTCATTCATAAGGCGATCACGGTCTCTTGATATTATAGTGGGCTCGAATTCCACCGCCCCGCAACTTTCTATGCCAACTAGATACCTATGCTTTCCCTCTCTCTCCCTTTCTTCTTTTCCAAATGTATAGTGCTCGACTGTTACCTAGATACTTGCCCCATTCTTGTTCATTCGTAGTGATTCTCTCAGATCTATGTGCCTCTTAAGAATCCTTAACTCCGATATCTCCGCCCCTCGATAAGCCCAGAAGCTTCTCCGCATTAGTCACATGGCGATTGTGCCAGGGCGCTCTATTGCAGTAAACTTCAGCCTCCAGTGAATCTTATACTCCCTCCTATACTCCCTCCCAACGTCGCTCCCTGCGTCATAATCCAAGCCCAAATATCAAAGAACACAGTCATGCCTCCCATAACCATCTCCAAAGGGCGCAGCCCCTCAAACGAACCAAACGAGTCCTTCACGCAGATGGCCGACACAGACCTCGAATCCCTAGGCCGCCACTGCCAATACGAATACTGCGGGCAACTCGACTTCCTCCCCTTCCGCTGCGAATCCTGCCGCAGCACATTCTGCCTCGACCACCGCACCGAAACCGCCCACCACTGCCCCCGCGAAGGCGAATGGGCCCGTCGCCGCAACGGCACAACCCAAGAAAACCGCTCCGCCCCCGAAAAACCCTCCATCCACAACACAGACCAGTGCGCCCACCTCCAGTGCAAAACCCTCATCAACACCCTCAAAGACCCCGCCGTGCGCTGCCCCCAGTGCAACAGGGAGTACTGTCTCAAACACCGGTTACGCGAGGAACACGACTGCGCCAAGGTTACCCCGCTGGGCGCGCGGCAGGGCAATGCCCCGAACGACACTATCAAGTCTATGTTTGCGCGCGTGCGCACCTGGGGCCGCGACAAGCACCAGGCTGCTACTAGTGGGAACCTGCTGACGCTGCCGAAGATGAAGCCGAAGCCGAATAGCCCGGCTGCGCGGGCTGTTGCGGTGAATGGGCTCAAGCGCACGGCGAAGGGGGATGCGGCGGTTCCGGCGGATAAGAGGATTTATGTGCATGCTGTTGGGACGGTGGAGACGCAGGCTGTGGAGCCGCCGGCTGGGGATTTCTATTTCGATTCGAGGTGGAAGGTTGGACGTGTGCTTGATGATGTGGCGAAGAGGTTGCGCGTTCAGAATTTGAATAATCGGGTTGATGGGGAGGATTCGAAGTTGAGGGTCTTTCATGTGGAATCTGGGACTTTCCTTGAGTTCTCTGAGGCTATTGGTGCTGGGAAGGTAAAGCAGGGTGATACGATTGTGTTGCTTCGTGGTGCTGGGGCTGTTCTTGGAAATTCATAGAGGCTTTGTTATTTGCATTTTCCTTTGCGTTTCTGCTTTGAGCTTTTGTTTGCTTGATTTGAGAGCATATACACAGCAAGATACACCCTGATGCATGATTTGTTTGAATAAAGCATGAGTTGAGTTGCTATGCGTGTAGACTGGGAATTTCAATGTGTTCACATCTCTTCTCTTTTTGACGAATATGTCTGGTCTATAGCATATACCATAGAACATTTGGTATCATACAAAATCATAACTCGGATAGCGGCTGCAAGCCACAAACAAAATATCTATATAAATCAAACACTCATCTTCATTTTGATGATCTTGTGAGGCTTATACCCGATGACCTCAAACTCATCCTCTTTCCATCCATCAACCACCGCACTGCCACGGTCATCACGCTTGATGCGCAGCTCAGGGAACTCCGTTGGCTCCCGAACAAGCTGCTCATTAAGCGCATCAACATGGTCAAGATAAACATGAGCATCACCCATGGTATGAATAAGAGTTCCGGGATGAAGATCCGCAGCATGGGCAAGGATATGAGTAAGGAGAGCATATGACGCGATATTGAACGGCACACCAAGACCCATATCACACGAGCGTTGGTAGAGCACGCAGGAGAGAGTACCCTTCTCCGAAGGACGACCAGTCTTCTCATCGAGCTTCATACCAGGCGGGAACGAGACATAAAATTGTGCGAACATATGGCAAGGAGGCAGAGCCATCTTCTTCAGATCAGCGGGGTTCCACGCGCTCATGATAATGCGGCGATCGAAGGGGTTATGAATGAGCTTGTGCACAACATCCTTGAGCTGATCGACACCCTGACCGGTGTAATCTGTCTTGGCATCGACATACTCGGCGCCGAAGTGCCGCCACTGGAATCCATACACGGGTCCGAGATCGCCTTCTTCGCGGTGCCCGAGTCCGGATTTGTCCAGGAATTCACGGCTTCCGTTGCCGTCCCAGATCTTGATACCGGCCTCGGAGAGGGGAAGCGATGATGTGCAGCCGGAGATGAACCAGAGGAGTTCGGCGAGCACGGCGCGGAGGAAGACTCGCTTTGTGGTGAGGAGGGGCAAGATGGGGATTGGCTCGCCGCCTTCTGGGTTTGGCTTTGATAGGGAGAAGCGCAATTGCGGGGGCGCGAAAATTGATCGTGTGCCAGTGCCGGTGCGATCAGGTCTGTGTTCACCTTCGGAGAGGATTGTGCGGATCAAACTGAGGTATTGGTGCTCTTCGTGCGAGGGGTCGTGTGGCGGCGATGGTGCCACAGGGGCTGCTACCACTTGATCTTGAGTCATGATACGAATTGGACAGATGGGGAGTCGCCAACAATTTTATGGGGAATAGGTGTCACAAGTACTCTTAGAAATGTTGAGTGGGTGTCCAAGAGAGGGGATCTCCAGGTGGTGATCGGTGGATCGCGTCGACGCGACACGTGGTCACGTGCTGTCTATCTTATTGTAAATTGGGAATATTGCTACTACGACCAACTGATCCAGATAATGTGGAGCTGATTAAAGGCTTATTTACAGGTATTTGGGAATGAGAACCCTTGTTTGGGCATCCAGCTTTGCCGAAAGTTGGAGATAAAAAGATCCCTCGAAGGGTACAATGAGAGGGACATCGAGGAGACAAAAGCCCGTATATTAAAAGGGAACTGGTAATGCCCTCAATTGTTCGTACCGATAGATAATTAGAAATTGAAATCGGATACAAGGCAAGTTGCCCTGACCCTGGAGACTCAGCTCTTCTTTTCAATAAGTAGCCGAGACTGGTTATGCTCAGTCAACGAACCGCTGAAATCAATGCATACGCTTTTCTATAGCATCAAGTGAGTATCTCGTTAACAGTCTTCAAAACAATCCCCAAGTAATCTTGAATTTATGAATCTGCCAACAAGTCCACTCCAACTCCGTGTAAGGCACCCACTGCCCATGCAGGGAACTTCGACTTATCGTCTCCGTAGATATCAGAGAAGAATTTGCGGAGGAAAGCAGGGTATTGGTCATCAATGATGGCCTGTCGGATTCTACCCATCAGGGTCAACATATAATGAACGTTATGAATAGTCAGACTACCGGAGAGATTAGTGTCAGAACAAAGAGTTGCGGCAAGCTAGCACTTACAGATGAGCACCGACAGTCTCTTTGGCTGTGATATGGTGCATGTATGCTCGTGTGATTCCAAGACCACCTTGGTCAGTTGGACGGCAGATAGTGCAGGTGCAGCCTTCTTCAACTGGCCTGAAGTCATCGACATATTTCTTATGGCTTAATTTAAGAGTACCAGAAGAGACAATGGCGTCGCCAAAGCGCTGATTGATGTCAGTACGAGAACGGAGATGAAGGAGTTTGCTAAACCTTACCGCTGTTCGTGTCGGCCAGACACAGTCAAACATATCTGCGCCAAGAGCCACTGCGACAACAATATCTTCGGGGTATCCCTGATTCCGATGATTAGCTGGGAAGAAGAAATCATTTCAAGTGAACATACCACGCCCATGACGTATCGGGGTTTATGTTCCGGGAGAATTTCAGTGCATGTATCCACTCTTTTGTTTGGTCAGTACATTCGATTTTTCTTCTGCGGAGGACAGGAGAAACGTACACCTTGCAGAATTCCTCCTTCGCCTCACCACCAGATAAACCTCCAATGGCAATTCCTGGAGTATCGCGCGCTACCATCTCCTCACAGCACTGCTTTCGCAATTCTAGATCCAGACCACCCTGGATGATACAGAAGAGGTTCTGGCGCTCGGGATATTTGTGCTCCTCAATGCACCGATCTAGCCAGCGCACAGAACGATCCATAGCCTCCTTAATGCGGGCATGGTCTGGTGAAGTGGTTGCAATCACATCATCTAATTGCATAATAATATCTGATCCAATGGAGTTTTGGAGAGAAATTGAGTGTTCGGGTGTCAGTAGCCTGGTCAATGTCAGCCTTCCATATGTTCAGCAACATATCAAATTAGGGCGGAGCACCCACATAGGTGAACCATCGTGTGGACTGAGGAATCGCACTCCTTCCTCTGTGACAGTGGCCAATTGAAGAAGCGACACCATTTGGAATCTTAAGCGACGCAATACCCTGTTAGTAAATAATAACACGTATGCGGGGTCACTATATCTCACCCCCCACTATCAGTCAAAAGGTTTCGATCCCAACCCTGTAACTTATGTGCTCCACCGACGGCATCTAGTACTGCCTGACCGGGCTTCAGACCCAGGTGATATGTATTATTCAAGCACAACATGCATCCTGTTTCCTTCAACTGGTCGTATGTCAAGCCCTTCAGCGATGCCTGGGTTGCGACGGGCATGAAAATTGGCAGAGGCACTGAGCCATGGGGCAGGTGAAGAGTACTGGCGCGGGCCTTGGTTGTCTGTTTGTATTGCACTGCCAATCAGATATACATTGTATGTTATAGTGGGCCTTGAAAGGCATATCGCAAGGACGTACCGAACATTTGGCGTGCCGATCAAAAGTTAATGCGGAGGGCATGGATTTGCGGGGCGGGGTTGTGGTGGTTGACATGGTGGCGACTGATATAGACAGAGCCGTAGATGAAATTCTAGCAGGGTGCCTGGCTAGAAAACGGTGGCATAGCATGAGGAGGGGTGGTTGTGCAGTGTTTGCGATGCGATCAGGAACGTTTATCTGATAAGCTGTTTGTCTGGTTTGCATCGACCATGGCCCTTCTGCGCGCTGTGCGAATATGCTCTAGATCAGATCGGAGTGAATTGCCTATAGACTGTCTTGATACAAGTCATTGAAGTGGAAGAGAGTTGAATGGAAGGAGTCATTTTGATTCATCGTCATACCTAACAGGTACAGGCATGCTATTACGACTTTGTACCGGAATCCGTATACTCGCCCGGAGAACAACAGTAAATCATCTATTTTTGTAGGTGCTAATTTGAATTTGAATGCTCGATGTTGAATGAGTCTGTCACAGTAATTGCCTACAATATACGCTATTAAGGTTGACTATGACCCCAGTCCCCGAAAATATTGATGTGGGGATCTGGGGAAACCCCAATTCAGGGGGAAGAGAAAGGGAAATACTCAAACATCAACTGTACGAACGCAATCTCCCTATAATCAATAGCCTTAAAGTATAACTACCTCACACCGAGGACTAAGCCATACCGAAATCGGATGTCCCAACAACCCCCCAATGCCTGTGCGGCCTCGGAGGTATGCCGACTGGCTTTCGTGCGGGGGACATTACCCCGGAGAAGCTAACTCCCACCGAAACAAAGCGGAAAAAAAGAGCCCTCGGATCCTTCGAAAATTTCTTCCTTGTAGCATATCCCATATTGTGCTTGGTCGGCAGTATCTTGTCAAGATGGCAACTGAGAAATACTTGCAAGACATTGAGCAAGACTCAGAGGTACCTCTCCCCTCCCCTTGTTATAGAACCAAGTTGTGTTGTGGGGAAGAAAGAACTGACAGCCCTACAGCTTGCCAGCCCTAATATCGTCGACGAATCTCTCAATGCACGCGAAAAGGCATTAGTCTGGAAACAAGATCTACGCATTGTTCCTTTGTGTGCTGCTATTTATCTGCTCTGTTACCTGGATCGGTCCAACATCGGTATTACTCCAAATTCCATGTCGGATAACCCCCCAAGCTAAGACACATAGGAAATGCCAAAATCTTGAACGCCGATACCAATAATGATCTTCTTTCGGAGACTAACATGACCTCATACGAGTTTACGTGAGTGGCGCCCATGGATTATAGTAAACCAAAGCGCTAACATTCCTCAGTATTGCACTCATGGTCTTCCTGATCGCATATGCGCTTTTCGAAGTCCCATCGAATTATTTCTTGAAGAAGCTTCGCCCCAGTGTATGTAATCTTACAAACAATTCCACAATTCCACTAACATGATCACTAGCGCTGGATCGCCTTCCTCATGCTCTCCTGGGGCGCAACAACCATGGGCCTCGGCGGCGTTCATAACTATGCCCAAGTAACAGGACTCCGATTTCTCCTCGGCGTAATGGAAGCCGGCCTGTTCCCCGGCTTCGTCTACTACCTCACATTCTGGTACCGCAACTCAGAGCGATCAATCCGCGTAGCCCTAATCCTCGCCTCGGCAACCCTGGCTGGCGCATTTGGTGGAGCTATCGCCTTTGGCGTGGGGCACATGAATGGCGCGCACGGTCTATCTGCTTGGAGATGGTTGTTTATCATTGAGGGGGCACCATCATGCGCTTCTGCTGTCTTGGTCTGGTTCTTGTTACCGGATTATCCAGAGACTGCTAGCTGGCTTAGTACTGAGGAGAAAGAACTTGCTGCGCAGAGACTGGCCTTGGAGGGATCTAAGGGTTCTGCACATGCCATGTCGTGGAAGGATGCTAAGGATACACTCACTGACTGGAGACTGTATGCCCATTATGCGGTATGTTTTGTCTCTTGGGTTATCAGCTTGATTTGCGATTCTAATCAGCCAACAGGTTTACTTCGGCATCTCGACACCCTTCTCCAGTCTTTCTCTTTTTACGCCTGCCATTACTTCTGGCCTAGGATACGCGAATCTGAAGGCTCAGTTGATGACTGTGCCCCCATATGCCGTAGCCTATGTTGTGACAGTGGCCGCGTCCTGGTCTGCAGACCATTTCAATAGGTAAATTACCCGCCACTCGAGAACATGTCATTTTATTAACAATTCTGCCTACAGCCGTGGTCTTCATTCCGCCATTTTCTCTTTCATCGGCGCAATTGGTTTCCTCGCATCCGCCGTTCTCCCTCCCAGTGCCTATCTCGTAAGTTTCGTCATAATACAACCAAGCAAAAGCAGACTGCATAATCAGGACTAATATTATCCCAAGAGCCGCTACGGATGTCTTATAGTTGCCGCCAGTGGATCCTTCGCCTGCATCCCCCCTCTTTTGGGATGGCTATCCTCTAACATTAGTTCGACAGCAGGCGCGGGCCTTGCCATCGCTCTCAACGTATCATTCGGCGCCCCCGGCCAAATTGTCGGTGTTTGGATCTACAAGAGCAACGAGGCCAAGGCCGGTTATCCAACTGGTCATTGGACAAATGCCGCATTGCTGTTCTTCGTGACAGCCGGCTGCATCCTATTGAGGCTCTACTATGGATGGCGGAATCGCCGGGGAGATGGGGCCAGGGATGGAAAGAGTTTCGCATACTAGATTGACCTCCCTTCAGATTTCTGGATAAGGATTCGGCAAAGTTGGGTTTATGATATACACATGGTGTGCAGATTCCATGTCAGAGGCTGGGGTTGCTGCACTAGAATCGTGCAACGCGTAGATGGATATACAAAGTACCATTAATTTCTAATGATAGATAATGAAGTCTCCAAAAGCATCGAAAGAACCAATCCTTCTCAATTCCTGACAGCAATCAAGACGTGGCACATTCGGAGTACATTGGCTGAATTCCTTCAACTCTCTCATTGTCGACATATTGTCTATGACAGACCCTGTTGCAAACAATCGGAGTTCTCCATCACCTCCCTATGCCTCTTAGCCTGTTAAATTCGTGAGTCAATATCCAAATTCTTGACTCAAGGTCTATAACTTTCCTCCAGGACCCATCCTAGAGCCATGGCTGGCTGTATGCGGTCTCATGGCCTTGTTGATTTTGTAAAGTTTGTATACGCCATTCATGATATCTTCATGGCCATAGTATACACCCCGTGGAGGCGGACATTTGTATTCTTCTTTGCGGCCCCAACCGAAACACATGATGTATGGACGAGGGGGAATTTGGTTCTAAAGGAAGACGCAGCAGGTTTGCGTGCTGGGGGTGTGGATATGACAAGATAGAAGAGTTTGATCTAGTAGTAGATGGTTGTAGATGGTACTGGATTCAAAGTAAACTCTTGTAGAGGAATCCAGGCGACTTATATGTTTCTTCGACGATGCAATCAATGTCCGGCCATTGACAAAGTTTTACTCAGTGGGATCTACTTGTTGTCACTTGACAGTATCTACTCTGTACAAGATAGACAGTTACACAGCCACCCCTAAAACAAGGCTGAGTGCTATGATGTTCCTCATGACAGCCAAAAGTGTACGGTACAATATCTGGGGGTGGCTCCGCAGAGTTGGGGCCGGGCGTCGCCATATTAAGCAGGAGTCTTGGCGATCACTTTCCAGATGAGGGTTTGTATAGGGTGTATTTTCAGGTGGGTGAGTGCTGGGATCGAAATACTTGAGTGAATAATTCAGAGGAACTATTATTAGTTTCTTGGAATTGATCTTTGCTTAGCGAGATAAGTTCTACGCGAGGTCCAAGAGCAGTGAGTTGGTCAAAATAGACGTTTAGGGTTGCTAGTGAATAGAGTTCAGCGTTCCATGGTTCAGTCCGAACTCACCGACCAACATCTAACGTCGCTTGTTTCCAGGTCTCCGAGCTATATAGGTACTCCGTACTTCTGTTCGCCAAGTCATGATTGTTAATTAATAGATTGGGTTTGTTTGGGAAAAATCTAGAATTTGATCTTTGATCTATTTCAAGGAGTCACCGACCATGTGAAATGCTGCCCAACTCGGACGCTACGCCTCGGAAATTAATGTTTGGCTAGACACATGGCCAACGCTGTTCTTCCCGCGGATGTGTAATTTCGGAGGCCAGTGCGGCGAGAAGCAGCGATGATCAACAGTACCTCTAGTGAGAGTAGCATGTACAACACGCTCTTCTAGAAGGGTCTGGCTCGGTTCTGGTTCTCAGTGTCTGTGTATTGCGCCTGCTATCACAAGAGTGAAAAGCAAAAGAAAAGAAAAAATGACTGAGAAACATCCTGTCGATAGATATTCTGTAGTATAATAAGGAAAGGACATGACCGATGTGAAAGAAAACCCAAACCCCGACAATTACAGTCCCAAGTCCGGGACCATCCATATATGATATCAACACAATAGATGACCCCGGTCCAGTTCCATATCCAAATTACCGAAACCTAGCACAGACAACAGTTCAAAGAAAACTCCCTTGATCGGGTGCATAAACCCGATCCAAACAAAGTAAAATGACAAACAAAGCAAAACATATCGAATCATCAACCGGGGAAGTAAATCAAATCCAAGTTCTAGACAAAGTAGAGTCCCAGAAAATGAAAAAGCTTTTGGCCCGTATGGTTCCTGGAACACATGACCTTTTGTTCCAAATCACTTCCATCGCCACCGTGCATGTCGCATTACGCTTGAGACTGGGGCAAGTGGCTGCTTACCCGCGGTAGTACGGAAATCCGCAGACATTCATCCGCCAGTCGAGAGACAAACAGTAGAACTTCTGGCCTAGTTGAGCTTGTAGATATGTACTCCCTAGACGGCTTCGAATGAAAACGATATCCAAGCCACCGTAAAGGGATAGTAGCGGTTCAGCTCAACCGGAGTAAAACGTTGTTTCCACTCAAGCATGACATGTCATATGTTCTTGAAGGCCAAATATCAGACACCTGACAAGATGCATGAGACCCGAGATCGTCTTTCGTCCAAGTCACAGTATGTACGGAGTACCCGTGATGAGATGCTCCTTCGGTTGTAGAACAGACCACAAACACACGCAGAGTCGAATCAAAAAGCCAAAGACGACACGTATGGATCCCAATTAGATGCCGAAACAATGACCTATCGACCAAATGTGGATGAGATGTTTCGAGAGGGGCACATATGCACTTCAACGAGACGTGTCTGGGAGGAACTTGAAAGGAGCCAGAATCTATGTCCAATTTGCGATGCATCACACAAAGTCTCTGACCACATCTGTACAGACACCGGACCAGTCACTGAGCAGTCGGTAACTGCGGCGTGGCGTGTCACGACCAAAGCTGAGGTTCCACAAATGCGAAACAAGGTAGTGGCCTGCATTGGGAAGTGGCTCTCCGGAGCAGGGATACTGCATGGTCCTTTTTCACTCCAATTTTCATTTGTCTCGTCTTCTGGTCACCTGTGACCATCCACCGTCCCATCACGCCCAGAGTCGGGACTCTGCATTGTAGATAGCCATTGTGGACGGGTCTTGCAATTACAAGAGCCAACTGCAATTATCGAGGGCCCATGCATGCAGTAGCACTAGGGCTCGGAGAGAGGGTCGTCGACACGGGAAGGGAGAAGGAGGGGTGTGCGGTGAAGGGGATGTGGGGGTTCTTTTTTTCCTGCATGCGTCAAAGAGCACAAATGAGATAGGCCAAGGCCATCAGAGTATATCTTTTGTGCGGATAAGACAGTGGATCCCAAAGGGTTCTTCAACAACAATTGAGCACAAACCAGAAACAAGCACACATCCAGGAAAAGAGCAAGTCAGAGCCAGGGAAACCACAAAATTTGATAAAAACACAAGAAGAGAAGAGAAAGCCGCCCAAGACTAGTAGGAAATATTTGGGAAAATAAGAATACGTTCAGAACCCACCGGCTCCGCGACCATAGCCGGTCGTCCCCTGCGGGAACAACTGGCCCTGATAGATGGTAGCCGCTCGAGGCTGCTGGTTCAGTGTCTTGAGCGCAACCTCGGCGGCGTCTTCTTTCGCATTGTTGATGAACTGGCCATCATACCAGTAGCGAGCGGCGATGCTCTGGCCTTGAACGGTAACGGTGCTGGACCAGGCAGTACGACCTCCTACAATACCAAGATAAGATTCATTAGCCATCTGCCACAAGCTCGGGAACTAAAAGTCGGTGTACAACTGAAAGAGGGGGACATTTTTCGCTCTCTTTTTTCTGCAAGACTCCACTCCTTCCTGTCATGCCGACACACGAGACACACAGTCGGAGGAAGAGACCGCATGTGCGAGTGTCTGTACGGGTTTCCCACCCACAGCCCAGCCGGATAATAATCCACATTGGTCTCCAGCAATAGACTGTGGATGACGGGGATCGAGGGGGTAGAAGGGAAAGGACGGGAATCAGGGTAAGTACCTCGCCGATCGGAGACAATGTTGAAGACAGGAGGAGATTGCTTGGTTCGAGCGCAATGGTCTTACGAGATAATCAGTCAGCTGCTCTTGTCATTTGGGAAGAAGTTTGGGGCCGCTGAGCTTCAGTCACGCCTTCCAATGGCTTACCCTGAAGCTGATCCTGCCAGCTGGGCCGGTTACCGGCACCGTTCCCTGGTGGACTGGTAGGATATGACATTGCTGCTTTGTAGAGAGATGGAATGGCGGGAAAGATGTTGCTATGCTTTGCAATTGAAGGAGTCTGAAGTGGGATAGAAGGTGGGGAGAAGTGCACAATAGTCTTTTGCAGCCCAATTGGGGGGATGAAGATCAAGAGAAAATGCTCACAACTTCCAAGGCACCCGAAGATATAAAGAAAGAGTCCGATAGCTCAATTGGATCTGTTTGGAATCTCCAACGATCTCGAAGAAATATGTATATATATATATATAATATTTTTTTTTTCTCCCAACGCCATTCAAACGGAGATGACATGGGGAGCGGGGAGTCATATAAACAGTGGGCCATTATCTTCAGAGTGAAAAACTCCCGCGGACGATGCATTGGGGTATTTTTGACGGATTTCTCGTGTATTTTTTTCTTGTTTCTTTTTCTAATTTTTACCAAAATTCCCATTTTCCTTTATTTTATTTTCCATTTCATGAAAACAAACAGCAGCCTAACCGTCAAACCTAACGGAGGGGGGGGGCGTATGCATGTCGATGTGGACATGGCACAGCGTCAGCCAAATCCTCTCCCATCTCTTATCCACCAGTCAAGGAACGTAAGTGGGAGAGAGTATGCGGATCATCTTGAGGCTGCAACCTGGAACGGCCCGGCGCACGCCGACTAAGCAGAAAACAGCCCTTGAAGAAACGCTAGACAACACGTACGGGCTATAGAAGAGGGGCAAACCGGATGTTCCCAAGTTAGTTCCCGCCCCATATATGACAGGCACAGTAGGGGGTAGTTCTCGTAGAATGACATCGTTGTTTGGAGTTGGGATGCGGATTGGATGAAAAAGCGAACAACTCAGAGTACCCCACGTTGAGATTTTCTTTTTTTTTCCTCCCTTCTTTTTTTTTTAGATGTTCTCTGTGGATTTGCATACGACCTTTTTTTCTTCTAATTTCTACCCATTTGCAAGGATAATCGTACTTTGTGAAGTAATGAAAAGAAAAGGAAAGAGAAAACAATATAATCTCAACCCGAGATTAATTGTGCATGGACTTGAACCGTATCGGCGGAACGACGGCCTTCTGGAACAAGAGAGAATGCAGGAGGGGTAAGCTGTAGGTGATCTCTGCCCAAAAAGCGGAGCCTGTGGCCACAGCGTCAATGTCATAGCTTTTTGTTTAATTGTTTTTTCGGGTCGTTGGATATGGCAGATGCCCGAAAGGAACATTCAACCCCCTCTCAAGTTGGGCTGGAAAATGTAAAAAGGGTTGCCAGCTCATCAGGAGGAATGAGATCATGATTGTCAGTCTTGAGGAAGCCGACACCTTCACATTGTGAAGTCGGAAATAGTGCTGGGCATCTCCAGAGCCACAGACCGGGCCGCCCTGCATGAACAGTTGCTGTCGGGCCCAGGATCATCAGAGAGGAAAAAAGTGAGTTTGACTAAGGAATGAGGCGGGTATGTGGCACTGTCGCCGAAAACGTCAGAAAAGCGAGTGTGCAGAGATGCGACAAAGATACGGCCAAGAAAGACCCGGTGCGATGCTCAGGTCGGCTAGTCCCGCTGGAATTAACCGCCTGATGTGCAGAGAACCGTAGACCCGTGAAATGGGGCAAATGCATTGATAGCCCATCGTTTTGGTGCAAGATCGTCTGCAAATTGAACGTTCCAGTCGGAAGGGAAGGGGGGGGTTACGCTTCGAGAGTTGGGCATTCATGCAGAGTCGACAATATCCTCAACCATGGTTCTCAGCAATGCGGCTACATCGAGTATGCACGAAACACGTAGAGGAACAGCCGATGGTCGACAGGGTCGACAGGGGACTAGGCCAACACATGGGCGTCTAAGTATGTTGTAGAGGGGCTGCCCCGCATCCAATCTGGATCGAAGTACAAAGTACATCGCTACATGTATGATGCGCAGTAGACTACATGAACACAATGTACCTACAGTAGTCGACTATTCTAATGGTATAGTCTCATACTGGGCATCACATTGGCTAATCCTGGTGAATTTCTTTTTCCTTAAGGCAGCAAGGTCGGGATTATTCATTGGGCTGTGTCTCGCGCTAAAGAACAGAAAAGATTCAACCAGAGCCAATCAATCAAGAGCCCCATTAACTAGTCATTTCTTCACAGGCTAGACTAGTTTATTGTTCTGCAGGTTGAGACCTCAGGCAGCCTGTAAGGTGTACGTGTAGTGGAATTGTTAGGTCAACCATGGTTCGCATGAGAGACTAGGGCTCAAAATAGAACTTCCATATAAGACCTACAGGAATATGCAGCGCCAACATAGCAATGCGAGACTAGAGAGGTAATGCGATATGCAATTGTAAGCTACAGCTTGCCCCAATCCATGTGATGAAAGAGAACGCCCCAATTCTGCAAACCCGGCTTGGTTCCCTGTCGAATCGGTATGAAGGATCTCCCAGAATCAGGCACGAAGACCCGGGATTCCTGTCCAGCCGAGATGATTCGTGGCAATGAACAACAAATGATCCAAGAAAAGAAGAAGCAAAAACAAGTGAAGAGAAGAGACAACGCAAAAACATTCCTGAATGAGAAGAAGCTAGACTAGAACAAGACAACCACATCCCGAGTCATTCATATCATTAAGTCATTAGATGCATAATCATATTCCCATGAAACACAAGATATCCCAACTAATGCAGGACCAACTCATTCATCTCATCATAGACCGTAATTCTCGCCAAGAACCTTGGAACTGAGTAGTCCCCGGGTTACGTCCCCTGGTCACCCCTGGTCGCTTAGGCGGATCCCCTCCGTTGGAGTACCTGACCGATCAGGCGCCGAGGGCCCATGCGTTCCAGGCTCTTTGCTAACGAATGCTGGGCAGGCAGGATCCACGATGGCCGCCGCTCATGATGCCAGCGACGACGAATGCAGTCGTCAACTAGTGCCACAAGTCCTGTTGCCACGATCACACTGGAAAAAAAGAACCGGTTTATCAGCCTCATGTCTCATTATTGCCTTGTACAGGGGGTATAAGAGTGGATAACGCAATGCATGCGTGGTGCATTGTACACGAACCACACACATATCTCCTCACATGAACCATGGAAAGAAAAAAAAAAGAAAGAAGGCAAAAAAGAGGGGAAAGGGACAGAAAAAGCAAGGAGATCCAGATCTCAAACCAGACAAGACTGAACAGTTGGCTAGTGAGGGGAACCAGGAACAGGGATCAAACTTACTCGGCAACATCAGGCATGTTCTTGTAAACGTCAGGATCACTAATCCACAACGAAGAAGGCGGCACCCAACCACCCTTACTCTCCTCCTCGACGACCTCCAACGGCGCCAGCGTATCCGGCACCAAATGCGCAATGGTCTTGGACGTGCGCGAGTCAACCAAAAAATAAGACACCTCCTGCAGATCGCCCTCTTTGCGAATCTCACGACGCCACTGATACTTCGTGGACCAATACTCAAACTCGTATTTCTTCGTTGTCCCCGGACCCTTGCGGCGCAACTCAACATGCGCATAATTCGAAAACTCCAACAAGATCGTCTCCCCCAGAATCGGCAACGCAACACTCTGCCCTTCCTCGATATCCTCCCCACACCCCTTCTCCTCATCTTTCTTTACCTGTGGAATCTTCCCCGTTCCCGAATCCTGTCGCTGCAACTCCGCATGCGCACAGTGTGCATTCGACGACCCGGGCCGTAACCCGGCCAATACATTACTCCACGACCGGCCCATTGATGGCCGGCGCTGGTGCGCGGGGACGAGCTCCTTGCGCGCGGAATGACACACCTCCCGTCCGGAATCGCGGCAATACCGCCGGAAGGAGAACTTCCGCGAGAAGAGATCGTACATGCGCAGGTGGAAGAGGATTACATCGCGCTGGGAACCATCGCGCAGATGGACGGGCGTGTCGACACGCAGATTCATGTTGCCGTCGATGGTTGCATCGTCGTGGCGGATGAGCAGTCGTCTTGAGGAAGGGAAGAGAGGTGCGAAGGATGAGGGTGTTGAGGGGATTGCGTCCAGCGGGTAGAATTCTTCCCGTTCGTTGACGCAGTAGCGACCATCGTAGGGGTCGTCTGGGGCGGTTTCTTGCCGCTCTGGCTGGAGGTCTGCGGCGGAGTCTGTGGTTGATGCGTAGGTTGATGTGGAGGAACGAGGTTGGGGCTCTCGGGGCTCTCTGTACTCGTACTCGGGTTCGATTTCGTGTTTGTATGAGTGTCTTTGACTGGAGTCTGTGGTCCAGCCACTTTCGCAGGGTTTAGAGGGGAGGCGTTCGCTGTGGATTGTTGCTGCGGTGCTTTTTGAGGTCGCGCTGTCTGTGGAGCTGCTGCTGCCGGCTTGGTATGATTTGCAGGATCCCATGGTAGAGGTGAGGTTTCAGATGTAGATTCAGATGCAGGTATATGTGATCCACTGATCTACAACGAAGGCGAAGTGAAAAAGCGAAGAAGGGATGGGCTGGATATAAAAAGTGAGATCAAAATCCAGCCGTAAGCTGAGCAAATAAGGTATATCACTATAGCAATCCCGGCGCTTTGGGATGGCTTAGTCCGGCCGATTCCGAATCAACAAAATAGTTCACGGAGGGGTGAAGTGGGTCGGATTCAACGCGGGGTCCAGAGCAATATGGATGAAATACCTCCAGACGGTGATCGGAGGAACCCGGTGATAGTACAATGTAGGTGATCATACGATCTAGAGCCACCGAGGCGAAAAAAAAAGAGATCAAAACACGGGGAAAAGCGACAGGGGTGGGGGATTGCCTGTTTAAGAACAACAACAGGAGTCTGAAGAATTGGAAGTGGGAATGGAGGTTGTATGTAGCAAATGATGCCGGAGGAAAAACAGAAGTGGACACAGGAAGGAAAAGCACCTGAAACTGGGGAGAATGTGGAAAACCGGGCTGTCACAGTGTATCCGAAGTATTTAGAACAGGGGACATTCGAAACTGAGATCAGAGGGAATGTCAACTCGTCATATTTGGGTACCCGATCAACTCTTTGTTTTACACTCCTAACATGCCCACGAAACAGCCCCTCCAAATCTGAAAACAAGGGCGGGTCCCAAAAATCCACACTGGTTTACGAGACCCCCATAGCCACCGTCGGACCTCATTTTCTGATTTCAGGCTGTGTCACAGCCCAATAGCACAGCGCACAAGAAAAAATAAGCCGGCCTCAGATCCTGGATTATGGAGTAATCTGCCTATGAGCGAGGAAGAACACCCTTCTAGCGCAGGATGTGCTGTGTGATGTGTCCCCGGAATCAGGGCGAACTGGCTGACAGACTCTGTGTCTCATGTTCATTCGTGGCTTGACCCCCTCTCTTGCTTTATGGTTCTCGACAGACGAACCAGTCAGATCGTGGGGGCCTGCATCGAAAGGGTCTGGACGCGATCTTCCCTGCTTGTACGGAGTACCTGGTCGGAATACTGGCACGGGGTTCTTTTCGTTATGTCAGGGTTCAGGCCTTCAATTCTGGAAGGCCCAAGCGCTCGAAATTCTCCGTGAGAGAACGACATAACATAACATAGCTGTGTTGTAACAGGGAGAGCTCTCAGTAGGGTACAACATACATACTTTAGACATCATCTCATGGAAAAACCGTGGGCCCGCGGTCCGTTCCGATCCATTGTTTCGTGGTGGAGACAAGAGGGATCATGAGATGATACGGGCTACCTCCATGTATGTACCTAGGTATATACCTAGGTACCTAGATAATACGCTTTAATATGAAAGCATCTGATCCCCAGTCGGATACTTTTGTCCTGGTCCTGACCCGGAGAGTTTGGGCTGTTCAGAGACTTTCGCTCCCATTCCTCCGATCGGCAGTTATCTGATTTTCGTCTGATGCAGGACGATTATGTATGGGGCCCTAGAATGACGACATCGATCGACCGGTCTCAGTGCACAGACTGATATGGCCTAAATCATGTGGGGAAACCTACTATCAACATTGCGACGGAGCGAAGATTCTATGATCGCATTCACATTCCTCAGGCCGATCTGATCGGGAGAAGCACAATGAATGCATCCATGGATCGTGCCAACTGACCGCCAATTCGCGAAGGGGTTTGACAACATATGACGTACATTGTACACGAGAAATATCCCTTGGCAGCACGAAGTGCGACTGCGACAGAGAAAGTATGTCCAATAAAATCTATATATGACCATCCATAGCCCAGAGAGTGGGTCTGATCTAATTCAAGCCGAATGAATGACGACCTTGGAATATTCGTGAACATGACCCCGAATGGAACCCACAAGAAACATACGTTGAACCCGAGAGATGGGATCAAACAACGGTGACGGTCTAAATCTGCGCATAGAGAGGCCGTGGAAGTTCATCACCAGGCTTAATCAAGGCCTCTGAGTGGTAGGCGGAGTGGGAAACGAGTCCAGCACGGCTTCCCGGGACTGGAGGTCGGAATCCCACATAGGCTTCTCGTCGGTCTTCTACTGTGACAGACCAGGTGTGCAGTCCATAGTAGGATGCGATAGAGTGAACCAGCCATCGACTAAGACAAATTAGCAGACCGAACAAGCTGAGAATCATGGGAGACAATGCAAAACGTACGCGAATCCGGCGGCGCGGTCATTGACCAGAGTCTCAAGCACCATCTTCTCACCGCCCCGTTCATTGTGAGAGCTGATCTCCTCCCGGAGCAGGCGGAGTCTTTCCTTTCGCTCTGGGGAATCATGCATCTGCCCATTACGACCGACAAAAACAATTTCATCTTCCGAGTCATCACTGGCCGAGTCTTCTGGTGCATCCCGTAACCCCTCTTTCTCAAGCAAAAGCTCCTTCTCATTCCACTTTTGGATGAAGGTACGGACCTCGTCTTCCAGATCTTGAAGCATACCACGCGCAGCACGCGCATGCTTCAGCTTTAACCGAAGTTCCTTCGGAATATGATGTTTCTCATTAGCCCTCTCGGCCGCCTTGATAGCCGACTGGTGGTCTTTCACATGCGAATAGTGAACGTCCCACAAGGGAGCAAGGTAATAAGGCATCGGATCATGTCGAGTATACGTAGGCTGGATATCCCAATCCTGCTTTGATGGCGGCTCGGCCCAGGGATTATGCAGCATACGATCTTAGTGGCTGTCAGTATTTATCCAACCTGCGCCACACCCAGGAGATGTCGGGTCGGCTTCACCGTCACCGATCTCATGCATATGCAAACATACCGTTCTCCCAGCGCTGTCTCCGGCGGCTCCCATCTTTTCCCTTCAGTAAAGCCTCTCGGCTCTTCAGACTTTCGCGACGCAGCGGTGGCCGACGTCGGAAACTGACTGTCGGTGGGCGCGATTCCACCTTGGGAGTGGGTTCATCGTCAAGAGGAATCGACAGCGAGACGGTAGTTCCGCGCAGACCTGAGCGCGTCGGGGTCGGTGTGGACGGTGCTGCGGGGGATGAATCCGACAGGGTCAAGTCCTGCATAGCCGCTGCTGCATGCTGCTCTGACCATGCGGCGATTGCCAGGGCCTGTTGAGGTGACAAGTGCCCTTGTGAGCCCTCCGGGCGCATGCGTGGATGGATGGCCATGTATGCAATTCGATTCGAAGTATACAGTAGTTCTAGGGAGCGAAGAGGGGATAAGGATAGGACAGGATAAGAAGAATGGACGAGATAAGGACTGGGAGAGACGATACGCAAGGTTGGCTGCACGGGACAACTCGCTGATCGCTGATTGGCGGAAAGTCGATACTTGGCAGCCCTAGCCCTGATTTCCTGTTTGGGGATGGTAGAAAGGAGCCCTTCCAAGGTTGAAATTGCACCAGAAGCTAACCTTGGAAGTGAAGAGAAGTGGATTCAATACGAGGCTCTGCTCCAAGGCTGTGAAGCACTTTCATATGAGGCTAGTCCATCACCTTGAATAGGTGCAAGCCTTATCTCCACAGGGCTGTGAGTCACGGCGCAGTCATAGTGGAGTGAGAGCATTCTCCACCCAATTCGACCCCCCAGACTTGTCAGATCAGGCCCTTGGGTGCCTTGAGTCCCTTAAGTGCCTTCAAACAGTTTCATGACTTTATGAGGCCACGGATGAATGACATTGTATGTGATTACAGAGAGAATTGCATAGTGAAAATGACTTGATGATTCATCAACCGGATCGACCGGACGGTGATTCTAAGAATAATATACAGAGCCTCGGTGTTTAGCGCGCGGGGTCCAAAAATGGCTTGGCGTAAGGCGCGTGATACCTGCATTTTCCTCCCGAAAGCTTTTAAAAAAGACTGGGATTCCTCGTATTACATGGTCCCTTATCCTTATTTTCATCCTATCAATACTGCTATCCATCATGAAGTTCCTCTCCCCTCTTGCGTTCGGAGCAACGGCAGCTGCCATGGCTATGGTCAACCCAGAGCAGCAACCACTAGCGCCGTCAATCGTGCAAAACCCACAAGCCAAGTCTTTGATCGAGCTAGCTCCATACCGTACTCGCTGGGTCTCTGAAGAAGAGAAATGGTCGCTAAAGCTTGTAAGTTCGATGCTCTGATTTGGACCCAATCATGGCATGGTACAATTTATTGACTCGCTGGACTAGGACGGTGTGAACTTCATCGATGTCACCGAGGAATACCAATCTGGCTCCTATGGCACCCTTCACGCGTCACGGGTCGTCCACTACCCAGCAGAGATGACACACTCACACGAAATTCTGCCGTTGGCCAAAACTCTCGATAAGAAAAACATGAGGAGCAACCTCGAACACTTCACCTCGTTCCACACGCGATACTACAAGTCCCAGACAGGCATTGAGTCTGCAACCTGGTTGTTCGATCAAGTCACCGCTGCAGTACACGAGTCCGGCGCCAGCGACCATGGCGCGACTGTTAAGCGCTTCGAACACTCCTGGGGTCAATTCAGCATCATTGCCCGCATTCCGGGTGAGACGGATAATACCGTCGTTCTTGGCGCCCACCAGGACAGCATCAATCTGTTCCTTCCCTCCATCCTGGCTGCGCCGGGCGCAGATGACGATGGCAGTGGAACTGTTACTATCCTTGAAGCTCTCCGTGCCCTGCTGCGGTCGGAGACCATTGCCTCCGGCAAGGCCCGCAACACCATCGAGTTCCACTGGTATTCTGCTGAGGAAGGTGGCTTGCTTGGCTCGCAGGCTGTCTATTCCAAGTACAAGAAAGATTCACGGAATGTCAAGGCAATGCTTCAGCAGGACATGACTGGCTATGTCCAGGGTACTCTTGATGCTGGCGAGAAGGAGTCTGTGGGTGTTATCATCGATTACGTCGACCAGGGCCTCACTTCCTTCATCAAGGAGGTTATCACCACCTACTGCGATGTGCCGTACGTTGAGACCAAGTGCGGTTATGCATGCTCCGATCACGCCTCCGCCAGTCGGTATGGATATCCTTCGGCGTTCGTCATCGAGTCGCGGTTCGAGAACTCCGATAAGAGAATCCACACCACCGAAGACAAGATCGAGTATCTGAGCTTCGATCACATGTTGCAACATGCGAAGATGAGCTTGGCTTTCGCTTACGAGCTGGCCTTTGCTCCCTTCTGATTTTTTTTCCTGCTTGGTTTACATGATGGTTCGGCGTTAGTGCAATATACCAAACTGGGTTCCCTCGTTTAAAGATGCATTGAGGCTCAACCCAAAGATGTTTCTATTTTATTGGCTTTGAGGGCTTATACCCTAAATTCCCTCAATTGAATACTTATGATTTGTGACTTTTCTTCCATTGTAAGAAGTAAGAGCCATTTGGAAGTTGGCATGTGTACCTTTTTCTTCTACACAGTTGGCTCCTACGTAAATAAACCATTGATACAATAGAGGCAGGGTTCACTTCCATGAATACTCCACGAGGACTCAACCTTTTTCGGATCCTGGATGTCTCTGGCGTAGATGACCACCCACTAAAAGACAACCAATAAGATGTTAGAGCCGCCTGTTATGCACATCAATCCCTGCCCATGTCGGCACTGGGCTTGTGTAACAGATGTACTAGTGGGTCTCAGTTAAAACATGGAGATCAGGTACCTAGGAGAATACCTAGTCGTGTTGCAGGGACAGCTCAACTTTCTCCCATTCTTCCTAGTTGCTCCGTCTCTCTTGGTCTCTCCTCATTGAGGAGGGCATAGCAGGAAATCCTTGTTGAATTGAGAGAACACCCCCTTTTACAGTGGATAACCGGGCATCTTCCCGGCAGTTTTACACTTACGGGCGATGCACCCGGGCCTTCCCCCCATGAGGGCAAAGTAAAGTGGAATATTTCCCCTCATTATTGTAAAGCTCCTAGGGCTTTCGTGATATGGTGTGAGCTCCTCCGAGCTTCAGCCCAATATACTGAGCGTGATTATATATTAGTTGTTACCTCGCTAGTGAAGCTTTCCCAAGTTTATCTTTAAGTATAACAGAAACTACCAAAAGCAAGTTTACATTGATATCTACCGATGTATATACAGATAGTCCAAAGACATTTTGTTATTGATAATCACATTGCAAATTGTCTAGCGACATCGTTCTTCTCGACATCATCAAAGACGCAGGCCATGAGTTCATCCTCCTCCCTCGAGGCGAGTGCGCTACTACATCCGACTTCCACTCGATTCGCACCCAGACTGAATCTCCCGCGCATTTTACTTCTGAAAATACAAGATTGAGGCTGGGCCTAAGCGACCCGTGAGCTATATACCTTCGAAAAGACCAAGTACATCCTTAGTGGTCAGATTGATACCTTGGTATGTGCTTTCATATATATATTGAACCCCAGCTGAAAAAAGCAAAGTTTTGTACTCATTGATATATAAAAAGATACGTTCCCCCCCTTCTGTTTGAACGTCTTCGATTGTTGAGCATATCGTAAGGAAGTATTTAATATATATATCAATCAAACACTACCGAAGTCCATCCTTTTTCAATGGAAGATGTTATACCGTATTTCGAATTGACAAGTATGACTCGGGTCGAAGGAAGTAGGGTCTCTATCGTGTAGCATCTCTGCATGCAAACTGGTACGAAAGCACGAAGATTTGCTGAGTGATTTGAGGTTGATCCTTGCATACAATTGTTTATTAGCCCCGCCAAGAATTTGCTAAAGGATCAACATCGGGACCCTTTTTCAATAGTGATATTTAGTGGCTGTTCAATCACAAGCCCAAAGTGATCAACTACTCAGCAATACCTGGTATATACATGGAGCTTGTAGGCATTTTATACTATCCTAATTCAGCGACAGGTACAGCATCCAACATCCATGGATCTTGATCTTATGACGTAGCGACGCTGACCGATTCACCACACGTGATGCCCCTCAATCTTCTACAAAAATAATCTTCACCGTTTCTTTCTCTTGACCGCCACTAATTGCCATATTAACGCTTGACTCGAGCAAGTCTGCTTCCGTGGGACATATTATCCCAACACCTCCCCATCCGCCAGCCCTAACACCACCATGACCTCCACACCCTACGCCAAAGAACTCCAGCTCGCCAGCTTAGCTGTGCAACGAGCCGCTCTCCTCACCAAGGAGCTCCTCTCGGCCGTTGACAAAGGAGCCCTCGACAAAAGCGATGCATCCCCAGTCACAATAGCCGACTTCGCAGCACAGGCATCTATCATTGCAGCCATCCACAACGTTTTCCCAGACGACGACATTGTCGGCGAAGAAGATGCCACAGCCCTCCGCTCCAACCCAGAGCTACTCGAAAGAACCTGGGACCTAGCAACCAGCATGCACCTCAATGACACAGAAAGCGAAGCCCTCCTCCACACCCCCCGCACCCGCGACGAGCTCCTCGACCTCATTGACCTCGGTGCAAAGGGCGCCTGCACCCCCACCAGCAGAACATGGACCCTGGACCCCGTAGACGGGACAGCAACTTTCATCCGCGGCGAGCAATACGCCGTCTGCCTCTCGCTCATCGAGAACGGAATCCAGAAAGTCGGCGTCCTGGGCTGCCCGAACCTCCTAGCATCCGGTCTAGTTTCTGAAGATCGCGTCGATCGCGACGGTCTCGGGCAGATGATCTCCGCAGTAGCTGGACAGGGCGCCACAATCAGACCCATGGGTCCAGGTGCTTTACTGCCGGCACGACCGCTGGAGCAAGTTCCCCAGGTTGAAGAGACTGGCGTGCGGTTCGTTGACACGCGCGCGGCGAAGACGCAGAATCTAGAGTGTCATGGTCGTGTCGCGGCGGGGTTGGGCTGCCCGTGGCCGAATCCGGTGGATCTGTGGTCCGCGCAGATGCGCTATATCGCTATTGCAGTGCAGGGTGGGTGTAATGCTTTCATCAAGGTGCCACTGAGCGAGAAATATCGCTCCAAGCTCTGGGATCATGCGGGTGGTATGCTCATTGTGCAGGAGCTGGGTTGCCTTGTTACAGATCTTGAAGGCAAACCGGTAGATTGTGCGCAGGGCCGCACTTTGGCTGGGTGTTATGGCATGGTTGTTGGACCGGCTTCGGTTCATGGGAGGATTCTGGAGGCTGTGCGGGAGGCGAGGGGTTTATGATCCTTTTGCATATATATGCGACTTTTACACATCTGGTGCTGGGTTTTTGCATTTTGATTTTGATACCCTACATAATCATATTGGCATGGTTACTATATTCTCTATTTGAGCGGTCAAGGCTCCGATGCACTGATCGTCCTCGTGTTCTTCCCGGCATAGGGTGTAAAAAGCACTGGCCCCTGCCCCGCGTTTTGAAGCAACCTTCCAACAAAAATCTTATTCGTCTTACAACGTACATTGGCAAAGATGGCTGGGCCTCATAGTGAAGCCATGGTGTTCCATGTGTCCACTATTTTTAGGCTTAAGCAGGCTTCCGGCGCCAAATTAGACCCAATTGCGGGGCTGATTTTCCTTTCCCAGTTCTCTCAAGGCTTTATTTAACATTCAACCCCTACATCTCGCAGAGCCCATTGATTGTGATTTGGGGATTTGCTACCGACTAGTTTTTTCATTCTTCTTTCAGGCTAATATTGTTAGGACTGTGTACAGCGATCGACGCGTGGCCCAAGGTTGCACTGGGTTATAGTTCAGTCTCAGCATGAGGACCTAGAGTTTGCGATGACGCTCAGTCCCCTGCCCTGGGAAACACAAGTACCTCGAGGAATAGGGCAATGAATAAAAATCCATAAGATATCATTGTAGATTCTCATAATTGTGATCACTTAATACCTAGGTAGAATACGGATAATAGTTACAATATGTCGATGTCCGATAAGATAGAGGCGTTGATGTCATCACCGGTTCTGGAATTGACCTCATCTGCATCATTTCCTGTTCTTGGAATGGCCTGATCTTATTTGGTCCTGGTCTGATGACTCCATGCGGGGAATCCCTTCTGTCAATCTTACTATAAGACAAACCCCTCCGCTGTAACTTTGAGTCGCTCTTTGCTCTGTTACATATCCTCGGCTTCAGCTGGAGTCAAGAAAGCGAACAATCATGGCCAACTTTAACCCGTTTGCTAGGCGCGAGACTCACAGCACTAGCTCTTTGAATACCTACCGCGTTCTCGTACCGCTTACCTGGTTGCTGGTTGTGGTGGTCGGCATCTACCACTCCCTCCACTCGCCAGACGATACCAAGCATGGCAAGAAGCTCTGGAAGCAAGCTGACAAGCACAACACTCCATTCAGTCAGAACACCACCCTGACTGGAGTTTTCTGGTGAGTCCATACTGCATATTGAACTATGTCTATCATATGCATGCATATGTCCTTGGAAGATCCATGATCTAACCACTATCTAGGATCCTCCTGCTCCTTTCCCAGCTCAGCTACGTCTGGCACCTCTTCTCCAAGAATGAAGTCCTTGTCACGGCAGCCGCCAATGTCGCCACCCACTTCATTCTGAACAACCTCTTCCTCTTCGCCTGGATCCTCCTGTGGACCCGCAATCACTTCTGGGGCGCGGAGATCATCCTGATCGCCCACCTCATCAATCAGACGGTCACATACTGGCGCCACCGCGGTCTTCCGGCTTTCGTACATCTGCCCGCTGTCGCTGGCCCGTATGCCTGGACTCTGACAGCGCTATTCTGGAATGGCGCGGTCGCTGTCCACAGTCATAATCTGCCTGGTCGTATTGTTGCCAATATCTTTATCTGGGTTATTCTCATCATTGGACTCTTTGATATTGTCCACTGGCAGGATTACATTCTTGGATATTGTTTGAGTTGGTTGACGCTGTGTAGGTCATTCCTTTTCCTTTTTCTGTTGCCATTGCCAATTTTTATCCAAAGTACCTTGCTGACATATATACACCCATAGCACTTGCTATCCGACAAGTAGCCATCAAGATCATTGCTTTGCAATGGATCTTCGCCTTTGTCGTCTTTGGTGTGTTCTTGGTTGTGTCGCTCTACGTTTCTTCGACCAAGTACACTGGTCGCGATAGCCTCTTCCGTCGGGTTGCGCACCCTGAATCGACCGATCGGGAGAGAGAGCCATTGCTCAATGAGGGGGCGTGAACGTCGTCATGCCGCCTTTAGGGACCCACCGCCATGATCTGTCATTGGGACTCAGGTTTAGGATCAGACCGGGTGGAGGCCCGAGAACGAGAAGGAATCTACGAGAATGAAATGTGTGGGGAACGTTCTTTGGAATAGTTATGCACTCTTTCATTGCGATACCACCTGAAGTAATGCTGTTTATGTTGTATTCAGAGTGCACAGTGAAAAAGCATCGACCCACTTGGGAAGCGATGGTTGATGTGCTCTGTTGTACTCTTTGCGATTGAATATTATTCGGTTTCTAATATTGTCAGATGCAAGGAATATCCTGAACTAAGTAAAACACTCATAAGTCATCAATTAATTAGCTCGGTGATTATTGTCACCAAGACTTCCCCCGTGCTGATTCGGCGCGAGGTACGATCTGAAATTGGACTGCGTTGCCCTGACAACCACCTGCACCGCTCCACCTTGTTGATGCAAGCTGCGGAGGGACTTGTTTGCCCACTCTATTCTTTTAATGCTGACTCCGCACTGTTTTCTCTTCAATCGTCTTGCTTGTGTGTCGAGCATTATTACTACGATCAAGGTTCGATTCACATTCCTCGAGCATTCTTCAATCCTCCGCGAACTATTCACTAAACTGCCCTGACAGGACCACAACCACACCCCGATTGCTTGAGAAACGGGGCCGAATCCTCATTGCACAAGTTACGCCATTCTTAACCATTGCTGGTATCATAGGACGTACTATGAGGCAGTGAATTAAGTGAAAACCCCCACATACCACATTGCACGTGCAATCATGAATCGCCATCCACCCTCCGGTTATGGCGACGCGCCGCCTGCATACCCCGACAACGAGACATCTTCCTTCCTATCTGATCCCGAGTCACCGATCAATTCTTCCCGTCTCAATGGAGGGACAATGCGCTTGTTGCCAACCAGCGGTGATGGCGCCAGTGACTTAGCTAGTAGCTATAGGGTTCCTTCGCCTTCGCAATATGAGCCAGACTATGATCATACTCCGTATGTACCTCCCATCTTGACAGCAGCCCCGTTCCTGTTCACATTCCAGTGGTTCCCCTCGCTACGGGACCACGTGCATCTACCTCTTTGGCTCCTTCCTTGACGTGATGGAGAGGTTGGGAGGAAGCTTATGCTCTGAGGAATTGTCTATTGATTGACATTGCTCACGGGCTTGGGCTGACTCCTTCCTACGGTCGCGTTAATCACCTTCCCTATACACACTGCACACTTGCTTCTATAACACACTGTTTATCGTTTCATCTCGGATTGGCCCTCGTCGTGCCAGATTCCACTCACAATGGAACGTTCCGCAAGGCCAAGGTCTAACGTTAGAGCTCGCAACTTTAGGACAGGACAAAATCGAGGCTATGATAATTATTACGAAGTGCCTACCGCGTCTTCGCCTTCGCGTCCTCCATCCAGCTTGGCCAGTGGTCCGCATATCCCGCCCCCCACAGCAAGTCTCGCAGATTCAGTCTACCCGTCTATTCCTCCACGTACTGGATCTCCCATTCGTCCGTGGAGTCCATCACACATCCGACCACCTTCCGTCTCCAGTGTTGGATATGAACGTGCCGATATCAATGGTAGCCCGCGGCCTGGCACACCCAGCTCCCGATATGGAGGCAGTCCGCGTCGACCACTGCCTCCCGCCCCTCTGTTCTCTGGACCGAAATCAACAGTAGATACTAGTATCGACATCGGTGACGGCCATGACGAGGATCCCTTCGGCGGCGATGGACGAAAAATTCACCACACTTCCCGTGGTAGCGTTCGATCATTCATGAGCGAGTCGACAATGCTGGGAGATGACAAGGATGGCTTGGAGAAAGTCGAGCTCGACGATGAATATGATGACGAATCCCACATGATGGATCCCAATCTCCACTATGGTCCAGCGCCCGAAAAGCAAGGTCGTCGTGGTGTCCGATCTACGCAGGTTACCAAAAAGGAAGTTCAGCTAGTCAATGGCGAGCTAATCTTGGAGTGCAAGATTCCCACCATTCTGCACAGTTTCTTGCCTCGTCGGGACGAGCGCGAGTTTACTCACATGCGATATACCGCTGTCACATCTGATCCGGATGACTTTGGCGAGAGAGGATATAAGCTCCGACAGCAGATTGGTGCCACAGCTCGAGAGACAGAACTCTTCATTTGTGTGACCATGTACAACGAAGATGAAATTGGCTTTACTCGTACCATGCATGGTATCATGCGCAACATCAGCCATTTCTGTTCGCGAACCAAGTCTCGTACTTGGGGTCGTGATGGATGGAAGAAGATCGTTGTTTGCATTGTTTCCGATGGACGTAAGAAGGTCCACCCGCGTACCCTCAATGCATTGGCTGCTCTGGGTGTTTACCAGGAGGGTATCGCCAAGAACATTGTGAACCAGAAGGAGGTGCAGGCACACGTGTATGAGTACACCACTCAGGTCTCGCTTGACGATGACCTCAAGTTCAAGGGTGCTGAGAAGGGCATCGTCCCCTGCCAAGTCATCTTCTGTTTGAAGGAACACAATAAGAAGAAATTGAACTCGCATAGATGGTTCTTCAATGCCTTTGGCCGTGCTTTGCAGCCCAACATTTGCATCTTGCTTGATGTTGGAACACGACCTGAACCAACAGCGCTCTATCACCTGTGGAAGGCCTTCGATCAGGACTCTAATGTTGCTGGTGCTGCTGGAGAGATCAAGGCGGCCAAGGGCAAGAACATGCTCGGTCTGCTCAACCCTCTTGTGGCAAGTCAGAATTTCGAATACAAGATGTCTAACATTCTTGACAAACCTCTGGAGTCGGTCTTTGGTTATATTACTGTGTTGCCTGGTGCGCTCAGTGCTTACCGTTTCTTCGCCTTACAAAACGATGCCGATGGCCATGGCCCACTTAACCAATATTTCAAGGGTGAAACACTTCATGGTCAAGATGCAGATGTCTTCACTGCCAACATGTACCTGGCTGAAGATCGTATTCTTTGCTGGGAATTAGTCGCCAAACGAGAAGAGCGATGGGTGTTGAAGTTCGTCAAGAATGCCGTTGGAGAAACTGATGTCCCGGACACAGTGCCTGAATTCATCTCCCAGCGTCGTAGATGGCTGAACGGTGCTTTCTTCGCTGCGGTCTACTCAATCTTCAACGCCAAGCAGATTTGGAAGACGGATCATACTGTTGCCCGCAAGATTCTGCTGCACATCGAGTTCTTCTACCAATTCCTTAACCTACTCTTTACTTACTTTGGTCTTGTAAGTTTTGCTTCACGATTCTATTTTAAATAGCCTATACTGACTCAATGCAGGCTAATTTCTACCTCGCTTTCTATTTCATTGCTGGCTCTTTGACTGATAAAAAGCTTGATCCTTTTGGTCACAACATGGGCAAATACATATTCATTGTTCTGAAATACGCTTGTATTTTGGTTATGTGTCTCCAGTTCATTATATCACTGGGTAATCGACCGCAAGGGTGAGTCCATATAACTTTCTGAGTCGTGGAAGTTCCGACTAACATTTGTCACAGTGCTAAAAACCTGTATCTTTCTGGAATCATTGTGTACGCCATTATCATGTTCTACACGGTTTTCTGCGCCCTCTACCTGGTGGTAAAAGAGCTACTCGCAAGCGCTGGAATTGGAGACGACGATATGGAGGTTGGCGATGGTCTCATGATGAACATTGTGCTTTCTATGTTGTCAACCGTCGGCCTTTACTTTTACACCTCATTCCTCTACCTGGACCCATGGCACATGTTCACCTCATCGATCCAATACTTCCTGCTCATGCCTAGTTACATTTGTATTTTGCAAGTGTACGCGTTCTGCAATACTCACGACGTAACCTGGGGAACCAAGGGTGACAACGTGATTAACACCGATCTTGGTTCAGCAAAAACCATCAATGGCTCTACCGTCGTCATTGAAATGCCCTCTGAACAACTGGACATTGACTCCGGCTACGATGCAGCCCTGCGCAATCTCCGTGATCGCCTCGAGGTGCCCGAACCCCCACCATCCGATTCCCAACTGCAGGAAGACTACTACCGTGCCGTCCGTACATACATGGTGTCCATCTGGATGGTCGCCAACGTGATCCTTGGCATGGCCGTCTCAGAAGTCTACGGTATTGATGCCGGTGGCACAAACGTGTACCTCGCCATCATCCTGTGGTCCGTCGCTATCCTCGCCGCCATCCGTGCCATCGGCTCAACTACCTACGCCATCCTGAACGTTGTACAAATGATCGTCGAAGGCAAAACCAAGTTCGATGCCGGTAACATGACCAACTTCGCGCCTAGTTCCTACGGTGGCTCTAGCGTCGGTGCTTCCACCGAGTCTGGTTCTAACCCCCCCCGTCCTGTTCGCTATGGCGGCGGCGCGACTATTAAGGATAAATTCGCCGAGATGCGCTGGTCTACTGGACGGGCTGTTGGAAAAGCTATGTTCTGGCGCAAATGAACATAATGTCATTTTTCGCTTTTTTTTTCTTTTTTTTTCCCTATGGCGTTTGATTTGGGGTTTTCTTTGAGATATCAGGTGTCTAATCTTGTTCGTTGCTTATGATGGAAATATTGTCACGATAGTCTTGTTTTTTTTTAATGCTCGTTGCTTTTTTTCCCTTGTCATGTTGATATGTGTATTGATGGATGTATTTATGCGTTCCCTATGTGGGTTTCAATTAATGCTTTTGATGATGATCCTTTATCTTGATTCGCATTCATGGTATGTCTTGGTCAAGATTATATCCTAATTCTGCTCCTCCCTTGTACTATTCCCTGGAATTGGGGTCTATGTCACAAAATTCGCTATAATTCATTGCATGCTAATATCACAAAATGAAACTCTCACGAAGAGTCCCACCATCAATGTTCCTCGATGCTATCTATATGGCCTCATTTCTCATTAAGTCGATTCCCCTCAACCTCATGTATCCGCATATCTCGCGGCCCCAATTCCGCCGAAAACATCATCTTCTCCCGCTCCGGATAAACAGGATAAACCAAATGCTGCGCCGAGCTCGCAGCCGCAATCTCATCGATCATCGCCTCTTTCTGCCGCTAATTCTTCTTATAAATCCGCCGCTGCACAACCATAGTAACCACAGCTATGAGAAGACATCCACCAAGTCCAGCACCAAAGCCGGCACTCAGCGCCGTTGTCTTGGGTGTCGGACAGGTCGAGCTAGCGTCAGAGCCGGGTGTGCATACCGCCTCATTATCGGTATCCGTGGCATTTGTCGACGAAGCCTCGGAAGTACTTGGTGAAGGCGAAGCCGATGAAGAAGATATCTCGGATGTGATGGATGTCACGGAAATGTTAATCATCTGGCCCATGTCTAGACGGACGGCGTCGTCGCAGCAGTTTGTGCCGTTTACGCTGCCGCACCAGAATCCGCTGCCTTGCATTGGGCAGGGGAGTACGTAGAGGGTTTTGTCGGATGCTGGGTTTACGCGCGGTTTATGTCAGTTTCCAGTTCCTGGACCTTGTTTTATATGGGGTTTTGACACTCCGGGAAGACGAATTGGCCTTATGTGTATCATCAAGCTCAGGACATTGGCCGCTCTTCCATGTTTTGTCGGTGCAAGCGCCTTGTCGGAGGAGACCGCGGAAATTGGGGTCTTGGATGTAGCATACTCCGCCTGAGAGACAGATGTCGTTGGGGGTTGTGTTGCTTTTTGCTAGTGAGCAGCATGGGCTATCTTCTTGGTCTGGGAAGCAGGGCTGGAAAGTTGAGTCTGCTTCTTTGCCGTTTGTGAGGTAGCATTTGCGGGCTTGGACTATAGCGAGGAATGCTGTGAGGAAGACAAGGTGAAGCATCTTTCTTGTTTTCAATAGAGATAGAGGGAGTGATAGAGGGGTGATGGGGTTTAGGGGTGGAAGGGAATAGGAAATAGCATTTTAGTCCTTTAACCTTGACTATTTCATACTGAGCTCCTATTCATCTACATAAAAATAGTACCCAGAATCAGCTGACCCATGTGTTTGAGCTACGTTGTATTAGTTTCAGCATGACGCAAGATTGAAACCTACTGTTGCTTAGCTAGACGCCTCCAAAGAAATGTTTAATAACCCACATCATCAACCGATCTCAATAAAACGTCTTTGGTAGCTACCTATCATGTCTCTACCACGCCTGCCAAATGAACTACTTTACCAGATAACTCAATATCTCGATCCGCTCCATGAAATTGTTGCACTTACAAGAACAAATCATGTGTTGAACACTTTCTTTACACCTCTTCTCTATGCCCATAACATTCAATATGAACAAAGCTCTGTATTGTCATGGGCTGCCTCGCAGGGACATATACGAACGGTCCGACACATGATTGATAGTGGAGCCGATATCGAGACCACCGGGGCCAAGCGAAAAGAGTCCACTTCCGATGATTACTCAATGGATATTTATATGGACGATTTGACACCACTAGGACTAGCTGTGTTCAAAGGTCATTATGCGGTAACAGTGCTTCAAGTAGAAAGCGGCGCCAACCTCAATGTCGAATTTCCCGGCATCGAAATGACACCACTTGAAATTGCGGTATTCAGTCAAAACATGGATATACTGGCTTATTTGATGAAGAAGGTGATTGGTGATAGGGGGAAACTACGAGATGTTCCCTTCTTCAAGCCACTGTGGGACGCTATTTCGAGTAACCATGTAGATGTTGTTCGGTTCTTGCTTGACGAGGGTGCGGACATCGAAACTGGAGACGATTACTATCGTACCCTGCTGCATAAGGCAATTAGTATATGGGGTTACATAGGGAGTGAGACCGCAATCCTTTTGATAGAGAGAGGCGCCGATCTCTCTGCTAGGGATAGTTTTGGCTCGACTCCTCTTCACAACGCCGTGCGCTTGGGTCTCGTTGGTGCGGTCAAGATGTTACTTGAGTATGAAGCGGATCCAGATGCAAAGAACCAAGAAGGTGAATTGCCACTGGAATGGGTACATCTTTGTGAGGAAAGCTGTCGCAATGAGATATTAAGGTTGGCTTTGTTCAGGGATCTCTCTCTTCTGGGAGATGAATAAGGACACCGAAGAGACAATAGATCCAAAGATTCTTACATGGATAGTTCATTTGTGAGTAAAACATCGACTCATCTAATTGAGGACCGGAATCTCAGTCTCAAAATGTGGGATTAAGTACCATGATTAGTTCCTGTGCAAAAGCCTTCTTGTCGCGAGAAGCCAAAGGTGTGCTAGATACTTCAACAAAAAAGTGTCAGCTTGGAAGATGTGCTGCTGACTGGAATACCGCTATCTGAGTTGAACTATAGGTTCACAGGAATCTTGAGATGATGATATTACTGGATGGTTTATACTTCGGAATGCTTTCGCCATCCACGATGTTAGTTTTTTACTACTGCCAGGGCCTAGCATAGGAGAAGTTTGTGATTCCATAGATCACCATGAAGCTCTTAGGCACTGTGGAAATCAATATCTTTGGAACATATTCATGAAGAACCTCAGAAAGGGTTTTGTCAGATCTCATCTCACTGGTAGATCGTTCTAGCCGAGGTAACGAGTACCACACCATCCCGCAATTTCGTTACTCAATTTCACCCACAATGGCGTGAGTCACCCCTGGTGATAATATAATTACACAATCACTTTACATAGAGACATACCACTAGTAAATGCTCTGGACTTGACTCCAACTTATGAAGCCTCAAAATGCGTGATAGGCTACCCCAGACATATCCACCCCCGCATCGGCAAACACGGCTATGCGTACAGAACAGAACTAATATGTGACTGACTAATACCTTTGAGAAGCCCCAGGATTTCGAATGTTTTTGTGAATTCCCTCCAGCTTCAGTTTGTGTTTTGCACTATACCTTCACTTGGCTCACCACAGACTGTCTTCAGGATGCTGTCGGAAAAAGACACCAAGACGATACCAGATGACCCAGAGGTCACAGATCTGGCACATATCACAGCAGAAAGTGAAGAGCCACAGGAAGCGACTGCTGAGTTTGCCGTCAAAAGCAACTTGCGTGGCTGTCTCCAAGTCCTTGGTGCATTCTTTATATTCTTCAATGTTTGGTCAGTCAAGTCTGCCTTCCAAAGTACAATCGATCTTCGAAACTAACATGTTCCCAGGGGACTGAACTTCTCATTTGGATCATTCCAAAGCTACTATGCACTCTCCTATATCCCATCATCAACATCATCCGACATTGCCTGGATTGGCACATTTCAATCATGGCTCCTAATCGTCGGCGGCCTACTATCCGGCCCGCTCTTCGACCTCGGCTACAACCAATCCATGATCATTATCGGGAGCTTGATAAGCGTGCTCGGTATGATGATGCTGAGTCTGGCAGATAAATACTACGCAATCTTTCTAAGCCAAGGAGTCTGCATGGGTCTTGGGTTCGGGTTGCTTTATGTCCCGGGCATTGCATTGGTCAGCCGCTCGTTTACAAATCGAAGAGCGGTTGCGCTGGGTGTAGCAACGAGCGGAGCCCCATGTGGAGGCATTATCTACACCATCATGTTCAATGAACTCATATCGAAAGTGGGGTTTGCCTGGACCGCGCGTCTCATGGCATTCGTGATGCTGGCGCTCTTCATTGCGGCCGCTATTTTGCTTTTGGGGCCGGAGATTAAAACAGCGAAGATTGAAAGTACTCGACGAAGGAGCTTGATTGATACGCGCGCTTTCAAGGATTTGCCTTTTTGGAGCTTTGCTACGGGAAACTTTTTCCTTTACCTGGGGTACATCACACCGTTCTATTTTATTCCAACTTATGCGCAGACGAAACTGGGCACTTCGCGCTCAATGGCATCGAACGTCTTGATGATATCACAGGCGTCATCTGTTATTGGCCGTGTTGTCTTGACTTTGTTTGCTAATCGCTTTGGCTCGATGCTGTCTTGGATCATTTGCGGTGTACTCTCTGGCATGCTGTGTATTTGTTGGATCAGTGCAGACACTCTTGTGCGATTCATTCTCTTCGCGGCCTTCTATGGTAAGCAAACTCTTCTCTAAGTCGTCGCTGCTATATTCTAACCTACGTCACAGGTTGTATCTCTGGGGCTCTGATTCCACTCCCACCAAGCGTTTTCGCTCATGTGTGTCCCGACCCTAGAAGCCTTGGGACTTGGCTAGGAATGGCACAAAGCTTGAGTAGCTTTGCGTCTCTCGTAGGTCCGCCTATAGCAGGTGCGCTCGCCTCGATTGGCTCTGAGGGCAGTGCGAATCTGAATTATCTTGGTATTCAGTTGTTTGGTGGAATAGTAATGTGCTTCGGTGCGTTACAGCTGATCTTACTATGGTACCTGCTGTACAAGAAAAGGGGCAAAAGGGGTTTATTCTAAAAGTTCTTTGGGAAATGATGGTGTTTATAGTCATTATGCTACATTTGATATGCATTTTTGGAATTAGTTCTGATATCATGCTGTGAATGGTACCATAGATAGTTCGTTTCACTCAATCTAGGACTCTACACTTCCTATCACTCAAACTGCCTTGATATGTCTCATATTATTAATCTATAATACCACCTAGCTACAGCTAGTTATGCTATGCCCTAGATAAATAGTTCGGGGACGCAGCCTATTAGGCTCTAGAAGAGCCCTAATGTCACGGGATTTCGGGGCTAACAGCGAATCACATTTGCGTGAGTCATTCATAAGGGTATCAACAGAATCAAAAGACTATATAAATACTCACTGGCTCTCATCTCAAAATCATCATAGTTCAAACAATCAATTCGCAACTATGGCATCTCTACGCCCAATAGGTCCTCTAGTCCCATCCACCGCGGCCCTTCTGCCATCGGGCAAAACCCTCACAGGCCGAACAATCATTCTCGAGAAATTGAACCCAAAGCACGCGGACGATCTCTTCAGCCTCACATGTGGAGCCGACCCATCCCGCGAAGCCCTATGGGACTACATGTTCGACGGGCCCTACACAGACGCCGAAATCTTCAAGGCCAACATCGCATCCAAATCCACATCCACAGATCCATTCTTCTACGCAATCATCGACCAGCGCAGTACCCTTCCCACCTTCAGAAAGGCAGTTGGCTGTATATCGCTCATGCGCATGACGCCCGATCACCAGGGCATTGAAATCGGGAATATCATGTACTCGTCCGCCATGCAGCGCACCACTGGCGCGACGGAGGCGGTCTATCTCCTTGCCCGGCATGCTTTTCATGATCTTGGGTATAGGAGAGTGGAATGGAAATGTAACGATCTGAATGAGCCATCGCGGCGCGCTGCGGTGCGTTTAGGATTTACGTTTGAGGGGGTCTTTCGACAGCATATGATTATTAAGGGGAGGAATAGGGATACCGCCTGGTATTCTATTCTGCGGGATGAGTGGGATGCATCCGTGGGGGTTGCGATGGAGAGATGGCTTGATGCTGGGAATTTTAGGAAGGATGGTAGCCAGATCAAGTCACTGCAGGATTTGAGGGCTGAGCAGTTGGCATGAGGAGGGCTGTTCTTGAATACTTGTCATATTGTCATATTCCATGATCCCAGAAGAATATCTCATGAATCAGAGAGAAAAAAAAACAACATCATTCTGTGCATTTGTTTGTTTGTCTGGCGAACAGGGAATAACCATTGGCACTATTGACGATCACCGGCAAGGGACTCCACCCCCGTTCGCAGAGGCATTAGGATAACCAGCATCGCCGAGAACAAAGAAGTACGGAGCTGTCCGTATAGAAGAAGGCCTAAAAAGAAGGAAACTATCGATAGGCTGTTCAAAAATCGTGTGATAGGTGGACGTGACTAGGTTCAAAAGGCCCGAGATCGAGCGAGATGCACGGAGTCGACCGACGTTCTCCGAGATCACGATCAGAAATCTAATCGAAAGTACGAAGTCCTCAATCGACGAATGATTGGAAGAAATACTCACATTCCAATGCAACCTCAACCAATCAGCGACACTCGGTCGCTCCATCCCGATGGTTCGTCGGGTTTGCCCTCGGGCCTGCGCCGTATAGGTATATCCTGCGACAGCAGCCTTGTTGCTTCACAAATTGATGCATTTATGAGCTGACCAGGCATGACAAATCGAGAATATATGTTTATGACAATAATACCTCTGAGATAAAAAGACAACGAATATAAATACCCTCTCCAATCCCTCTCATCATCCAAATCAACCCTCCAAACATCCATCTCCAAAATGTCTACTGCAACAATGCCACCCAACGAGACCGCCCCAAAGGAATACGGCTTCAACATCAACCAAGGCGTCAACTGGTCCGACTACGTCACCTTCCGACCAATCTACCCACCCTCCTTCTTCGAAGAAGTCTTCACCTACCACTCCAAGAAACCCCACGCCACCTGGTCCACAGCCCAAGACATCGGCGCAGGCTGCGGTATCGTTTCCTCCAGCCTCGCCCCGCGCTTCAACAAAGTCCTCGTCTCAGATCCAAACGAGGGCTACACCGCGCTTGCGCGCAAAGTCCTTGTTGAGAAATCCCAACTCCCAGAATCAAAGTTCAAATTCCTACAAGAAAGCGCGGAGAAGAGCACCGTCGAGTCCGGGACTGTGGATCTCATCATGGCGTGTGAATGTATTCACTGGACGAGACCGGAGGTCGCGATTAAGGAGTTTGCGAGGGAGTTGAGGGGAGGCGGGACGCTGGTCATTACTCATTATAATTATCCGCGGATTGAGGGGAATGAGCGGGCTCAGAGGGCTTGGGAGGCAGTTTGTGGGTTTTATGCGGGTAGGGTTGATGATCCGATGCTGGATCATGCGTTGCGGATTTTGAATTCGGGGACTGAGGCTCTTGGGTTCCCCGTGCAGGATTGGGAGTTTGTTAGGAGGTTGTATGTTAATGCTAAAGGGAGTATCGAGGCTTTTCGGATTAATGATCTGGTTGGGGAGAGTCAGGTTAAGGATGGGGAGGAGATTGTTTGGGAAGAGGATGTTGAGGATTGGATGGATGAGCAGGACTGTGACTGGTTCAGGGGTTATACGTCTACCTGGACGACGCCAGATGTACCAGAATCGGAAATTAATCCTCTTTGGGAGGAGATGGAGCGGGCTTTCGAAGGGAAGAAAGTGAAGACTGCCACACCTCTAGCTATGGTTTTTGCTACGAAGAAGCGTAGCTGAGAGCAGAAGGAGCTTGGTCTTTTTCTTTCGATGTTTCTAGCCTGTCAAGTATAATTGATCAATCCATAACCAGACCATTGGATTGCCTCGTTTGCATTCCCTACGCCTTGATAACTTCCTCAACAAGCTTGGCTGCAGCGAGGGTCTCTTCATCCTTGAAGCGCCGACCAGCGATCTGTAGTCCAACCGGGGCACCCTCGTATCTCTCTGGACCCTGGTACTTACGCCACTCCCGCTCATCAACTTCATTTCTCGGAACGTACTGCTTATCCTGCTCGGTCAACGCATCGGCGGTGGAATCAACAGTAAGTCCAGATGGGAACACAGCTGAAGGCAAGTCAACCAAGTTCCAGATCGCAGTGTAGTTCCAATACTGTGACTCGCCCGTCACTGCAGAAACACCACAATATGTCGGAGAGAGGATGAAGTCCACACCGCGCTGTTTCATGAGAGCGTGGTACTCGTCCTTGTATATATCACGTTCGTCTTGCAGAGCCCAAGTCTCGGGATGGGTCAAGGGCTTGCTTCGGCTGTAGGTAAATGCCCAGTCTGTGAGTGGGCGTGTTGGCTCGCCAGATAAGGCAAGCATTTCGCGTTGCTTGCTTGTTGCATCAGGGAAGTATAGAGCAGACTGTAGGGTGTGAGATAAAATGTGCCGTGCGAGTTCAGCGGGAGGGCCTAACACTCACGATTATGTCCCAGCCATCCTGGTGCTTATATGGCTCCCAATCCACAACCTTGATACCTGCGTCTCTCAATTTCTCCTTGGCTAGTCGCAAAGCCCGAGTAATGGGAGGATGAGGGCGAACGCAACTGAGTCAATGATTAGCATATCGACAAATTGATATACTTCCTTTGAATCATCACGTACCCGTCATCCCACATGATAGCCACGGTCATATCCCGTGTCGGTTCGACCGCTCTCCACGTTACAGGAACCAGTGATGTCTCCACTTCCCATGGCTCTTGTTCCAATACTGCTCTCTGGAATAGTTCAAGGTCATCGATCGAGGTGGTGGACAGTGGGCCCAACACGCCACGAATTGTCTCTTGTCCCGAGGCAGCCACTTTGGCTCCCGTTACAGGGATCCGCAGAGTCGAAGGGCGGAAGCCATATGCACCGCAAAAGGCAGCTGGACAGCGGATCGATCCGCCGACGTCACTTCCAATGCCCAATGGTGCACAGTGGAAGCCCATAGATGCGCCCTCGCCGCCGGAGGATCCACCAGGAGTGAGAGTGCGATTGTATGGGTTTGAAGTTGCACCGGTAATGTTATTGCTGCAGCACAGATGCTAGATGGATGTAAGTGAGAGAATCATTGCCTAGTTGGACAGTGAACATACCATCAGCGACTGCGGCTGATTAGTTCGGACATGGAAGATGGCGCCAGCTTTGGATAGGAATTGTAAGAGAACTGCGTCTTTCGTGGATACATTGTCCACCCTATCTTGATTGTTAAACGGTCATTTCGGTATGATCGGTCTCTAAGTACACTCACCAGGCCACGTAACCCGTGTTACATGTTCGGTTCTTCATGCAAATATGTTCTTTCACACTGATTGGAATTCCATGCTGTGGATTTTAGTAGAGTCACGCCGATATCAAAATGGCATAGGAACAAACCTACCAGCGGTCCAACCAGTTTCCCTGTGCGTTTGAAGTACTCATCGAGCTCTTTCGCACGAGAAATTGCCTCTTCAGCCAGAAATTCGGTCGCGAAATTCAGCTAACAAGTATTGTTAGTACAGCGCATCACAAAACCCGGTTTTCTAGTCTCACCAACTGATGTCCCAAGACAGATCTCTTCAAAAATGCTACTACGACCTCTTCCGCGCTAAGTTTCCCTTGTCCCATTTCGGCCACTAGCGCCGTGGCCGACATATCGGTGATAATCAGCTCACGCTCACTTAACAGTCCGCTCTGTCGGGGAAAATCAACCACGCTCTTCTGCGATGCTGGTGGCAATCTGTCGACAGGAAGAAGCCATTGTTTCGGGATAGAGTTGTTCAGGATGTCTCTACCCCTTTGGGCTGTCTGTTCCCAGGCTTCGATGGCCATTTTGTATGGTACTTTAATACGAGGTGGGGAGTATAGGACAGGTATGCTGTAGAAGAGTTGGAAGCAAAAGAAGTGGCAGGAGCAAAGAGATATTCAAAGTTCTTGTGCTCCCCATGTTCCCCGCACGATCAACCATTACGATCTACTCGTGTACAAGTATCTCGGAAGCGGAACTTCCATTCCACGAAAGCTCTCCACGTACAACGTAAGCATTGGTCCACTCTCCATACATTGCAGCCATCAGTTCGGCCTCGCATGTCGGGACACGACACCTCTTATCTGTGGGGTTGGAGGGGTATTACTTGTTGGGGAATGGATCGCTGCGGAGCATCCCCGTACAGGTCATAGGCGGTGGCTTCTTTATATTGATAGGCCGATGGTTTTGGTACCCACGTACGTTCGTAGGTTGTACAGCATATATTGGCAGCATTCCATGTCTACGATGAGATGAGATCTTTACTCCATAGATCAAGGAGCATGAATAACCATACATTCACTAAGGATTGCCATTAAGTCGAAGACGTCGAAACTAGTGATCTATAGCCCGTGGGGCTGTTGTTTGATGTCCATATACTAACCGATGTTCGTCTTCTGTTTTGATTACAAAGTCCTGGGTAATTACTTAATGCAACAATCCTTCCACTCGCCCGAAATTAACATAAATCAAGACGTGTGAGCATATAACATATAAAAAAAAAGTCTTGATTCAATTATAGAAGCAAAAAGAAATCTCTCCCTCGGGGAATCGAACCCCGGTCTCCCGCGCTTATCGGTGTTAATGACAAGCGGAAATCATCACCACTAGACCAAGGAAGATGCGTTAGCCGAGTTACTGCTCGACCACTTGGCTGGTTGATGTGGGAATGAGCATACTTTAAATCTATAATCAAAGGCGATAATCTATACCAATATATCAGAGATCGGTAGAAAAAGATATTCATACATGGAAGCAGTGGATGTGGTAGTCCTCCCGTACTCAGTTCAACAAAACCACATAAAAGCCACTGAGACCAGAATCACCCACAGCAAGTCAATGGCTCACAGAGAGTACCGCAAATAACCTGGCAGCGCGGTGGCTCATCACTGTTCTGCGAAACTTCGCCATCCGTCTCATCTGCGAGCTCGGGTTGCAGGGTAATTGAGTGAATTCCGTAGGCGTGGAAACACTCTTTGATCACGCGGGCGGTCTTCATAAAATCCTCAACAGAGTTCTCGGATACAACAACGTGCACTGAAGCGAGGGTCTTTTGTTGATTCAGGCGCCAGATGTGGAGCTCATGGATGGAGTTTACACCTTTAATCTGTGTGTTGTCAGTATTGGAATGAAAAATGTACATTGAGAACAAAGTGGATTATGAAAAAGGGGATTACCTTTTCCAGGTCGTGTTTGACGTCGCCCATGTCAACACCAGCGGGGACGCTTTCCATTAGGATCAGTCCAGCCCGGCGCACTGAGGTATACTATTAGCTCAAAGTTCTCGCCATCTTAGCCAATGCCGACTTACTCAAGGGGAACGATGATAGAATAATCAGAATGGCAATGAACATGCTCACGCCGGGATCGGCGTAGTATCGACCAGCGTGGGGTGCCGCAAGCCAGATGATCAGACCGGCGGCCATGACGCCCAGGTTGTTGATTGCATCGCCAATAACGTGGATCATTACACCCATCATGCCCAGATCACCGTGATCATGACTGCCATGTCCATGGCTGTGGCCGCCCAGATCCTCACAGTGATGCTTTTCAAGATGGACATGCTTATGATCATCGTGCTTAACCAGGTCAGTTGGGTTTAGCTGATCTGCTCAATGAATTGGTACTTACCTTGGTATGTGGATGATGGCAATGTTCATCGACATGAAGAACAGGGGCCTCGATTGTAGATGGGCTATGATCGTGACCGTGATCATGTCCATGTCCGTGCTCTGATAGTTGTTAGTTTCATATTCAACACTAGCATTGGAATGCCTACCGTGTAGGAAAAGTGCGCTGATAATGTTCAAGGCCAATCCAACACATCCAACAATGAACATCATCTTTGGATTGTTGACATCTAAGTGCTCTGTTAGACATGACCGGATCCAAAGATACTGTATAAAGTATTTCACCCACATTGGAGGGAAATGAACCGCTCAATAGACTGCAGGAATATACTGATTCCCAGTCCAAGTAGAAGAACACCATTAAAGAATGCACCGAGCAGTTGAGCCCGTTGCCACCCAAAAGCAAGCTCCTTCGGTGAATCGATCTGCTCGGATTTCTTCACATGAATCAGCATGGGTCACTCAAAGCCAACAGGATTAACCTAGTAGATACCTTCAGGGCAACAAGAGCGATAATAAACCCAACCAAATCATTCAGCTAAACCATGTTATTCGCCAAATCTCTCAATCAATTTCCCGATAATGCCTACATAGTGGAAGGCATCTGCAATCAAAGCAATAGAGTGGGTATAGAAGCCCACTACCCCAATATCAGCACATTGATTTTTCACCAGGAAAGAGAACACCGACACGAAATCTCAGCTAGAAAGAAGCAAGTCGAAATACCAATCACAACGCTCAAGCGTGTCGAGCGTGATAGGTGGAAAACCATCGTAGGAATCGAGTCGAAAAGAACCGATGAACAGGAACGCAGCCGTTTAGAAAAAGAAAAGTAATCCCGGTTTTCTTTTGTTGCGAGACCGTGAATACTTCTGCTTTCCAGTTCTCAGTTGGGAAGGAAATGGCTGGTCCGATATTCCCGCCGTGTAACTATTCGCCTTGAAATGTGGCCGGCGCTCCGGCCGCTGCGAAATATGTGGGGGTGACGTGGTATGCGGGAAGTTGGATCTTGTCGACTCTTGACCGGTGATGGAGAGGTGTCGTCTTAATGTTTTTGTAACGGTGTTATCTCACGTCTGCTGATGGTTAACTTGTGTTGTCCGTGAGACTTAGGGCTGGGTGTAGTACTGGCGGCTGTGTGCATAAAACCGTGAATACCAGCTCAAGGACCTTGTAGAAGGAAAGTTCACAGGGGCATAGTTTCCCCCAGCCCTACACGCGCTTGTGGATTTAGTTTCTGATGTTTTGTTGATCCGCCGGTAAAGAATGCTGACTTGTCGCCTGTGCGGTGTATCACGGCGTTTGGATGTGAGATCTCATTACATCCCTGGGTCCTCCTTGCGGTGCAGTTGGGAAGGAGATCTAGATTGTGCAAAAGACTGTTAGTGTATCTTAGTTTATTTACTTTCGCCGAGCTTTCTGGTTGTTTACGTGTTTACGTGTTTGCTTTTTGATTATATATATCTGCTTAACACAATCGGAAATGCGACAACTCGACTGTTCAATTGCTTCAGAAATATAGTATATAGTTGGAATGGCGGTGATCTGTGTCAATACATACTTAGTATGATTATGCGGCCCAAGGTGATCAGTCATATCATCTGCCCAGACCTGCTTCTGAACATGAGCCCCAGGGGCCTCCCAAGCTTTTGGTCACATCATCTACAGTCAGTGGTGCAGTTGAAATATAACTACTCTGTCCAGAGGCCACAAGATTCTTATAGGTTCCCCGGAGCTCAAGGAAAGCAGACACCGATATGCTTGGTTTCAGCATTAACTCCCTAATATAGTCTGGAATCTACAAACAGCCTCCGTCATTGTTCGTGTCACTCGTATTTGTCTTTTTGGAACAACACATCAAAACCAGGTCATTCAATGCCAGCAAGCTTTTCTGTGTTGGCAGGTCATCCAGCAAAGCACTGTTGAGTGGCCGAGAAAGCGACGTAAGCTCTTTGTTTAAAGTCGGGATACTCACTAGCCAGATTCGAACACGAATTCCCACGTTGACAAGCTTTTTCCATTATGCGGGCCCGTTAAGTCGGTGGCACAGGGGCCAAGGGGCCAATTAGCCTGTCTGATACATCCAGCGCAGTGTAAGGGTCCAAGTCCGAAAAAGCAATCATGGGGTTGGTATCAGCGATACCTCATTCGTTAAGCGATTTCTATAATTGGGTTCAATTACCGGGTTACCCAGGTAGCTATGTGAGATTAGTTTGTCGCATAGAATAGTTACTCTGGGGAATGAAAGAAGTCATAGACAATTTTTGATCCAAACGCTATCTTTAACCTCAACCCCAGACCGAGGCAGTTGGGATGTCTAAAGGAATACAGGATATCAACCTCCTATACAACATAGAATACAACCAGAAAGATCAAATCAATCAGATTTCATTAAACAAATACAAATTATCATGATCACATGTCCAATTCAATTCACACCGCAAAAGCCACCTTTTCAAGCCGCAATCTGAGCAGAAAGTCCATCCAACTCACGATTCCAGTTCCGATGTCTGGAGATATGCCAGATAAACTGTTCCGCCAAACCCTTCGAATCAGGCCCGACAGTGCCAACCTTCAACAATGACACCGCATCTCCATAGCCCGTGACAACACCATACGACTCCTTCAGCGATGACCCGCTCTGCGCGACCTCAACCTCCGAAAGTCCAATCTGGCGCTCGATAAACGGCACAGCCTCATTCGCACCAGCGATGGCCTTGAGATGCGCAAAGGACTCGGAAATCCAATGCTTTGCGACGCCGTTCTTCTGCAGGGTTTGGATGTGCTTGCCGCCGGGTACGTAAGTCGCATCGAAGAGCGTGGACCGCATTCCGGGGAAATGATGATCGGGAATAACCTTCTGTCCTGACTCGGCGGTTACACCCTGGCGCTGTGCTCCGATGGTGAAGACGAATGCGCCGCGCTCGGCTAGGGCGTCCTTCATCGTGGTGTACTGGTTGAAGTCGAAGTCGTCGGCGAGGAGGATGGCGATGCGGCGGGTCGCGATGATGGGCTTCTCGGGCATAAAGTCCATCTGGCTCAGACCCTTGGCCTTGTTGCCCTTATTTTCCTTCAGGGCTTTAGTGGGTGTGTCGCCGCCGACATTTTTGGCGACGGTCTTGGCGAGGTCCAGGTCGATTGCAGCTAGACGCTCGCTCATGCGTTTGTAGACGATGGGGTCGTCACAGTGGTCTAGCTCAAAAGAGAATGCACTCGCAGTGTGCATCTTTTCGATTGGCGAGAGCGAGTTGTAGAATGTCTGCGCTTGGTTGAAGTGCTCTTTGAACTTGTCTGACAGAGCGCGCTTCTTAGCACCCTGCTGCTTCTCGGGGTAGCTCACGAAGCCACCCTGCTGTTGCGTTGCAGGAGGGTTTGCATCGAATCGGTTCGGCCAGTAGTTGACCTTGCCCTTGGTGATGCGGTGTCTTCCCTGGCCATCGCGGTTCACCATGCTCATGTACGGACACACAGGCCGGTTGATAGGCAGTTCCTGCCAGTTGATACCAAGCCGCGAGAGCTGGGTATCGAAGTACGAGAAGTTGCGGCCCTGCAGCAAGGGATCATCGGAGAAGTCGATACCAGGCACGATGTGACTAGTGCAGAATGCAACCTGCTCAGTCTGCGGGAAGAACTCATCCACATTGCGATTGAGTTCCAGCTCGCCGATGTACCGAATCGGCACCAGCTCCTCAGGCCACACCTTAGTGGCATCAAGGATATCGAACTCGAAATCATGCTCCTTCTCCTCCGGAATGACCTGGATACCGAACTTCCAGCGCGGGAATTGACCCGCATCAATGGCATCCATCAAATCCTTCCGATGGAAATCCGGATCCTGACCAGCAATCTTCAACGCCTCATCCCAGACAAGCGAATGCACACCCAATTCCGGCGTGAAGTGGAACTTCACGAAATGCCTCTTCCCAGCCTTATTAATGAGTGAATAAGTATTGACACCGAATCCCTGCATCATCCGATACGATCGCGGAATAGCCCTATCAGACATAATCTATAACCCAATTAGCAACCACTCACACCAACCACCTCCCCCATCCCGCGAAAGAAATACTAACCCACTGATTCATATGCGTAACCTCCGAATGCAAATACTGGAAATCCCAGAAATTATTATGCGCACTCTGGCCCTGCGGCACCTCATTATGTGGCTCCGGCTTCACAGCATGAATCACATCCGGGAACTTGATCGAATCCTGAATAAAGAACACAGGAATATTATTGCCCACGATATCCCAATTCCCCTCGGCCGTGTACATCTTGACGGCGAACCCGCGCACGTCCCGCACCGTATCCGCACTCCCCTTGCTGCCCTGCACAGTCGAGAATCGCAAGAACAGAGGCGTCTCCCGACTCGTGTCCGTCAAAACGCCGGCGGTGGTGACGTCCTCTGCGCTCTCGAATAGCTTGAATGTGCCGAAGGCGCCTGTGCCGCGGGCGTGTACGACACGCTCGGGGATGCGTTCGTGGTCGAAGCGCATGATCTGGGATCGTTAGGTTTGTTCGGAACTGGGACTGATGGGGGTATGGGTGTACCTTTTCGCGGGCGATTTGGTCTTCTAGGAGTGATGGGCCGGTCTTCTTCTCGTCCACGACGCGAAGCCATTGATCTGGGTTTGAGATCTTGACGCCATGGTCGGTTGTCATGTGCTGTTTGGCATGGACGTCGACGATGTCTTTCTGTAGATCGGCGGTCTTGCCGGATGCTGTCTTTGAGGTAGTACTAGACATAATGGATATCCATCAATGATATGCCAGAGATAGTAGATGGAAATAGAGAGTATATTATCAGAAGAACAAGATCAAAAAGAAAGAAGGAAGTAAAACCCGCCAGACGCAATCTTTATATAAAACCAAAGCTATCAAGCCAATCCAAGGAAAAAATGGTCGACATCAATGATGTAATTTCCCCAGTTACAAATACCAAATCACCATGTGAAATCAAATATTGTATATCTAGGTCTTACCCAGGCTATCCAATCCAGCCAGCAGGAAATCCCCCGAACCTGCACTGAGCCGCAAGAATGACCATACTATGACCTACCTCCGACCTCCCGACACCGGTCCCCAGCTCCCGAACCGAAAAACCTGTAATGGAGCAAAGCAGACAGGAAATATTGCGAATTGGCGTCATCTCATTCGCGGAGCGGTTTCCTGTAACCCCGGGGGAGCTTGGTTCTCTGGTAGCTTTTACGTTGGTCGATCAGGGTTCCACTGCTAGGCATTTGAGCTTTCGGCATTGGGGGGTCAGGCCGAATTCAATGATGACGTGAAATGCCTGGATTCGGTCTTCTTATTCATCTTCTTCACTGCCCCGGGGCGAGGTCTGAATTATTAAACAGAAAGATGGAACTTGATCTTGGATATGTGACGTCATTCGATATCAGGGTGGAAATGATGGCCGCGGTATTTCTCTACAACAATGTTTCCGGTGAAAGATGTCTCGGTAGTTAGAATAACATGATATACTACTCCGCAATTAATTTGAAATTGCATTGCTTAGATCGGATCTAGTCAGATTGAATTGGATTGGTAATTCTAGAACAAAACCATGCTATATACATCAAACTCTATGTGCAACAGGTATATCTCTATAGCACAGTGTAGCATCCGAACAGGGAAAGTCAAGCAGACGCAAAAATGAGAAAAAAGAGATTTACATGTTATCCTCACTCCAATGACTCCTGGTCTTTTGCCAAGCGTCATGCTCCTCCTTATTCTTTACGGGATCGTTTCCAAGTCCCAACCCGCGCTCCACCCATTCCTTGCTCCCCATTTCGGACAAACGGGACAGCGCACGCGCGAACGCGAACCGCTCCTCATCACCGCTGAAAATAGATGTGTTCTTCAGCGCTTGCACGGACATGCCGAGGTCGTCCATGAGATTGCGCATGGCGTCGGAGAGATCGGAGTGGTCGCCGTCTGTGAGGGTGTTCTTCACTTCGGATTCAGAGATGAACAGGTTTGTTAGGGGCACCGCGGTGGTGAGAACGAGCTTAGCCTGCGGATTTGTGTGTCAGATGACTGTTCTGGCATAGCTGACGCTTCTCAAGATATGGAAAGAGATCACTTACCCTGCTCTCATACACAGCATCGATGAAGGTGATGAATCGTCTTGCCAGGTCGCGTTGCGTATGGTTCATGCCCGGCACTTCCGTGACGATAAATGCGTCGTAATGCCGGACGAGTTCTAGGTAGTCGGCAGCACCGGTGGCCGAGCCGATAAGCTGCTGGAAGGTGAAAAATGCGGCCTTGCCGCTGGCCTTGGGGACATTGATTTCGCGGCCCCATACGACCTGGGTTGCTGCATGAGGGGGATCATTGACAAGATCACCCAGGTACTCGAACCATTTGTGCGCGTGGCGCTGTGCATCCTCACCAAGCGGGTGGTGGTAAACAGCAGCCGGGGGTCGGGGAATTTTGCGGTAATCTGTTGGGGAGTTGAGATTGATAACGTTAAGATCGGTCTTGAGGAGGTTGATGCATGGGATGAAGGATTCGCGCTGAATGCCGTTTTTGTACAGATCGTCGGGGTGACGGTTGGATGTGGTGACCAGGACAACGCCGTGAGACATGAGGATCTCAAGTAGCCTGGTTTGGAGATTGTCAGTCTAGCCCCAAACAGCCCAACGCAGCCAACGGCCCAGAGATCAACACATACCGTCGCAGAATCATCGCATCGGCTACATCTGTACACTGGAACTCGTCAAAGCAAAGCACCCCCGAGAGCTCGGCAATATCCGCCGCGACCATCGGAAGCGCATCAAAATCATTTCCATACTTCATCTTCACCACGTGCAAGCGCTTATGTACGTCCTGCATGAAATTGTGGAAATGAATCCGATTCTTGTGCGTGATATTCGGCGGCAGTGTATCGAAGAACAGATCCATCAACATGGTCTTTCCGCACCCAACATCGCCATACATATACAATCCCTTCGGGAGGTTATCCGGGATCGTAGAGGTAACCGGCTTCTTCGCGCCGCCGAACAACGATCCAAAGAACGAAGTCTTCGGTTCACTCAGATCTAGAGATTCGGGTTCCGGATGAATAACTTTCGGCGGGTTGTAATCTTTCAGCGCTTCGAAGAGGTCCTGTAATCCCTGGATGATACCTATTTGACAAGTCGCATGTTAGCCATGTGCCGTGCATAAAGAAGAGTCCACGACCTTACCTCTTTGGTACTCATCATCTCTCAAGCGTCCAGATTGCACACGCAAATCGTATTCCCTCATAGGCCCATCCTGCGGCGCGGAGGTGCTCTTCTCGCCCTCCGACACTGTAGCTAGACCCCGCTGCGGAGATCGCACAGCCAGCTGAGGAATCCGCTCCGAGGACACACATACTATCGGAGATCGACTTGGTCGCCGCAAGGTATTGACTGCTCTCCGCTCGGTAGCATAGGATCTACGAGTGGCGCCCGGCAACCTCGTTGGGCGGAGGCCCCGAGGTGCCCGCAGCGCAGTCGGGAAGCACTCTGCGCAGAGCTTTGCCGATGGCCGGCTCATTGGCACCGTTCTTTGGAAATTTGTTTGCGGGTGGTACGGCAACGGTGGAATCGGTGTCAAAATTGACCGTTGGAGAGCGGTTGCGATGCGGCGGCGTTAACCGAGGTATTGTTTAGGCAAGATTTGTTTCTTTTCGGGAGTGGAGGCGGGTAAACGCTCACGGGGCAACACCGGACTGTCAATGGATGCTACAACTAGACACACAATACTTGATGTAGGTATATATCCTGGTCCCGTGGCTTTGGATATTTAGGATTTTATAGCCTCACTCTCAATACAAGTGACCAGGTCTTGCGCAAAATACAAATCAAATACAAATTCAAACTATGAACTCGGACGGCATCACGTGATAAGGACCATGTCGGAAGTGCTCATTCTACTGATGTTCATACAAAGAAATGGATATAGAATCAAAAGCTGTGAGATACCACTGTGTGCCAGTGCAGGCTGGGAGGCCTTGGTGTATGCACGAGAAGAAGAAAATATGTACACAACACAAAAGCAGGCAGACCGGGGTATGATCCTGAGCAGGATGAGATGTAGATCTGATGTGGAAGAAGAGCAGAAAAGCAGACCCATAAGGCGACACCAGTTGTGGAATCAAGAAACAAGAACAAGATTGAAAAAAGGGGGGGGGGGGAGAAGAAAAAAAAAACCATGAGATACATCTCGCATCAGATTCGTAACATCGCGATCTCATCCTCATGGACCATGTGATATCGCAAGAATTGATGGTCAGTGAGAAAAAAGCAAATAAAGAAAAAAAAATCACGCATCATGTCAAAAACTCCCATGCACCCATACTCATTGCAAACATTAAGATCGGGTTGGCAATACCCCATCAATCATATCAAGGACACGTCTATCGACCAGAACACCAGGAAAGAAAGGAGGTTTTTATGCGACACTGACAAAGAGTGTCAGCTTAGTGTTCCGCTGCATGGCGCTTTCCAGATCCTGATCGGTGTGAAGATCGATATAAGAGCCAGAGGATTCATCACGGTATTGTACCACGATGTCATCCTGGATCTTCAACCGGTCACACAGCTTGTCCTTGAGGTGCTGCATGCTGACGCCATTTGGGATGCGGATGGCGATCAGGTCATCCTGGAAGAAGACCTTGACCTTCATCGCGCTGTTGGTCGAGGTGCCGGACGTTTGGGTGATGGAGCTGGGTTGCCGGTTCATGGGAGGCGGGCCACCGTTGGCGTAAGTAGTGAGCGCTGGCGTACGCTGCTGGGATATGCGATCCGTCGACGCATTGATTTGCTGTTGCGAGGACTGGCGCGATACGCTTTCTTGGGGTTCCAGGGCGCCGGAATGTTGAGATGCGCTGGAGTACCGGGCGTCCTCCCCGAAGGCATTGGGATCGATTTCGAAGTCGCCCTCTCGAGGCGCAAAGAGTTCGCGCACGAGCTGACAGCGCGAAATGTGCGGGGGCATGGAGAGGAGTTTCTTGATGTATTCATCCAAGTTCTGGCGGCGGCCGTTGGAGATCGCATCCGTGACGTGGGTGACAGGGCCGGGCATGAAAGGGAGGGTTCGCGCGCGGCCACGGTTGCCCGCCTCATCTTCGAATTGAGTCAGAAGGGCGATTTGGAAGTCATAGAAGTCGTGATAGTAGCGCGACAACTCCCAGCAGCGTCCATCTTCCATCTTCGCCTCGATGATGTACCAATATTTATCGTTGTCGAAACAGTAACGCGGGATGTAGGCGGAGACCGGGACGACCAGTTGGTAGCCCTGCTGCGCCATGGGCACTTGCGACAGGGTGCTCTTGCTGGCGGTGCGTTGGTGATCCTAATCAAGCGCATCAGTACAATCGCCAATGGAAAAAAAAAAACATCGGGTTGTCGCATACATAACCGTTGCCGTTCTGACTCATATGACCCTGGCTCATTGACATCTTGTCCATGCCCGAGGTGACCGCGTTCACGTTACCGCCAGGACCATCAATTTTGCCTAGCGTGATACTACTGTTCTTGTATTCCGCCGTCATTTTCTTCCACTCCTCCACCTTGGGAACCCCAGCGCGTCGCACCGCGTCCAGCGGGTCAGTCACAGCCTGTCCGCTCTGCATATCCCGCAACTCAATGAACGACACGGGGATCAGGCCCGGGCCGCCGAGACGACCAATGGGTTTGGCGACAAACCATTCCGGGTTGGATTGGGCGATGACGATGATGGCCTCGCCCGCCTTCGCGTCCAATTCATCGGGTCGTTCCGCCTGAAAATCGTACTGAACGATACCATAGACCATGGCACCCTGACCCTTGAGTGCAGACATCCTGAATGCGCCGTTCGTGGAGATGGAAGAATCTGATCGGAAATGACGGTCGGAGAAGCCTGAATCGTGGTGGTCCTTGGTCAAGTCTCCAGAGCCCCCACTATCCCTCTCGTTTTTGCCGATAACCTCAAAAAAGGAGACGGGCACGAGCCCCCTAGCACTAGGGATCAGCGGATTGCACGCTTCGTACCAATCCAAGTCGTCCTCCCTGCTGATAACGTGAAAGAAATCTCCCTTGCTGAAGGCCAATTCCTGCGAGGTCCCGGGCTCTGGTTGGTAGTCGTAGAGGGCTTTGATTACCTAGAAATGCGGTCAGCCACTGCCAAGAATGCGTCGGCAGTGGGACAGGAGGGGCGAGGGGTTCCGAAGGCGAAGTCGCAACGGCGCCTCCAGCAACACTCACTTTCTTTGGGGGTAAGATCGCGATCGCAGACTTGGGTGTGATAGAGATATGGTGGTGTTTGGGATCTTTCTCCCCTTTCAAGGATCGCCTAAAGGCCTAGCGGGAGATTAATGAAACATCCTATGTCATACGTTGCAGACACAGGGCACTCACCTTCATACTTGTCCGTGGAGTAAGAAGGTCAAGGAGGGAAGAAGAAGAAAAGGAGGAGCAGCTCTTTTTAGCCAAACGTACACTCTTTTGGTAATCTTGCGGTTCCAACCACGCGGCTTAGATGGCGATGGCCCGCTTTTTCCTTTTTGGTTTTCTTTGTGAGTTGGGTGATGGAGTCTTCTTTCTCTCTATATACCTACGCTGTAATCCGTAGAGTCTTTTCTCTAGACAGCCCCCTACGTCCCAGCACAATGAATGCCTCGGATCCAGGTGATGTCCTGTATTGTCATGGTACAGGACACCAGCCTTACTATTTCTGGCCGGAACTTTAAGGGTATAGGTCGTCAGCTAGTTATACTCCGTACTTCCAGCAACACTCCCTCGCTTTCACAGCTGAATCATCAGACACTGACTCCGTATGGGATCATGTCTCTGCTTTTCCTCCCCCTTCTCATTAGACTCGAAATGACAATACAATGTATAGCGCCCCCGTTGGGCAGACAAATGATAATCCCTGTCACGGAATCACACCCTATGGTCCGAGTGTCTCCTAGTAAGCCCAGAAGCCCAGCACAAGTACGGAGTACGGAGTACGGAGCACGGAGCACGGAGTACAATGTGGCAGATACCCTGACTATCTGTAACCTCCCTCCCTACAGCCCTAAAGAATAAAAGAACAATCTTGGAAAAGACGCCCCCTCCACTCCCCAACCTTGGCTCAGCTTCCAGTGGTTTATGACGTTAGCCCGTTCCGTATTCGGGTCCGATCGGCGCTTTTCTGTCTTTGTTGTAATGCACGGAGAGCCTCTCAATCTACTCAAGCAGCTCCACTACACAACGCGAATTGGCCACTGGGAGAGGGAATGGAGTCTTCCCAAGGATCTGGAAGGGGCTGACACAGAGGTGAAATCGAATCTAAATTAAAATTCTGGGGCTGACCTGCAATCTGCCGAGCATATGCAGAGATTGCATGGGATGCAGTCTAGACCATTGCAGGTTTATTGTATACCTGATACATGTCCAAAAAAGGAGAAGGCTGAAGAAACTCCCGTCGATCGGCGTGTGTCATGGTGTCCTCCGTACGGAATATGGGAAATGATTGTAAGAGTTCTAATTGCGCGCTTGGCAGTTCCACTCGCTTTGCCTGGACATCTCGCTTCCAAGGGCCTGGGGTCCACGTGGCGAGTTTCCATGGAAGCTTCTAATGGATCTACAGGGGACCTTCGGAGTACAATACACACATTGTAGACAATAGATACGGGTAGATTGAATATGTACTCGACACCCTCTGTGATCTTCCAGAAAGCACTGGTCTTTTACCTTCTCGCCCAAAAAAACCAACTCCAGAACCAGACGCCGCAGGGGTATTAGTATGTTCCGGTAGCAAAAGTCCGGGTGATGAAAAATCCAGGGAAGCTGACGAGAAAAGAGAAACCCTCGAAGGTAAGACTAGATCGAATGGGGACGAACGCCTGCCGCTTTTGAGAATACGCCCAAAAAAGATGCAAAAAGGAAAAGACCGCACTGGGATACGGGCCTCAGCGCGAAACCAATGCAAGTTTGGTTAGATTTGGCCTTTAATATCGACCACACGGTTGGCGTTGGCTTTAGCCCGGTCAAACAGCAAGCCCGCTTTGGCTGTCATTAACCTCACGCCCCCATTCTTCTCCTCCAGCAGCTCTGCGGAGGAGTTGTCAAGAATGAAGCGGGCGGTCTGCTCATCCGACTCGAATCCAAGCTCCTCGGTGATGAACCGGATATTGACATCTGGTTTGTATCTAGAAGAAAAGGTTAACATCAGCGGTGATCGATCAAAGGGGGCAAAAGAAACTTACGCTCTACACATAGTCGCCAGAGCACTCAACCGCTCACGATCGACAAACATGTCCATGAGATAGGCTCCCATGTTCGGCGTATCAAGGTACAACTGGAAAAAGCGATGGTAGTTTCCCAGGGCAAGGGCAGACCGGACATCCAGGGCATGCTTCACGGCCAGGTCTTTCTTATCCTCTGCAGTCACCTCGGCCAAGGCGTCGTTCAGGGCCGTCCAATTCCGCGTGTAAATGAAATAAAGAATACGATAGGCCTTGAATTCGGTCGGGTGTCCTCCCAGCTGCTGCGCATACAGCACGCGTAGCTGGGTCTGGCACTGGTTGTACTCACCAAGATCCCCTTTCTCCAAGGCGATGCGCGCATGGATCTCATAGACGATGACTGTGAATTCAGTTCGAATGTGCTGGACCGTTAGGTCTTGACGCAGGGATTTGAATTGGTCACAGATGTAACCGTAGTTGCCTTCGTGTTTCCACTTTTTCTTCAAATGATCCAGGGCCTTTTGCAAAATTGGCAGAGGGCGCACAGTATCCGGGTTCGGGGCAGAGGTCAATCTGAAGTAGTTCTTCTCCAATTTTTGGCAGCGGCCGACAACAGGGCCTTGTTCCGCATCCGGAGTATCCATCGGCGATCTGGCGGGAGAGGGAGACGTCCCGTTGTTGCCAACTCCCTCAAAACGCTTCTTTCTCATTTCCAAATTAGCTTTGGACTTACTAGACTGATCCAGTGTTATGCGTGGTTTTTTCTCTGTGGTAGGGTGAGTAACTCGGTCTTCAAAACGATTGCGGTTAGCTTTTCTCCATGGCGGGGAACCAGTTTCCGATTGATTGGCATCGGTTGACTTCCTCTTCCTGTCTCCCGGAGAAGACGGCAGACCAGAAGCCCAATTCGAAGAGCTGGGGTTTGCCAAGATCTTATTGCGTTCATTTTGCACCATGGTCTGCGGCAAAGGGAGCCTTTCCCAGTCGATCAGTTCCAGCTTGTAGTTTTGGGCCGCATCCGTGATGACTTGTCTCAACTTCTCCTGCATCTCCGTATGGCTCACGCTTGGGACCTGATTTTCGGGAGCAAAGCAGCGTTGAACATAGGAGCGTACAGGTGGTGGGAATTCCACTCGCGGCCGGTTCTCTGTATCTGGCGACGCCGACTGGGTAGACTGCGAAGGAATGGACCCGTTGGCTGGCTTGCTATTGTGGGCGAGGCTACGACGGGCTTGGACTGGGGTGTATGCTGGAGTCGCTGGCGGATTGTTAGCCTCAGAACAGGAGGCCAACCAGACTCGGGTCGGATCTGTTCTCTTACCAGCTGAAGGAAACGCACTAGTCATCGTGCCCGAGGCGGTAGAGCGCCAAGGTGGTATGCTGGAACTCATCGTAGATGCAAGATTTGGGAGAACAAAGAAACAGGATGAAAGGAGATAAAAAGCTACGAAAGGGTGCAAGTCTCAAAAAACGTCTGAAATGATGAAGCGTCAAGCCTACACCTCGGCTAGTACTGTGTTTGAGATGGAATGAAAGATGATGATAGTTTATTTTCACGATGAGATCAAGCCGGATGAGGATGAGGGTGAAATCCACACAGACCTTTGGGACTCGTGACGGTGAGGATGCTCGCTTACTCACCGGATATTCGTTTCTCCAGTCCGGACACCCCGCCTTATCGCCTTATCGCAATCGCGTTGGCTAAATGACGATGCACACCTCTATGTCTCTCTCCACATGGGTCCCGTTGATGTTGGGAGCTGGTTGAACCTACTAGATGTTCTTCAAATCACTAGATCTGACTACTGCGCTCAGACCCTTGTTATTGCCTGATGAGACCCTCCTTTTCGTTCAGGATGCAGTGGGGTTGTATGAAGGGTAAGTAGATCGTGATGATGCTCCTCATGCGGGGTGCTAACTGGCGACAAAGGAAATACAAAATTCAGAACTATCAGAATGGCCACGTGTACCTCACATCACACAGAGTGTGCTATGTCGCAGCTGAAGATCCACGGAAATTCTCAGTTGCTATCGATTTGAAGGAGCTCGATCGAGTGGAGTCTCAGGTGCGACATGCATACATTCTAGTTCAGCCATCTTATCCTTGATCAACCACTAACAAGTTCGGTACCAAGGCTGGCTTCCTGAAGTCTTCACCGAAGGTCATTATCTACCCTAAACCACAAAAAAAGAAGATTGATAAGTCGAGGAGCGCAACCGCTAGTCCAGCTCTCCATCAACAACCGACGCTTCATCCCGCTCAGTCGCTTTCCCACCTTCCAGAGACGAACTTTGCTCAGAGCTCAATCTCCACAAAACCAATTAATGCCACATGGATATGCCCCATATGCTCATTTTCTAACCCAGTTCCGTCGAATTTTGACCCCGCAACGGCCAATGCGGCAACCCATTTACCTCCTTGTCTAGCATGCGGAATCAAGCCCCCATTCACAACCGTTCTCAAGGCAGCAATTAGTGCTGTAACCAGCCGGGAATCCTCTGTGCCGAGCTCAGTTGCATCCCCAACCATTGGACACGATATTGGCCAACTCAATGCTAGTGCACCTGCAACTCCTCGAGGTTCTGAGAGTACTGTCTCTTGCCCACGATGTACCTTTGTGAATCATCCATCACTTGCAGAATGCGAGATATGTGGAGCCCCCTTATCTAGTAGCTCCACTGCCCACGTGAATCGGGTAGACTCCCCAGCGCCTCTATTTGAGCAATCACACATCACGAACACGGAGGTCAGCGAGTGTATTAAGTTCTCATTTCGTGCTGGTGGAGATAAGACATTCCATGAAAGACTAAAAGGGGCCTTGGTTCAAAGAAAGTGGCTCTTACAAAATGCACCTCCAGTACCTCCGCCAGCTGGAGCCAGTTCCTCGCCCGGCTTGCCCTCGGCTGCCGGTGTCGTCGAAAATTCTCTCCCGTCAGTACCACGGCCATCAGGTGTTGGTATTGCCGGCTTAGAGCGCCGAGGATTAGAAGCACGGAGGAAAAATGAACTAGTCATAGGGAATGCCTTCGAAGATCTAGAAGCTTTGATGGCCTCTGCCAAGCAAATTGTTGCTCTGGCCGAAACTCTCGCACAAGAATCCGGGATGGCCAGCAACGAAGGCTCCTCAGAGACTAGTACAGTACTGTCCGAGTCTGCTGCTGCCTTGGGGATGGTGACAACGAAAGATATGCTAAATTCTGGATCTGAAAGCCTCTATCTATCAGAGCTTGCACGTGATTTAGCCGAGTATCTCACAGATGACCGAAAAGGTGTCCTGCAGCGAGAAGGTGGGATTATAAGCCTCATCGATCTCTGGGCACTCTTCAATCGGTCCCGCAACGGAGTGGAGTTGGCAAGTCCGTCGGATTTCCAGAAGGCAGCGGAACTATGGGAGAAGCTCAAACTGCCAGTCCGCCTACGGCGATTCAAGAGCGGCCTTCTGGTGGTGCAGCGATATGACTGGAGTGACGAGAAGACAATTCAAAAGCTTCAGGCCTGGATGGAAGAGCTTCGGCAGGTTCCTCCCGATGATCCGGTTGCATGGGATTGGTCTATCTTCGGTCAGGCTGTGACTGCACAAGAAGCAGCGCATCGCTTCAAGTGGAGCGTCGGAGTGGCTGCCGAAGAGCTGGAAATGGCGGAAGATCGGGGAATTCTTTGTCGAGAGGAAGGGATTGAGGGCCTTCGCTTTTGGCGCAATTATCTCTCACCTGCTGAGTATGATGATCTCTCTCGCCTTGTTATCTGAGGCAGCGTGTGTCAAATCAATGTACATACAGGACTACACATGGCCTCCATTGCTATGGGAGACCTGTGACTTTGCATATATGAAACATAATAGAGATGCATGAAGATAGTCTCAGCCTTCGGCACCTAGCTTGATATATATATATATATATATCCTTGCATGTCCCTTCGATGTTGATCAACATATATTATCGAGAATCCTCACCCATCCTATCAACGTGAGCCATCTCCGATCACGTTGGACTCACAGGTTGCAGACATTGATTCATGTACATCCTTTTTTGGCAGCAAGGCAGTGCATGCGCATCTCGATGTCCTATAGATTCGGTGACAAAACACCTTCCTAGGCTTCAAGGTTACGTTCACAGCATTGGGCGGTTGTAACTGAGCAGTACAGTCCCATGGATCCAAGTCTTTGTGCCAGATTTCTATATACTCTTTTTTAATGTCTAGGTACACTCGTTTTGTGTTAGGCTGGTATACCTACAACAGCCCTAGGCCCGGATGGACCCACTGATCTTCCCGTGCCGAGTACCTCGATCCACTAGGAACAACCCTAGAGACATCCATCTGCTTGAGATTTCCTCACACCAACACTTTATGAGACTTCAAGATATACGGGGCTATACCCACGGTGAATATTGCTCCTCATTGTACCCCTTGAATCGTCGAGCTGCTTTGCAATTCGTTAAGACACAGTTGATGCCTCAGACTTCAGGGCTACCAGCGGCCGCTTCAAGCCTATGTATTGTTGGCGCAGAGATCTCTCAACGTTGACCACCTTGAACACTTTAGGGAGATGATAGCTGTGTTATCTGCATAGAATAAACATCATTTACAGATAGCCATAAGATACAATACTAGATAGTTGCAGTCACACCAACCAGGCAGACACATGTGACACCTAGAAAGCCTCATTATCACCAAGAGAGCAACGTAGGCGAAGGGCAGTGAGGACCAGAGCTAGAAATTACCAATTTTACTGAAAATACAAGTGAGATTAAGTCAGGCTTGTCGAGAGTAACGCTGATTAAAGGTGCACGAAAAAAGTCGAGTAGTAGGGTACGAGGTTAGGCAATGCAATGCTCACTAAAAGCGTAGAGTGAGGGCAAGCATGGTCAGGTGCCTTCGTACAGAATCAAAGCGATGAAAAGCTTGAGTGTTAACACTATGAGGCCTAGGCATCACCACAATATGGAGGATATCATTGAAAAATCCATGAATCAACCCGATCAACCAGACTGACGAGGGTGTATTGATTATGATGAAAGTGATACTAGTAGCAGTGATGGTGATAGATGAAAAAAAAAAGGTCTGTTAGGGGAACGCACCCCAAACCAGGAAGTTCTTCATGGCTGTATCCCGCAGGCAATCATCGCATTTAAGATCATTCACGCGAGGATATTTAACCCACGAGGCCTAAACCGCTGGGCTAGTCTCCTGAACCATGGTGATTCTCTCCTGCTATTCATTTTCACTGACGTTCTTATCCTTTTTAGCTCTATCATTTTCCCCTTCTGTGTCTCTTTCTCTACACTGCTTCTTCCTTCTAGTACTCATGCTTAGATCCATGGATGTTACTGTGCTTTGGCTTGACATTCGCATTCAACGACAAGACCTTGATAACGATAGTGGAAATGGACACATCAGACATTGGTGAGCAGGATACAATCTTTGAAAAAGAAAGGGTTTGAAGTATAATGCTGAAAGGTTAGCTTTCTGCACCTGTAGACCTTTGTCTACGTACTTGGACATAGCCCTGCAGTTTTTGCAACCACTATAGTAGGACGAATAGACGAGCAGCTTACTCGCTATTATTAGTGTCTACAGTCTATCCTTAGCTGTTTCTGATGGTTGGAATTTGTCTTTCTGTGCCATAAACACCAACCGGATGTACATATACCATTTTACAGTATTATTTAAGAGGTTTCTCTTGGAGGTAGAAAGAAACAGACGAAATGTAAGTAAATATAACTGTATAGATTCCATATCGAACTGGGTGTTATACAAAGACAGAAAACGCCATTCCAAAACCGCTGTATAAGACAAAATCTGAAGAATAGAGGACAATAATAGATTAGACGAGGCAATTGAATGCGTCGATCCAATCAGGATGAATGAAATCTACATGAGCTCCATGGCGATGTTCCATAGCCTCATACAGTGGACAGTTCACTCGTTCGAGTTGATGTCGGACGGGTAGATGCAGGGTCTTGGAGGTTGGACTTGTCACCTTCAAGCTCTTCGTCGTCGTCATAGTACAGAATTTCATCTTCATCTTCATCAGGATGTCCGAAGATATTCCTCCAAACTCCATCCCAAAGACCCTTCTTAGTGACGAGGCCACCAACCAGGAGGATGGGCAATTGCCAGATACTGGCCCAGAAGAGACCACGCGCAGTACCATTTGCACCCTGGTGTTGCCAGAAACGGTATGCCTCGCGAACTAACCAGCCGTTGGCAACAGTGCTGCCAACAAGGAAACCATGTCCGACAACATTGACCCACCAGAGTCCAATAGAGATGGGGAACATCAGAAGAGAGTACCGCAGGGCAACCCGAGCATTGCGAGCAGGGTTCACCCAGCACAGCATGCGGTAGCCGGCAGCCTTGTACTCGTCGCGGATGAGATGGGACAGGGCATTGAAGTGGGGGAATTGCCAGGCGAACAAGATACCACCAAGCAGCCACCCACCAATGCTACCTTCGCTGAACAGCATATCGCGCCAAGTGTCGTGACCAATTGTAGCTGTCTGGCCTGCTGCAGCGACCCAGCCCATCAATGGCGGGATTCCGCCAACCACCGCGCCAACCCAGGTGTTGATCACGTGAATTCGCTTCAATGGTGTGTATACAAAAGCATACAGGAAAATGTTTGTCGCAGAAAGAGCGGTCGTCGTTGGATTAGTTCCAATGTACAAGAGAGAAAGACCTGCAACTGCAGTACCAATTGCGAACAGCAGAGCTCCCCGGCGCGAGATAAGTCCTCGCACCAGAGGGCGATTGCGAGTCCGGGACATGAGCGCGTCGAATTTGGGTTCAAACATCATGTTTAGTGTATTGGCGCTGCAGCAAGATAGGAACGTACCCGCCGTTAGGTATATAAAGGTGAGGGTCGAGGTCGAAAGAGTAGGGAGTGGGGTCATGGCCGGGTCGAGGGTGAGCAGGGACGAGATCGGGTACATCCCGTATGCAGAGGTGGTGGTGAGAACAATCAGGAAGGAGAGTCGAGGTTTTGTCAAGGCGAGATATGCAGCCAATTTGCGGCGGATGGAGGTGGTGGGGAGGGCGGAGGAGAAGTTCGACAGTTGCGCGGACGCATCCAGAGGGAGGCTACCATCCGGTTGTGTGGCAGCATTCTTTTCTTCCTTCAAGCGCTTTCGTCGCCGATGTGGTAGTTCCTCCGGGGTCGCTTCTGTCGCTGCCGCGGACGAAGATGTTGAGGACGAATTGAGCTCACTTGCGGCGGGATCATTGGGGGACGTCGGAGGGTTCGAAGTGCTTTTCGCGCTGTTGGATGCCAGTGAAGACAACAATCCACCCTTCCTACTAGATCCATCATATAATCGATTGGCCGAGAAGTATGACTTGTGGAAAACCGAAGGGGACTGGTCATCCGCAATGCCGGTCCTCCGTTTCGAGGACGATAGGAACCCCCGAATGGTGTCGGGGCGCACAGGACGAGACCCAATTAGGCATTGTGAGCATACAAGCGCCTCTCGGGGCCTCCGTAGGAGTGCTGGCCGCAGAGGAATCATGGCGGGTCGGTCATGCAGAAGGAAGAAAAGTGAACGACAGAAGTCGAATTTCCCCGGTGGTGCACGGGCCACATCCGTTTCTTTGGTGCAATGTCAACAATTGTGTTCTCTGGGCATTGCCTGATCCAACACTGTTCACTTTATTTCTAGTGCAGAGTACGCTATTCACCATGGATACCCTTCAGAAGTCGGTGATCGAGCCTCTCCAGCCCTATCTGGCGCCTATTGTTTCCGCCATCCCGGAACCAGTACATGATGCCGTTGTGTCCTTGATCGGGAAGCCCTGTCACAACACACTGCTGCTCGACCTCGACGTCACTAAGGACCCGGCTTGCACATCGCTCGCCATCTCCAAGGCCCTTGGAATTGCCATCGTTGGGGCCAGTGCAGTTGTCAAAGTCCCACAGATCCTGAAGCTGATCAGCTCCCGCTCGTCTGCCGGTGTCTCTTTTGTCTCATACGCCCTCGAAACCGCTAGCCTGCTCATCACCCTCTCCTACAGCGTGCGCAATCAGTTCCCATTCAGCACCTATGGCGAAACTGCCCTCATCGCCGTCCAGGATATCGCCGTCGGTGTCCTGGTCCTGAACTATGCCGGTCGCTCTGCCGCGGCCGCGGCTTTCGTTGCTGTGGTAGCTGCCAGCGTCTATGCGCTGCTCTTCGATCAAACTCTCGTTGATGCCCAAACCATGTCTTACCTGCAGGCTGGTGCCGGTGCGCTGGGTGTTGCTAGCAAGGCTCCTCAGATCTATACCATCTGGCGCGAGGGTGGAACTGGACAGCTTAGTGCATTCGCGGTATGTCAACATTTGACTTTTTTTTTTTTACTCCAGTTCTATTTCCCAGTTACTAATGTTTTTTTCTTTCTCTTAGGTCTTCAATTACCTGGCCGGATCGCTGTCGCGGATCTTTACCACCCTTCAGGAAGTCGACGACAAGCTCATCCTCTACGGATTCATCGCCGGCTTCTCCCTCAACGTGATCTTGGCTACACAAATGCTCTGGTACTGGAACACCCCTGCACCCAAGCAAAAGGCTGCTCCCCGTGCCAAAGCCGTCGAGGTGCCATCAGCCCAGACCACTGGAGCGTCTCCCAGGCCTGGTGTGAAGACACCCACCACCCGCCGACGGGGATAGATAGCTCGTTCTTTGGTCACGCTTGCTATATTTTCATTCAAGTACAATTAAAATAATGCCATCCGTTTTTGGAACCATGCAATTGGAGCCCCAAGCTACGAGAAATAACGTCCATGCAAACGTAGACCAAGTAGAGCCATCAAGACCAAGCACATACCCCAGAAAAGATCAAAACATCCCAAGACAAGGCCTACGGCATACGCCCAGTAGTCATATGCCTCAAAATCAGATCCAGCGGCACAAACGGCTGCACAGGATGCGGATGATGAGGCGCAATATCAAACTCCAACCCAGCAGCCCCCGGTCTCCGATGAACACCCACAACATCCATCTCCTCCTCCCCTTCCTCCTCATCACTCTCCTCCTCCTCCCCATCATCATCCTCCAATTGCCTCCGTAATCCAGTAACAACATTCTCAATCCCCGCCTCGCGCTCCTCAAGCGTAAAATTCCCACCCCAGTTCCGCCGCCGCGCTTCCTGGTTCGCTTCCAGCGGCGCCCATTCCCAGAGCTCCGCCAGCTGCGCGTCGCTTAGTGGCTTGTAGTCATTGCCGTAGGAAGGTGTGGTCTGGGAGGACTCGGTGCCTGCTGTGCGGCCGCGCGCGACCCAGTCTTCGACGCGGGGGTCGAGTTTTGTGCGGAGGAGCTGTTCGAGGGTGCTTGCTTGTGTGCGGCCTGGGTATTCGGGACCTGGGTAGGCGACTAGGGTGGAGAGGAGGTCGCGTTGGTCGGAGAGTTGTTCGGAGACGCTGATTAGGTTGTTGGAGATGATGCTTGCTTGGGATTGGAGGGATGTCCTGTGTTTATTGGTTAGTTTTTGAGCTTGAATTGCTAGTTTTTCTTCGTGTGTCTGTGTCTGGGGAGGAGACCGGGGTAGGGATCGGCTGGAGGGTGGATGGTAGCTCGTACCACGGCGGAAGAGGGTCGCTTTGGTTTAGGCTTGCGATGAGTGAGCCCAGTGAGCGGGTCAGCTGGACGAGACGCTGTCTTGATTGCTCGAGGACTTTGATTTGGTCTTGGTTGAGGTTAGACATGGTGGCCAATGATGTTTGGGAGTCAAAGAGCTCAGGTGCGGATTCTATGATTTGAGGCGGATAAGATAAAAGAGTTGTAGATCGCGGACTATTTACCTCAAACTTCACAATACCCGTGGACTTCTTTTGTCTTTTTTTCTCAAGGCTAGTTTCTCGATCAACTCATTCAAGCTTGTTATTATTGCAAACTTCAAAGATTATTACAATCCAGCATATCTCTACATAGCAGATCCCATTCGAAAGTAAACCACACCTCCCCCTACTAAGCACCAAGGTAAGCAACAGCCAAACTCCTCAAATTTCGCATAAATGCACAAAGCACAACACACTCCTCAAATCCAAAAATAACCTTGGGATCGACCCCCTCCCTCCGGAATTGGACTCTTGGACTCTTGGCGGTGCGTGCTGAAACGCTTGTAGACCGGCCGGCCGGCCAATCTACAGCGGGGGTCGAACACAGAAAACGTCGCCCAGAGGTTTAATAGCAGATCACCTCGTATTCTCTGGCAGTTTTGGCTTGGAAGGTTCCGCTTGTCCCATTGAAGGCGTTGCTGGGCGGCCTGTCAGTGCTATTTTGGGATCTGTGTGTTGTATTCATGGATGTATATATATAGGTTTGTGGAGGGGGGTTGGGGATGATTGACACATAAGAGGGGCTTCTTCCTCCACTCTGGAGAGCTGGAACTTGGGATATAGTTGCTCTGGATCTGTTTTACCATCCCCCTTTCTTTTGAGCATACTTTAGTATGGTTTGTTTGAGAATGAAAGATGGTCCCTTTGTTCATTTCATTGGTGACTATACTATACTCCATTCAAAAACATGCGGACATTGTAAGATGTCATGGGATATATCGTGATCATGGAGCAGAAGAACTCCTTTAAGGAAATAATCAAAAATCCGCAAACGCCTCGAACAATGTGAGCTGATACTCCCCTCATTAAGCTCACCCAACTGACTCTCTTCCACAGACATTTCATCATTGCACCACAGCAATAGATTAGACACAGCCAGAGAGCAAGGTTTTGATTTATAATAATCACTGCCACTGCTGCGGTGGCTTTTGATCTGGATCTAAGACCTGGGAGTGCACGGGAACCTGGGCAGGCTGCTGATATTGTTGAACTGGTTGCTCAATGATATCCTGCGAGAAACCTCCCTTGTCTTGACCCTGGAAATGCTGCTGGTACTGTTGATGCTGATACTGCTGGTCCAGACCTTGGCTATATGCAAGCTCTTGTCCACGGCCATCATTATCAACAAATCCAAAGCCTGCACCATGACCGTATGTGCCGGAGCTATACATCTGGTGCTCGGCCCAGGCTTGTTGTCGCTGCTGTGGACTGATCGGTGAGCCGTCACTCCAGCCATTATACATGTGGCTTAAGTGGCGGTTCCGATTGGCCTTCTTGCGCCGGTGGCGGATAAAGAAGAAGCAGCATCCCCCGAGTGCTGTGACGATGATGAGGAATCCTACAATTGGCACAGCGATTACCACGCCTAGGTTCAGGTGTGAGGATTTTGAGCCCGGGGTTTCAAGTGAAAGACTGGACGGGAGGAGAGCTTGGCTGAAAATCCTTGTTGGTGCAATGTTGAAGGCGTGACCCGTTACTGTCTTGAAGTGACAGTTATAACGGATGGATTCGAGGACTGGAGTGGGAATCAAATGTCAGTTGAGTTCGCTTTTGAGATATTGGCTTGCCTTTTGCTAACATCAGGGAAGATACGGGATTGGAATACGGGGCATACATACAGTTTGCCATATAAACCTGAGTAGTTGTCAGATTATAGCAGAATTCGCAGGTGTCAACAACATTGTCTGCAAACGATGGCGTTTCACACCAAGATTCCAGATTCGATGTGTCTGGTTCGTCAATATCGGTCCTGACTGCTAGACGCACGCCATCACAGGCGACCGGACACGGTGATGAGACATTGGAAATCGAATCTGGATAGCCAAAGACACAGGTCGAAAAAGCGTAGCGAAGATTATCTAGCTCAAAAGGTTAGACTCAAACGGGAAAATGCAAGGTGAGATTTCTGAAGGGTGCAACATACAGAGCCCCCAGTTCACGTCCGATTCTCCAGTGCCCGCATCGTTGAACTCGCTCTCCAACTGACAGGAGATGCATTTTTGGAAATCTTTCCCTACTGATGTTTTATTGTACATTTGATCCAGACACGTAATCTCGGAAGATGTCGTCTCGTTCGTTGTACCGCAGACATCTGCACAGGGCGAACCCGGTGTGGTTCTCAATCCGAAAACCACTGGAGCTGGGCTATTCAGCAGAACCACACCCAGGATGAAAGCCAGCATCCTGGAGGGTCTTGCACGGCTGTCGCTCAGCCCAAGCATGTTGAGCCGACTTGAACAGAGAGTCCGACAGCTTCTGTTCTTACAGCGACCGCCAAGTGGGGTGGGAGAGTGGGCAGAGTGCCGAATAGAGCGATCTCACGTTCGCATGAGAAACGGTAGATGATAAATTAGGAGCTTGTGGGATTTTTCACGGGGCGGGAAAGCTTCTTTTTTTCACTGCGATCATCGCTTGCGCTGTTCTGTATGGATGTGATGACCAGGTGGAGTAATTGAGTCGACGGGCCCTCGCAGGGCAGGGAAGTGCCGTCCCGTCAATGTACTTGCAGAGCTACTAATGCTTGGGAAAAGCAACAGGAACCATGCACTGGTCGAATCAAGCCACTGCTCTCCCGGTGTTGGTCCTCAGCGCTTAGAGAAATGTGCCTACAGGCTGGTTGATATTTGCACCCTGGCTAGATCGTTGAAGGGAATGGGGTGATCGCCCCGTCATTGTGCTTCCAGTGGACATGTCGGAGACGTGATCGGTGTGATGAAGTCCGACGCTTGATTGGTGATGGGCGGCTGTGACTGTGATACAGTCTGCATGAGATGCACGGACCGGCTCATGCCCCCTCATTTTGAGTCGCAAAAGTCAGGACCTGATCGAGACGGGTATCGACCCCCCTTGGGATTGGGGGGAAAAAAGAGGAGAGTTCGCATAGTACGGAATACGCTAAGTAGGAACCCCTCGTGCTAGGACCAGAGGGAAGCCAAGCATTGAGAGCTATCCGGAGTTTGTAGATCTCCAACTACTTCGTCCAGATGTAAAATTGCTTAACCGTAGATTCACTGGATAAATTATATAGAATGACAAAACTGACAAAAACCACCGAATGCAAAATTAATCTTAAAAATTAAAGCAAAGTCCAACGGGCGACTGCAGGGATTCCAAACAGGACTGCTTGGGAATATCAGCCACCAACAGAAAAACCAACAGATGGGACCACATATGGAAAGCTTCTGGATTTGGATATTGTATTTCGTATGCTCATGAGATGTTAACCATAGAGCTCATCATATGAGGGTACCATTTCCTGTCGAGGCACAGACTCAGGTTCCCGATGTTTTGTACGAGGGTATCTCTCGGGGAAAGGAGGTTGCTTCGGAGTATTGTATCCGAAGCGAGGTGTGGAGGGCGGCATGGATGGAGCAGAGATGGAGGATGCAGCGGTAAAGCTTGTTCGCCTCGAGCTGGTGCCACCAGATACCGATGCTGCGGGTTCTGTTGCACAGCTCTGGACACTGCAATGGCGCATGCGCGAGGTCACAGAGAGTGGTGGGGACTTGGCGGGGATATCGAAGTCTTCGATATTGTCGCGTGGTGTGTGCGACACATCTGCCATCCCAAAGTCTCGGGGGCTAAGTTCAACACGTGGGCCCAGGGTATCTCGTTCTTCATCTTCGTCGCAGGAGTCATCAGAAGAGCACTCATCAGAAATGATTGAGCTTGAAGGTCGCCGACTCGGTCCGTGTCGAAGCTGTCCGATTCCAATGCCTTGAGCTGGCGGTGAGTGGCCCTCTCCTTTTTCTCCCACGCGACGCCGAATGTTCTGGTCAAAATATCCCGTGGGAAAGGACGGAGGAGACGCGGTTTGGTGCTCTCGAGTGCTTGTGCTTTGAGACCGTCTGCTCGAGGTACTAGGGCTCGACCGTCGTAATGCTCCAGCTGGGATGTAGTGTTGACTTGGATCGGACTGAATGTTGGGCCTTTGAGCACTGGCGACGAATCCAGAAGGTTGGTTCCACTGGTTCCAGGATCCCTGAGTGGGATAGGTGATGGAGACATCACCCCAGCGCGAGTGCAGCTCTGTGGACACTCTGCGCTTTCTTTTGAACTTCTTCATGAAGGTGGCCATGGCCTTCAAAGGATTTCTCATCGGAACTGGACGGGTGACGCGTTTGGGATTCAAACGTACGGAGGGGAGGACTAATCACTCCCAAATGCGGTTCTCATCTCAGAACTGACCTGACTCCCCACAGAGAGCAAAGAGTCTCTGTCGAGGGTATTAACTCACTCACAAAGCCTAGAGAACAAAGAGAGAGCGAATGTGATGAGGGCAGATAGGTCGCCCGCGTGTGTTGAAGTTATATCAAAACGACTGATCCATGCGGCGCACTAGCCAACCACTGCATATCCGTTTGTTTGACCAGGAGGAGAGAAGATCATCCGAAGAAAGTGCTTGTCGGATTGGTGTTGGGAAGTAAATGACCCAGCGAGCGATTAGAGACCCAGGAGAGAGTCCGATGGTCTGGGTCAACTCCTCTGCTGCTGGCCCCCTGAGGCGGAATCCCAGGATCAAGTCGGCCCTGCTTCACGCAAGAAGCAACGGCGCTTCGTTGAAAAAAAAAGAAAAGAAAAGAAAAAATACAATCAAGCGAACTGCAGGGTCAACCGTCGGCCGGATGGGAAATCCAGACGGGTTGCCATAAATGAAAGGCTCTCATAATGCGTGCGTAGGAGGTGCATGTGGGAGGGGTAGAGGAGGTGAATTTGGAATCCCTGACCCCCTGTTCAAGTTCGGCTTAGAGATAGTCAGTAATGAACTGCGGCGCAGTCAACTTGCGTTAATGAAGTTGACGCGGGGCATGGGTTGCACATAGTGTGTACCTTGAATGCATCCTCGATGTTCGTCGTCTTGGCGTGGCGGTTGTCTAGTGATCTGCATTTGCAAAGACCAAGACACTATGGAATACGGAGTAGATGATTGGAGTCTGCGTTGGTCATTGTGACTGGCAGATTTATTATCTCAAATTTAGGGGTCCCAATGCAACAGGTGTGATGCAGGGTCGTAGCTCCTACCAGACTCGTCATTTTCAGATACAGAACACAAAAACAATATAAGAAGAAACGAAAAGGGAAATACCAAGCAGAAAAGCAGTAGCAGGGATTAAAAGAGGGGGCACCCCCCTCTTGAGAGGAGAAAAGCCCGGTTTCACTGCGACGCAGCATCTCAATCCCTGCAACGAAGTGGAGTAGAAGGATGAATCTTCATCTCGAGTCGGCACAACAAAACAATCATGCAAAGTATCTTCAGGCTCTGGGAGTCCTGAAAGGAAGAGAAAAAGGACATTTGTCTCAGAAAAGTCCCAGGTTCATGACTCGATCACCTCGAGAGGCGTTTGAACATCCCGTCCGAAAGCTAGGATAGGCGCTGGGGCAATCAAAAGGGGAATACCGGGATGATCAGAAAGAATGACCTGAGACTAATCAGAGACTACTCCGTAAAGTACTTCGCTTGAAGGGAGTTGATGAACGGAGACTTTCCGGGTGATTGACCGGGAAACATTGACCAGGTCGATCGGACAAGATTTAGTTCCGAGGTCTGGGATGCGGAGTATATCTACATGTACATAGTACGGAGTACATACGTACTAAACCTGCGCACCCTGCTTCGCACATTAGGAATGTCTCACTTCATTCTGAAGATCTTTCTTGGCCTTGAAGATTGGGAAGAAACTTCAATTTGAGAGAAAATAAAAAATAGGAGTCGAATAAAGAAGAAATCTCGCTAGTCACATTTTGCCCCAAAATGAAAGGGAACGCCATCGTAATAGTCATAAAAACAAGCCCACGCCACCATCACAAAATCAGCGAAAATTGGTGATCAGCCGCGACAGAACGGGTTTAGGTCGTCTTGGTGCGGGCTGGGCCGAAGGCATTGGTTCCGACACACTTCTCTCTCTCGTCTCCCTGCTTTGCTGCCTGTCGATGCGCTCCGGCGGAGGGGGTATAGCCGTTTGTCGTCGCGGCCTGGATGCTACAGGTCTGGATGCCATTGGAGGACCGTTGTCGGCCATTGACATCGGCTGGGCGTTTGCTAGTCTAGCATCCCCATAATGCACTGCACTTAAGCGAGAAGAGGGGCCGGGTTGTGGATGGCCAGGGTTAGTTGGGTAGGGATATGGAAAGGGGTTGAGTTCTAAGGAGGTTGGCCGAATGGGTTGATATCGTGATGGGTCATACGTTGGCAGTGTGGGGTATGGTGGGGGCTGTTCGCACGAGGGACGAGCGAGATGCTGTTGGTATTGATACTGATGCTGGGCCTGGCGACTGTAGTCCGGTGCGAAAGAGGATAGTGGCCGGGGTTGGGAGTGGAGTCCTCTGGATGTGCCTAGTTCATCCGTTTTGTAGGCTGGTGGCGGCTCGAGAGGAGAAAAGTCCTCGATTTGTTGCGCATTGCGTCGTCTGGCCCGTTCCTTTCGGGAGAAGAGGTATAGTAGTCCAGCCACTAGCAAATTAGTTTGGCATTGGTACTTGCGGCTTAGGGTGCATACTTGCTAAAAAGATGAGGCTGCCGGCTATGGCACCAATGACAATCACAGGCGTGCGAGAAGAAGGATTTTTGACGGAGCGAGTGTCCCGATGTGAGCTAACTGACATAGCCCAATGTGTGGTGATTCAATGGAGATCTGTATGCCAGCGCGAATGGTCCGGATGTCCGCGATATAGTTGTCCAAAGCAGACAAAGAATATTCAAGCCAACATTGAAGACATATATATCGTCAATTGAGTCTCAACAGGACTGTGGAGTAAGCTTTAAACCCTGCCGATGCTAAGAACAATCCATGCCATGAAACCGCGAGGATATAGATATATAAGACCCTGAAACGGATCATCGAAGCTTAGTTCCATCCTGACACACGGTCCTCCGTTTCAGAGATATTTTGAGCGTCTCGCGGGGTAGAATAAAGATAGTATCAATTAGCTATAGATAGATTCGCCAAAGCGACATAATTAGTAGATGTTAGCTCAATTAGCCTGCATTACCGAGCTAAATCTGTGGGCGAGACTGTTGTAAATGCGCCCTAATTTCTAAATTAAACCCGACCTCCATGCAAACAAATCAGATTGAGGCATTAACCGTCACCAACATTCTCGTTGTACATTCATTGGTTCATTGGAAGCGCCCCACGATCAGCGAATAATATTCCCCGAGGGGTCTAACACCAATGGCCTACTTTGAGCAAGTATAAATAAAAAGGGCATCACCGCTTGTTGAATTTGATTCTAAAAACATTGATCGATGTCAGTGAGCTGTCAAGTCCCGGGGACGATGCACCATTTGTGGCTTGATGAGTCTCTTACTCGAAGCGGAACTGTTTGCAGTTAGGGCTTCAAGGCCCGCATGGACATCCAGCCAATCTGATGCAGGTCTACTTCAAGATTTCAAACTCGGATCGTCAAGCACCATACGGAGTATTGTTGGAAAATATCAGACATTCTATAGGGCCTTACATATGACTCACTCAAACTTCCATTTATCTTGTTACTCCGCATACGCCCGATAAACCGCCAGGCCCTTGTCGCTCGCAAAGTCCAATGCAGCCCCCTGCCCCACAAAGAAGACATATCCCTCCTTCAGCTCGACAGCCTGATCACCGGGAATATTCATTCGACCAGACCCTTTAGTGACAATCATCAGACTCGGTCCTAAAATGGCCTTGTGCGTCTCATTCTCTCCGGCGCCAAGCGTGGTGCACAACACCGAGAACTCGCTGATGGGCGGCGCATAGACATCGGTCTTACCGTGCATGCCTTTGTCACTCTTTTTGCGCGGCAGCAACGCATCTTGCGCGTTATGGGGCACAAAGCTGAGAGCCTCTCCGAACAACTCCACGCTGTCGCGGTCGGCAGCCGGGCAAAATCCTGTGTTGATGACGTTGTCTGACCGCGCCATACACTCCACAATGTCACCTTCTAGATACGCGTGGATGCTATCTGCCGGGACGAAGATAGAGTCGCCCGGCCCCAGCGTCATATAATTCATCAGCAGGGCAGCGACCAGGTTTCCGTTGTCGCCTTGGCCGTATTGCTTGGATAGACGGCCAAGTAGGCTGGGGATGTAGGAATGTGCGCCGAAATGAGACTCCGGGATACCTTGCAAGTCCTTGACAGTCTGTTCGACATCTTTCGGTGGCGCACTAAGCAAAGCCTTGCATACTTGGCGTAGAGTTTCGTCGTTCCATTGTCCTGATTTGGGCATGAACTTCGCCAGGTGATTTAGCTCAAATAGCGGTTGGATGTCTTCCAGTGGTCTCCAGCCGGCAAAGAGCTCGAACTTCGAGAGAGCGATTGCGATCTCTGGCTTGTGCATTGTGTCACTGTATTTCTTGGGGTCTTCTTTGTGTAGCTGTTCAGCGAGCTTGAGATCTGGATGAATCTGAAGTGGCAGCGCTTTCTCAAAGGATAGAATCTAAATCAATGTTAGTCAAGATTCCACCTACCTCAATCATGGGGTGAGAATTTGCACTTGCCTTGGGTAGGAATGGGATCTCTGGACCCCATCGATCATGTACGGACTTTCCTACCAGCTGAGGGTTCTTTTTCAGGTATTCACCAAGGTGTTGACCCGTGGAAAGCAGATATGATGGGTTTGAAGGGTAGGTTCCCATCCACATCTTCTCGGGATTAGCATTGCTTTCCTTATAGGGTATACAGACCATAGCACAGCAAAGACTTACCTCGGAATAATGTTTCGACTCGTCAATTGACGCATTGTTCGGTGTTTTGGACCATAGTTGAGCTACAACGGAATCTTTCCCTTTCTTTCCCCAATCATCATTCTATATATTCCAGGTGGTTAGTTTCAATTAAAGAAGATCCCGAACTCGTAGACTTACCTTAACACCACACCTTAGTTGAACTACTGCGTCAGCCATCGTCTAGATACAATATGTAGTGAAATATCTGTACTTGTAAAGTGATAAACTCGGTTCAAGTTATAGATTGTTGCTTTGACTCGTTGCCCCAGATCCCAGTTGGTTGGGGCGAACAACGTTAATATGCCGTCATTGTGATTGTCACCCCAGACATGAAAATACCTGGCAGCGCCTCGGCCGAGCCACCCGTCGACCAATTGGAACAATGATAGGTTTCTTGTCTCTTTAGATTCTAAGGTCTGATTCAGAGTGAAGTAAATGCCAATGTTGTGCCCAGGCATACACCGGCAATGACGTAGCTCATATTGGACGGATCTTAAGGTTAAGGCTGTTCAGCCAAACTCTAAACAACATCACCTCGATATTCACATATTGGCAGATGAGCATTTACTTTTTACAAGAAAGATTTTTGGAAAATGGTTCCATTCTGAGGCACTGCTTGGAGGCCATTAACCTCTGAAAAGAAAACGCCCCGCCAACGCCGTACAATGGTGCTCAAACAAAGTAAAAAAAAAGACCCCCCATTATGACAGAACTCAAAGATACAACCGCGCAAGGACATCACTCATAGAGCTCATCAGGATCAGGAACCATGGCCAGGGTCATAGGCTTCGAAATAGAAGACCTCCGCCGGTCAGCCGCCACAAAAGGAGATGTCCTCCGCCGCGGAGGCAGACCATAATTTCGCCGCGAACCGGAGCTGTCGGAGCTATCACCCAAAGTCGAGTAAATACTCCGACGATCATCACCGTGGCATATACTAACTCGAGCAGCAGAAGTGTGGCTGTCGCGGTCGCGACCGCGGTCTCTCCGATCCAGAGATTCAGGCGACGAGCCACGCCGCGGCTGAGAACTGCGGGGCGAGTTAACGGACTGGCTCCGGGGAGTCCCAGCACCCGAGTCTCCGAGGTACCGCCCGCTAGTGGGGATGTACTTGAAGCGATTGTTGGGGGCTGAGTTCTCGACCACTTCGGAGGTGTAGTCCAATTGAATGGGTCTGTATGCGAACTCAGTTCGCTTTTGCTCGGAGTGACGGGCATCGCGCTCTGATTGCGACTCGCCCCGTAGATGCTTGGGGCGCGAGGCGAGGCGCACTGAGAGCCGACCCGGTCGCAAACTTCCGAGAGATAATGAGCTCCGCCGGGAGGTTGTCGATGTCTCGCTACAGAAGCTTCGGGCATCCTCGTCTGGGTCGTCCTCTTTTACAGGACGTGGGGTCCGATCCTGCGGGGAGCAGTCGGGGACATAGCCTGGTCCGTAGGCGGATCTCTCCTGGACAGGCCGGTGAGGATTGTCGTATTGATTCCAGGAGCCATCTGTTGGCACCGAGATAGAAACATCGCCCCATCGAGCATGGAGGGGCTTTGTAGAATCCGGCTTGCGGAAGAGAGAAAGAGGTCCGTTGACAATTCCTGCCATGATGTCTAGGGAGGATATGATGTGTGATATCGACTCGTGCTTTTTTGAGCTCGCCCTCTAGTAGAAGCAAAAGGTGACATCCGTTGGATGGGAGGAAGGAGAATAATGTGCGAGCGGGGGGAGAACAGGACAGGGTTGATATATTAAAAGATACGTTTCAACAAGAACCAACAAACAACCGATGACGACGACCAGCCAGCAAGTCCACAAGCCGACAGAGGGATCAACAAGATTTCTCGACAAGCTTGTCGGCTGCAAATCTCCCGTTCTCTGCAATGATCCAGCAACCAACACCGAGAAAGACCGCGGATTGGACAGTGGCCAGGATCACGACGAACAAGGGTCTCGAGGGGCAATGGAGGGGTCACACGCCAATCAATAGAGGTACCCTTGCAAAAAAGCAGCTGAGAAAAAGATATGAACAGCAAATGAGAAAAACAAAAAGCAATCAAAACAAGTGCGAGTCCGCCAAGGACTTTGATCCAGTAGACCTTGAAACGGAGAGAGAAAACTGCCCCTTTCATCTCAGCGGAAGGCGTCCGGATATAAAGCTTGGTTTTTAGAACCGCCGGGCCACTTTAGATCCCCCCGAGATGTCAACAGCGCATTGTGTTGGAGTTCTCATTGTAGCTGTACCCTGTCATCACCATCGGCCAATAGGGCTTGTGCGTTACCGCTGAGAGGTGATGCAGGTGTGCGGAGATCAGCAGTTGGTCTGCGCTTGACAGGGGTTCAGCTGTCTTAATTAGCCTGCATACCAGCTCCTTTGGGTCTTATAAATAGAAGTCAATTAGCGTTAATTTGTATCCTTGCTAGCTTGTACGCTGCATAGAGTGAGTCGAGAAAGTATTCAACCATTGCTCACCAAATTTGCTCATTAATGTCTTGTGAGCTCATGTAGAAATCATTAGAGCTTATTCGGCTCTTTAATGACCGACTGGTGAAGAGTCCCAAACTCTTCAGGTTCGATTACATCCCTATGCTCAGATTAATGTCTTTCATATCTCATGTTGCTACCTGGAGTAGTCAACTACTTTTGAGGCTGGGGTGTGCGTGAATGGAGTGAATGTAACACACCCTCGGGAAATGTAGCTAATTAATGATATTTTTAGAAATAGGCATTCAAATGATACCGCACTAAGTAATGCGGGGATGCGAGGTCCTATTCTAGAGATATTTGCTGCATAATCAGTCAGTTGTACATCGCCAAGTACAAGCGCAGAGTCGAAGAAACCACTTGAAACCTAGCGTGATTTGTGAGTGAACGAAGCCTCAAAGAATCTTTTGTAAGAACATTGGAGCTTTTTCCGAGGAGAAGCCCGGATATCTCTGCATTACTTGCTCCATGTCAGTGGAATGTCCATAAGTGGTTGTTGTGCTGATTCGATAGCGTAGCTCTACCCCTCAATCCATGGCATCGACCTAGTGTGCTGCATCTCATGCGGTTTAAACTCATGATAATAGTGACAACGGAATGATTTAGTCTCTTTCGTCGCAAATGCTGCCTTTGGGTCATTGTGGAAGATTGTGAATGCAAGGTCTTCTGGACAAACCTATGCAATCGTGCGACGGGGACACCACGGCCTATTCCACGGGCCGCAGCATAGAGAAAGAACTATCCTCAAGAAAGAGTCTCTGTTGCAGCTCATTATAGCCTAAACAGTGCCACTTGGATTTATTCCAGACTCACAAGAGGGTTGATCTTTCCCACAAGGCACAGTAAGGACACTCATCTACAACATGCACATAAAATCTGAAAAGCCTGTGTATTATTCCAGGGGATAAGATGTTCTGGAACTAAGAGGTTGGTGTCGTAAAGTTGAAGTCTTTCTTTCCAGGGTCGCCCTCGCCAGGGCTGTCGTCCCTTTGCATTGAAATGCGTGTTGCTTGGCCTTTCCCCTAATCCTCCAGCATATAGGCAGCGTCACTCTCTTCATTCTTCTTGGTAGTGGCACTATCAATCAAGCCCTCCTTGGATGCCAGGAACCTCTCAACATCCTTCATGAATCGAGAGAGTCGCATGCGACAGGCTTCATGGCGCTCTCCGAGCTCGTTGGCAATTGCTTTGTGGTCAAACTATAGGCACCTATAATTAACAAAGCTCCATGCTCAGTGAAATGCATCAGTTATCTGACATTACTCACAGTTGCACCGCCAGACTTGATGGCGTGGTAGAGGAAGATTTCATTCTTGGTGAATTCCTTCGGGGCCGACTTGGTTGGAGACTTCCTAACCCCGGCACCAGTCAACTTCTTGGTCTTGCTAGGAGTAGCCATGGCAACAGAGATGCGTTGTTTCTGTAGTGGGATAAAGGTCTTTCTGATTGTGAAAGTTGGCGTAGAATTGATCGAAGATAGGGGGAAGGTCAATGAAGATGGGAGGAGAGAAAAGAAAGAAAGGAGCAAACAGGAGAATGGAACAGACAATATCTTACCATAACTTTAGATTTTCAGGCGCATATTACTCAAGGAACCACGAGGCAAATGTTTGTTCAGCCTTATATAAACAGGACATACAAAAGACATCCACAGTGAGTACATGTATCCAGACTGCGATGTCGAGTCTCATTTAGAACTCAGAGAACAGGATTTGTGTCATGGACGATACCATCATATATAGATCAAGCGTAAAAACGATACGTTGAGGCTCTGATCCCAAGTAGATTCATAGTCGCTACCATTTCTGTCAGTCGTCTCGACAAATTGTGATCGTTCTTATGGATGTAAGTTTTCGCTGGCATTTGAGACTCACGATGGAACACTGTTATCTCGTTCACAATGATGATAATCACTTACGTCCTTGAATTAGTTGCGTCTGATCTTGCAATTCATGTTGCCAAATACTGCGCCGCAAAACCTGAATTTTTTTGTCATGTTGACTGTATATATCCCTAGTACTGACCCCAAAGTTGTCCAAAGAGTTTGCACATATCGGGCTTGCCTGGAGTTGTAAAAGCGGATTTGAAGTTCCTGTGTGAAGGTCCATTACAATGGCAGGAGATCTTGGTCCAGTGGTGACCTTGATTATAGAGTCGGGCTGCCAGCGAGGACAATGCGAGGACACCGCTGCCAGATTGTTCAGTTGAAACCAAGTGGGCCATTGAACAACCCGAAAGGCGTGTGCTAAAATTCGATAGCATGACCCAGGTAGCGGTCTTGTTTTATCTGGACGGTTTATTTGACCATTCGGTGATGTTTATATCTGGTCTCACAACTCAACAATCGGTTGCTGCCTTGCAGTTAAACTAAGGAAAAGACGGTCAATATATGCGCAATATACCATGCCAATATACACAAGGATCTGACGAGCCCCCTTACAGCAACTTAAAATAACGCTTTGTGGATGGATACCGCTGCAGTAGGCCCCTCTTGATCTTTAGAGGGGTTGAGGTTGATCTCCTGAGTAGCCACAGATCCCACCCTTTTGGAGCTCTTACCATGGGAGTACCTTTTTCAATATTCTATTCAATCAGTATGCAGCGTCGAACTTTGACCGGGCCATTCGTTGTGCTATATAGGTAGCATATTGGATGGATGAAGACGACAAGGGCTGAAATCGAAGTATACAGGTTTTTGGGTGTAGACAGTTGACCAGTGTGCATCAGCAAAGAAGAGCAGAAGGTGCATCAGCAAGGAAGAGCAGAAGGAAAAAGAAAGATTTTTCAAAACTGCCAAAGCATTACTACATATACTCATTCTACGCATGATGTTTGCGACAACAATAGAGACAAACACTAATACTGTACAAAGAGCTCAGAATTGTGCTGCAATTCATTTATATGACGACGAGACAAAAGGAAAAAGAGTTTATCAAAGCTCATGATTGAATTTCATTTGTGTAGTAACCCTCCGTAGAAACCTCAATACTAATTCCCGGACTGCAATACCTGGCTTTGGAAAAGTGCAAGAAATAGAAAAGCAGCTCAGCAGAAGTATTCTGCGTCTCGAATGACCATCCCCTGTCATTTTTGTAGTTCATAGCCACAGGAAGGGCAACATGTAGTGACTAGTCCGTGGCATCCTCCTCGTCCATGTCCGAATCCTCCTCATCGTGGTTCTCGGGTGAATCAGTGACATCGGGCTTTCCAGAGGCAACTCCCGTGGTGGAGGTGACATCGCGCTTCTTCCGGCTCACAGACTTCACCTCGTACGGGTAGTAGATCTTCTTCAGTCGCGAGTATCGAGTCTGGCAGGTGACCTTGTTCATGCCAAGCTCTTTGGCTGCAGATTCGAAGTCAAGCTGCAATGGGGTTAAGTTGACATGATCAGTTGTGAAACTCTGCCATTCGAAGAGGTGATATACTTACAGGTTGCTTCACGGTATGCAGCAGAGCCATAAAATACTCTTCATTGACAGGGCGAGTGCTGTTCTGCGGGGTATTCTTCTCGACCTTGGTCTTGGTCGAGGGACTGGCCTTGGTCGGAATGGCGACCTTGGCCTTTTCTTTTGGCTTCTTCACAGCCTTAGTCATAGCGAGGAACTTTTCAGTGTTCTGAATACTTGATGTATGTTGTGTGGTGGAGTGATAAAGCTGAATAGCAATTCTGATGGAAGGTGGACAGGTTGAAAGTGAAGAATAAGCGAAGGTCGTAACAGACTGGGCACAAACGGAAGTAAAAGGAAAGAAAAATTCTCAGAAGCAAACTGAAACAACGCACACGCTTTTGCGAATCCTAATATTTGAGGCATTGAGCCAGATTACTGTCTATTCGAGGCACAAACTGACCCAAAAGCATTTCTTGTGAGATACGAAAGCATTATGGAACATCACTTTGCAACTTCCTTCTGATTCAAGTAAAGCTACATAAACATCCTACGAATTGGGGACTGCAAGCCATTCTGTGATATCGAAATAATAACAGTGTGCCCTCAACACAACATTCTGTCAATCACCAATATCGCTGTAATCAGAGACTGGATGATCTATCTTAGGCACGAACGGAACTTCTGAACATATCATGAGTAACAATAAGTATCGGGTAGAAGTATTAACATTCCTGGCTATATTACAGCCAAGTATTGCGACGCAACATATCCAGCTGAAGCAGCAACGCAAGAGTTTACGTTTAGCAACATTGGACCTACTACTCTTTAGTATCCTCCGACTCCCCAAACTTTGGCTATATATTCAAATTTGTTGAGGAGTACAGTCCTAAGGTAACTTTGTGCAAAAGATGTCAGAGCCTAGTGTGCACTACGGAGTACGATTTCCCCTTGAACAAAATCTTCTCTCCTAACAATGCTGCATACGGCTGAGTTTCGAGGAAGCCACACAATGTTCTTCCTACCACCATGACCGCGCAATCGCGAACACATTGGACAGGTACTTGAGATGCAGATTATAGGTGGGAGTTGGGCGGGAAGATGTAATGCATTGGATTGAGGGCCCCTGGATCTAGGTCGAGGGCAAAGAAAGATTGACCGTTTCTTCCTGTCCAGTATGCCTAACTCTATTTTAGGGTGCAGATGGCTGTTGGGTCTTTTGCATTTTTCAATATTATGGCTGGGGATGTGGAGGTGAAGAAACCAAGCCACTAACCCATTGTCTATGCACTCTGCGGCCTTTGCATGGCTTTAGATCGGTGGTGGCGTTAGCTTTTCAAAATGTGAGCAGATTTATGCAACTGCGATTCGATATGACGAAAGAATTGTGGGTACTTAGGTCTGCAGTAGAACAGCTGCCCTTTACTTGCATGAAATGTGGTATATCACATTGCGAGGGGGTTTTCCCCTTCCTTGGCTGGGGCAGCATAAGAGTGGATAGAGAGCCCTGCGGCCAGTTCGTGCAGTCCCGCAAAAAATATACTTAGGCTTGTAGTAGAACAATCTCGCAATTCCTCACAATTGTTCTACACGATGACTATCGTTGGAAAGACCCAGGAAGAGAAACTCGCCGTCCGAAAGGATGTGGAGGCTCTCGTTGCTGCGTCTGAAAGATATATGGAAGGTCATGACATAATTGATGGCGAAGCGAAACTTGACCTTCAAATGAAGGCATCGCGCCTGATTCAGACCCTGCGTGGTCCTGTTCCATCGGCTTTGGCTCATTTTGAAGATGTCAGTATTTGACCACCTCATGTTCCTTCCTACCCACTGACCACTCAACCACGCAAAGATTGTTAAAATGGCAGCCCTTAGAGCACTGATGGAGGCTGGAGTATTCCAGGCAATTCCTACAGGAGGAGCAAGCATAACTGCCCAGGAAATTTCCGCGCAGACTGGGCTTGACAAGAATATATTGGGTATGAAACTCACGGGCCATCAAGAGTATTCGTGAACAAAGATGCTAAGTAAACCTAGTACGACTTATGAGAGCCGTCACTCCTTCGGGCCCATTCCAAGAGACTGGCGAGGAGATGTATGCCCACACACCTTACTCGGAGTCCTATTTGACGCCCGATATCAGTGGCTGCTTCCCCGTCATGTGAGTAAACAACGTACTACTTCAGGGATGGGCAAGATTCTGATGTCGAAATAACCAAGGTCCGACTTCATCTTCGGGCCGATCCTGAAAATCTGCGAATTTCTTCGCCAAAACGAATGGAAGGATACCATCACCACGCGAAACAACCCATTCACCCTCGCCCATAACTGTCCCGGCGAAACCATGTTTGAATATCTATACAAAAACCCCAAACAGGTTTCCAGCGTCGCGAAGGCCGAAGCCGCAGACCCGGAGAAAATAGCTATGGATGTCTACCCATGGGAAGAGGAACTAGGTGTTCTTGCTGCTGATGACCAGGTGGCTATCGTTGATATAGGTGGAAGCCATGGCAATGCCTCTAGACAAATCAAGGAGCATGCCCCTGGACTGAAAGGTCGGTTCGTCTTGCAAGATTTGGAACCAGTTATCCTTGAGCATGGTAAGGCTTTGCGCGCTGCCGGGATTGAACCGGTGGTGTATGACTTCTTGAAGGAGGCGCAGCCAATTCCGGGTAAGTGTTTGATTTACGTTTGAAAGGTATCAAAATCACAGGCGTACTGACGAGCGAACTATTAGGCGCTTTGGTGTACTACTTCCGACGTATCTTCCATGACTGGCCCGACAATCCAGAGTCCAAGCAGATTCTCCAGAATACAACTGCATCCATGGACCGTGATCGGTCTCGGATTTTGATTCATGATATCATCGTGCCAGAGGTTGGAGCCACTATGAGCCACGCGTGGCAGGATATCAGTCTGCTGGCTATTGGGGGAATCGAGCGCACTGAGAAGGATTTTGCACGTCTACTGGACGATGTGGGCCTTCAGCTGGTCAAGGTTTGGAGAAAGAAGGGGGAAATGATGGGTATAGTCGAAGCTCGGTTGAAGTGAGATGAGGCTTCATCGAAGAACTTGGTTAACAGAATATACGCGAGCCATTGCTTGTTCGGATGCATTGAATCCTCCTGTTGACTAGTATTCCGGGTTTTCTTTTTAAGCATAACAAGTATGTTATACTGTTTCTTTGAATAGATAGTGCATCTAAAAAAGATAGCAAATACTGATAGGTCAAACGAGTGTGTATTCCAATATGGAAAGAAGAATATACTTCAAATTCAGAAACCAACAAAGGAGCCTGCGTATAATTCATAACAAATAAATCGTGCCGCAGACTCGTGATTAACAAACGAAAGACATTTCCAACAAAATCTATACCATGACCCGCACCCCATATAACCTGTATACTATACAGTACTGGGCACTTGAGTCCATCAATCCCAATACATCAATTCTCCTGTCTCCGCTGTACAGCATGTACAAAGCGCGGGAGCCTGTCCTGCGCCAGCGGCACATGCATCACGCGAATGCATTCCTGCAAGACAATGCCCGGCGCAGCCGGTGGCTTGGATCCGTTCTATCTCTCACTCAGTATTTACTGAGGGGGGAGAGGGAAGAAGGGGGGAGGAGTTCCGGATGGAGTGGGGAACCCACTGGGGGAGCCGGTGGGAGTAGGGAAGCCAGTGGGGGTGGGGAAGCTGGTGGGGATAGGGATCTGGCGCTTCTCAAAGCCGCTGGGGGCGATGGTTGGGGTGGGGAAGCCCGAAGGACTGCCAGTCGGGGTCGGGAAGCCGGTAGGAACTGGGCCGTGAGGAGGAGGGCCCTGGTGAGGGGGTCCGTGAGGAGGAGGGCCCTGGTGAGGGGGTCCGTGGGGGAACTCGCGCTTGTCGAAGGGCAGGCCGGTGGGCAAAGGCAGATCAGTCGGGAAGCCAGAGCAGGGGAAGCTGGTAGGGAAGCCCGAGGGAATGGGGAACGGCAGGTCAGGGAAGCTGGTAGGGAAGCCCGAGGGAATGGGGAAAGGCAGGTCAGGGAAGCCCTGACGCTTCACAAAGCCGCTGGGGGCGCTGGTTGGGGTCGGGAAGCCCGAGGGAGAACCAGTGGGAGTCGGGAAACCGCTGGGGAGCTCGCCGGGAGGGCCCGGGGGAGGGGGCCCGGGGGGAGGAGGAGGGCCCGGGGGAGGAGGAGGGCCCTGGGGCAAGGCAAGGGCGCAACCCATCAAGCCCATAGCGGCGAAGCCGGTATACTTCATTGTGACTGGTATAGATCGATTGGACGATAACTTAAAAAAAACAGACTAAAAGAATGGAGATATATGGGTGATATATCACAGGTGAATCTGATGGGTCAAGAACAGAAAGGATATCATGGAGGACGTAGGATGTCTTTATAAAGCTGCCAGTATATCAGACACTTTGATCGGCGAGCTTGGTCCCAGGTGGATATGGATACCGTGATCGGGCCATGATTTCAATATTTTTACGTCCCCACAGGCTGGCCAGGCTGAAGAAGTGAGATAGGCGGCCCACCATGCCTATGACGGTAGGGGTGGGCTCGAAGATCTTAACCTTAGAAACCTTAGGCCCGTCAGGGACCAGGTACAGGGAGCGGGCAGAAGCATAAGGTCTGGGACTGAGGTATTTTGCCAATATGCCTTCGCTGGCCAGCCAACATGCATCAAAAAGTCAAAGGTGGCTCTAAACACTTCAACAAGGCAGGTATCGGCGGCTTGTTTAGGCTGCAGGCGCCACAGCCAGGTACCAAAGAATAGTGTGACGATCATCTTCCTTCTATAGCGTAGAACCCTTCCATGATAGCCGGGACGGTCTGACCGTATCGACCATTTTCCCACGAGTCGTTCATACCTGCCTGATAGAGAGGTTTCCCCAGGGTTGCAATGGGGCCGCCGGTTCTGCAGTCCGGACTCCGGCAAGCTTTCATTTCAACCGCCGAGTCGTGCTTTGGGTGGCATATCGCGAGCAGCCAGCCCCTTTTCCTCGAGGATAAACACAGTGCCCCTCTTTCTCACAGCTCCAGTAGGCGTTATCTGTCACCAAGGTGCAGTTAATTTGTCTCATGTGTATTATGTTCGCCACACTATGCCTATCAAGAAGGCTGAGACGCATGCTGTGTCAAAGTATCCACGGAAGGAAGTGGGCTTGTGGCGGTGGGAATGGCTTGCCAAAGCCACTGATTGATAAGTCAGGGCCAATAGCCACCAACCGATCGGCGAGATGGACAGTCTGGCTCCATTGTTTACCGAAGTTGGAACAATTGGGATGGTCTGTGATCGGCGTGATAGGCCATTGAAGATGCGAGAATGGGCTTCCCAAACGTTCAGCAGTGATAGTCTCCGCCTGAGACTGTGGCACGGATATCGAAGATATCGCCTGTTCCTGGAGAAGTTTGCATAGTATAGAGATCCGGGCCGCAACCTTCAGGATTAAAGTGCAAAGTTCGATCTAGCACATCAGTTTATTCTGCGTCGTCGTCAGCCCTGGAGAGAAAAGGGGCGCCATTTGACCCATAGTGGATCCTAGTGACATACGATCGACGTTGTTGGTCACCTCTTCTAACGCTCTTTGAAGACTTAGACATGGACGAGACGGCATAAAACATAGGCATGTTTCGAGTTGAAGGCCAATATTCTGTTACCAACCCCTGAAACATCTGTATCCGACAAATGACCGGGTCACAGGTCTCCCTTGTACCGGCTTGCAGGTTGGTGTGCAGATTGTTTCCTGATGTTGATTTGCCAGAAACCCCACTATCTTTATTCCAGTTGGCTGTAAGCCAAGAGCGCCAAGCATCTATTTGGGGTCACTCAAGCTCAGTAAGCGGCGTGCCTCGGGTCTTATAGTTAGAATCAGCCTAGCTTCAGATTAGTGCAGGTAGCGGAGCTTTCAATTTATCCTTAACTTAAAAAACTGACAGTTTCAGGCCCATGAAAGAATGCTCTAAGATGTGTATCTTGGGGGTTTCCAACTCGCGCCGGTATTGGCATGCAAAAGTTCCCTATATACGTACAAAAGTCCTCCATGCAAGTTATACATAGGAAAGGTTAATGCAAAAAAAGAGAAGAAACAAGATCCGCGAATCCGTGGATTCGATATGCTAATGGTCAAATCCCGAAATTCCGTAGGACATGCCCAAGGTAGGATGGGGACGTCGTTTACTCTGTAGTATTGACCAGTCCCCTATCTGATCGCCGACAATTTGCAGACAAAGCAGGAAATTATAAATGATCGCGGAGTATGGATGGATATTTATGCCGCAAGTACTCCGTATGCATTTTTCGAAAGTCGACAAAGGATAGGGGTTTTTCCCATGCGAGGACCCTGCGGGCCAACGAAATTAGATTGAATCGGGGGAAACCCTGTATGTTTCAAGGAGATCGAGGATAGGATGCACGTCCCCAAAATAAGGATAGAGCAGAATAAAAAAGAGTGTACAACGCATTCCTCAATGCCGCTGTTTGCGCGTTGTGGTATCAGACGAGCCCGGATGGACCGTCGGCGTTGGAGTCATGTTGAGCAGATGGCGGGATGAAGGTGGTACGGTCCTGGAGAACTCACGAGCCGAAGTCGCATGGGCCTTCTTCGGGGAGTTTCGAGGTGCTGTAGCGGGATCATTGTTGTAAGTCGGGCCAGAAGAGAATGAGGATCGACGGGATCGGACGGGGCTACGGGGTCCGTGACTCGCAGGTACTCCACCAAATGCAGGTGAGTCGGAGGAGGCACGGTGGCCTGCAAGTCTAGGACGAAGGATGTATGAACTTTCTAGCTCATCGTCGCTGCTTGATCCGATGTCAAATATTGCTCCATTCGTGAAAGATACCGAGGATGTACGGCGGTGATGCCTTGGCTGGGTGAACGCGGGCTTCGACTCGTTTGACCGCGAGGCAGGCGGGTTTTCCAGCGACACGGTGCTTCGCGCCTTTCGCAGTTGCCGGGATGATTGATTTTGCGCTTGCGGTCCTGAATGCCTCTTTTCCAGCTTAGGGCTGTGGGAACCTCTTCGTCTGTTGCGATAACGCCCCCTCCCGCTGCTGTCTGCCGAGTCGATCGAATGACGACTGAAGTTTGGCATACGTAAGTCAACTTGGCTGGGACTGAAGGCCACCTTCGCTCGCATTTGTTGAATGGCGCTATCAAGTGCCAGCTCAATAGCGCAGTGGTTTCGGATTCTGCTCAGTCTCGGCCACGTCGCACGCTCGCCACTCAAACATGCTGCCATCATAAACTCTGTGGTTGGATTCTCCAACAGCCTTGGGAAATTGGAAGAAATAAGCTCTGGGTAAATATTGATATCTCCGTGATATTTCTGGTTGACAATTGATGCAAACTTCGTCATTGATGTCGGGAAGACTCCAAGTTCTGAGAGTACATTCATCCGATGCAGCACCTCATCTTTCGCAAGGTGTGTCATCGTGTTCATCCATTTTGGAATGATGGATGAGCCATCAGCTTCATCATTTTGCGGTCCTATTTCCCTTGGAAGAAATGGGACCACATGAGGATTCACCTGGGACACAATAAAATGATTGACGTTGAACATCTCCGATAAACGTGTCATTGGCAAGTCGCCGTCGACTGAGCCATCAATATACTGTTTGTGGAGGTCATTCCAGGGGACCGGCTCCCCAGTCAATGGATCTTTGGCCATCAACGTGTAGGGTCTGAATACGAAGGGGACGGAACATGACACCGCCCTTGCAAATTGTTAGCCGTGATGAATGATGGGATGAAAGGCGATCGACTCACACAGCAGACCAGATTAAAACGTTCGGCGCGGAAATGTAATTTAATAACCTAGGAAGCTCATACATGCCAGCACTCGACACACAGATGTTCAGGATCCTGCGGGTGCGATTGTATGCTTCCTGGAAGGTCATGTCGCCTAGCCAGGCTCTGATCGTGTTTGCCAGGTGATTTATATCAAAAAAGGATCCAAACTTCAAGAATCGGCTCATCTTCTGCAAGATGTTCTCTTCTTGACCCTTCTCGTTGAATACAGCAAAATCACCGTGTACGTAAGTTTCCAAAAGAGATGGCAGCTCCTCATCTGTGCGCGTGCAGAAGACTGCGCACACAATACTGCCAGCAGAGGCCCCTGAGATGATCCGAGGTATCATATTTGCCTCATACAGAGCCTTGAGAACTCCAATATGGGTCATTCCAAAAGTGGCACCGCCAGAGAAGAGAAGCGCACTGCGACCAAATGCCTGTCGCGCTGCCAGCAACTGATCCAGAATGTATTTCAACTCCAGCCCGTCGCAGCGATCATGCACCGACAGATCCACCAGCGTGGTTATAGTGTCTAATGCAGTGGTGATGTAGCTATCAATCAAGTCCTTGGTGCCGATATGCGAATGGCGATAAAGGGAGGCATTGCTCATGTGCGCCAGGTCTCGACTCAGCGCCGTGCGCACCAGGAACAACATCCGGCTCACATCGCAGCTGATCCGAGCATCTTCCAGTTGTCGCCGGCGATCCTGCACCAGTTGGGGGTCATATTCGGAGGACTCGACTGTCTGTTTCCAGACATTATTGCCTTCTAGCTCATCAAGTTCATTGGCGCAACTCCGCCATTCCTCGTACGACACCGCCTGCAGCCCAAGGGTTAGCAAAGGTGGCTCTGCAGATGCGGTCTCGCGCCTCAGATACACCGCATGTACTCACATTCTTGATCCGCAGATACAGGACCTGTTTTCGATCCTCAATGTCCGCCTTCTGTTTCCTTTGTTCTTTTGAAAGGCCGTCGCGGTAGGTATGCAGGGTATCACCGGCCCAATTCCACGTATCCCTCACAAGAGACGATACGGCCGGGATTGAGATCGTTTTGCGCAAGGACCGAGGGGGTGAGGGTTGTGATGAAACGTGTTCTGCAGAGAGTTTGCGCCCATGATGGCATTGAACTATTGTGGGGTCGCCCAACACCGACATCGCAGGCCTGTGCATCAGGGGAGCAAGCCATCCAGCCGGGGTTCTAAAATACAACAGAACTCTGTTCACTCTAGTGAGTCATATATAAAAACAGAGAACAATAGTAGTTTGTCAAAGGAGAGATTTAAGAGAAGTTCAAGTTTGGCGGTGACCTACACCGAAAGACGTCACGAGGGCCAATGGTAATGCGCCCGATTCTTCTTCCCTCAGCTTCGGGTCATCCTCTTATGATCTCATCGAGTTATATTGGGCATTGTACTACACAAATATCTATGCGCTATTTGATCTACGTAGGGATATCCCTATCTCTTCTTTCAATAGCCAGAGGTCATGTTTTGCTTCCCCGTGATCTCACTCCACGATCATCTGCACAGATCCCGGGGATCTCTGATTGAAACTTCAATGCGGAGTCGGGGGACTACAGTCTCATTGCCTACATTATATGGTAATATAGATGCCGAAGATCTTACTGTGTTGTAAATATCTCTACTTCGTATATTCCTCACAAGTGACCGCTATCATCTGCTCTGTGACCCCATTCTATTATCATCTTAGGCGCAAATAAATTCATCCCTTTTGCGCCTAAATCTTACCGGCATCAACCCCTGGGGCCCCGGCCGGGGATGTTTCTTCACATGTTTGCATGTGAGTAAGCCAGGGCTGAGGTTTGCACCACATGTAATGCTTGATGAATATATCTCAACGCGTATGTAGATTGTAGCGAATCTGATTGGACTGCCAGACAATGGGAATTTTTCATATCCGACCCAGCCATTCCTTTAAAGCACGTCTGGCTTGCACCTCGACCCCAGGCTCACGCCAGAAGTGGCCCGCGCTGTCAATCATCCGAAACTGGAACTGACTGCGCGGCATGCGCGCCATCTCGTCTGACCACCTCTGCAGTTTTTCAGCAGATGTAAAGGTGTCCTGGTCGCCAAAGAGCGCCAAAATGGGGTGTGTGCTCTGCTGGTCTGCCAGGCGCGGACAAGGAATGTGGGGACCTTGAGGGGTCTCCGTTTTCACATTCAGCGATAAGGTGGAGAATATCGTCAGGAGTTGGCTTATTGGGGGTAATAGTGGAGATACGAGTAGGTAAGAAATCGAAGTCTTCGATGCACGGAGGTCTGGGTCGTCAGCCAAAGGCTGATTGATCTGAAGTTTCTCCAAGGACAATGCCGCTATCCGCTTTGCTGTCTCCTTTATCTCGGTTAAAGGTGTTTGTTTAGTTGTAAGGGCAGTCGACTCGGGTTGTAAAAGGTTGAGCATGGTACCAAGAGTTGGTACATGCGAGGCGATAAAGGATCCATACGAATAGCCACCCAGGGTGAGACGGATGTCTGAGTTCGAGTCTATCTGATTCCTTGGAGCCAACGCGTGCTTCAGGAGATGTAGGTATTGCAACATAAATCCGTAGAACGACACATAATCTCCGAGCTCGGGCTTCGCGGTCCAGCTTGTTCGTCCATCTGAGTTACCAGCTCCACTACAGGCCACTGGTTAGAGACTTGATCGCAGCAGAGTTCGAAGGATGGTGACTATACCGGAAGTTAAAGGTTCCCACAATGCAGTTGGTGTCCAAAAGCTCGCCGCGGATGAAACTGACCACTGGATCATCATAGCATCCCCCTAAGGGTCCATATGGATGCGCAACTACAGCACCGCGGTTGGACCAACTGGTTGCAGATTGTATATTTTGGAACGCTGACGGGAGATATATCCGACATTCAAGCTTGTTGCCATCGTAAATAGAAGGAATGAAGAAAGAGACGGCTGTCGATGGGAGATCCATCGCGATATACTTGCTACTCGCAACTTATTTGACTTGAAGTGCAAACTGCAAGAATTTGCTGCTTTTAGAAAAGGTCGAGGTTTCGGTGGTCCGCCCGCCCAATGAATCCATAATAACCCACCTACACTACGGAACATACCTTTTTAGTTATCACCTACAAGATTCGAGAGGGGGTTTTATATAGTTATTTAGAAGAAGTGATGACCCAAAGAAATATCGGACTATAATTTTTTTTATCAGACTATGCAGCTATTACTTGGTATTTATTGATCTAGATCGTGTGATATATACTAGTGGGCTGAGGCTTGGTGACAGCACTAATCAGGTCAGCCATGACGGATCAGGTTCATCATCCTCATCCGACCTGGATGCAGTATCTGAATGATGGGGATCCGTATCCCGAAGAAGATCAGCTGGAGGTTCGGGATCATCATTCTCCAGCGGAGCAACGCTGGAGCCCTCATATTCCTCTTCCGCGCCGCGATCTATGGGAGAATCGTTGGGGCCACTGGGCGCAAGGGCGTCCTCTTCATGCGACGGCAGGCCGAACGCGGGAAGGAGCATCCCCCTTGCTGCTCGCAGGGCTTCTAGCTCGGTTGCAATGCAGCAAACTAATAGCTTCCAATCCTTCTGCTCGGCGAGTTCTAGATTTGATTGAAGCCGGTGTGTGGTGTTCTCCAAATCATCCAAAACACTTTTCACGAGACTCTCTCTGCGATCTGTCGAGGCGGATCCTGCTAAATCGGTTGTTGGGGCGTTCATCTCAACATAAGAACCCATGTTGGCCTGTAACCGCTTCTCAAAGCCAGCGATATCGGCCACCGTTTGTTTCCAAACTCCGCCTCCTTCTTCCAGGGCCAGAATTTCGGTATCGACTTCACGTTGCCTGCTGTGCAAGGTGGCTTGGTCGGCGTTCCACTGCTCCTGAGCCATCTCAAGTGTGCGACGTTTGGGGTTCAAAGAGTGGAATGTAGATTCGCCTGAGTGTCGTGCTAGCGGTTTTATGGGAGGATCACGGAGGTATTTCCCAATGTCCGACTCGAGCAAGGACAGAGATTCAGTATATGAAGACAGTTTGGCGTCGACGGAGTTGTTGATGTGTGATATTTCATTCACAAGATGTCGATGTTTAGCTTTCATCTCATACAGCCTGGTCTCCAATTCATGAATGTCAGTCTCGAGGTTACGAGCCTCCTCCTCAAGTTGTTTCGAATGCCGGCTTTCCTGATCTCCATGTATGGTGGCGATGGCATCTTGAAGACCACTTTTTCTCGATAGGAAAGTTTGAACATCATGTAGCGCGTTCTCTCTTTCGCTGGAGTGTGCAGTGAGGATTTCTCGCTCTTCCTCGCGTAACTTAAGTAAATCGTATATTGATTGGAAAATGCCTTCTCGAGCAGCCCGAAGGCCGATTTTCTTGGGCGCTGGTTGTCTAGCGGGCACTACAGAAGGGGAATGCGACCGACTTTCATTTAATGACAGGTTCGGAGTGAATCTTCCAGTTGGGGTATCGTCTGGTTGAGGACCAGCGAGCACAGAGAGGAGGCTTTCGCTTTGGGCATCGATCAGGACCTGAAGATTGCGCTGTATATGCTTCACCTGACGTTCAACGTATAAGAGAGGATCATGATGGTATATGGAAGCTCCAGCTGGCACCGGTGGCAGTCTTTTATCACGAAACGAATGCTGAAGGATTGTGGACATGTTGGATGAATGACCGCAGGAGATAAGTTCGAACCGTGTCGGGAATTTTAAGCTGTATAGCGGTAAAGCTGGGTAGAAGGATGGTTTAGTACTTTCAACTCAAAGGCAGGCAGTGCTCGATATCATCATCGGACCAAAATAAAAGGATACATTAGCTAGCTGATGCTGAGGTGTTTATCGCGGATTTGGGCCGCTCGCAGCTGACCGGGCGCCATCCACGTGACCGAAAATGTACAGTCAGCTCCGCTCAGGCGTTGACGTTGGTCGCGCCAGCAAAGCTTCTGACAACTGCTTCCAGCTTCCATTTGTACGTGCTCTTTATCCATTTCGTCTCTTTCATTTAATCAAATTTTGTATTTCTTGTGATATTCTGGTCTCTTGGGGTACCCAATTTCTCTTTGACACCCTGTCTTGCACTCGGGCTGATTCAGGTTGTTTCAAGCTCCCTCTCATTGACGTTGCTCCATCACAACAGCAACAACAAACCTATCCTCCCTCGAAACTCGTCCAGTAGACTGTGACACGAGTCATTTCTCAATAAAGATGGTCGGACTTGTATCGGCCGCTGGTTTGGTCGGCTTCCTCTCCGAGCCTGACCCAGAGCTCAAGGTCTTTGCTTTGAAGACATTAGATTCTCAGATCGATCATCTGTGGACAGAGGTTGTCAACGCTGTTCCTGAAATGTGAGTCATCTATGTGTGATAGACTGGTGAGAATGAGCTTCATCTCGATTGTTGCGTCATTCCTGCCGAGTCCGACCGGTTAACGGACTCCTGCTAACCATTCATCCAGCGAGGCTCTCTACGAAGATGAATCATTCCCTGAACGCGGTCTTGCGGCACTAGTCGCCTCAAAGGTATATTATCATCTGCAGGAATATAATGAGAGCATGGTCCTCGCTCTCGGCGCTGGAAAGCTCTTCAAGCTGGAAAACGGCGGCGAATATGAAGAGACCATTATCGGTATGCTGGCTAAGATCCATATAATTGGGTGCTTGTACGAGACTGACATGTCTTCTGTGTAGCAAAATGTGTCGACTCCTTCATTTCTCTATCCGCCGCCCAACGGCCCAGCACCGGTGACCAACCAGCGAACCTGAACACTGCATTCCCGGCATCCGGCGACGGCGCCACCAGCACATCCGCCAGCCTCACATCTCCTATCACACCTTTCTCCAAATCCGCATTGCCCTCGAAATCGTTGCTTTCTCGCGCAGAGGTCCCAGGCCTGGACGCCGCACACCCGGGTGGCGACGATACTAGCGTTCAACACGAGGAAACTAACCTTGTGATGAAGCGTGGTGTACAACGCCAACTGCAGACTGTCATTGAGCGATTGTTCGAAGAATGCTTCCGGCAAAAGCGATATCGCCAAGTCATCGGAATCGCCATTGAGGCAAAGAGCTTGGATGTGCTTCGCATGGCCATTCTCCGCGCTAGCAGTGATGAGAAACAGCAAGAGGGCGATTCTCGTGGTAGTGAAGAACTTATGGAATATGTTCTGGATATTTGCATGGGTATTGTCCAGGAACGGGCTTTCCGCAGTGAGGTTTGTGTCTCCCAAAGGTTTCTCTATCGATTGTTTGCAACAACTAACCAAAGTTTGGCTATATAGATCCTTAAGCTCATTTTGGAGCTTCTGAACGAGATCCCGGCTCCTGACTTCTTCTCAATCGCAAAATGCGTTGTCTACCTTAATGAACACTCCATGGCCTCCTCTATTCTTCGTCAGCTGGTTGAGAAAGGCGATGCGCGATCTCTCGCCGTTGCGTATCAAATTTCGTTCGATTTGTATGATAACAGCACGCAAGAATTCCTCCAGAAGGTTCGACAAGAGATTGCCGAACTCGTTCCCGAGGACGAAAACGACAAGGAAAACAACGAACATCTGAACGAGCCTAGAGAGACTGACGCATTACTTGAGGACCAGGGAAGCTCTTCCCGCCGTTCGGGTAACCAATCAGATCTGCCCGAGGATGCAATTAGTGCATTCAAGAATATCCTCTCAATTCTGGATGGAATCAAGACTATCCAGTTGAACCTTGAGTTTTTATATCGAAACAATAAGGCCGACATCGCGATTCTCAACAAGATTCGGGATAGTCTCGAGGCACGCAATTCTATCTTCCATACGGCTGTGACACTTTCAAATGCATTTATGCATGCCGGAACCACTCATGATAAGTTCTTCCGTGACAATCTTGAGTGGCTTGGCAAGGCTGTGAACTGGTCCAAATTCACGGCTACTGCTGCACTGGGCTGCATCCACCGTGGCAACCTTAGCCAAGGCCAGAAGCTTCTCCAGCCTTACCTTCCTCGGGAACACATTGCTGGTGTTGGAGGCTCTGGGTCTGTCTACAGCCAGGGTGGCTCCCTCTACGCCTTCGGTCTCATCTACGCCAACCACGGTGGCATGGCAGTGGATATCATTCGCGATCACTTCAAGAAAGCGACAGAAGAAGTTGTTCAACATGGAGGTGCTCTTGGTCTCGGCGTTGCTGGCATGGCAACTGGTGACGAGGGCATCTACGAAGACTTGCGGAACGTTCTTTACACTGATTCCGCTCTCAATGGTGAGGCAGTCGGCCTCGCGATGGGTCTCATCATGCTTGGTACAGGTAACATGAAGGCTCTTGAGGACATGATCCAATACGCACACGACACGCAGCATGAAAAAATTGTTCGCGGCCTGGCTATGGGAATGGCCTTGATCATGTACGGACGCCAGGAAGCCGCCGACGAGCTGATCAATGGTCTGCTCGGCGACCCTGATCCAACTCTCCGTTACGGTGGTATCATGACTATTGCCCTGGCTTACTGTGGCAGTGGCAGTAACAAGGCAGTTCGCAAGCTTCTGCATGTTGCTGTCAGTGATGTTAACGACGATGTGCGCCGGGTTGCTGTGCTCAGCTTGGGATTCATCTTGTTCCGCAAGCACCAGAGTGTTCCTCGCATGGTTGAGTTACTTTCTGAGTCATACAACCCTCACGTCCGTTACGGTGCCGCCATGGCACTTGGAATCTCCTGCGCCGGTACTGGCTTGGACGAAGCCATCGATCTCCTCGAGCCCATGCTCAAGGACTCTACAGACTTTGTTCGCCAGGGTGCTTTGATCTCTCTTGCCATGGTTCTCGTTCAGCAGAATGAGGCCATGAACCCTCGTGTCACTAGCCTTCGCAAGGCCATGATGAAGATGCTTGGTGACCGCCATGAAGATGCTATGGCTAAGTTTGGCTGTGCGATTGCCCTTGGTATTATTGATGCCGGTGGTCGTAACTGCACTATCAGCTTACAGACTCAGACGGGTAACCTCAACATGCCCGGTATTGTCGGTGCTGCCGTCTTCGTGCAGTACTGGTACTGGTTCCCCCTCACACACTTCCTGTCGCTCAGCTTCACTCCCACATCTGTGATTGGCGTTGATCAGAAGCTCGAGGTGCCGCACTTCAAGTTCCATAGCAACACCCGCCCCAGTCTCTTCGACTACCCGCCTGAACAACAGGTCAAGACCGAGGAGGCCCCAGAGAAGGTTAAGACTGCCGTCTTGTCTACGACTGCCCAGGCCAAGCGTCGTGCGCAGCGTCGCGAGAAGCAAGCCCGTCGGGAGAGTATGGACATTGACCAGGCACCTACAACCCCTAAGGCTGCTGATCAATTGCCCGAAGCGATGGAGACCGACGAGGGTGTCAGGGAAGAAGGAGAAGAAGCCAAGGAGACCGAAAAGGGTGCTGGAGAGGGATTGAAGAAGAAGGTTGAGCGGGAGAAGGTCGGATATGAGTTGGATAACCTGTCACGGGTGCTTCCAACTCAGCTCAAGTACCTCACTTTCCCCGACCCACGGTACGAGCCAGTTAAGAGGGTATGTCCATTCCTATCTTCTACAACGAAATCCATGCTAACTAGTGATCAGCCTACCGGTGGCGTGGTTGTCGTTCTCGATAAGCAGCCTGATGAGCCTCGCGAGACAATCGAACTGAAGGCTAGCAAAGAGGCCCGCCAACCTCCTCCGCCGACTGAAACCCTTCAGGACCGTTTGCAAGCTGCTATCGGAACTGCAGCTCTGCAGACCCCCCAACGAGCCGATGCCCGGGCTGCTCTTTCTGCGGCTACCTCGGGCGGTGCTGCTGCCGGCGCTGGTGTCCTCACGGCGGTGGATGAGGACGAAGAAGGCGTTGAAGATGCACCTGTTCCCCACGAGTTCACCTATGAGAGTGATGGCGAGGAGGAGTAGAGTGTTAGTACGGCATACAATCTTGATGCTGGAGATGTATTACTAGACTAATCAGGCTGTCGACCCGTGGACGTCGACCTGATCTATTTGGAGGCTGGTATGGCTTTCCATCACTGTGGTTGATAAGAGAGTTCCTTTGTTCGCATACTATAATATTTTGTGCATTGTTTCTGTCTCGTACGTTCTCGACCATACGGATGATTGCCGGGTTGCGTTAAATTAATTAGCTTAGAGTGACCTGATCTCGCATGACCGATATGTCGATTGTAGATACTATGTGTGCTTTGCTTGTGTCGGCATTCAACGAGACTATGAAACAGATGCTATATACAGTGCCGATATTCTCAGACGGCTCTGAACCTCACAACTGCAGCTATATCGAGACTACGGAAATACCCCAAACAATCCAATGGCAAAACGGCCAATACTCATCTTCCTATGATCACATGTCTTGGGGCTCACCGAGTCTGACTCAGCAAGGGCAGAAATCTAAAGTTCTGCCTCGGCATTTTGCTTATGACGCAGCACGAGCCAATAAAGCCCTTGTCAACAGTCATGACCCCAGTGATCAGCCAATGGGACATTGTTACCATCTACATTCCTATTTGTAGGTAGCCTCTGCTACTTCGTATGCATGTGAGCATGTGAAGTGGCATCACTCTCCGAGGCCCCTTTGGGTGCATCTCCATAGCCAGAATCGGCATATCGCCCGACATTAGCCTTGAATGATTTCTTGCCCCATCAGTCGTATAACTTCTCCCCAGATTCCCCGGACTTGAGTTTTTCTTCTTCCTTCCTACCTCCTATCCCTAGGCCTAAAATAGAACAGTTCTGTACATCTTTGTTTTCCCCCTCCAGTCTTATCCGTTCCTCACCTCTACACCCTCCGCCACTATGGCCAAGACCTTCAGCAAAGAGGACGTCGCCTCGCATAGCAAGGGAGCTAGCCCCTGGATTATCATCGATGACGATGTCTACGATGTTTCCAAGTTCCAAGATGAGCACCCTGGTAAGTCGAGTCACTCGCGTCTTTGTGTGAGGATCACATGCTAACTTCGTTTTTTTTTTGCAGGTGGAAAGAAGAGTACGTTTCCGAGAGCATCCGCTATTTCCGAGTCCATACTAACTGTCTCTAGTTCTCCAGCGAGTTGCCGGAAAGGACGCCTCGAAGCAGTTTTGGAAGTATCACAACGAGGGCATCTTGAAGAAGTACAAGGGTCAGCTGCAGATCGGCTCGCTGGACACAAAGAAGGCCGCCCCGGCACCCGCGCCCGCTCCCGCACCGAAACAAGCTGCCCCCGAGCCGAAGTCCGCTCCTGCACCATCCTCCGTGATCCCCGCTGCCGTCGGCACGCCGCAGGATCCCTATGGAGAGCTGATTCCCTTTGCCGACCCCTCATGGTACCAGGGTGTAAGTGTTGCAGTCTCGATTTTGGGGATCTTTATTTGGGTATACGCAGAAGCTAATCCGTTCGTTGCACATAGTATGCCTCCCCCTACTTCAACGAATCTCATGCCGCCCTCCGAGACGAGGTCCGCCAGTGGGTCGAGTCCGAGATTGAGCCTTATGTGACCGAATGGGACGAGGCCAAAGAAGTCCCCGCCCACATCTACAAGCAGATGGGTGAGCGCGGTTATTTGGCCGGTCTGCTCGGTGTTCACTACCCCAAGGACCAAACCCCATACCGTGTCAAGTCCGTTGCACCCGAACAGTGGGATCTCTTCCACGAGATGCTGCTGACGGACGAGTTGTCGCGTGCCGGCAGCGGTGGTCTGGTCTGGAATTTGGTCGGTGGCTACGGCATCGGCTGCCCCCCTCTGGTGAAGTTCGGCAAGAAGGCACTGGTCGACCGCATCTTGCCCGGTATCCTTGCTGGCGACAAGCGCATCTGTCTTGCTATCACCGAGCCCGATGCCGGCAGTGACGTCGCAAACCTGGGCTGTGAGGCCAAACTCACCGAGGACGGAAAGCACTACATCGTCAACGGCGAGAAGAAGTGGATCACCAACGGTATCTACTCTGATTACTTCACGACTGCCGTGCGCACCGGCAAGGACGGCATGAACGGTCTCAGCGTCCTGCTGATCGAGCGCGAAGCCGGCGGCGTCAGCACCCGTCGCATGGACTGCCAGGGTGTCTGGTCCAGCGGCACCACCTATGTCACTTTCGAGGACGTCAAGGTTCCTGTTGAGAACCTCATTGGAAAGGAGAACCAGGGATTCAAGGTTATCATGACGAACTTCAACCACGAGCGTATTGGCATTGTCATCCAGTGCGTGCGCTTCTCCCGTGTTTGCTACGAGGAGTCTATGAAGTACGCGCACAAGCGCAAGACCTTCGGCAAGCGCCTCATCGACCACCCCGTTATCCGTATGAAACTCGCCCACATGGCCCGCCAGATCGAGGCTACCTACAACTGGCTCGAGAACATCATCTTCCAGTGCCAGTCCATGGAGGAGACCGAGGCCATGCTCAAGCTGGGCGGTGCCATTGCCGGCCTGAAGGCGCAATCTACCCAGTGCTTTGAGTTCTGCGCTCGCGAGGCTAGTCAGATCTTCGGTGGTCTGAGCTACAGCCGTGGCGGCCAGGGTGCCAAAATTGAGAGATTGTACCGTGATGTGCGTGCCTATGCCATTCCCGGTGGCAGTGAGGAGATCATGCTTGATTTGAGCATGCGTCAGAGCTTGCGTGTACACGGCATGTTTGGCATGAAGCTATAGAGCACTTTTCCTTTTTTTTGGGTATAAAGATTGCCCATTTTTCTTTCCTTTTTGAGTTTTTGCTCTTTTTTGCCTAGATATCCTCTCTGTGATGGCACTTTCTGCTCCTTTGCTACGATCTGTTATGTACCATAACATTGACTTCTTTTGTATATTTCATGACTTACGGTGGATGTCTCCTCCGCCTTTTTGATATTTGCTGCACATACAATGCATTTCATTCACGATTGAGAATTCTATTCTGTGTAGTGAGGTATCGAAAAAGTCCCAAAGAATACATAGTCGGACTTAGACATCATATTATCCTAAGCAATAATGATAAAAATGCGAACTAGCACAAATGGCAGAAGACGTAGTGACTTGTGGACGGGCGTATCGCCCTGTTTTATACGACATTGAGTCGGGTCAACTCGAAGTGATAGTGCTATGCATTCTGATGCGATTATTTGTCTTTGCTCTTGCCGTCGTCTCGACACTAGTATCGTTGTCACTTGTTAGATCCCTTTTCTAGATGTCCTGGGAATAGAGACTGTGACCCCAACGATATGCTACCTGGGTTTCATAGACTCGCGTTATCGTCATCATTTTCATCAGAAGTATGAGTGTCCGAGCTCACGTCCTCCAAGAAGCTTTGACTGGTTAGTGGTCTTCTATAGCGATATCGAGGGGAAGTCTCCCCAGACAAGTTCTGTGCTTGGTGTTTGCTCCTACCTCGATGAGCCAACGAACAAACTTGGCGTTATTCTTCGTACAATCGAAGCAAAGGGGCGTAAGTACCGTGTCCTCTTGAAGATCAATGACGCCGGTAAATTCAAGCTCAAAGCTGGGCTTACCACCATTAGGTTTGCGGAAACTATGAGAATTATTAGCAGAATGACAAGAGCATAGACCATCGGAAGCGAGCTGGGTTCCAGAGACACATGATCTTATAAAGCACTCAGCCCATATAGCGGAATGATCATCTATGGCAGTGTTCCACGATTGATATCTCTCTAATCCCGGTGCTGCTTGCTCAATGCTTTAACACAACCAACTCCACTGCCAGCAGTCAGAAGAAATACTGGCCATTCCTCATTCCGCGGAGAATAGAGGTACCAGCAAATCTGCTTGTGTAGGTCATTCTCGGTGGGGATGGTGCGCTATGTTAGACCGTAAGTAATGAGAGTAAGGGTTGGGACGATGGGATAGCGATGGGATAGCGATGGGATAGTGGAGCGGCCTAGTCCCCGGACAGAACCCGTGTAGTGGGGTTGGCCTCAGCCACCTAGATTCTTCCTATACACTTCAACCAAAGGTCTTCCAAGGTTGTTTCTAAACAATATGGGCTTGCCATTACCGCCAGAGCTGCTACTCATGGTTCTTGGATATATTGCTGACGATGAGAATTTTCATTTGGCCCCATTTGCCACGATCAACCGCGAGTGGCAAGCAATTGTTGAAAGCATTACATTCTCAACACTCAGAATCCACACTGCCAACCGGTTAGAGAATTTCCACCGCGTAACCCGGAATCGGAGCTTTTTGATACGAAGTGTACATTTGGTTGTTGAGCTGGAGTCACAGTCACACGGTGGCAAGGCATGCCTGCGTTTTGAAAATGAAGAAGAGATGGAACGAAACAACCAAGTTTTCACCATGTCAGTACAGTCATTGTTCAAGACATTATCTGAATGGCCGGAGACACATTCTGGGTTGAGTGTTTCAATCACGACTCATTCACCCGGGGACATTGACATCGAGGAAGTACGAGATGCAGAGCCTTACCTGAAGCAATACTGGCGGAACAAGATATTGGAAAGATCGTGTCTCCTATTCAAAGAGAAAAGCGAGGATAGGGAAACTCCGGCCGTGCCGATAATCACCACGCTGGTAATAATTATCGGTGATGCAGAAAGAGAAATTGAGCCATTCTCCTGTTCTCTTATTGTGTCAAAGTTGCCTCGGCTTCACAACCTGGTGCTTTCCTTGGTTGATTGCTGCAAGTGGGACCCCGAGCTACGAAAACGCCGCCGGAATGGTATGCTACATAAAGGAGATGCTCTCTCGGATGTATACTGATTGAAAATCTAGACTTCGCAGACTCTCTTCTCCTATGGCCTTCCACAATACGGAAACTCTTCCTTGACTTCCACTATCCGCTCCCTTTGGATCAATCTTATCCCCCCGCGGCTTCAACCGTGGAAGGAGACGAAGATCCTCTTAGTGCGCGCTTACGGGAATTCTCCCAGCAATTGGATGCAATGGGTGGGAACGAATGTGTGCTAGGAAAAGAGCTTTTCTGGCCCCTGGATGCACGAAATGATAGTCCCCAGCTTCCTTTCTGGCCACACCTAACGGCCTTGCACGTTGGGTACTATCCCTTGACACCCTGTGGAAAATGGATGTTTGAAAAGCATGAGTCCACACAAAATGAAAACGATGATGATCATGACTCCGATGATTCCTTGTATGACTCTTTTGAGGACACCGACATTGACTGGAGGGCGCCAGAGGACCGAAAGGACAATTTCTTCAGAATCCAGCATGTTCCCGACTTGTTCAATCAATTTTACTTATCCGCTGCCAAGGGTGCTCTTCGGATGCCTAAGCTCGATAGTATGTCTCTGGCAGTGACGAGGGACTGGAATCTACACCATTTTTGGTATTTGGTCACTAATGGAGTGGCAAAGGTAACTTGGTCTAGTATCACTGATCCTGCAGGGTTCCAACCAAGTGATGAGGTCTTGCAACTTTGGAAGGAAGTTGCTTTCCAACGCACTGGAGGTGATCTTGTTATAAAAATGGATACCGATTTTGATCCAGAATCTGTCTTACTGCTGTCAGGTTTCTGAGCTCTTACCCTTAGAAAAAATTGTGGGAGGACTAAATCATTAGAAAACAAAGTGTGAACTATGCGAACTATGCGAACTATGCGAACTATGCGAACTATGCGAACTATGCGAACTATGTTAGGTTGAGGTTTTTTGTTGAACAGATGAAGCAAGACCGACTCGACAAGTTATCCAATACCTGTCACGCTGATTAGTCAACACATAGCAAGTCAGGCTAGAATTCCGAATAACAGAAACCAAGTCAAGGGCTATTGTTTCCATCATCTCTCGTGCATATCATTGTCTACATCGAAGCCCCAGATATATGCGGTCATCAGTCTTTCGCCATGAACAGACTCGATGTCTTTGTAGATTCAGGACGGTATATGACTTGATGGAACATAGAAGAGACAAACTAGGAGTATGAGAAGGATCAGAAGAAAGGGGATGATTTGAGCACAAAGCTTTTTCGTCTCATTGCTAGAGCATCGCCCTTCTTCATCCGCAGCTCAGCTCAGAAGTATATAACCTCAACCCTACATCCTAGGTACTAAGTCTAGTCGAGGGTTGCGTTAGGTTAAGGTCAGGCGAGCTGGATTTCAAGTGAGCGATTCGATGACAACTGTTTCCAGCTCATGATTTTAATGGAATCCATCGGCATTCTTTGACCCAAAATGGTCTCCAGGCTCCAATTGCTATGCGCAGCAAGAGGTCGAAATTGAAGATGGCCATTGAGGCGGCGAAGTACGGTGCACCACAATAACCACTTACGCAACTACTATGCCTCACCTGGGCAACTCGACATCTACGCTCTCCGACGTCTCTATCTCTCATTTCTCCCCTCTCAAACATCCCTCGAGAGAGAGGCTCGTGGTTGCGCTTTCTTCGTGGTTCGACTCTTTTTCTTTCAAACACCCCGAGATCTTCATTCCGACCGTGTTCTTTGTAGGCGGTCGCGCTACTCGGTGATTGCCCGCAGAGCTCGATTTGTCCGCTGTACTCCCTGTCGACTTTCCACACGCTATTCTCTCCTCGTTCAGGTGACCTCGGATCGAATTGACGCTCTCTGGAACTGTCCGGCTATTGAAATACACCTGGTGAGCTCATGCCCTGCCATCTACGTCTTGTTTCTCAACCCTCAAGTCATAGCGCGATTTGGTTGGATGATGTTTGCCCTGCTTCTTGACTCTTCACATTGTCTCTCCCTTACTGATCGGGTCTCTCATTGGCAGGAAGTCTAGTACAATTCGTCTTTGATTGATCGCGGAGAGCGGCGCAACCCATTACCCTACCCGCGATAGCTCGTGGACACTCTCAAAATGTCGAACTTTCTCAACCACGATTTCGGCTCCGATGACGAAGAGGATGATTTCAACCCCGCCCCTCAAGAAGATTCTGATGTTGAAGAATCGAGAGCCAAGGTCGGTTGGCAGACACCGTTGAGCTACGAAAGACAAAACGCTAACAGTGCAAACCAGCCCGCCAAGAGAGAAAGATCACGCGGCGACGAGGAGGATGATGTGAAGTATCACCGACACGCGCATGAGGATGATGATGCCAAAGATGCTGAAGATGATGATGAGGAGGCCGAGAATGAAGTCGATGACGACGAAGACGAAGATGAAGAGGAGGACGAGGAAGAGGAAGTGGTATGTTTTACATCGAAACTACTAATGTGCGGGGTCTATCTTAACTCACAATTTTATTTTAGTCGAGTCGTCCGCAAAAGCGAATGAAGCGCGCTGCCAATCCTTTCATCGAAATCGAGGCTGGCGTCGATGAGGACGAGGAGGAAGCTGAGGATGAGGACGACGAACTCGCCGAGTATGGCATGGAAACACATCCTGATGACTTTGATGCGCTACCGCAAGGGACCGAGACTGATGACCGCCGCCACCGACAGCTGGATCGCCAGCGCGAGATTGACGCCAGCATGGACGCAGAGAAGCAGGCCCAGATGCTCAAGGAACGTTATGGACGCAATCGTGCGGCCGCAACAGACTCTCTTGTCGTTCCGAAACGACTTCTGCTCCCTAGTGTTGAAGATCCTAGCATTTGGGGTGGCCGTTGCAAACCTGGAAAGGAGAAGGAGGTCGTGTATTCCATCCAAAAACGAATTGAAGAGCGTCCACCGGGCTCCCGTAACCCCATCCGGATTATTTCAGCCTTTGAGCGTGGAAACATTATGCAAGGCTGGTTCTATTGTGAAGCGCGCAGACAAGCAGATGTTACTGAAGGCCTGGAAGCCATAAACTTCTACTACCCATCCCAGAAGTTGACTTTGGTCCCGGTGAAGGAGATGCCAGACCTTCTTCGTGTCCAAAAGTCAGAGGAGCTATTGCCTGGCGGCTGGGTCCGCATCAAGCGTGGCAAATATCAGGGTGATTTGGCCCAGATTGAGGAAGTTGAAACTAATGGATTGAATGTCACCGTGCGCCTTGTTCCTCGACTTGACTATGGCATGAATGACGATCCCTTTGGTGCCCCTGTTACTGATGCCAAACGCAAACGCGGCGCCGTGAACACCATCCGGCCTCCCCAGCGCTTGTTCAGTGAGTCGGAAGCGAAGAAGAAGCACGCAAAATATCTTTCGTCTACTTCTGGTCTAGGCGGAAAGTCATGGAACTACTTGAACGACAACTACGTTGATGGTTTCCTAATCAAGGATATGCGTATTCAGCACCTAGATGCCAAGAACGTCAACCCGCGGTTAGAGGAGGTTACTATGTTCGCCCGTGGAGGCGAAGACGGAACTGCTAACTTGGATCTGGCGTCACTGGCCGAGACACTGAAGAACTCCACCGCCGAAGACTCTTACCAACCGGGTGACCCAGTTGAGGTTTATCGGGGTGAACAGCAGGGTCTCATTGGTCGCACAGTGTCAACCCGAGGTGACATTGTCTCCTTGCAAGTCACTGAGGGCGAGCTGGCCGGTCAGACGATTGATGCCCCTGTTCGAACTCTACGCAAACGCTTCAGAGAAGGTGATCACGTCAAAGTCATTGGTGGTAGCCGATACCAAAATGAACTCGGTATGGTCGTCCAGGTCAAGGACGACACAGTCACTCTGCTCAGCGATATGAGTATGCAGGAAATCACAATTTTCAGCAAGGATCTCCGACTTTCGGCTGAGATGGCTGCGGATGGACAGCTTGGTATTTATGATGTTCATGATCTCGTTCAACTTGATGCTGCCACTGTTGCTTGTGTTATCAAAGTGGACAGAGAGTCGCTCCGCGTGGTTGACCAAAATGGATCTATCCGCAATATCCTTCCTACACAAATCGCGAACAAAATTACTCCCCGTCGCGATGCTGTTGCTACTGATCGCAATGGTGCAGAGATTCGAGGTGGCGACACCGTTCGTGAGGTTTATGGAGAGCAGCGTAGTGGAGTCATCCGCCATATCCACCGCTCATTCCTCTTCTTGCATAATAAGGCACAAGCTGAGAATGCTGGTATCTCCGTGGTACGGACAACGAATGTTGTGACTGTATCAGCACGCGGCGGTCGGCCCACTGGCCCCGATCTCACCAAGATGAACCCAGCCATGGCAATGAAACCCCCTGCCGGCGGTGGTGCCATGCCGCCCCCTCGTCGCGGCCGTGACCAGCTTATTGGAAAGACTGTCACTATCCGCAAGGGACGTTACAAGGGTCTCGTTGGTATTGTTCGCGACGCAGACGACAGCTCTGCTCAGGTTGAGCTTTACACATCCAACAAGCCTGTACACATTCCACGTGACATCCTGACACCCAAAGAGTATGTTCTAACTCTGTTATGCTTAGTATGCTTATTTCCTAACTTTTCTTAGTCCTGTTTCTAAACAGCCCCTTTCTATGGGTCGTGGAAGAGGCGGCGGCGGCCCCGGTGGGCGAACTCCATTCTCTTCGGGTGGTCCTGGGAGAGAAGGTGGTTGGTCAGGTGGCCGAACGCCCATGGCTGCTGCTGACTCGTCGAGAACTCCTGCCTGGGGTGGTGGTTCCGCAAGAAGTAAGTACTTTCTTTCCGGGACAATTTACGAAAATACTAATCATAATCTAGCTCCTGCCTGGGGTGGCTTGAGTGGTTCTCGCACTCCCGCCTGGAAGGCCGACGGCTCCCGCACTGCCAATCCCTATGAAGGCAACCGTACCGCCTACGGAGGAGTTGGCAGCCGCACCCCCTCCTGGACCTCTGGATCCAAGACTCCATACGACTCCAGCTCAGGCTTCGATGCCTTCGCATCTGGATCTCGCACTCCTGGCTGGGGTGCTGGTGCCGCAAACACAGGCAGCCGCACTCCCGGCTGGAATGCCATGTCCAGTGGACGCGACCAGCGTGATTTTGACGACGCCCCGACTCCTGGCGGAAACTACTCCGCTCCCACACCCGGCGCATACGCTGCCCCAACCCCTGGTGCACCGACACCTGGTGGATGGCCCGAGAGTGCTCCTACGCCTGGCGGTGCTTTCAGTGCGCCTACTCCTGGTGGCCCTGGAAAGCGTGACTATGAAGCCCCAACTCCTGCAGCATATGATGCACCGACCCCAGCAATTGGTGGTACGGCTGCTACTCCTGGTGCTGGATATGGTGGTAATGATGGTGGACCCCGGTACGACGACAGCCCGAGTCCATAGGTTTTGTCTTCTCACTTTTCCAAGTCCCAAAATCTTGCCTGTCCCACACCCCCTTAAGATATCAAACGGGATAGGACCGGTTTCACATATGTATTCTACTTTTTGAATCTATCTTCTTGAGCAACCAATGGCGTTAAATGAAAGTCTCTTGGACAACATGTATTAGTTTGAAAGTACCAATCAACAAGTGTCTGATGAAGATAGCCCACAATATGGGCTAATTGTTAGAGCAAATTTGCGATTGTAAAGTTGTATTCAATGCTTAAATTCGCGGTAATTTGGTATGCCATCGCAACTATAATTCATGGATTTGATAACATCAAAACGTGTAAAACACAAAAATCAAGAGAAACCGATTCAGAGCTTCCAATCCCATCGTGTACAACGAATACACTCAAGTGGCACTTTGCCGGTGAATAAGAGGCTCAACATGACCTAGGATGGGTTAATGACCCTTCGCAGATAGGAATCTTACTCGAGCCCTGACTTGATCTCTTTCCACTTCGCTACCTCTTCGTCGCAGCGAGCTACGGTCCGTTCAATATCTTCATTCAACAACTGCTGAATGATATCTGCCACCCATAAACATTTCTCATCTTCGAAGCGAGGCGTGATGACTTGAAGCGCACATGGAGCACCGTCTACCTCATCGGGGTGATCTACCACATATTAGTACTATTCAACAACAATTTCCTTTGAGCCAACATACAGTCCGGCTGCACATCATCACCTGATGTCATTGGCTCAGAGTCGAGCTCTTTGGACGCATAAGTAAATGGAATAATGCATGCGGGATACTAAAGAGTAACAGTAAGCATATGCTGACCACCGAGCTGCGCAAAACCAGCGGACCATGGTTGGATTGGGGGACTTACGTCTAACACATTCCACAAAACAGTATAAAAAGGCCACCCGTATGTATCATGGGCTACAGCCGTGCTTAGAGCCCCAGGAGCAAGAACCACATCAAGCTTCTGATTAAACCAGGTTTGTCGCCAGACTTCTTGGATCCGTTGCCGGACTATATGCAGTCTTTCAATTGTTTCAAACGGTGACACCCCTGTTTCAACAGGCAGAGGCTCGGAGAACATGGGGAAATCCCATTTCGCAACAGAAGGTACTGCCGGCTCACCACTGGCAGCAAGAATGTCTTTGTGTGGTCCGTAAGTAAAATACTGGTATGCTAGACGCGATGCGTACGCCACGCTCCTTGTTTCATCATCGATACTGTCGAGTCGAATGATACGATGTCCAGCTCGCTCCAACACTTGAACCGCATTATCCAGTGCCCTCTTTACCGGCGGATGAAGAGGACAGTGCTCCTCTCCAGCCAGAACACCAATAGTTAAGTATCCAGGGGATCTGGTTCGAGGCCTTGTTTGCTGCCATGGTGCTGCGATGGCAGTAGAATCATATTGCCATGTCTGACCGTGGCCAATGACTGCACTCATTAGCAGCCTGAGATCTCTAATACTATGCCCCAATGGCCCTGCAGCTGAGGTTAGTCCTGGAATTCCCTTTACGGCGCCAGACACCTGTCCACCAAAGGGGATGCGATCGGCTGTGGGCTTGAAGCCGTAGACCCCGCAGCATAATGCGGGGATGCGGATAGAGCCGGCGATGTCGGTCCCGATGCCTAAGATTGATCCCCGGAATGCTATCAGTGCGCCCTCGCCGCCACTGGATCCCCCTGCTGTAAGAGTCGTTTTGTGAGGATTGAGGGTCCGACCGAAAATGTTGTTATGGCTGTCCGGCGTCTGAGTCTTGTTAGCACAAGTTTGAATGTGACTAGCTAGAGGTGCTTTTTACCATAAGTGTTTGGGGAACGTTCGTCTTCACATACAACACTGCACCAAGATCCAGTAGGATATTCACCAGCGGTGAATTCTGCGTTGCTGGTTCATTCTGAATAAAAGCAACATATCCTATTGTTGAATACTCCCCTTCAAGACAGAATGTATCTTTAAGACTGATTGGCAAGCCATGGAGGGGACCAATAGGTTTCCCCTCTCGCCGGAGATAATCATCGAGGTATTGAGCACGTTCAAGCGCCCGAGGAAAGAAGGTCTCTGTGAGACATGATGTCTATACTACTATCAGCAAATATGCTCCTTTTATCTGTTATCAGGATATGTGTTACTCACAAGCTGCTGCGCAATGGCAGCTCTCTTACAGAACGCTGTTGTAACCGCCAACGAGCTAACCTGACCAGATGCTAGCTTTACCAATAACTGACTCGCAGTATAGTTCTTCGTAATGTCCAATTCAAGCTCGGAGAGCAGACCACTGCGCTCTGGAATGTCAAGGTCCAGTAACCGCGGGTTGTCCTGGGCGAGCGCTAGTAGTTCATCGCTCAGCAGCCACTCATGGGGTATTTTTTGCTTGACCTCGCGCTGTTTCGCTGCGACAAGATCTTGCCAGTTGCTGGTGTTTGTCATGGATGACATCTTGAAGGAAGAGGATTGGGGACCTTATGTTCTGAAGAATTGGTTTCTAACGTGTATCTACCGAGGTATTTTCGGTTAATATATACATTGGAGTATGAGGGATCAGACCCCCCCCTTGGGGTACTCGCCAAAATTGTATTTACTCATCAAGAAATTCGCCATTGGCTCAGATGCTATTTTGGTTATTTTCTGAGATGAGTGAGTGATAAAAAGGGATTATAGTGACAAGGCCAACCCTCCATCCGCCAATCTCAAGTCCTCACATATTGTAAATGTTTCTTGGCTTGTTTTTTGATATGTCATGGAGCTTTGTAGATTACTTCATCAAACAACATATATTGAATGATGACTACCAAAATGTGACGCCTTGACGCGTATTGCGTATTACCTTTCCTGGCTAGAGTTGTACCGGTCTGGATGATAGACTGTGTGGCGTGTATCTACAATCATTAAGCATGGGGAGTTTGGGTATACGAGATGACGCTGAATGAGATATAGAAATATTTCAAAAAGAAGGGAACCATCCGCAGTTGTTGTCCTATCTGCATCTTCAAGCATTTGGAGAGGCGTCTCTTCTCATTCTAGAGCAATGAATAACTTGCCTTTGATGATATAAATTGATCCATATGCTGTATTACTGAGTTGAGGCTCTTGCCTTTGTGTCAGCATGGGTATGTTGTGCTCGAATTGCTATGTAAATATCTACAATATGGCATCAAAGGGCTTTACCCAGTCTAGGTGTGTCTATCTTTCTCTACAGAAGTATACTTATACATCCCTGGTATCGCAATTTTATGAGCCTTGAGATCTTTGTATATATAGTATGAATACATGAGACCTTACTGTTTGTGATATAACTCCAAGATGGTCAAACGGAGCAACCTATTTAGGTTGTCCATATGCAATTCCAAATGGTGGTTTTTGACGATCTTGTCGTCCATTAACATCTTGCATGGAGTGGGCCAGGACCAGGGGTTTTTCATACGCTGAGCAACGTCGAGAATACACACAGATCAGGCATCTATGTTCTTTGAAAAGCTTGACGACAGATGTGAAATAGAACTGGAGGGCATGGGCCAATGTACCCTGCATATCAAAGAATTCAACAGTTACTGTGTCATCTCGTGCAACCATAGTTAATCCATCCAATCTCGAAGCTCCCTGATCATCAGTGGCAGTGGATTCCACTTATCATATCTAGGACTCTTTGGAAGCTTTCGTGATTGATATGCCGTATCGCGAAAAGAGTGTGTGTGATGTAATATCACTAGAGTCTTTGAAGCTGTTACTCGTATATCAGGAAGGGTTTTGAATGGGCCTCCCAACTTAGGCAGCCATATTACACTAATCTCAGAAGCAAGTCAAGTAGCCAAATTTGATATGATGATCTAATTTCCAAGACGGATGTTCAAAATGTGTCTTATTCTGAACCAAGATGTTGTGCCCTTATTGCGGTCCAGCGTGGCCATGCTCGTCTTCGATATCATGATATCTCGCCGCCAACGCACGACGAGCAGACTTTCCCCAGATTGCCATCGGGATTATCAATCCAGTAATGGCAAGACTGATCGTACCGCAGGTAATAAACATGTTCTGAACGCCATTTCGCTCGATCCATGGCGAAATGACGAAGGGAACACCAATGGCGGCCGCATTGCGCACAAAGGTCACTGCTGTAAAAGCCTCCCCAGTAATCTAGGAAGAAATATTAGTATGATCGGCTGCCTCAAAGTGGTAGAAGTGCTTTTGTAAATGTTGGAGTGAGGTACATCTGGGAGGAGCAAGTCATACTTCTCTGTAGCTATCCATCACCAAAACCAATACGACATCAGTGATGCCCCCCAGACCAAATCCAAAAAAGCCACCTGCAACAGTTGGCAAGATCCAATGCATACCCTACGGTCCATGTTAGCTTATCAACAGAGACAGAGCTGAAATGTAGATGTTGGATGATAATGATGTTGCCTTACCCGCGATATTGTAACACCAAACATGACCAGGCCACCAGCCATAGCAATCGCCGGTAAGTGCAATATGTAAAGCCGCATTTCGGGCTCATAGTAGCCATTATTTTGTCTTGCGTAATACAATATCGACTTATCACTGATATACCCGCCGTAGAGTGCCCCAATTATGTTACCGATAAGGGGGCCGGTGCCGGTGAAACCGATATCTGCCGGCGAAAAGAGGTACGGAGGATCAGGAAATGCAAGTGACAGGACATTGGTGATGATAGTCAGCCATACGACGGCGGCTGCATACTGCAGGGCAGCGAATGCCACGGCAGGGAACAGGAGAACGCACAAGGGGCGGTAAAAATGAGGCCAAATGGGCTCGGAGGTTGGCGTTATCAAGGCGAGCCGCCTGCGCCAGGGGTTCAGAGGAATCGTCAGATCCAGCTCACGATGTGATCGGACTTGCTCGGTGATCGAACGGCACTTGGTTGTGAGCGTCGATTCGATCCGGTCCTGCACTCCATTCTTATCCTGGTCACCTTCTTCAATCGCGGTGCTGGCCTCCCCGGAAAGCAAGGGAACATATTTCGTCTCTTCATACATGCAGAGGAAAAGGATGAAAAGGAAAACATTGGAGACCCCCATAGTCTGATATGATGACCGCCAACCATGTTGAGTGGCCTGGACACCTGCAGCCATTGGGGTTAAAAAGTTCTATAGGTCATATCATTAGTTACGCTGCATGGACCTCCTGAGTATTGAATTGGGAGCAGGAGAATATACACCAACCATGACACAGGTCATATAAAGTCCATTCATTGTTCCCCGATGATGCACGAAGAAGATATCGGCAATCTGTACAACATTAGCAAGACACCTTACTATCTAGCCAAGGGTATAGCTCACTGTTACCTCGGCAATTGCCTCGTTGGTTGCACCAGCTAGACCCTGTAGTAGATTAGCAACATACAGCTCGGTCAAAGTGGTCACTCGCGATAACCAGAATGACGTGGCCAGCATCAGTGCTGCCGACACGATGTATACTGGTCGCCGGCCATATTTCTTTGCAAAGGGAATAAATAAAATGCAACCAGTGGCTAGACCGACATAATTGACAGACGAGGCTTTGTTCAGATCTGTCAAAGTCACATTCATATCGATGGCCATTTGCTGCCAGAAGATAGCTTGAATTGACAGTCTGTTGCGGCAATAAGGTCAACTGTCTGAGCTCATACAAAATGCCTGGCTCTAACTTACGCAGTGAAGATGACGATAGTCATTCCCAACACAATGGTAAAGTTCACGGCTTTGCGGACCCGGCTCCAGTTCTTGAGGTGCAGATTTTAGCGCGTAATCCAGATGGCTATGGCCCAAGCACTATCTCACCAGAGGCTCATTTGGGTCAGACGAAGGAAAAGGTTCAAGAACCACAACACGGTCCCCCTGCTCATTTCTCTCATCGTCTAAAGAAGAATCGCTGTCAATGGAAAACATATTCTCTCTTAAACGCAGGGTTCAGTGAGGGGGTTACCTTGGATCAGTCTGAACATCCCTGGCGTTTGGTGAAAGTCGTCCTCATATGACGATCCAGAGTTAATTGCCGCCATTTGTAACTCTTGAGTGGAAATTAGTTTCGGTGTAGCGGTGGAACCTGAGAAGGAACTAGGAAGAGAATAATCAAAAGATGAAGATATGCAGTAACGGTGATTTCTTCGGAGTGAACGTGTCAGAGCTTGAGACGATAGTTAAGATAGTGCCACGAGATTATCCCTGCTAGAGAAGGAATTTTCCTGAAATTTGAGACTGAGAGAGCTGCGGTTTGTAAAAAGAGAAAGTCAAGTCACTGAGGCGAACAAAACCCGTGTCTCTCATGGATGGAGTGAGTAGGCTTCAAGCTAGATCGAGTAGTAGGGCGGTCGCTTTTAAGATATAAACTAATGTCTCAGTTCATATACTGTAGAAAGCCAAACCGAGGCCACCACACTGATATCTCCACGCCAGTGCCGGTGATGGCAGAGATACACGAACCCAGGCAAATGAATAAGCCATAAGTTATATATCCCGTATACTGTCCGATATGCCAGGTTTGTTATTAGATTGAGGAAGAGATATCGCAAGATAGAATGGACACTGGTCGTCAACATAGGGTCCGTCGGCTATGTTATAGTTCCCTGGTACATCTTCCGAAATAGGAATAGCGCAAGCTTCAGCTCGAATATGACGAGCAGACGACCAGCCCACCTGGGCAGTTCTGAAAGGAAATACATTATCAGAAATTAAGTCTGCTATAGTATAACCGACGGGTCCATTCTTACTCAATGGATATATATGTACAGCGTGTATATAGTTGTGTTTTATGTACGTGGGACTCAAGAAAGGGGCCTACTACACATTTTATATGTCTATTATATGCAGTTCAATTCAAATATGGGGTTCCTTCCGCCTTGAATATATGCTGCCTTTCTGCTAATGAAGGTACTCGTCGCCCACCCTCATACCCAACTCACCTGATTCACCTTCAGCCACTCTATGTATAAATTCGCACTCCTACCCACTTTGCTTCTTCTTTCCTTTCTTCCCCAACTTACCAGCTCCATTGACACCTGCCCTGTCTTTGTTGTCCCGTGAGGATCATCTGAGGGCACTGGGAGAATCTTTGCTGCGGCTCGGGTTCGGCTGAGGCACGAAGCATGTTCCGGGTCTGCGCCTGTCCTTGGGTCCGCTGTGGATAGTAGTCTTGCTTCGGTAGGACGTGCGCTTACAGACTGTCCGTTCTTGTTTTCTCCATTGATCACCCACGAGCTAGCCAGAGTGCTGCCCCCAGGCTACCAATTTTTTGTCACCCGATCAGAAACTATCAATTTTCGTAACCCCGTCAGAGATAACACTCTGATCCCTGAACAAGACTGGCACCTTTGCGTGGTGTTCAGGCTAAGTAGCCTTCATGGGTGAAACCAAGCAAGTCCTTAGATGGTTATGGATTGGTGCTGCTCATAATTAATTGAACCTTTGATGTTGTGTGTGAATTATATATTTCAGATGCTACCCGTCCATTGATGTATTTGCCCTATAGATTGGACGTAAGGTCAAGTCCTAGTCACTACATTTTTATCCACCTAGATACAACTTTAGTTGTTTAATACTAACAGCCTGCCCTTTGCGTCTGCATTCTGTCAACTACAAACCATCACAATCCACGTTATCTTTGCATTCTGTCCCACCCATGCTTGTTTGTCAACAAGTTTGACATTCATGAAAGGATACTTTTGATTGATCAAACACACCTTATGTCTACTGCATAAAGTACCCTTACTGAGTACATATATTCAGACAACGTCTCATCAGACAGCGCAAGTGTCACTCTACATGCCTGATTTATTAGAAGATCCCGAATGCAGGATCCAAATACTCGAGCAATCGAGGGAGATTATGCTCGACGGTGCTGAGATTAAATGAGTACAGAGAAACCAATCGACCCATGGTGGACGAGGGAGCTTTAGGAAATGTAAACGGAGCATGGTAGCTATTGCTGTCAAATTGGGGATGTTGAAATTGTCGATACCGGAAAAATGTACACTTCAAAGAACAACGCTGATCAGAATCCTCATTTAGATAGATTTCCTCTCGAGAAATTCCTACCTACCTTTTGTCCTTCTTTCCCAGTGACAGACGCTTGGCGGCCTGCTCAATACAAGCAAAGAAAGCCACCGCGCGATGCAACCACAGAAACTCATCCAAGTCCCACTTAAAGACCTCTTAGGAGGCCGTTTACTCAGTATAACACAGACACAAGCAGCGTTTTTAATATCAGCACAGCTGTCAACTACACATCCGGCAGCCCTAGTGGGAGCGTCTCAAGATACCGGGTCTACAGAGTTACACTCATTGTGAATACATACGGAAGTTTGCCAATTTCTGATTTAATTTGATTGTTAACCCTTCCAATTCAATTTTACCAATGGTGATCCGAATGGTGTATGCTATATGAGGTTTTAAGATCAATATGGCAATTTGCTGTTTTAAATTATGAGGCTCTCTTCCAATCCGCCAACCGTCACAGCCTTGCGAGATTATCTTGGCAATTCCCTAGCATTGGGGGCGAATTCAATGGTGCGACGATCCCAAAGATAAAAGTACTGTCAACGATGGCTCTATTAAAGGCACGGGATGCATAATTTCCGCTCCATAATAGCGAGAGTTTGATCTTATTGTTCGTGCCAGATGAGCCGACTTGATCTGCGACAGTACAATTTTCAACTCATTTAAGTCAACCTCGCGGTCTCGAGACCACAGCGATGGACAAAGATGCTGTTCAAAGGGGTTGGATTCGTGTTCAATCTTTATTTCGTCGACTCGATAACGGTATCCCAGCTACCGACCAGGAAACCACGGAATCCAGTGACAAAAGGACACCTTTGCTATCCTCCGTCTCATTGCCTTTGAAAATCCTCGATCGATCCCGGCGCAAGTCTGAAGTCAATGAAGATGTCACTCTGCCGGAGGAGCGGTCATCCGACGATGAGATAGAGGAAAGCAACCCGTCCAAATCATCAAAGCACAGCTGGATCAATGGCGTATATCTGTGTGCTAAGGGGTCGGCCTTACTGCTCTTTATCAATTTGGTTTTTATATCTACTGCAGCTGGTATAGCGAACAAATACCCAGACCAGCGTGGATTTGCCAGTGGGTCGGTGATATATGAAGGCAGTTGTGTGTTGACCAGGAGATGGTCAGTTGCACTTCACCTAATCATAAACATCTTGAGTACTTGCATCCTCGGTGCAAGTAACTACTGCATGCAGACTCTTGCTGCACCGAGCAGAGAGGTCATCGACAAGTTCCACGCCCAACGCCGATGGCTGGACATTGGACGTACGAGTTTACGCAATCTGTTTGCTATGGGTCGTTATCGACTGGCCTTGTGGTTTATCCTCTTAATTACAACAACTCCGTTTCATTTATTGTAAGTTCAGGACATCGTATTACCCCAATGAGCGGGGACTAAGGGGAGACCGATAGTTATAACTCTGTACTCTTTGAAGAGCTGGCTACCAACAAATTCGGATACATCATTGCCCCTCAGGATATTAGCCCCAGCAATGTTCGGAATCTGACTACACCTGGGTTGGAGAGTTGTTTTGAGTATCCAAATTACATAGCTCCTAGTGAGCTTGATTGGGATGGATTTGCAACTCTAATCGCAGAAGAGAGATATGAACGCATCACCACTGAAGAATGCATTGGATATCTCCGTGAGGTGAATCCAGCCGGAATAAAGGCACTTGTTGCCCTCGCAACGAACAGTTCTGTCAATGATGGCGACAGTAATGCAATTCTCTCAACAGACATATTAGGCGGGGTATTTGGCCTGAGCGTGGCCGGCGATATCCCTTACGGGGACCAGATATCGGGCAATCGCATATACGCGATTCAAGCCACCCTATGGGTTGATGGGCGGGACAAGTCGCTCGTCTTCCAAAATAATTTCACGTCGAAGCGAGCCTGCATGGACTCTGGTGGTGAGAAGATTGCCTGCACGCATGCAAGCGAGATCAGTGACTGGCTAGACACCAGGCCCGTCTCAACATTTTCAGAGATAAACAAATATATCACCGATCAGGGCATTCTCGATGTCAAAGCTGAAGAGACATTTAGCTGCAACCCTGATTATCGTTATGATAGCATGGTGCACCACACCGTTGATGGATGTCTCGCGATCCCGGATGCAATGCATTGTAAACTGATTTACAGCCCTCCTTTCTACATTGTGATAGTGTTGTCTATTTTGGCAAAGACAGTTGCAATGGTTCTCGCTGCTCGAGCTGTGCGTTCTCAATCAGCCCCTCTTCTAACGACCGGTGATGCCATAGCATCTTTCATGACACGCCCGGATCCCACCACTGCCGGAATGTGCTGGCTCTCCAGGGCGGACGTTCGACGTGGTGAATGGAAGAAGCAAATCCATTCTCACCGGGAACAAGGTGTCGCACAAAGAGATGCCACAGATGCCTTGAACAACCCTGAAAGAGTGCAATACAGAAGGCTGCGGCGCGCTAAATTCTGGATGCAAGCGCCGAGCATTCAGCAGTTGGTTTTGACCATCATCGTGTAAGGATTTTCAGTACTTTATTTCGCCAATCCTATCGACAAACGAAACTAACAAATACTATCTAGATGCCTGGGACTTCTTGCCGCGGGAGCATATATTTTTGAACAAATTCTCATTCATGGCGGCTGGTACCAAGCTGAGCCCTTACTCAACACCGCTATTCTCCGCGAGTGGTGGAAAATCGTGGAGATGGGATCATACAATCTTCTCGAAATTCCAGGCCTCCAACTACCCTTTATGAATTCACTCTTGATCACCAATATTCCACAGCTTGCTCTTACTCTCACCTATTACTGCTACAACAACCTTTTAACAAGCATGCTTGCAGCAGCAGAGTACAGCACCTATGCGAAATCTAGCAAGCCATTGCGTGTGTCACGGCCAGAGAAAGCAAGTGAGCAGAAGTCGACATACTGGCTCAGCGTTCCGTACCAGTACTCTGTCCCCATGCTGCTGCTGTCTTCTGTGCTGCACTGGTTGATCTCGCAGAGCCTCTACTATATTTCCATTACCCCTGACAGCTCGGCGGGTTTGGAAGTTGCCAGCATTCGGTCCTTGGCATACTCGCCTTTGGCAATTTTTGTGGCGATTCTGGTCGGGGCCCTCATGATGCTTATTTTGATTTGTTTATCGTTTCGGCGATTATCTTCTGAGATACCTCTCGCTGGGACTTGTAGTGCCGCTATCAGTGCTGCATGTCATCCTCCTAGAGATGAGGCTTTGGATACTGCGGCATTGGGTCAGCTCAAGTGGGGAGAAACAATTGAGCCCCCGGATTGGGCCTTGGAGTCTTTTGAAGGAATTGGAGATGAGAAGGGGCATTGTAGTTTTACTTCATTGGATACCATGATACCGCTAGCGAAGAAGCTGTATGCCTAGACAATCACCCGTTATTTAGCTAGCCCATTGAGTTGAGTCCACTTGATTTCCTAAATAGAGCTCCGTGTTCTTCTCCCCACGATTTTATATTTGCCTGCAAACTGGGGAGAACACATCCCGGCAAGTAGCGATAGTTACGGGCTGCATTGAAGTCGATGTTTCTAAATCTCATGCAGACTAAAATATCAAGAGCAGACTCATTGTTTTAGTTAACGCGTGTTTGAAAAATTCCGTGGAAACAGATAGGGTCTCCTCGATCTCTATTTAGGCAAGGTCAATTCTTCGCCAGTCTCGCCCCTCAAATTTTTGTCTTTTTTGAGCGTCCTTTCTGCTACTCCGAAGTCACTTGACATTTGGGAAGCTATGAGTAACTTGGCTGATATGGGAAAAAGCGATGAATGGATCAATGACCGCATTGCCCGGGGTCAAGCATTGATCCACTTCCTTCTTGATAGGGGTGGCTCTGCCCAAGGCGCTCGTTTCAGCGACTACATCGAAAATGTGTGGTTGCTTGAGAAGGAACCATCACAGCCCAATGAAGAAGACTTGCAACAGCCCCGTGAAACTGTGCTGGGCTGGGCAGTGTCTCGAGCCAGTTATTCTTTAGTGAAACGTCTTCTCGCCGAAGGGGCCGATGCACACGTTAAACAATGGCATACATACACTGCCGGTTCCAGTCGACGTTCATAGGTGAGCCACAGATTACCTGGGACACGACCGCACTTCATATTGCCAGCGCGTATTGGCTCTAGCACGCTAGCAGATCAACCGAATGACGAGGGTCTGACACCGCGACAAATGATGTTGACGCAAAGAAGTGAATGGCAAGGCTCCGAAGACCGGTTAAGGGGGGTTTTTCCTCCTCGTGGTGGTGGTCGCACGCGTCGTGGTGGATCGTGACTCCTTGGTTGTGTATACTGTAGAGATAGATCTGTAAGACAAAATTGAACTCATTTGGCCAGATGGAGGCCAAGAAGCAAAAAAATGATATTTTGGAACATTCCCTCGTCTAGGTAACGATGTTGCCAGAGACATAGAAACCCATGCACGCTGTCTATTGCAGTGGGTACTTTTGAATTCAAAAACATAAGAGAATCATATCTGCACAAAACCCACAAAGGGAACTCCGGGTAGGATACATCAATAAATAATACAAAGTGTCAAAAGAACATCAAGGCGGCACCGCTCGAGCCAGCAGACGAATATTATCCACGAAACCCTTGACAAGGTCCTCGTACTGGTTCGATGGGTCTCCCGACATAGCCAATTGGCCCTGTCGACGGACTTCAGCAGCCGAGACTTCAACTTCAAGCTCGTGGTCGAACTCAGGCTTGCCCGGTTGTTGCTGCTAGATAGTCAGAAGTCTGCTTTCATGGTGACACGGGATCTTTGAGTGTGAACTTACTTCGGATTTGGCGACTTGGGTCAGGTCCACCTGGTAGGCCAAGTGGCGGTAGCTCATGCGGTCTTTGATACGATCCCCACGTCCGCCTTTTGTAACGGCTGCATCTATCATGGGGAGATTGCTAACGTCGCCTGTGTATTCCATTTCCAGATTGACACTGACGCGCCAGTCGACGGTTGTCCGCGGACTGCAGACATCTACATCGGCAACTCGACATTTGACGATCTTTGCAAGCACTTCGCCGGTTCGTTCATCAGTCGTCACGCGAACCTTGGGTTTGTGTCTCGGGTTCAAATTTTGACGGATCACCGGGGGCAAGTCAGCCGCCTGAATCTCGTAGAAAGTGTCGCGTTCTTTTTTGTGGGTGTATGCAAGTGGGATTCGGTTTGAGTTGCTCTGTGGCATCGACGCTTTGACGGCCTCGTTCAGGAAATTATTCATGGCTCGGTGTTGTTCCTGTGGGTCATAGTAAGTACGTGAGATTCATCGAGATCAGTGGATCTGCGCTGAACCAACGGAAGATTGACTTACTGTCGTCATTTTGCTCTCAAAAGATGTCCGAAGTCGTGTATGTTCCCGATTAATGACGCTCTCCGTCAAGATTGGGAGGTTGATGCGATCTCGACTGTCCAGGTCAATAATGTGACCCAGCTTGGCCTCAATCTCGATGATAGTCCCCTGACCAGCAGCAGCCGAGCCTGCGGGCCCGGCGTTCACATCGTTCCTCATGACCACATGTTTGAATAAGAAATCGCAAAGGGCTTTGGTAACCTCCTCGTGTGGAATGAATCCAGTAATTGATGGCTCCCAAGGACCAAGCGATCCTACAGTCTGTGTTTTACTTGACGGGGGCATTATGGAAGGCGGAGGAACCGGGGGAGCCTGTACAGGTGGTACACTGGTTCTTGGTGAAGGAACAGGAGGTGCTCGGGTGACCCGCGCAGCGGGAGTCATTGCCTTGATTGAGGAAGACCGTCTGCGAGCAGCCAAAAAGAGGTCTTGTTGGTTCTGCCTCGCATGCTTTGGAATGGGCGCCCGGGGGTTGGGAATAATGGGGCGTTTGCTTGTGTTGCGAGGTGTGAGCCGGGCGTAGATCGGAGGCTCGTTATATCTCCGTCTCTTTTGCCTTGGCTGTTGTGACTCGAGACGTGGTTCATGGTCAACATCCATGTTCATAACATGGGCACCTGCGCGAGCGCCTGAGGGTGAACTGTTCATTTGACTACCTGGTGCCATGGGGGAAGTCAACAAGTCCGATGCTGCGGCGTTATGTTTTTGTGTGGTGGGACTCTCAACAAACATCCGGTCTTCGGAGGAACGAATTGGACCAGCGGTAGCTGACTCGGAGGCTGTGACGATGCTATTGTGACGAGAGACGGATTGGGGACTGGCACTATTCGTTGGCTCTTGTTTCAAGGACGCTGAAGGAAGGTGAGGAGTAGGCTCGGATGGTCGAGAGCTATGCGGAGAGAATTGTCGTTGAGTTATGGGCGACTGCGCTTGAGCCTGGTCTCGTATCTGGGCCTCCTGTGTGGGCCTCGGGCTGGATAGGGAATTGCGTGAAGAATCGAGTCCGGAGGACGGCGGGCGGGTGCTGGAGGGTGACTGGTGGGAGGCGAAGGCGGGAGGGGGTCCTAACGGAGTACTGGCAACAGAACGATGGGCAGAGGGTGAGAACTGTCGAGGCGGAAGAGGTTGTGATGCAGCAGGAGGGCTGCGGAATGATTCGGATGGAGCTTGAGGGTTTGTAACCACCGATTGAAGTGATTGGGAACGCTGTTGAGATCGCTGCTGAGCAAAATAGGATTGCTGCTCGGGGTGTTGCAGTCCTGCACTCAAGGGTTGGGGTGTGTAGGGTGAAATTAGTGGACCACCAGGGTGTTGGGGATGCGACCCGTATGCTGACGCGCCAAAGTGATCACGAGCGCCAGGACCATACGGTGTCGAGACCTGTGGAGGAGTCTGGCTGCGCTGCGGTCTTGTCGTAGTATTGATCGTCGGGCCGGAGTGAAACTGCTGGTATGGCGACTGGACGGACGTGTACGGTGAGGTCCTCTCTGGAGAAGCGTGCGGTGGCTGTGGCAACAAGGGAGCGTGGGGCGGACGTGAAGGATATTCTGAATAAGAAGCGGCCTTCTTCGCGCGCTTTTGGGGAGTTTCGTCAGAAATGGGAGAACTGGCCGAGTTTGGAGGAGGATTGGAGGCGCCGCCGTCGGTGTTCATGATCGTGCGCAAATCCATCGTGACAGCACCCACTTCGGGACCACTTCGACCACACGAGCTCTTTTATCAATATACGCACGCAACAAGCAATCGCAACATTCAGATCGTATCGCAAGGTGCCGGGGAGCAGAAAGAAGGCGGCGGGACAATGAGTGTGGATGGACAAAGAGGAAGGGAGAAGTTCTCGAACTGCGGAATCGCGCGAATCAGGGACCTGAGAGGATCGTCGCCGCTTTAGGGAACTGGCGACATCAAGTTTGAATGGCAGTAGATGCGCGTCAATTTGAATCGAGAAAGGAGAGGCTTAAATTCTAGCTTGGGGCTTTGGGGGCCCAAAAAGGTCCAGCAAAGCTTCGAAAACCGGAGCTTTTCAAAGTATGATGCATTCGGAGAAGAGCTATGTAGCATCGCGAACCATACAGAATGTCTATTTGTCTTAATTTATATGCGATCATGTACAACGAGCAAAGATCTAGTCATTTTCATGTTAATCTGCCTATCGCAATGACTACAATCTTCTTTTGCGATGCGAAAAAGGCCACGGTTGTGATCTCTCAATGTCTTGGCATTGACACCTGAGGCGGCATGGTCCACACTAAGCCGATTTAGGAACTATAGGAGGTAGAAGACCACGTTGAAGGAACAGATGAGGATCTCGGGGCAGGAAAGTCGCTAATTCTGGGGAGCAGCTTTTTTGGGGTCAGTAGGGGACTTCCTTGGAGCTTTATCTAACACCAATACCGCACAGACGATGGATTATCTTCACCTGCAGTGTCGTATATCTAGGCAAGGTTCAGCTTCAGGAGCCATGTGAGCTCCCCAAGGTGGCATCCTCCCGAGGACATTTTGGCATTTCCAGATACAATCCATATCTTTATGGCTGCTAGGAATGCGTTCTGTTCATCTCATATAACTGCACGGCTCTATATTCTCCAAGGAATGGCACCAAACTTACCTAGGTGACAAGAGTTCAACCAGAATCTCGAAAGTCCGTTAGGATCCGACGATAGATTTGTACTCGTGTGGCATATGACATCAAAACGCTGTCTAAGTTTACTGGCCATGGCAGCTCAGACAACGAGACTGGCCAAGTCGTTCAGCAGGATGAGCCCAAACGATTCTGATTCTGGTGATGATGTTGGAGTAAAGAATGTGTCTTTGACGACTAACTCGGGGGATATTGATTCTATGGACATAGGTGCCGAAGATGTTAAAACTGAAATGCACGAGCAAGGAAGACTTTCTATGCTGTGAAATGAGATAAATTCGAATCAAGTGAGAGCCATAGGGCTTAGGTAGTCGTAGCATACTACATATAGCTGTATGACGCGTCCGTAGATTTACACGTGGAGCCTTCCAGGACACATATCTAACAAGATAGTATTTTGCGATTATACCTATATCTATCACAGTTGGGCCGTACATGTTTTTGATTCGGATTTCCTGTAGAGGCAGCCTCAATCAACATGTCTACTGAGGTACTTGTAGAAATCTAGATGTGATGTTGGAAATGCGTGCAGAATCACGTTCTGATACGACTCCGACGAAAACGGCAATCGATCGGCCATCTCATATGTTTTAATCCCATCTCCTCACCTCGTTGACTCCCCTTAAATTTTCTTCTGTTCGTCCTCATACTCTTTTCCCTTGGCAAGTGGCGTGAAGTGGATTAGCCCCTTCCTGCTGACGTATTTGCCCGAAGTCGCCGACCTCAGCCCGCATCACCAGCTTCAGCGCATAATCTCGGGTGAATTGTCAACTTCTCTGCTGTCTTTTCCGCTCTACACTGGCCTCAATGCTTTGTTCTGTCTACTAGCGCTTGTAAATGAAGGCTTTTGCCCCACAGGACATGTCCACCTGCGATCGACCGACCTGCAGCACATAACGAAATGGCCTCCCATCGTGAAGATCGGGCGACCAAGTCGGCCTCCGATATCCCTTTGAAAGACCTCGAATCGGCTTCTGTTTCGGAGACAATCTCGTCAAAAACATCCCGCTGGAATGGGTTCTCTCAATTCCACCCGTCAAACATCCTCGCGCATCCTGAAGGGCTCGCACCGAAGATGTCGCAAGAAGACTGGTTGGCATATTCTGAAGACACATGGCATAGGTTGGTGGTTGCGCTCACTCCCAGCTTCCTGCAACACTGGGTGGGCAGCTCACCACCCGAGCCTGCGAAACTCCACGCCATTGCGGCTTTGGACGGATTGCGCGGCTGGGCCTGCCTGCTGGTTTTCAACTTCCATTTCCTTTTCACATACACCTGGAAGGTTGCGATAGGATGGGGATTTGGAGGGGAAAACTTTGGGGTTCATCAGCTTCCGATCTTGCACATGTTAATCTCGGGTCACATCATGGTGGCCATTTTCTTCGTACTTTCCGGTTACGTTTTGTCATATAAACCGCTGAAGACGATTCGGAGCAGGTCCTTCGGTCAAACCTTCACCGTGCTCGCATCGGGTACCTTCCGCCGAGCATTTCGTCTCTATATTCCTGCAATTGCAGGGATTCTTTGCGTATTCGTGGCTGTTCGCCTCGGACTGTATAATTATTCTCACCGCGTCATCAAAGAGGGACACACTATCCTCGGCACTAACGAGCAACATCCCCGAGTGTATAAATCATTCTCGAAGCAAACTGATGACTTGTGGCTTACACTCGCGACCCTGATGAATCCATTCGACTACGCACTCTACTACAATTACTACAACCCGCACCTCTGGACAATCCCGCTCGAATTCCGTTCCTCGCTGATTCTGTTCATCGTCATCATGGGAACATCACGCCTGGTCGCACCAGTGCGCATGGCCGTAGTCTCCGGGCTTGTTTGGTTCTGCATGCGTTATGGTCGCTGGGAGATTGTGCTCTTCCTCTTTGGCATGCTCATGGCGGAAGTGGATCTCATCAACGGTATCTGGGAGCCATCCGCAAGATCGTCTTTGGACAACGACCAGACAACCATTCGCCTCAGCCCCGGCAGCAAAACAACCATCAAAATTTCCCGTCGTCGACTATGGATCTCACTCTTTGTGGTCGGTCTGTACTTCGGTTCCTGTCCCAACATTGGTTTCAAATGGACCCCATTCTACAGTTGGCTGTGGCATATCACCCCGAAGACATATCCCGAACCACACCGATTCGCGCAAACTATCGGTGCCGTCCTTATCGTATTCTCTATCAACCACTCTCCTGACATCCAGAAAGTTTTCACGAACCCCTTCTCCCAATACTTGGGCAAAATCTCCTTTGCATTCTACGTCGTCCATGGCCCCATCCTTCACTGCCTGGGCTACTCCCTCATGCCCAACATCTGGTATCTCACCGGTAAAGAGACAAACTTCCAGTATTGTCTTGGTTTCCTCATCGGCTGGCTAATATGCCTTCCAATCGCCATTTGGGCAGGGGATGTCTTCTGGCGCGCCGTGGACATTCCCAGTGTCAAATTTGCGCGCTCCCTTGAAGACCGTCTAATCTCCAAGGGCCCGACTTTCAGTCCTTCAGGTCTGGCTCCCCGCTCAAAGTGAACACCTCTTAACTTGGCATAAACTTGACTCTATTAGACTTGCTTGATTAGTGAGTTCTTTGCTTTGCTGTACCTGTTATATTCTATATGATACCTGGCTCGCTGGACGAGCTACTTTGGTTATTTTTACAGCATTGAGAGTGGCTTCTTTTCTCTGCTCCTGTTACATAGATTTGTGGTCAAATGGCCTCATATACATCAACAAACAATGAAATGAAATTCATAACTTATGCGAGTACATAAAGAATCAAGTATGTCGTGGTTTTGTATGCTCTTTCTACCGAGAGACGAACATGATATGGCGGTGAAATTGATTGAAAGGAATGCAACATGATCATAAAAAATTCGAATTCATAAGATTTTACGTAGATGGGAAGATCCCGTACGTTGTCTTGCCGACTGACAGGATCAGTATCCAATGTATAGTCATTCATTCATTCACTCGTACCAAACAAATCAGAAGTATGGTCGCCCTCAATCCCAACCAATACAAACAAAGTAGCCCAAGAGCAGAGATATAGAATAGATCATCTACTTTTTGTTAGTTGCCTCATAAGGCGACGCCAGTCAGACCTCGGCCGCCGCATACTCCCAGCCATTCCCGTGGCTGGCCTGTGTGGTTGGGACCGCCCTGCGGTGACCAACTGATGTTAGAGATTTCATATTCACTCTGCCAGACGGCGGCTGGGCCGCGCTCGGAGGTGGTAGATGGTGGTGCTCCTGGTGTGATGGAGGGAGGGGAGGAGACTGGTGCGGCATTGTGCTGGTTGATCAGATCCCATAGGAGGACCATGCTGTCGTCAGCGCCGGATGCCAGGATACCGCGGCGGCTTGGTGACCATTCCACACAGTTCAAGGCCGCAGAGTGGCCTTTCAGTTCTAGGAGGGCTTGGCCCGGTTGGCGGACATCGAGAACGCGGACAACACTGGAGTCCTGGGAGAATGTTGCAAGGAGGTGGGCATCATGGGGGGAGGCTGGGGAATTCGATTAGCGATCAAAACATGCTTTGTGGTGGTTGGGTTATGCATACCGGCGATTCTCAATAAAGGGGGCGGGTAGAGACCAGTCTGCGATTGGCCAGGTGGGCTCGTGCTGCCCGGGCTCATCACTGCTGAACATATTGTTAGTATTCAGAGCATATACTTTGAAAATCACATATTGAGACAAACACGTACGCTTCTCGTTTTTATCGGTAGGCTCATAAATGATAGTGCTGTGTTCGAGACTTCGCAAGTCAAACATGCGCACACTACCATCAGCACCACAGCTGACAAAGACGTCGACACTGTTAGCGCAGAATCGAACATCATACACCTCTTTGTCATGTGCAATCAGTTGCGTCTTCGCTGTCAATGTGGGGATATCCCAAATAGTACATGTCGTATCAATGCTGGAGGTAATGATCAGACTTGGAGAGATCGTGTTCCAGTCGAGAGAAGTGATGGGAGCAGTGTGCTCGGGTGATTTTGAGTTAGACAACAAAGCCAATGGAGAAAGCTTGGAGCTAGCAGGGTCTCGCTGGTTCATGGGACGGGTGATCGAGTTCGAGCTCTGTAGAGGCTGCGAATTCGGCAGTGACCATAAGCGAAGGTGGTCTCCTGATGTGGCCAGCAAATCAGTTGATTGCTTCTGAGATGATGGCGGCTCCCAGAGGATGCGGGTGACAGGGTAAGAGTGAGTGGCCTCGGCTGTCTTGACATAATCCAGCTTGATTTCACCCGATGCAGCATCTGGTGTATCCGGGTCTGGCTGCGTCCAGTGTGCATCGAGAATTTGAATCTAGAATAATGGTTAGCAAGATCACATGCGTTCATGTGATGGAATTGCATACATAATTGTGGCTGTCTTCTAGATAGCTCCCGATGGCTAGCTTTCCACCAAAGCCTGAATTGCCCGTGATAGGCCATTTGCACCAATCCACTGCATATATAGGCCACGGTGCTACGTAATTGCTATTGGTCGGCACTTGGTTGTCTCCATTGTTGTAAGGCAACGATGACGCCCCAGGGTTCAAGAGTGCCTCGCTCAGCAAGTGCTCGCCGGATGACCTAATGTCTGCCAGACCAAGTGGGGAATACTTAGACCCTTGGGGGGTGTGGGGTGGGAAAGCCCCTGGAGAAGAAGGGTATTTAGAGCCGTCGGGCGCACCATGTTGTTTGTACATTGACTGGTCGAAGCCAGCGGGGCTCGATCGGGAATGTCCGTGTGAGTTAATCATGCTGGAACGGTGATTGGGTTGCGACGATGATTGTGGCATAGTAGGAACGACCGATGGAGCTGTATTTATTGAGACTGCGGCCGGGCGGTTCTGATTCCCTGGCTGCAAGGCTCCGGGAAGTGCACTGCTGCTAGTGTTCCCGTCACCGCCGAAATGCGAGGTGGATTGCACGTTGATGGCAGGAAGCCGGGCACCTGCGTCCGGTGTGGCAGGATAATCGTGCGACGAGGATTGGCGGGACAAGTTTGGATTGACTAGCCCGGTTGATGGAATATGAAGCTCCTCGGGCTGGCGGCTGAATACAGTTGACCGCCGATGGGAGTCATAAGAGGCGGGGTTCGACATGATATGGTCTGCGCTGGGGATCAAAAGCGCCTTCTATGCAGGTAAGATGCGATGAATCCTAGTTCGTGGGTGAGCTCCACTGTCCCTCGATCGAGATCAGTGAAGGTGGTTGGGGGAGGGAACACCAAATCGGGGGTGTCGTAGGCTTTGAGAGAGCTCCGACCAGGGGACCGTGTCAGCCCGGTATCGTTCCAGCTTATCAAATCACTCAGCTCGCAATGGCATCCTCATCTCTATCGAGAAGTAGCAGAGTGGAAGACAAGAGGGCGGTGCCATCCCACGCCCGAAGAGAACGGCTGACTCATCCGGGTAACCCCAGTCTGCAATGGAGATTGGATCCGATCATCTCTTCGGCGTTGTTGTTTTTTGGCTTCTAGTTCTGTGATTCTTGTTCTGCTGTTGAGCCCTTGTCTGTTGATCTAAGCTTTGAGTCCCGTTGCCTTTTTTTTGTAGCTTTCATATTCTTCATCATGGCTTCCGATCGTACCAATTCACCCTCGGCTTTACTACTTCTTCCCCCACCTTCAGCCTTTACCTTTGCTCAAGTCAAAGATGCCTTTGAGCCACCCTTATTGGATGTCTATGCTAGACTCTCGAAATCTCTCAATGGATCCAACCGTACAGCTTCGTTGGATATTGCCCTGTCTATCCCTGATCTACTTTCGAGCTGCAAACCTCGGGCCAGAGTGTTTGCACAACTCCAACATTACCTGACCAGCGTCTATACCCTTGTTGGTGCTGTCTGTGCAACACATGACATCGAATTGGATTCTCCAGGTGGCATCGATACCCGGGTGGTATTTATCGATGCAAGCGATTCTACCTCGGCCTCTCATAGCTCTCAGTTTGGTCCCATCCTGCACCTGCAATCACTTGCAAATTCGGGACGCCATTGGGATTCTATCTACTATTTGTCGAACACAATCGGCAAGAATTTGGCTGAGTCTTTTACCAACAATGTTGGTGACCAGGGTCGGGACGGCGCGGCGGCAAGCATGCAAGCCGTCACGAGTAATCCGGACTGGGCGATACCTCAACCCCTGCTAATTCCTGACGACCAAGAACCATCTATCCCACACTATTCTGTGGTAGTAGGTGGCACATTCGATCACCTTCATGTTGGTCACAAGCTTCTGCTCACAGCAGTTGCACTGGTCCTGGAGCAGCCGCTCGACCGGGAACAGGAGGGCCGCCTGACCATCGGAGTGACCGGTGATGCACTATTGGTCAACAAAAAATATGCCGAATTTCTCGAGAGTTGGGAAGAGCGTTGGCAGAATACTGCAGCTTTCTTGACAGCTATTATGGATTTCACGCCCGGGGAGAAATCACCCCAGATTGAACGTGCTTTTGCGCCAGGGCCCAATGGCAAGACAGTTCTAACAAAGATCCAACCAAACTTGGCATTTGAATTTGTGGAGATTTCCGATCCGTTTGGGCCTACGATCACTGAAGAGAACCTCGGAGCAATCGTTGTCTCCAAGGAGACACACTCGGGAGGGGCAGCTGTTAACGACGAGCGGGTGAAGAAGGGTTGGAAAGGCCTGACCGTATTCGAAGTGGATGTACTTCAATCTGGAGAGGCAGGAACCACCACTGGCGTCCAAGGCTTCGAGGCCAAGATCAGCAGCACGGATATCAGACGTCGTCGAGTGCATCTGGCCAAGGTCTGATAGGCGCAGACGTAACGATACATATGGAAGATCCGGCAGCTAGCGGTAGATAATCTCATCAGTACATACATTAGCTCATTCTGATTTTCGGCCATTAACCCCCAATCCTCTTGGGCAGATACATAAATCCTTACGCAAGTTCCGTCACTCTGCATGATGTGACGACTTCCCGGCGGGGTCTGCATTGGCCCCTCCAACACCACTCGCTCTCCTCGAATGGCCTTTCTGCAGGTTCGTGCTGGCTGGCCGCAGACTCCTTCAATCATGTGATTCTGGTGTGGCAGCATCACCAATGAAACCAAATGGATCGGGTCACAGAACCTGGCTTGTCAGTGCAAAGGGCGCTAAACTAGGGCGTTGGTGATCAGCCCCGGTCGCGAAGGCAATCGTTAGGGCGAGAGCTTTTGCCATGCGGCCATGGTGAGACAAGTCAACTGTCCTAGTAACTGCATCAGACAGCCTCGACGAGTCGAGTAGATATCTTATTTATTTTAATTTTCGTTTACCCCGTTTTCCCCTCTCCCAATTCCCTCCGTGACTTGTCTCTCCGGATCTTGGAGATAAGTCAAGAGCATCGCCTTTCCCTCAATTCCTCCCATCTTTCCATGTTGCTGCTACTTCATCAAGCAGCCGATGCTTCGGCTGCGCGCGCCGATCATGGATCAGCCACGTCACATTCATGATCTCGCCGATGAGCTACTGAGCGAGATCTTGTCCTTCCTCCTCAATCCCGCACCCCGAGCCCTAAACGGCAGTTTCAATGGAAATGGACACACTGTCGGGGCTAGCAAACAGGGCGAGGTGTCCGACCTTGATTGCTTTCGACTCGTTTGCAAGCGTTTCATGCAGATCGGCACCCCTCACAAGTTTCATCGCTTTACTCTACGCTTCTCTGATCATGGTTTCCGACGGCTAGACGAATTGGTAGACATGCATCTGGCCTGCTATGTGAAGACCATCACATACATGGTCCGGCCCTTTTATCAAGGAAGCGGTACCAGATCTGATGTTTCTCATAACAAGAGAAAACCCACTAATAGTAGAATCTAGGATGGACGCGGACACTTTACACACTAGAATTGGAGAATCATGAGCTATCCCAACTACACGCCCGTCGACTACGTGAGCAAATCAATCTCACTGAAACGAACAATGACCAGAACCGCCTACGACGAGCAATCGCATCATTCTCAGCCCTACAAGAAATAAAGCTCCTGAGACTCCAAGATGAAGCAGACGAACGTCTAATCGACTACGTCCGTGACCAATCCCTAGACACCGACAATGCACCAACCATAAGCTTCAACTGGGAATCCGCCTGCACACGCGCCGTAACAAACCTAGGCATTGCCCTCCTCGCCTCCAAATGCAACTCCATCCGCTTCACAGGACCCCAAATCAGCCCCGAAGCAACCCTCCAACTCCTCCGCGCCCCATCCGCAACCCTAGCCGACATGGGCGAGCGCCTCACAAGCCTAGACATCAACTTCCACTCAACAACAGACATAACAAGCACAATGAAAGACCTCTCGGAAGTCTTCCACCACTTCTTCAAAGCAGCCAAAAACCTCATCGCCATCCACATCGGCTTCCTCAGCAAAACCCCCCTAGACCTCAACCTGGAATCCCTCTTCCACAACATCCGCTGGAAAACCCTCCGCAAACTAAGCATCCAAGGCTGGCGTCTGCACGCAGACGAAATCATCGCCCTAGCCCGTCGCCACAGCTCCCACCTCCGCGACTTCCGCCTCCGCGCCATCTACCTCCGCCCCGGCGGAACCTGGCACGAGGTCCTTTCCGTCCTCCGACAGGAAATGGAGCAGTTGGATAGGCTGGTCCTAGGGGATATCGACTACGCGGCGCATTTCGATTCCATCGCTGTTTCGAATGGCGTCGAGGTCTTCGACGAGTACCCGATTGTCTCCGCGCCGTCTTCGCTGACCGTTGCGGCTGGGACGTCGTCTGGTGTGCAGTCGCCTGTGACTCTTATGACGCCTGCGGCTGATGGTGTTGCTTTTTTTGGGCGATTACCGTTTAGTCGGGCTTCGCTTGAGAGGTTAAGGGTGTTATCTGGGGAGGAGTTGGGGGATGATGGGGTGCATGTCTTGCATGAGCGGATGCCTCTTTGGGAGGCGTGGGTTCTTTCTGCTCCGCATCGGAAGAGGAATGGGCTGTCTCATTGGAGTATTTGAGTGAAGATGAGGATGAATCAAAATTGGTGAATACTTTTGCTTTTTTGGTGTTGGGGGCTGTTTGAAGTATTTTTTGATGACCTGCGTGCGTTAGAGCCTTTTAGTTATATACTTGGCTACCAATATTTTGTTTCAAAGGCATATACTTGATTTTTGACTTGTTGGTTTTTTCCAATTGAATTCGCTAGAAAAGAAAGACATAAGGATGCGTAAAGATATAATTTTGAGGGTATCAAACAATTTAACGTGGGTGTATGGGATAAACGTGTCTTCAGCAATAACCTGCTTCTCTTCCGTCTAGTCATAGCACTGAGCCCAGTTACCTCCGGAGCGTGCAAATGTGAGCCCATTCACGAAATCACGCCGGCGACACCGACCAAGCGAATCAACCGAGCAACCATGTAGTGGAACAACACGATCATTGACAATCACCCGGACGAAAGGCTCTGGGTCCGGGTCCGAGCGACATTCCATCATCTCGATATAAGCGCGAGCAGCGAAAGGCACTGTCCAGGCGGCTGAGTAGCCGTCAGCGTCCTCTAAAGACTGGACGTGGGTGCGTGGTAGTGGAACGGTACTGTTGTACAGTCCTAGAGCAAAGAAAATCGGAAGCATGCCATTGTCGTGAGTAAAGTCGGCGTATATGGTATAATTGAGTGGGAATGTATCCGCGCCTGGGGCGTCAAGGGTGTGGTTTGTGCTCGTGTCATCGTGTACTGGGGTGTGGGTGAGTCGGGCGATCAGTTCATTGACGAAACCGATGCCCTGGGCTGGGCCTAGCGGATTGCCTGCGCCAAAGCCGTAGTACTTGTGCAGTGATTGGAGGTAGTTGTATTGGATCCATTCGCTTTCAGTGAACAGGTCGCAGAATGGAGATTGTGTGGTTGCGTTGTAGGTTTGGGAGACTGTCTCGAAAGGGCAAAGCTCCATGAAGCGAGCCACATCGTTATCTTCGAGATGAACGCCGGGAAGATGAGCCTCAAGGCGGGCTCGGATTGGAGGTGCAAAGATGGCGGTGTACTCATCTGCGATATCGTCTCCCAATTCATTGTCCTCGAAGTTGGGACAGGTGTTGTGGTTGAGAGTATTGTTAGAGCCGCTTTCTTCCGAAATGATTACGCTGATCTCCGGGCGTGGTTGTTCATGGTTGGCATCTTGGTCATGCGACTTCATCTTCTGGAAGCCCTTGATAAATTTCTTGCCTGATTCCACGACCCGGTCTGAGTCCGATGAACGAATGAAGGGCACATCTTGCCTGGCCAACGCCTCGTAGCGCTGGTAGAACTTGATGCCCGAATCCACCATTTGGCGCTCTCCAAAAGGCGTCAAGTCATCGCTACCTAGTCGGTACTTGTATGAACGAAGAAATGCCAATTTGCCCTTGTATGCTGTTGCATTTTTCTGAATAGCCTTGATGAGATCGGCATACTTCTTACTCTTCGTCGACGACGGGAATCGAGCGCCATGGCGGGAAATCACTTGAACAAATGTAATGTCACAGTCGCTCGGTACATCCCCCGAGATGGCCGATTCGTCTGACAGTGAGAAGTAGGGAGAATACGGGCCCCACTGATGGGTAATGGCTGGATTGCATTGATAACCCTCGTCGACAGTATTGCAGGCAGATTCTGCCTGAGAAACTCTTTCCGGCCAATCTGGAGATGATGTCACGAGTAGTTCATGCTGTGTTTTGGGCGTCTCTGTTGTGAAATGTAAGGACTCGTGCCTGATTCCGGTCACGAAGTACACGGTCAGTACCACAATGCCCAACAGAGTCACGACGACGAACGCAGTCCACCTTCGAAGCCATTGATGTTGCTTTCTCTTTTTCGTCTTCGTCCGTCTTCCTATCAGACTCTCCTGTTCTCCGGGGGTCTGGTTGTAGAAGCCTGTCATCACAGCGGGTTCAGGCTCATTGGGGCTTGTATGATGTCACGATGTCCCTACCAATACCAGTACGTGCAACCCGAAGAAAAGAAGGGGAAATCAGTCCCTTCTTCAATGTCCCTCTCCAACGCATCGGGGTCTTAACTCGTGAAGGGATTAGGCGCGTTGATTGGTCGCTCTTGCAGGAAGCGAAGACACGTGGATGCCCTATGACTTTAGGGAGGATGGAGTACCTGCAACTACCTGGGTCCTAGGCCATTTTAATATGCAAGGGGATGTAACTAGGGGTATCTAACATGTGTTGGTAGCACGGTGTGTTTGAAGTGCAGCGATCGGCTGACTGCCTGCCGTTTCCAGGAAGACTGTTGTTGTCCACTTTCTAGGCGACCTGTCATTTGTGCTTTTTATACTCGCAGATCCTTGTTCAAGGTCGCCGAGCTTTGGTTATTAGTTGGCCTTTTACTCCATCTGTCTAGACAATGAGTTTAATAAGGTCGTATGCACTGCAATAAGGCATACAAAATGCTAGGAAGACGGAGTGTTGTGTTTGCAACTCTCTTTATAGGGGGTTTGTCTTTGTAAAAGCCAATATAAGGACCTAGTATTTTCATCTTAAGATGTTCCCATTCTTGATTTATGATCTTAAGTTTTTACATTTTATGAGAGTTGAATGAAAAACTTCCCATCGTTGCTGACGGCCGTAGGCTACTACTGGATACATATGTTGCGGTGGTAACAGGCCGCACTTAATATGACTCGCTCTACACAACACAAACAACACAAGTTTTACAGCATTGAGAAGAAGAAAGCATACAAATCAGCAAAAGAATATAGAAAAAAAAAAAAAAAAAAAAAAAAAAAAAAGAATGGGACATCTCACCACCTTGAAGCGGCCAACGTTTGGGGCATTATTCAATATGTTCTAGTATAGGTATGATCTTTTAACTTGTCCTTCTCAATCAAATATCACAGATGATGTACATACGGAGGACAACGCATTGATGGAATATTGACATAGTATCTGTTCATCTGCAAAGCCTGGATATAGCGTTGAATCAAAGTATCTAGATATTCTCCATCGTAGATGATTGACATGATGTGTTCCAAGGTTCTGTACACAGTAGTATGACTCTATGAGGTTGAATGACCACCACTTAGACTTGATCATTTTGAAACCTGTGGTCATGATTGGAATGCATGATTTAAGTAGAAACAGTTTAAAAGAGCATTGAAGCGAACTATAGCTACAATTCAATGCCGAAGTAGAATCAACTTGTAGCTCGTGGGGCCAATCAAAACTGCTGGGGTTGCCGAGACGCGCCCGACCCAAACATTCCGACTTTGCTCCAAAACAAACCAGCTCCCTCCTCCACGATACACCAGATTCCCAGAATGCCTCCATTGAAACATTCTGACTTAAACGACGACTCATTTTCGCTCACCAATCTGGACGACGAAATTATGGGCACCTCAACACGACGCGTGGACGAGGAGCTCGACTACGATATCAACACTTCAACACTCGATCGTGCTTTCCCCGAATTTTCGCAATTGCAGACATCCGAAGAGGAGGAACAGGAAATGGAATTGGACGAACTTTCACATAGCGACCTCGACATGTCTGTTGAGGTGGGCCGCGGTGCTGGAAAGCCAGCACGCGACGACTCGCGAAGCTCCATCATGAGCTTTGAGAACAGTGTACGCTCATCCTCGCCCGCAATACGCGTCGAATATCCCACACCACAGAAGCCTGCTGCTGCCACGCGTCCATCGCGTCGTGCGGTCAGTGAAAACCTCCGAAAGAATGCCCAGGTGCGACGAGCAACCCAGACACAGAAAGAGAATATGAACCCGCAAGTGTCCAAGGCGCAACGTGACCAGCGTCGCACATTCTCCGACATGCACGCGAAAGTACGAGATAGCTACGAAGGTTCCTTTTTGGAAGACGAGCGACCAGCCCCGATGCCCACGAAGACGCGCTCGACGCGTTTTGGAAATGCCAACACCTCGCAGGAGATTGCAGAGGCAATTGAGCGAGCCTCCCGAGATGCGTACGCCAAGGAAATGCGCAAATCTACTTCCACAGCGGGCACTCCTCGCAAAAGCAGTGCCAATGCCAACAACACTAATCCCATTGGTGACACCATGACTCACCAGTCATTCCTCCTTCCCGACCTCCCTAATATCTCTGAACTCGTCTCTGGTGTGTATGAAGATGGCACACCCGTCTACTCTCGACAAGGCAAGATGCGATCTACTCGATTTGTGTCTCCGCTCCATGATAATACTGATGTGTCGCTCCCTCATGAACATATGCCGCTGGATGCGGTGCCCGTTCCCGAGGACGAGAAGGCCCTGTTTGTTCACCTCAGGCTGCTTCAGGATAAGGTGGCGGAGTTGGAGATGTTCAAATCCGATGCAGAGAAAAGAATGGACCATTACCGCCAGGAGAATTCATCTCTGAAGGCGAACAGACCTCGCCAGTCATCAGCAAAGTATGAATCAGAGGATAATGACTACAAAAAGGCATCGAAGCGTCTCGCGAATGAGAATCAAAAGTTGGATGCAGCCAATCTGGCCTTACAAAACCAGTTGGATATCGCCGACCGAAAGGCACAGGTTCAAGAATCTGCCATCAAGCGCTTGAACCATGATAGAGAGTCGGCTATTACGCAACTCGGGGCTGCCTATCTGGAAACCAGGGAATTGAAGGCTGAGAATGAGGAATTGAGACAGGAGAACGCGGATCTTAAGTCCCAGCTCAACCGCTACTTGGGCCGCAAGGTTCGCGAACAGGACACAGCCGAGTCTGAAGCCAGCTCCGCCACGTCTGATGCTGACGATAGCCAACTTTATACCGACCGCAGTGGAGACGTGAGTCGGAGCACAAGAGATATCACATCGAAGAGCAACCGTTCTACCACCAGGACCAAACGACGGGATGAGTCGCGCACCAAGGTATCTACCCAAGTGGATAAGGAAATCTCTCGCCTTGAGAAGGAACGTGCCGATGAGGCTCTGTTTTCCATCGAGATGCCATCATCATCAAGACGCACATCTGGTTCGAAGACATCAAAGGCACCTGTTTCTCGCTCGTCAGACTCAAAGAGCGCCCGGAAGCAGTCCAACCCGAGCAAGCAGCGTGTGAAGCGTGTGGTGGTTGAGGATACCACCGAGCCAGAGGTTTCCGACCAGACCAAGGCTTCATCCGAAGCTGATGTTACTTTGTTGAGCATTATCGATGAGAACGAGATCTCTCGTCTGCGGAAGACATTGGAAGAAGAAAGAATGATGCGCAAACGCCGTTCGAGCGCTCCCAAGGAGACCAGTCCCACAGAGACTGTTAACTCCACAAGACAAAGCATTTTGAAAACCCCCGCTCCTCGCAAGTCTTCCCTCCGGGAACCCAAAGCGGAAATCCCTCGCCCAGCTTCGGCTATTGGCGATGTTACTGCTGCGTCCAAGGCGACCACTGATGAGGATCGCAGTCTCACAGTGCCTATTGTTGAGCGGGCTCGACGTCATTCAGAGAATTCGCTGCCTGCAACATCACAGCGTAAAAAGCAGCGACCCGTTGCTGACATGACCTCCGCTTTCATCCTTCCTGATATCACCCTCCACCACGTGGATATGGCGGCCTCTGATCCATCCAAGCTGCCCCAGGCCACCCAAAAAGCATTGGACAGCATTGCTCGACACAATGGGCAGAACTGCACTGTCTGCAAGGGTCACTCCGCCGATGGTACATGTAACCACGAGTCCGTCAAGGTCACAAAGCCTATTCCTGTTTCAGAGCGTATGCCCAAGCCATCCATCCATAACGAAGAACCAACTATGCGTCCCTCGCAACCCCCTGCTGTCGCCCTTGCTACCGTTCTAAAGGGTCTCGAGGACGAGCTCTCCCACCTGAAGATGCAACTGGCCACATACCAGAGTGCCTATAACAAGCTTGACGCATCACTCGGCAAGCGCCCACGCAAGGCTCTCCAGGAGAAGATCGACAAGATCTTCAAGGATATTGATATGAAGTCAGACCAAATCTATGCTCTATATGATGTTCTCGAGGGTCAAAAGCAAGATGGTCACGAGATCACCGAGCAGGAGGTGGAAATGACCCTCGAGTCTATTGGAATCGACGTCGGCACATCCCACATCAATGATATCACCGGCACTACCGACAAGTCTTCTCACGACCAGATTGACTTGGATGAGGAGGAGGACCTGCCTTGGGAGGGCATTGAGAGCACTGCTGAGATGACTGGCCACCTTTCTCTGCCAGGCCACTGAAGATACTACTTGCATTGCGTTTGTTGATACTGTTCTGATAGCCTTGCTGCTCTTTCGGCACTGATGGCCACTTTGGCGTTCAATTATGGAGTCTGGTCCCATCTGTATGTTTAAGTCTACTGGATTGGGTAATTGATTGTTGGTTAGTTCTTGATATCAAATGTCATTGCGGCCGTAGCGCGGTCTTGTGAATTTTCTACTCTCTTCATTGTTCGTCCCCGTTCAAACGTCGTAGATCTAGTAGATCTGCTATTCGGATGTAAGTGGTTTGTGGTCTACCAATTTTAATGCACGCATGTCTCATGGGATCTCACAATCCACAAAAAAGATCCATTCTATTCATTCTTTCCATGGCAATGCTATCAAATGCAGTGGCCGAAGCCCAAGCAAACAGGGAAACGCCGTCGCTATGCTCAGTTCTTTATTATAAAATTTTTTTCACCATCGACGCAAGCCAGGCCGGAGGATCGTTCAAGTAGAGCCCTGACCACTCTCCGCAGCCAAAGCAGCACCTTCCGTAGCCGTCGCCTCCGTAACACGAGCAGCATCCCGCTGAGAAACCTCCTCCCCAACAAAGCAGCTCAACCCCGCAAAAGCCTCAAGCAGGGTGCGCGAGTAATATTCACGCAAGTCATACCCACCAGCCAGCATGCGCGCATCATTCCGAATAGGATCAAGATACTGAGAGGGATAATACGACTGAAGCGTATAGTAATCGCGCTTTTCAGGCACATACCCCATAAACGGATCATACGGTTTCTCCGGCTCAGGCGTCTTGATCTTCCGCAGACCCTTGACAAGCCCCGTATCCGCCGCACCAGCAAGACCAGCCGACAGCGTCGTCCCGCGCTTTGTCTCCGAGCGCAGCGCAGCCTGTTTCTGCCGGATACGGTCTTCCTCGCTGCGGCGCGCGGACGACTTCTTCAGCAGGACTCTGTGGCCTTCGCGCGCGATGGCCGCGGCGTCGCCTGCAGAGCCGGAGGCAAGTCTTGTGAGGAAGTCTTCGCGTCCGGCTTGCATCTCGCGTCGCTCGGTCTCGTATTCTTGGCGGACTGCTTGGCGGCGGAGACGGGCTTCTTCTTGTTCGAGGGTCATGCGGGCTTGGAATGAGGAGGCTTCTTCGGCTTCGAGGGCTTGGTTGGCGCGGATGGATTGCATGTTCTCTGTTGCGTATTTCTGGAGCTGGGCTTCTGTCTTGGCTACGTCGATTCGGCTGACTAGGTTTGCGATTATGTCTTCTCTTTGTTCGAGGAAATCGTCGTATGCGCGTTTTGAGTCGAATTCTTCTTCGCGGCGGTTTAGGCTGAAAAGAGGATGTTAGGTCCCTTCATTTTGCTGTGTAGGTTGGACGAAAGGGACTTACATGTGCATCACGCGCCGACGGATATCTACCTCTCTCTCCACCCCGATGTCTTCAAAGGTCTGCTTGCGGAACCGGTTTTTGCGCAGGGTCTTTCGGCACCCGGCTACCGGGCAGTTGGCAGGACCTGATGAGAAGATGCGGTCTACGCATGACTCGCACATTTTGTGATAGCATTCGGGATTGATGAGGAAGCGCATGTCCGGGTTGAGGTACCGTGACGATTTGCAGACAGGGCAGACCTCTGCAACAACCGTTATTAGTATAACATATAGCTACGAAGCGATACAAACATACCATCTTCATCGCGGCGCGAAGCCGTATCAGGAGCCATGTTGAGAGTGGAGTGACGTGTGAGAGATGGGCCTCGGACTCAGTCGAAGCCGATAAGCAATTCAAGTGCACGGACCATATGCTTCGCTATTTTGGGACTTTTCTTTTCTTTTTTTTTTCGTTGCCTCCAACAACCGCCGCTTTCGTCCCTCCTATCCGCTTAGCAGTAAGGGCACGACGTTGTCGCTCAAAAGACAAACATTCTTGTCATGGGGGCGCCGAAACCCAATCTTGACGCCCTGGAGGAGCAGCGTCTCGCGCTCGAAGAAAACATCCTCCAACTTCAGAAATCGCTATACCACTGGCGAACCTGGGAAGCCGAATACGATGGAATCCGCGAGGAGATAACCCACCTGGAAGATGATGCCAGCAAAGACGAATTCCTTGCCGTTGCTCTGGAATTCGGCGGCACGCTGGTGGACCAGAAGGAAATGCATGCGATACTTGGAGCGCAAGGCGTGACGCGGTCTCGTTCGCAGGTGGTTGATCTTCTGGGAAGACGGATCGACTATGTGAAGCAGAATGTTGCGACTATGGAAAATCGCTTGAAGAAGGCAGAGAATGAATTGCAAGCTCTGGTCTTGGACGATCAACCAGCGATGCAGGATGGTGCGGACTTCCCAATGCAGGAGATTATGGAGGAGCTTGATGAGGAGGGAAATGTTGTCTCGAGCAAGATCAATACCCCTGGGAATGAGGCTTCGGAGTTGCTGGAGGTGCTGAAGAAGGCTGGTGTTAAGGATATTCCGGAGACCGAACGGCCGGAGAAGACCGATGCTACTTCCACCGATGCTAGGTCCGAAGATGCGGCGGGTGAGCCGAGTGTGTCAGAGAGTGCAGAGCAGGAAAAATTGAGCGCCCAAGATGAAGCCACAGAGCCAAGCGGACCCTCCCTGCACTTCTCCCAACCTCAGTCTGTCGTTACTGCCGAAGATCGCATGCAACCACCAGTCACTGATGTCAATGAGTCTGCAGAAGAGGCAAGGCTCCGACGTGAAATGCTTGATTATGGAATCAATGAGGTCGGTGCTATTGTGGCAGAGTTGGAAATGGATGAGTCTGGAAGTGACATCTCATTTGACGAGGAATACGACTATGATTACGACGAGGAAGAGAATGAAGACGCTTATGGTCGCTCTCACACTCGCCTCACGCCTGAATACCACCAGCAGATGATGGAATTGGAGGCCAAACTTAACGCTCGTGGCCTCATGAACCTGGGCAAGGATACCCAGACGTTCCCCGAGGAAGTGCAGCAAGAGATCGAGAAACCCACCGAGGTTGAAACATCTAACAAAGAGGCTAAGCCTAAGAAGCGGGTCGCATTCGCCGATGATCTTGATATTGCACCGGCTCCTGCGCCTCCAGCACCTGTCGAGAAGGCTACACCTCCCCAAGATGAGCCTCAAGTGCTTGCTGATTCTATTGTTGAACGGACTAGCCGGGTCCCAGAGGCCCCTTCAGCCACTCCCGCTGTTCCTAAGAAGCTGTCAAAGTTCAAGAGTGCTCGGAGCGCTGCTCCCGGTAGTTCCACCAGTGAATCCGTCACTACTGGAGCTACAATCGCGAATCCCTCACAAGTGACCGAGTCTCGCCTTCGCAAACAAGCCAACGCAACTCCATCTGCAGTGCCACCAGCTCTATTCCCTGCGACACCACAAGCACCAAAGCCCTTCTCCACGCCCATCACAGACATCACAGACATCACAGATACGCCCGAGAAACCGGCTCCACCTCAGTTCCCACACGACAGGACTCTAGCTGAGACGGTCTTCGAGCGACAGGTCAAGCCAGGCGCTGTCGTAGCCCCTGAGTTGGACCATTATGATGAAGAGCTTCACCAGAAGCAGATTGCATCTGAGTTCTTCCATATGCAGAACCGCATGAACGGTGTATCTCAACACGAGGAACAGCAAGTCCTCCCTCCTGAGTCTGAGGAGCCACCTAAGCGGGTGAGTAAGTTCAAAGCTTCCCGAATGGGATAGCTTGCATGATTTGCATGAACCTGAATAACAGTTAAGCTATTGTACTGAATACTCCAATCCTATTGGACGTAATAAGTCCATTGAACGCATTATGTTTGTGAATGTATGCAATCAACTTCAACAATGGTGCATGTGACGTTTGCTCTGTTTGTATCTCGTAGTCAACTACAAAACCGCAGCTCTGTCCACTTTCTCTTCTTTCTTCTTTCTCCCCCAACCAACGGACTTCAAACCTCACGGGTCTTTACCCAAAAGAGAACCATCCTCGGTGAATACCTAGCAACTTTTGTTTCCTAGGGTTCCCAAATAGGAAATCGTGGTCTCACCTTTGACAGAAGTCCAAGATCAACATGAGAGCTTCTCTGGCTGCACTCCTTTGGATCCAGCTCCCTGGTCAGACACATGAAAGAAATCGTATGATCCTCGTTCCCCTTCGCAAGGAGAGGTTCAGAGCAACTACGGGAGTATTGACTGTCTGTTGGGAGCTCCAATAAATGGAGATGTGGTTTATTTATTCTCTCTCGACATTATCTACACACCCCTTGCTCTAGGTAGATACCATCATGTATGTAGCAGTATGTGCGAGTCCCATTTGATTGTATGGCTGTCGCGTTAAATGCTTTGTCTCTTGGATCTTTCTCTTCCTCTTTCTGTTCATGTCAGAGTCTAGATAGTGGAATACACTCATGTTGATTGTTGAGCTTCCTCTCCCTCACGACAACACTGCTCAAGGAACACATAGTAGACACACTCTTTACGCCCAGCCCAGAATGGCGACAGCACCTAATGGAAGTTGGTTCTGTACTATATTTTCATCTGGCGAGTTGACCATGGCGTTGATACAACCCCTTGGGTCTCTAGTGTTGTAGACAAGTGCCTGTCAAGTTTGTTGACAGCCTCAATAAACACTGCTCCATGCAATATCAATTATTCAAAGCAGAAGATCATAACGCGTAAATTGTTCACCTAGCAACTAGCAACCTCCGTCACCCTGCCACTCCCCCCCTGATCCTTCATCTCGAGCCGCGAGGTAGACCCAGAAGTGGGCTGCTCTTCTGGCAAAGCCTTAGGAGCGAAGTAAGCGCTATAAGTCTGATTTAATCTTCTCCACCGTTTGGAGCTCCGCTGGACCAAGTCTGTAGCAAAATTCTCGTGTCAGCTTAACCCAAATCTCATCCGTGAGTCTAAAGAGCCCCTCACCATTCAAAACATATAGCAACTCAACCAATATCGGCGCCCATATAGTCAAAGCAGCAATCTGCCCGAATCCCCACTGATCATCCTCAAATTGATCCCTCGCCAAGCTGCGCAGATGCTCCCGTTGTCGCCACATAAGCGTCAACCCAACCACCATGAACGCAGCCAAGAGTCCAATCAACAAAACCCAGATCAGCATCAACAACCGAAACAGCGATTTGTGCAACCTATCAGCCTCGAATTTGTCCTTCAAATTCTGCAACCAGAACGCAACGCTACCGAAAACCGCAAAAATCGCCACAGTCCACGATGGATACGGGACGGGGTTGATAATGCTGTAGTCCGTTGAATTGTGCGCACAGCCATCAGACGCAAGTCTCCAATTGGCCTTGCTCTCACTGCCAAGGTGGCTCTTGCCTAAAGCGACCATAACAAGGACAAAGACTATGAAATAGAGCAGGACCCGTGCGGCCCAGCGGGATACTGGCTGCGCGCCGACTAGGCAGAAGAAGGTCACGAGTATGCTGTTTACCTGCAGGAAGGCCATGGCTTGCATCTCGGCGATTTCGAAGGTGGATGGGTTCTGGGGGAGGTTGACGAGGGTGGCTAGGGCGGAGGAACCGACGAAGAAGGCGTTTGAGGAGAAGAAGTTCATTTGGATGTCTTCGCAGTCTCGGATGAAGGCGCTCATTGGGGCCAGGGCCATATATACTATGCGGTAGATTGGACCGGCGAGGATGGTTAGGCCAGTTTGGATGCTGTATGCGTACATCATCTGGATAGAAGGATACACTGGATTAGACATGTTTTTGGGAATACAGAACGGTGTTGTGTTTGCCAACTTACACCAATCCCTGAAAGATCAGGGTTCCCTGTTCCGTATGTGAGGAGGCATAGATTCTGGCAGTTCTGCACCTCCACGGTGATGTTCAAACCATTCTTGTTGGCGTAATTGAAGAAATCGTTGATCGTGTCGAAGTCACAGGTTCTTTCATTTTGCACAACAGGCGTCTCTGTTGGCGTCACTGATGCTACACTCGTAGTTCTTGATAGTGTTATTTCCTGCGGAAGGGCTGTGGCTCCCTGTAGATATAACACAACACTCACCCAGAGGTAGTGTAGTAGGGGTAACATTGCTGAATATTTGAAAGACTATCTAGTGTAAGAGTGAGCCTCGAAAAGAATTATATCAGGACTCTCTCCCTCTTCAGATATAGACTCGCATTTAGGATGCTCCAACACACCTTTAGAGTCACATAAGCACTACAGGGATAGCCTAAAGTATATTCATTGCAAAAGAAGTTGATCTCCAATGAGAAGATCCGGTCTGAGTGTTCATCACGGCCCGGGCCCGCAGTGTTCCTTTTTCTTCCTGTTTCCAGTGCAGTGAGATGAATTAGATGCAGCGTGACTCAAGCCCTGTCTCTAATTTGGACATGAACCCTAACACTTTGTGTCGACATTTGTGCCTGATCCGAGCACATCGTACTTCTCCCATCAAACCGTCAAATGTTTTGCAAATTCCAATCCCGAAAGAATTGTAGTGGATAAGGCTGGAGATGCCAGTGTTCCCATCTTCACCCGGTAGGAGCATGTTTTGCTCCGCTTACTCCGTTGCAGACTGGAGGCCCGATCTGAATGTGCCAGAAATGTGGAAATGAACAGCTGATACGGCCCAGCCAAGACCTTTTGGCCCCTTTGAAGAGTAAATACCTCGTTGCTAACAGGTCGGCTTGGTGATGTCCAGCGAAGCGAAGCCGAAGCGAAGCCGAAGAGAGACAAGACTGCGCTACGGCCCCTGGCGCTGTGGGGGCTTGGGTGGGGGAATACGAGAGCTGACGGGGGAATTTATCTTCAGCCGCAAACATGCAGGCGATTCTCACTGCTCACTAGTTAGTCTGTGATACGGAAAGCCCTCCCAATTGGAGGTGGATTGCCTCGGACACAGTAGCAATATGACCAGAGCCGACTGCTTTAGGTCTTGGAGCCCAATTTGGCCCTTTGAAATGCGATGACAGGCGCAAACTCCAGCATTTGCTGATTGGATTCGACCATTCCAGAGGGGCTGAGTCCCTGCAGGTCTCCCTCGGACAAATATACGAAAATTGCGACCAAAAGCCCCCAGAAAAAAGCCCAATACGGTGTAGTTCGAAGGCTGCTTTGAGCCACAAAATCAAAACAACCAGGTCCAGGCCGGGGGTCATAAATTAAGATAGTTACCCTTTTGCGGCGCTCCGCCTTCAATCGTGTCGTCTCATGTTTATGTTGACTCCACAGCCTGAGAGCAAATTCAATCGCAAGGCTATAGCGATCAGCTGTTACCATGGCCGAGGTTAGCAGTAATGTGAAATCTCCCCTCTATGAGCCTGCTCAGGTTTCTGAAGAAGGCTCTGAGCCGACTACCACTGAGTATAAGCGTCATCCGGTGTACTCCCCCAGCGAATGGCTTTTGGAGTCGATGAGCTCGACTCTGGCCCTGGTTCTGCTTCTTGGAATCGCGATTATCTTCTGGTATATGGACAACAAGCCCCTCTCTGCATGGCGCTGCCGTCTCTCTCTCAACGCGACAATCTCTATCCTGACAACCGCATGCACTACAGCGTTGATGCACGGAGTTAGCACATTCATTGCACAGTCCAAATGGCTCCATTTCAAGACTGGGCCTCGCAAGCTGGCTGACTTTGAAAAGTTCGACGAAGCGAGTCGTGGTGTCTGGGGATCGATCCTGCTTCTTACCACTGTCAAGTGGAATATAGCCACTATCGGCGCGGTGATCACCATCTTGCGACTTGCCTTCTCACCATTCGCACAACAGGTGGTTCTCATTGAGCAGCGAGACGTCAAATCCTTTGCCGATACCGCCAACTTTGGATATGCCCATAGCTATAGCCGGGATTTGTCTTTTCAACTGGCGAACTCTGACATTGGTAAGCAGCAAATACACTCTTTGCAACCAAAGCAACAGGCGCATCTAACATGCTTCTGATTAGCGAGCATCCCGCAAGACCCCGATATGCAGTCCGCCATCTTCCAGGGCGTGTACGGTATCAACACCACAGAACCATTCAACTGCCCCGGATCCTGCGAATGGACCGGATCATACATAGCACTTGGGTTCAAGTCCGAGTGTAGGAACGTCACTCAGCAAACATTGCAAGCGGCCACTTGCGAAGATCGTGAGAGTGGCCTACAGCAATGCAACATGACCACACCAAATGGAATTGGCCTCGCGACTCGCGCCTTGTTCACCGATCTGGCCACATCATACTATATGAACGCAACCTCACTTCTGATGGAAAGATTAGAGCGCAGGTTACACGATACATTCCCCGAGATCACACGCTTCGCAGTCTTCAGATCAACCCCGGACCACAATTTCCGAATGCGCGACATCAACATCACCGAATGCTCTCTCTCGCTCACAGCCTACGAGTACAAAGATGCCGTCGCAAATGGTAGCGATTTCTCCTTTTCGAGTAGACGTGAGATCGATTTCGGCACCAAGAGTCCCTGGATTCTCGGGACGGAATCATCGGACATTTTATACGAGCGCATATACACCAAGGAGTCGACGATAAATAACATCCATATCCCCGAACTCGAAATATCATATGCTAGCCTCGCTGCGGTGCAAACGTTCTTTAAGTCCTCGGCTATCGTCACCGAGTGGGTTGTTGGCAATTTTGCAAACACGAACCTTGGTATCGCCGCTACTCTATCTGGGGATGTGGACATTGGCGCCCGTTTCAACAAAATGGCGATGGCCATGACGGACTATCTGCGGTATGGTCCGAATACGCAGTCTGCGCGTGGAGTCATAGTTCAAAGCGAGCCGTTTGTTTCTATTCGTTGGAGGTACTTCGTTGTTCCGATTGTGACGGTGGGATTCGCGATTTTGTTCGCTGTATCGAGTATTTTGAGCAATCGCCGGAGTCGTCGTGTGCCACTGTGGAAGTCATCGACGCTTGCTGTATTGGCTTGTCGCCAGGAGGAGCGACTTGGGCTTCTGCAGACTACCGGCAAGGATCTTCTTGAGATCCAGAAGGAAGCTGAGACGGCTAAGGTGCAGCTACATTAGTTCTAGGCTTGAGTTAGTTTCAACGAGTTATGAGGAAGGCAATTTCATAAAAGCCTTATATAATGCAGTGTGTTCAGAATTTGTGCTATCAATATCGAAGCTGTTCAGTCGAGGTCTCAGCAGGCCTTGAATAACATAGCGAACTGAAGGAGTTGATGGTTGATTGGTTTAACTAGGGAGAGCTGGGAGAACGAACTAAGCACGGCATTTCCAGCAAATAGTAAGGCACTACACATTCAGGCTAATTAGGAAACGACGAATACACCTTGATCATAAATGCATGTGTTCATGCTGAAATGCAATTTCTCGTTCACTCATTGAAAAGGGGGGACATCATCGTAGCGGGGTCATGTAAATGTACACAAAAAGGACAAATGTGAACGAAATTCCCAAGGGAATGGCAAGAGTACATTACAAATCCCTCTCTGGGCTTTGGTTCCAGATGCAGAGCGCACCTAGACGGAAACCCAACGCAACAACCAGTATGTGAAGAAGGAAGGCAACTGCCTGAGCCCTAATGTTGTGGACTTTCAAAGTTAATGCTGCAGAAAGTAGAAGAGGGTATAGGATCCAGGGGTTGACGGCTAGTGGCGAGCACGGATGGAGAAGTGATATGACCTTGGCAAGGAAGAGAGTGGGCTGTAGTATGGATGAGGCCGAAGATACCATGGTGTTTAGAACTAGAAAGCGGCTTGGTGGAGGTGGTAGAAGATGACGGTGAGGAATTGTTTGGGGCTGGGGATTAAGAGGCGGTGATGGTCCGTGAGAATGTTGAGCAGGGGATGTTCGTTGCGAACTGGAGTAGCGACGCCGAATGATCATGTCTTGATCTGGGCTAAAAGAAGGGCTCTCCTCCGAACTGTGGTCAGAAAGAGGTGTTGCGCTGCCCCGGGCTGTTCTCGAGTCAAACATCGAGTCACGCCGGAAAGATGTGTGATTCCGGTGCAGCTTTTTGGTGGGAGAGAGAGCCCGCTCCGCTGATGGCTTTGGACTATCTATTGGGCGAATTCGAGCCCCAGGAAGGTCAGAGCTTCCCGAACTGGCCTTCCTGAAGCGGAAGTTTTCGTTTGCATTAGCACCAACTTGAATGCCATTCAGGACTTCCTCGGCAGAGGGGCGCCGAGTGGGGTCGACCGAGAGCAATCGATCTAGGAATTTGTACAGCTTTTCGGGAAGATCGGATCGGATGGTTCGTGCGTGGTCGAATCCAGCCCAGCTGGTGATCTCTGCACGGAGCTGATCCAAGTCCTCCCTTTCTTCGTTGATGATATCAGCATTTGCATATGGAAGGGCCGCAAAACATAAGAAGTAAAGGATCATGCCAAGGGAAAAGATATCGGACTTGAAGGTAAAATTTCCAAATGGGCCGTCAGGATATTCTTGACGAAGGACTTCGGGTGCACAGTAGGAAAGAGTGCCTGTTGCGCCAGTTGACTTGCGCATTGCGTTCTGGGACTGCACCTCGCCGAAATCGCTGACCAGGACTCTAATCCCATCGCTAGTCTCGTGGAGCAGGCAGTTGTTTGGTTTCAGGTCACGATGGATATATCCATTGGCGTGAAGATAGCGAAGTCCAGATGTGATATCACGGAAGAAAGAGTAGATCTCATCTAGCTGGAGTGTACGAGCCCCTCTGAGGTTGGTTTTGGGTTCTGGCTCGCCCTTGGATTTGCGACGAAGGCGCTCCTTCAATTGCTGTGCAGTGGTCGAGGTTTCAACAGACCCGCAAATATAGTCATGCAGATCCCCAGCATTGCAGTATTGCTGCAAGATAAATGCGCAAGGAACACTAGGGCCAAAAGTGCTGATCTTCGCATTTTCCAGCCAGACATGACGATAAGACACAAGGTTCTGGTGGGAAAGATGCTGTAACAATTGCACCTCGCCCAGTACCTTTTCCAACCACTCATGATCATCGCCGACAGGGACGCGCTTGCATGCATAATGCCCAAGGGACACACTGTCGAGGACATGCTTCACCAGTAGTACCACTCCTTTTCCGCCTTTGCCTAGCACTCGCTCCTCCACAAAGAACCTCTTGAAGTAGTCCTGACTGAATGCGGCAGAGGAGATGCCCTGAGGTGATGGGGAGGTCTGGGATGGGGTCTCATTTATAGGTCCAATGGGGAGTGCAGGCTGGACAAAGCGATGGCGTGGTGACGGTGGGGTCGAGGATGTTTCAGAGCCCGGAAGACTGTTATTGAGCATGCGAAAGTAGTTTGGGTTGATGAATTCCCCTTCTACCTCGGTATTCGTATTCCCACCATTCCTCTCTCGGCTGTTATCGCGCATGGAGCGATGGCATAATGGGCAGTCGGCTAGCTCCATATCGCCAATATCCGCATCTGACGTATTGCGGAGAACGAGCTGCTGAGAGTCATGGTCCCATACAACCACCGAGTCATTGTGCCGCCTATAATAATTAGATACCCACCAGAAATGGCTGAGAAATGACTTACAGAACAACATCAGAATTTCCCCTATTGTAGGGGACCATAGACATGTCGGCTGGCATCTTGGAGACTTGTGAGGATGACAATGCTTGTCGATGACGATGTAAAGCTGGGGGCGGTGAACCAAAGTAACGGATAGTGACACTTCGGTCAATATCTCTATGGCAACATATATATCTCTCCTTTGGGGCTTGCTAAACCTCCGTGTTCCCCGATGAGATGAAAATGAATCTAAACTATCCAATATTCCGAGACGTCTGGACTTCACATTTAAAGGCAGGTGGAATGCGTACGTGTGCACAACAACTGCAACAGACAGACGTGGAGGATCTATAAGCGGGGTCCACCTCTAGTCCATAACCCACACAGTCCTCGATTTAGAACTCACAGAGACCCAATTTCGGCCTAAATTGAACCGCAATGGACCCGATTTCAATCACCGGCCTCGTGATAGAGGTAAGCAATGTGCTGTCAAGCCTGATTCGATATGCCAAAGCAGTACAGAATGCAAAGTCCGACGTACGCAAACTCAGTGAAGAGCTCTTTGCTCTGAAAGGAATCTTAGAACATCTGGCTGTGCAGACAGATACTATTTCCGAATGGGAGAAATCAGAAACATCCCCATTTGATAGTGATATTATGACGAGAGTGTTGCAGACAACCAATGAGTTCCTGCAGTCCTTACTCACCGACTTGAATCTGTCCGAGACCAAGTTCGAACGCCTAAAGCAATCTTTGAAATGGCCATTCACTCAGAAGGAAGTCAGTGAGCATCTAGCTCGTCTGGAAAGAGTCAAATCCTGGTTGATACTGGTGCTCCTAGCAGACCACAATTCAGTGGACCGGGACATACAACTAGAGATTCGGGATTTGACAAGTGCAGTCAAGGAAGACCTGCAGGTGCGGGCGCAAGAGAGAAATCAAGTAGCCAACAGAGCTATACTCCAGTGGATAGCTCCGGTGAACCCAGAGAGCTCTCATCTGCGAGCATCAAAAAGGCTTAGAATTGGGACTGGTGGATGGTTCGTTGACGGCCATTTGAAGAAATTCCTGGACCAAGACGAGGATCAGGTTCTCTTTCTTTTTGGCAAATGTATGTGCTCCGTGAATTCTATATAGTCACTTACTGATATCTCGCCCAAGCTGGTACTGGAAAATCCACGCTGTTGTAGGTTTTCTTTGTGAAAAATGTTGCGTTTATCTAACCTCTTGCTATAGTGCGCAAGCTGCCAATGAGCTCACCTACATGGCCTCGCAAAGCCAGCTCTTAAGCCTTGGCTATTTTTACTGCTCAATTGGAGACCATGCATCTCAGAACGTAAGAAATATGCTCGGATCGTTGGTAGCACAACTCTCAAATACAGTTCCTTCGATATTGGATGAGATCAGATCTCTCTACAACAAAGGCCCTAAAACCCAGGCAACTCGCTTCCCTATCGAAATACCGGTCCTAGAAGCTGCTATTGCCAAGTGTGCTTCCGGAAAAATGAAGGTCGTTCTTTTGGTTGATGCAATCAATGAAAGCTATGACACGCAGCTTATCGAGGCATCTCTTCTGAGGCTTGCTAGTTTGTCCTCAAATATCCGTGTGCTGGTAACAACTACAAGTCTCACAAAAACCTCCAAACATAGAGGTGTATCCATCTTGAATATAAGCAGCAAGTCGAGGGGAGACATTGATACCTTTATTAAACATCGACTTGAGACTGATGATACGTTGAGGAACCTTGAGCCGGATTTCAAAGCGGAGATCGAATGGAACTTGTTTCGCAATGCCGATGGATCGTTAGTAAAGCACATCAACCAACTGTCTCCTGTGATTTCTGACACCTCTGTTCTAGGTTCCGATGGGTCCAACTCTCTTTGGAGAATCTGAGCATGCAAAGATCTGTGAGAGCCATGAGACAGGCCTTGAAAAACCTACCTGGCACTTTAAGAGAGACATATGCAACCATGTTGGACCGAATTGCCCCTGACGATTGGAAGATCGCACGCGAAGCCCTCTTCTGGCTAAGTTTTGCCAAAAAGCCCCTCAATTTGAAGTGTCTCAATGAGATCGTAGTGCTGGACGAGACATGCATGACCCTCGACGAGGACATGATGCTTGTTCCCCCGCATATTCTTCTCCAGCTATGCCAAGGGCTCATCACAGAAGGCCAGGATGGCCACCTCAACCTCGCACACTCGTCCGTGAAAGACTTCCTCACGTCTGACTGGATTCGCTCGTCTCGGGTGCAATATTTCGCCCTGGATCCTGCAACTGCAGACCTGAAAGCCATGAACAGTTGTCTCACATATCTTTGCCTCGGCAACTTTGCGCAGGGATACTTAGCATATCCCGATAATTCATCCCAACTCCGAGATAGTCATCCTTTCTTGGTTTACGCTGCAAACTTCTGGCCCGAGCATGGCGCCGCTTGCGGATTCGGGAATTCGCAGCAATCTATGGTTCACAAATTCTTCGACACTAGGACGCTTCCTGGTCGGGGCAATTATGGGACATGGATACAGACACTGTTTCGGAAAAGTGCCGCTACAAGCAAATATGATATCAAAGCTATTGACACAACACACCCTCTATACTACGCTGCCTCGTTCGGTATGGTGCCTGTCGTCGAGTCTCTTCTGGCGTCCGATCCAGACATCGATGTCAATGCTCCTGGTGGCCGCATTGGAGCTACACCAGTGTGGATCGCTAGTCTACGCTTCAAATTTGAGGTGGTTGAAATTCTCTTGCGCGCAGGTGCTGATCCCTCCATTCGGGATCCAGGTAGTGGGCTACATGTCCTTGATCTTTTGAGAATGGTGCCGACAGCTCACCGAAACTACCATGGTTTGCGAGCTATTCTGGATCAGCCAGCGCCATGGAAGGAGCAAGTGAAGAAATGTGAAGATCAGCATGTGTGATTATGCCAAGGAAACTAAATCCGCCTATCGCAAGATGAATTTAACCAGATGAGTCGCTATCCTCTGCCGTGTTGTTCTCCCCGGATTCGAGCCATGGTTCAGGAGTGGGGAGAGCCGCTGCAGATTGATCTTAATCTTCCACAGCCGTTTCATATGGATGCCAAGTTAGATCATACATGGGAAAGAGAGGCATTACTGATTCTACTATTACTGGGGAACAAGAGATAGATGAGGAAAATTATTGTCTTTCATTTTGATTCCTATCGAATCGGGTATCTGAATTGGAGCTGGTGGCTGTGGACACCGAAAGCTCTGGGGGTTGTACACCGAATGTACTGAATGCTCACGATGAATCACGCGGCGGTATGGTTGGTGGCAGGCGGTGATCGGGGAATCGCGACATGTCACAATTAAGCCTTTGAGACTGCTGCACCGTGCAAGCACACGTCGGAGACTGCGTGGAGAGCAAGCCCGCTCAAGGCGAACTTTGGGGGAGAGAGCCAGCCATAAGCTCTGGTATTTCAAGAGCACGCATGGCTGGTCTGAAGGTGGCAGAATGCCTGTTTTACGGAGGACAACGTGGGGATAACACTCGAGTGCTATGGAACCATCGACGAATCAATCACTCATCCTCGCCACTCTCGACGTCGCTGACCTCGATGTTCGCGATTGAGTCATTATCGCTGTCATCGCCAGCCTCATCCTGAGCAAGGGAGGACTCAGTCTTGGCTTCCTTGGCAGCAGGCTCGTTGTTTTCATCCAACTTGCGCTTGCGAGGCATCTCGCCAAGTCGGCCTTCACGGCCCTCAACGCCATCTACAGTCTCCTCGCCCTTCTCACCCTCGCCACCCTTGCCTTGACCCTTGGGTGGGGGTGTGTACCAGGGGATCTTTCCACGAAGGAAATCGTTGATCACCATCTTAGCGACACCGTCCAAATCAGCTTCACCTCCCTTGAGAAGGCGACCACCCTGGCGGGCAAGGAGTGCCAGCCAATCAAGGTAGTTCTCCTGGTGTTTGATACCATAGGTACGCTCAAGGTGACGGGGCAAGACACGGCTGAGGACAGCCGGAATATATTGCTCCGGATTGTGGACATTCTCAACTCTGCAAACACCACGGAGAAGGATATCCTCAGCAGTGTCGTTCTGGTTGGGGGGAACGACACCAGGGCAATCGATGAGGTAGATTCTCTTCATCAAAGTAATGTACTGCCACACCTTGGTTTCACCCGGAATGGGAGCGACGGTGCACACCTTCTTGTTGCGAAGAGTGTTGATGATGGAAGATTTGCCCGAGTTGGGGTAGCCAATCAAACCAACTGAGACCTGCTTGCGGTCCGAGTGGAGTGACGAGAACTGACGGAGCAGAGAGATCAAAGAGCCCTTGCCGAAAGAGTTGTTGATATTGGCATGGAATGCAAGAGTAGGGTAGTCCTTAGACAGATGACGAACCCAAGCGGCCTAGTAAAAGATGCAGAGTTAGCAATCAGTCACTAGCAATGAATGAACATTGTTGAAAATGGAATGTGTGGGATGTTACTAAGAACTCTGCCACGAAGCCACCAAAAAAAAAAAGGCAGAAGCAGAGTTCAACTCAAAAACAAAACACATCTGGCCCTTGCGACAAGCTCTCAAGACGAGAGCAAATCAACCTAGCTTCATAACGAAATTCGGTGCGGGCCAGTGTTAATATACCAAAGCTGTAACAGGCAGACCTCCATTGAAATAAGCACGACCGAAGTCATGCACGACATGAGTCGCAGGAAGAAGCCTTGACTTAGCGATGGAACAGGGGGAACAAAAAATTGCAAGAAAATCGAGAAAAAGGCAGTGGGCAAATAAGATGAGGGTGTCGAAAAAACTTACAGCAACGCCAGTTGGGACGAGATCACACTTGTTCAGAACGAAGATCAAGTGCTTGTGGGGAGCCTCTTCACGAATGTATTTTTCAACACTCCTGCAACGAGTGCCCTCAGGATCACGGGAATCCAGAACATGGAGAATGACATCGGAAGAATCAATGACCTTGTAAAGTTCGTTCCAGATACGCTTACTCTGTCCCTTGAGGAAGACGGATTCGCGAGAGGTAGTGAGAAGACCAAGGTCTTCTGCCGCCGCGGTATCGTCACCACGAGGGATGGCACTTCCATCAGCAAATGTACCCTCGTCGTTCTTCTCAATGTAGGTCTCCTGCATTTTAGCAGTTTCACCAGCAAGGTCTTCCAGCGACGAGACACCAAGCTTGACACGCTTACGCTGAGCCTTGGGGCCGAAGGTGTCATTGAAGGGAGAAGTCTCAATAGCCATCTTAGCCTGGTGTTGCTTCAGACCGTTGACCTTGTCAGTCTCGTTGTCACGGATCAAGCTCATGGGGAGCTTGTTGGTCTTGAGAAGAACTTGGTACGGGTCGGCAGCACGCTCAGCGACAGCGTCACGGAAAGAGGACAGAGCCTCTTGCGAGATGACTCGTGAGTTGGCAAACCATTTACGGTGCGGCTCGATACGGGCTGTTGGCACATCTCTGGATTGATAACTCGCAGAGACAGTGATTTCACCATGTTTATTGCGGCGCGCCTTGCCATCCTTGAACATGTTCAAGGTCTTGATCTTCTTGGCATCACTAAATGACACGTTAGTATTGATTGATTGAGCTTAGTTGGGCTTTGGCTGCAGGTGGTACATACCGGTAGAAATTTTCACCTTTGGTCTTGACATTATCCATGCCATCGCCGCCCTTCCCCTGCCGCTCTTTACGAGCGGCCTCCTTCTTGCCTGTACCCATGATGGAGTACGTGTGGGTTGAAGTGTGAAAGGAGAAAAGTGCCTGAAGAAATAAATTCGAAGGCAAGACCAAACACGGAGAGTGGCAGAGTGCAAAGAAAAGAAGAAGAAAAAGAAAAGGCGGCGAAGGAATTATTTTTTTTTGGCGCCAAGACATTGGGTGCACGGACCAAGGGAAAATCGCTTCTGTTTCTTCCGACTTGTTTGACCGCGTATCCTCCCTATTATACGCTTATCAACCTGAGGCTAGCTCTCGGATTAATTAAGGGTCGTGTTATTGGCCTTTCATCTATTAATCTTCTTTGCAACAGTTCTTTGCCAGTTCGATCACTCCTCGGGGTGACGGATTCAATTGCGTCGCATGTCTGCCCTCCGCAACAGCCGGACTGCCACCGTGCAGGTCCGCGGATTTGCTTCCTCCTCCAATCTTCGAGTCGGTCCCGAGTCCCCTCACTTCATCGATGTGCCAAAGATCGTCCAGCCCACCAATCCCAGCAAACCTCATGTCAGAGGTACTCTACCCGTGCCTCGTGAGCTCTTTCCAGCTCGCCGAGCGGACAAGCCCCGGAAACAATATATCGATGCTGCTACACCAGTTCCCAAAACAGAGCGCACAGTGAGCCCCTTCAGCAGCGACCCCGAAAAGGAGGCCTGGAAACACAAAATGGCCGAAGTGCGGAGACAGAACTTGCGGGAGGGTCTTCAAGAGCTGTACGCGCGCAAGAAGTCCGCTGAGGGCAGAATCATTAGCCGCAGTCTTGAGAGTCAGAATCGGCGGGACCGCATTCTTCAACAGTCTGAGCGTGAAGACGAGCGCCTCACCCGGCCCTCGACCATCCAAGCCATGATGCCCCAGAAACAGCCAGTCCTGCCAGACCCCAACCGGGAAGAACGTCTTGCTCTCTCTCAGGCACGCATGCAAGCCAAGCAGGCACAGAAGGACGCTGAGCGAAAGGAACACCTTCAGTCATTGTATATGAATGCTCGCACTTTCATTACAACAGAAGAGCAACTCGCTGCTGAGATCGACCGTGTGTTCCCCGATGGCGAGAATGAATCATGGCGCAACGATCACCAGCCCGGTGAGAACATTTGGAACCTGGGCAACCCCCCTACGATCAATCACCTTGCCGGAAAGACGCGCGCTAGCGAGGCTTTGCGCTGGGATCTCAGTCAGAACCGTGTCAAGAAGCTTGCCGAGGCCATCACCGGTGGTAAGCTTTGAATGTAATTTTTTTGGCATCATGTACAATATCTTCTAAGCTGTCATTTTCCATCTTGAATCAAATGTTCCTTCCACGACCTCCATCTCACAAGTTCGATGTGTGCTCCTGTTGTCCTATAGAGTAATAAGATCTCGAACAAACCTTATATAGGACAAAGTGAAGAGCAAGAATTCCCTGAGGCAGTCGGTAATCTCAACATAGTTACTCCTATTGACAAACACTCGTTATCTAACAAGCATTCATTTTCTGAAAATGACCTGCACAAGATTTAGTCCCGAGATATATATATATAAACATCATATGAGAAATAGTTGCCCCCAAGCATAGGATCTCAATATCACCACAATTTTACAAAATATCGTTAATAAAACTATCACGCAACCTAGATCATGATTTACGTTGGTCAACACAGCTCGAGGATTTATGCTCTTGGGACTCAGTACTGAATAATCACCAGGTGTTACCATGGCCTTTGCCGAAGCCGAAGATCTACCTAGGTAGCAACAGGCCTCTGCCACCAAAACGTTCCAATTATAGGCTAGGCATTTTGACAGCCAACAACATCCGGTGGAATGCGGAAGTATGATTTATACAACGCTATTCACTCCCACCGGATCTTGATAAGCCAATCAACAGTCACAACCTTGAAATCGGGAAATCTCCGTTGACCCCGGACTAGTCTCACCCTCAAATGCGTCATCAAGCTGCATAACTTTGCGGAGAAATTGTGGGCTTTCGACATTAGTGTCAAAACTACAATTACCCCGCAAAGAAGATCTGGATATAAATCCGCCATGGCAAGCAGGAGAAGATAGCAGATCGTTTCATTGTGCCATTTACGCAAATAATTCTCAAAGCAGACAAGATGAAGGACCAACATCATGACAAGGATATCGAGGAGATTGAAGATACCAAGAAAGCTGTCTTCCATAACGCGGAAATAATAGACTCGTTCAGCCCAGATGAACAGAAGAAACTCATTCGACGGATTGACATCCGCTTGGTTCTTACATTGGGATGCCTATATTGCGTCAGTTTGTTGGACAGGACGAACCTTGGAGCTGCTTCTGTTGCAGGGTAAGTTTGAGGAATCGAAAGAATCCCATTTCCAGTCACCTGTTGTGCCCTGGTACGTCGGGATGCATCCTGCTAACTAATCCCAGAATGCAAACAGACTTAGACATGAATCAATCCAACAATGGCTATAGTATCACCTCACTGGTATTCTTCATCACATATACAATCTTCCAAATCCCAGCCACAGTCATCATCCGCAAAATTGGACCCCGACTCTTCCTCTCAGCAATTGTGATTCTTTGGGGAGCCGTCATGCTTGTAAGTTTCGATCCGAGCGATTATACTTGATTCACCGACTAAAAGCCCTTAGGCATTTGGATTCGTCCCAAACTGGGAGACCATGGCTGGGCTGCGTATCATCCTCGGCGCCTTGGAAGCTGGATTATACCCCGGAAGTGTGTATCTGCTCAGTACTTGGTACCCCCGCTACGAGCTGCAAAAGCGTAACGCTACATTCTATCTGATTGGAAGCATGGCTTCTGGCTTTGGCGGTATCCTGGCATACGGTTTGATGCAGATGGATGGATTAGCTGGAAAAGCCGGTTGGCGCTGGATCTTTATTGTGAGATTCTCCTTCATCTTGCGAAGACCGATTGATCATGTAGGCAAGTATGCTGATCAAATGTGGTTAGATTGAAGGCCTCCTTACCTGTGTACTGGGCATCGGCTCCTACATTTTCCTCGTTGACTTCCCAGAAAAAGCCCCTAAATCCTGGAAATTCCTTACCCAAACCGAAGCCTCGTTTTTCATCGCCAGAAGAAGTATCTTGCAAACTGCAAAGATAGTAAAGTTTGGGCATACGCTGTGTTGTATATGTTGACTACCACAAACACCTATGCGATCGCATACTTCCTGCCAATAATTTTGGAGAAGAGCATGCACTTCTCTGTGGCGAAGGCGCAATGTCTCGTTGCGCCACCATATGTCGGTGCCGCCGTGGTCATGTTTACACAGGCATATTACGCCGACAAATGGCACTTGCGTGGGCCCATCGTTGCTGGAAATGCGCTGATGGGCCTGCTTGGTCTGGGACTGTTGGGATTCCTCGATAATCCGGCACCTCGATACTTTGGAGTCTTTTTAGCTACTGCCGCTGGTGAGGAAATCACTCTCATACCATGGCTGTAATTCTACTAACACGCCTCGAAGCAAACGCAAATTGCCCGGCGCTGGTATCTTGGCAAAGGTATGGACCTTGATCTTTGGATGGACTTTCTTATCTCAAGTTGGTCTAACATATTCTTACGCTAGCAACAACATTCGCGGCCAATGGAAGCGAGCCTTCACATCTGCAACACTAATTGGTGGTGGAAGCATAGGAGGTATCGTTGGGACAACGGTATTCCGGGCCCAAGATGCGCCAGATTATCAACCTGGTCTGCTATGCACCATGCTAGCTAATGCTTTGATTGTGGTGACCGTGAGCTTGATGACGCTGAAGTTCTATCGGGCAAACAAGCGGGTCGATGCTGGTGGAAAACCCATTGAGGGACAGGTCGGGTTCAAGTATACATATTGATAGACGGCCTGTTGCTCCACAAATTGTTCCAGTTATATGGCAGTTTATAAGAGCCAAGTGGACTACCGAGGTACCCGTGTTTGATCAGTTGAGCCAGTCAACTTCCAGGGATCTAGGTAGTTCGTCGTCTATCACGAGAGTTCTCTTAGGTGCTATGGAATGGTTTCTTATATAATCTTTTGAATTGTCTTTTAGTTCGCCTTTGAAAGAGTCGGTTAAATGATTTTTGACTAGGATATAATTACATCAGATAAACTATCTATGATTCTGATACATTTATTATATTTATGAGGGGGTTTATACCAAATAAGGTCTACACCAAGGAGTACCTAGGTAATACTTAGTATAACGTATATAGCTCTAGTTTATGGTGTCATTGTATGAGAAATAGCAGAGACTTTTTGATTTATATTGCAACATTATCTTGAGATATACAAATTTACACGTGGTACTTAATCTAGGTAGATGCTTATACTCCGTACGAGGCATTATATTCTTAAGTACAAGGCACAGAATTCTCAATTGGCGCCTAGAAATCGCGAGGGAAGTGCCGAAGACCTTCCACTACCATGCTGTCCGGTTCAACTCCGGTCGATCCGGTCGATCTTGAGTCTGGCTCCCATTTTTTTTCATCCTCTTCATCACTCCCACTTTCTTTGCGTATCAAAAAGATATTCACATCTTCATTCCCATCCCAATCAGGCGCTATACTTCGGAACCCGGAAAAAGAATATCCCAGATCCACACATCACGTGAGCAGATAAGCAGATAAGCAATTTTCCCTCCGGCAACCCACCCCGAAAAAAGAAACAGAAGCCCAGAATCAATTCGTGCTGCTGGCAGTGCTTTCTTACGGAATTATCCTTGCTTGTGTCCATCTACCTTCTCTTACTCTTCACATCAAATCAATACACACACAACCATGGTGCAAGGATCTTTGAAGAAGGCTGGACCCAGTGGTCCTGGCCGGAAGTAAGTACTACTCGACGGCTACAACGATGAACGTCGAGCTTTGAGATGATTCGCATGAATTGGAACTAATTTTTTTTTTTTTTTCATCTGCAGGCCTTCCAAGACAACAAGACCCGGTGTTCGCTCCGTCGCTCCTAAGAAAGCAGGTCTGATCAAGCAGAAGAAATTGACCAAGGTATGTGCGGATGCCAACTTGGTTTCTCGGGTCCCATCTCTACTCTACGGTGAATAGGAAACATGGCTAATAGCGTGCTGTGTAGAAACTTACATCCGGTCTTGTCTCGATGACAGAACGCAGTCTTGCTGCGAAGGCGGGCCATCTTGAGATGTTGGCTGGTGGAAAGAAGGATCGGCTGGAGAAGGAGCGGAATACTGCTCGCAAGGAGGGGACATTGAAGTCTGCGTCTAAGAAGTGAGGGACTTGTGGATTGAAATGGCTGTTTTTGTTTTTTCTCGATTGTGTTTGCAGTTCGTGGTAGAGCTCGTTATATGAGTGCATGAAATCGATACCCAGTTTTTCTTGTCTTTGGCTTCTGGCGATTAGACTATGTGGTGGTTATTTCTAGGCCTTTGGGAATATCTAGGGATTTGGGAGTATAGCATAAGGTAGAGTGAAGTAGTGTGTTATACTATATATAGTACGTCAAATTTCCATGTACAAAGAACCAGCCTGATAGAACATGCGCGAAATCATCAAATCATAAAACCCTATATATAAACACCATGCATCCAAGAGAGACGACAAAATTCCGAAAAGAACAAAGGAAATCCAAAAAAAAGGGTATCTATACTTTCAACTCCAATGCCATAACCATCCATACCATATTGCTAGAGCAGCTCGACTCAGAACTTCGAGACTCGGCTTGGAACACCAGCTTGCTCGATCAGATCCCGCCCGCGCTCCATCCAGCCATTGAAGCCGCCGTCGCTCGAGTCCGAAGGAAAATCATCCCAGACGGCATTATCCGAGTCTGCATAGGTCGACCAAATTCCCTTGGGAACATCGGCAGCAGACCAGGAAGGCAGCTTTGCTAGCACGCAGGTGTAGTAGACGTAGAGGATGCGGCAGAGTAATTCGACGCGGTCGATATAGTGCTGCTGGGTGGGATCGGGGCTATGGCCTCCATCGCCAAGGCGCTTCCACCAGCTCACGCGCCAGCGCAGCGTTAGCAGAATGTGGCCAAGTTCACCGAGGAAGCGGACATGGGTTTCGTGGGAGATCTGCTTCCATTTGATGTTGTAGAAGTCGCGCTCAAGCTTGCGGAAGCCTTCGACTTCGAGCATGCGGCAGAAGATTCGGGAGAGTTGGGCTGCGAGGAGGATCTCGCGCTGGTCTTCTGGGTTGTTGATGTCCATTGTCCGTTCTTCACCTGCTGGGTCGAGGGAGACGAAGCTGTATTTAGCGCGGCTGGGCATGTTATTCCACCGGGAGAGGAGAGTCTGCAAATGGTCAGCATCTATGACTTTTTGAGGCGAAAGAAAAGCGAACTTACATAGGCTTGGTTCATTGGATCGCAGTCCGCGACGCAGGACAGCCAGTTCTTAGACTTGTCCTTGGAGTCAACAATCCGTCGATCGATGAATTCCAGGAAAGTAGACTTCGAGTTGCCGTTGTATTCGCTCAGATTCTTCAGGAACTTGTAGGTTTCTCCTAGGTCAAGAACATACAGAGAGCCCCATGCCTGGCTGGCGCGGATGTTAAACCGCCCCTGGCGCTCGGCAAGCAAAGACAAGAGTTGTCTGAGATCAAATTCGGATGGAATTTCCATCCGAACTCGGTTGGAACCATCCACAGTAGGGTGGTTGACAGCTCGTTGAGCTGGAAAGACGAGTCAGCCAGTTGAGCGATAGATAGGAGGCTCTGTGTTATACGTACAGATATAATTACAGGTTCCAAACTCGACAATACTGGAGAAGCATGCACGGGCGCATGGTTGCTCGTGAAGCGTCGGGCGACAAGCATCGCAAGGTGAGCTTCCATCACACTGTCAATGCGTTAGCTTTATGAGCACAGAAATGGGGAAGAAGATCCTGACCTTGCGCTTGTTTAGTCGACACTGGACGCAAGTATCCTTGTTCTTTCTACGAAGGCCAGCATTGGCGCGTCCCACCATACTCAGTGGACCCTTGCGACGTGCGCCGCGTGGAGGCGAGACGAAATCCGCAGATGCAATGGAACCACCTTGGCCATCCTCTTGGACAATCTGCAATGGCCGTGGAACACCCTGGTCGATTGAAGAACCAGCATTTCTGGTCTTGCGCTTTCTGATCGTAGACGTAGACTGCATGGCAAGTGGTGCCGGTCGACCAGCACGTTGGCCAGCAGTTGATGAAGCCCTTGACCTCGAGGGCACCGTGGAGACCAGAGATTCCGCAGGATTCTCACTCACCATGTATGCGGTGGTCTTGAATACATGCTGGGTTGCCTCTGGCGAAGCGGATCCATTTGGCGAGGTCTTCCACTGAGCATCATCTTCTTCCAGCTGACGATCCGCGAAGGCTGGGGCGTCGTCGCTAGTGGCGGAGAAGGAGCACTCGTATAATCCGGACAAGTCGCCAGACACCGAAGAATTCTCGGATTTGAATTGGAATTCCTGACCGACATGCGCATTTCTCTGGCCGACGGTTGAAGGAGCCTGCGTAATATGCGGAGTGGGCAGTTGAGATTCCAGACTATTCAGCCAGCGCGATTCCAGCGATCGGATCGAAGTCTGGAACTCGCGCATAGCGTGATCCTTCGATCCTTGGTGTCCGTCCACCGAGAGTGGTAGGGGTTCTTGCGGCGGAGGCATGTCCACAGAAATGCCATGTTGAACATCGGCCCACTGGTCGGGGATCATGGGGAAGGACTGTGGGATCTGCTGGAATGACACGATGCCTTCGGCCGGCGCATCCGCAAAGCCTCCGTGAGACATCTCTCCAACGTCATCGACGATGACAGCGCCCGTCGAGTGGTTGGATCCCTTCGCGTATGGGTAGAGAAGAGATGCATCCATCGGCATGGCCATGGAGTTGTACAACTGGAATTGCGGCCAACCCTCATCGGTCTGGAAGTTCTCATCGGCGGAAGATGGAATAGTCTTGGGACTGATAGTACCACTACCAGTTCCCTCGACAATCCCATCGGGATAGTTGAGGTTTTCGAGGGCTACATCTTGTTTCCTGCAATCAAAACAAATGTCAGCCACATCAACATCACACCTCGCGCGGTGCCAGGAAGGGGATTTGCGCACCTGTTCTCCAAGCGACGATATTCGCCGGTTAATGGGCCCTGGAAAGTACCCAGATCCGCGATATCTGCATCACACTGGCTCGATTCCTGACTGGTATCCCACTCGGGTGGTTGGTCGTATCCCAGATGTTCCCACGAGGCGACTGAAAAAGCGGCTTCTGTTTGCCAGTTGTCCAAGATTTTGGGGTCAATCCCCGCAGCGGTTCCAGAACTTCCACAGTCCATACAGGGTGAGAGGGCGAGGTGGCAGCGGTGACCTGGTTGAGCAAAGATCCCAAAAAGACTAGCTTTTTGAGACTTTGCAAGGAGGTTTAAGCCGGCACAGAGTGAAGTGATACAGCGAACAAGCGCACACCAGTTGATATACTTCAAATGATGAGATGGATTCGATAACAGTGCAAGAAGATGAAAGTTGAGGGGCCGAAAGATGTTGAGCGCTGACGGGATTCCCCACCTCAAGATTTTCTGCGATCGCCTTTAGCGTGTTCCTGGCACAGACCACAGACCACTTCAGGATTTGTGTGTGTTTACTTAAAAATAGATCCAGTCGAGAATACAAGAGAATCAAAAACTACAAGACTAGATGAATAGGAATAAGAAAAAAAAATAGGGGGGAAAGCTATCGGCGTGTTGATCTCCGGGCGCACGAGGTGGACTGACCTTACGAGAGAGGATCGTGTCAGAGAAACACTCTCCAGGTCCTAAAGGTACAATGGAACATAGGAACAGGGGGAAGTTCCAACGGTCAGATTACAAAGCAGAAGGGTTTTCAGTTCCAGGCTCCGTTGTACTGTGTAGTTATGCACTTTATTACCTCAGCGCATTAGCCTTCTCAGTCCATCTCTCCATGTATACACCTACCCACGTAGAACTATACGATCACATCGATCTGATATGGACTGATACCTATATTATTGCCTTAATAATATATAAGAGAGCTCTAGATAATATTGTACTTTACAAGACGATCTTGATATACTTCAATATTGGTAGCTATACATATGGTAACCACTCACTCTATGAATCCCATAAAATCTCAACCTACTCGTTTGTATCTGAAAGATGTCGATCGGATGTAGATCTTCATATCACATCGAGATGATCCAATATCCTCTTCAATCCTATAACCCCTCCAGTACCCCAATACCTAATAGAAATCCCATCTCTCGCCAGCTCCGAGCAAAAACCGACGCATGGGTTCACCGCACACTGCATTCGGCCCTCCCACTCGTCCCCGCAGAACGGCTTCAATCCATTGCCCCGGTGTGGGATTCGGTGTGGCCAAATGCGTTGACATTCCCCAGGTATAAGTGTCCTGCACCCCGATTATACCCGCGGGGTGCAGAACATTTATTCCTTGCCTTTTCCGACTCTCGTCAAGTCTCAGAAAAGAACACGAGAAATTGCATTCGAAGCTTCATCGGGGAACGGACGATCGAGGTCTCAGCGAGTATCAACCACATATCAACCTTAGCGCGGCTTAATTCACGTTCGTCATGCACATCCTGGTAAGTGAGGTCATCAAGATTTTTTGTTTTTTTGTTTTTTTTTCTTTTTCTTTTCTTTTTCTTCCTCACTATACATATATGTCCTATGTCCTACATGTACGGAGTACAGCGAACCCATTTGTGCAGGGATCTACTTTTATAGATCCGGCATACTTCCTGTGCTCCCTAATCTAACATCTTGACTTCAATTCCCATCCTATCCCAATCAAGCACAAAGATGCAATATACAAATCATAACCAAACCAAAACTAACCAAAACCCCAGGTAGTCAACGATGATGGCCCCCCAAGCACAAAACTCTCCCCATACCTCAGACCACTAGTCGACACCCTCCAAGCAACCGGCCACCAAGTTTCCGTAGCCATCCCCGCCGCCTCCCGCTCCTGGATCGGCAAAGCACACATCATCGAAGCCTCCCTAACAGCAACCTACGTGCACCCAGACTCCTTCAACCCAGACGGCACCTGGGACACCTCCCACCCCACAAACCCAGAAACCGACTGGGTCGTCGTGCAAAACGGCACCCCCGCCAGCTGCGCCCAGCTAGGCCTCTACAGCCTCTTCACAGACCGTCCGCCCATCGACTTCGTCATCTCGGGCCCCAATCACGGCCGCAACGCCTCAACCATCTACAACCTCTCCTCGGGGACGGTGGGCGGCGCGCTGGAGGCCGTGTTCTGCGGGAAGCGCGGCATCGCCATCTCCTTCGGGAGCAAGGATCCGCAGGAGGCGGACGTGATTGCCGCGGCGGCGCGGCTGGCGGTGAGGGTTGTTGGGCATCTTTTTGAGAATTGGGATGAGCGGGTCGAGCTTTATAATATCAATGTTCCTATGCGGGTGGATGTTGAGGAGCGGCCTGTGCTGTATACGCGTACGCTGCCGTATTACTGGTCACGGGGGTGTTTGTATGCTGAGGATGGGGTTGGGAAGAAGTCTGTTAATGGGGTTAATGGGGTGAATGGGATGAATGGGATGAATGGGGTGAATGGGATGAATGGGATGAATGGGATGAATGGGGTGAATGGGATGAATGGGGTCAATGGGGTTCATGTTAATGGCGAGAATGGCGTTAATGGACATGGTCCTGCGCTGAGAGAGCGCCGGTTCAAGTGGTCTGCTGATTTGTCGGATATGAAGAAGACGTTGCAGGAGAGTGAGGAGGGTACGGATGCTCATACTGTGCTCAATGGATCGACGAGGTAAGAGGTGCTTCTTTGGCTGCTATCGGGGCATTGCTAATCCGGTGTCTAGTGTGACTGCTCTTCGCGCGAACTTTTGGCATGTGCCTGATCTTGAGGGACCGTTGGACCTTGATTCTTGAATTTCTTGATCTCTGAATGCTTTGGACGATCTTACGATACCCACAATGGTTTTCAAATGCATAGTTTATCTTGTACATATACGGGAATTGCATACGCGACTGTCTTTTTCTTGCAATCGATTTCCACTAATGATCATTTACTGCTATTCTCGCCTGATGGTCTGATGTAGACGCTGGAACAAAATATAGGGACAGAAAAAGCCAGTGCGAAGTTGAGGTGTAAGGGACTAGAGTCGGTGTATCACATAAAAGAAGGCAGATGCTGAAATGAAGTGCCGAATCGTGTTATTGGTTATAGAAAACAACGGGGAGTTCAAAGAGCGCGTGCAGCTTCTCCTGCACCGCTATCCACAGTCGATGTCTGCTCGGCGCGCATTTTGCCCTTGCTAGCACCACTCTCGCCAACACCCATTCGGCGAGCCACATACCGCTGTGCAATAACACCAGCGGCCAGCGACAGAGTCTCCTCGATCCACTCCGAAACCCACTCGCGGGGATCAACACCTCCGCTCTCGATGATCTCAGCGATAGCTTCGGGTACCACAATGCGCTGGACATGCGCGTCCTCGGCATTGGGGTCCTCGGGGGCGGGCACCGAGGCGTCAAGCCATTCAATCCATTCTTGAGGAATACTTTGGGAAATGGCATGGAACGCAATGCCATGGATGGGATCGTGGAGGTACAGAGCGAAAGAGATCTCCTCTTCTTCGGTATCAGGCTCCACGGCGCCATCAGTAGCCTTCTCGCCTGTTGCACCAGCCTGGAAAAGGTCTTTGGAAGTAGTCTGGGTGATGGCCTGGATAGCCAAGAAGATGTCGCTGCTGCGGACCGGGTTCGATTCACTCAGAACCTCTGAAGCGTGCTTCGCTGCTTCTTCGACTCCACCTCGAGATGCAAAGTACTCGGTGGCATAAGACTCAGCGCTAGCGCGAGCAAGCTTCGAGCCTTCCACGGCGCCTCGGACGGCAAAAATGCTTCGCGGTTGTCCAGGAGAGACTGTCCGCCACCAGGGCCCATCATTCCAGCCGGCACTGGTCATATATCCGGTCACATCGAGCCCACGCTTTGGGGCCGATTCTTGGCCGCGCTGGATCACCAGCAGCTCGCCGCCCTCGACTTGGGCCATCACTCGGGAGAATACTGCATAGACAAGCGGGTCGATGGCTGGGTAGCCAGACATGTCGTGAGTCACATGGATTTGGAGACGTTCATGGGAAGAAATAGGAGGTGCAAGGGTGTGGATGAGGTTGGTGAATGTCGGGATTGCCCTGTCGCGAAGCTCGCCGCCTGTGTGCTAGTTAGTTGTCTGCATGGTGGAAGAGCAAACTGGAGAGACTCAAGTCATACCGAGATCGCGAAGAGCTCCCACATTGCCCTTGACCTGTTGGGCCCATTTCTGTGCCTCCTCATTGTTCTGGATCTCCTTGACGGCTGCCTCAGCCTGCTTCATAGCCGCGCTGGCGGTTGCGAACAGCCCTCCAGACCATCCACCCCACCAGCCACCGCCTTCCTGGGATGTTTGTTGTGTAGGGATATTCGCAGACTCGGCCTTGGGCTGCTCGGGCTTGGTTCCTGCGCGTGAAGACCGGGTCGTCTCCTCAGACTGGCGGACCGGCGCCTTGTCCTCAGTCGGTCGGTCGATCGTGGTGCTCGGCCGGGGAGACCGTGCAGATGTCCTGGGCTTATCGGAAGATAGGCGTGGAGTACCCGGTCCACTGGCTGGACGTTGTGTGGCTAACTGATCCAGCTCAGCCAGGATGTCCTCCTGCCCGCCCGCGGCATTCTCAGGTGCAGCAGTGGGTTTGGATGTCTTGTTGCCGGGATCACTGAGACCGAGGTCATCAAACTGAGCTAAAAGCTCATCGCTGGTAGGTTTGGGGCCCTTCGGCGGCATGTTTGTTTGAGGAACAGTGTTCAGGAGAGGTGACGACACCTTGGGAGCTTCTGAATTGTGGAGATCATGTGCCAAGACCCACAGCCAGCACTGCAGATGCTTATACCGGAGGGATGGACGGTCAAGTTGGGAATTTGTTGATTTGAAGATATTATCTGTCAAGTTAAAACATTGGTTCAACAGCTATTTCGTACTCCGTAAAGAGATATTAGTCTTACAATACCCATGATGTTTGGTCAGTCAGGAATCTGGATGTGCCAATCACCCCGCATACACATAGTATGACATCCCAGTATACAGTCCCTGTCAATTGCCTTCATATCTTCATCTCCATATTAAGGACTTGCAACAATCCAAATCCTCCGCAAATTTTTGCGGAAGCAGATCGGGAAGTAAGGTCCCGACTCCCGCGGCTTTGGCTATCCGCTCCATAGAATGGATCCGCGCGGGGTTACCTAGGGCAATAAATAGTCGGCCGTACAGCACCTGTCCCGACTTTCTACTTGAAGTCAAATCTCTTACAGCTTCAATTCAGGTACTTGGCCTTCACAACTTGCAGCCATGTACTCAAAATCAGGGCAGCACATCAAACTATGAGTCACATCCTAACTAACATCCCACCCCAGACCTCGGATTCCACTCAATACAGCCATTGAAAAAGCTTATTCCAATAAAACTTACCTCAAACTCGTGCAAAGCATACATCATGCGTCTCCCTTACGTTGCAGACCCCCCACCAACCAGCACGCCGGACGAGGCCCGCATCCTGGCCAGCGTTCAGGCCCGCCGAGCTCCAAACCCGCTTCTCCCCCTCGACCTAGCCCTCCTGCATTCCTACCCCATAGCAGAAGGCTGGAACTCATTCATTGGCGCCATTCGAACCCGCACAAGCCTCTCAACGGTGATCCGGGAATTGGCAATCTGCCGCGTGGCGGTGGTCAACGGTGCCCTGTTCGAGTGGGAACAGCATGCGCCCCTGCTGACAGAAGGCGGGTTGAGCGATGAAGCACTGAAGTTTATCGGAGATGCTCAGGCGGACTTCTCAAGCGAGGCTGCAGCTGCAGTCTTGAGTGCTGACCAGAGGGCTGTGCTGAAGTATACCGATGCTATGACTAAGACCATTAAAGTCCCCGATGAGGTCTTTGCGGAGGTGAAGGGTTGTTTCAATGATTGTGAGGTTGTGGAGATTACAACAACTATTGCGGCTTATAACTGTGTTAGTCGGTTTTTGGTGGCTTTGGATGTTGGGGAGAAGAATCACTTGCACTGAGTTCTGTATACTACGTTAGAAGCCCTGCGGCGAAATAGACTGGGAATAGAAGGCATTGGCATTCCTCAACTATACATCTTTTTACCACTATTTGCAATGTTCATGGTACCTAATAAGTGCAAATAGAGCTTGAATGGGAAGTCAGAAAATCAAGTTTGCTCGAAAAGCCTAAGTAGCACCATAGAATTCTTGCATTACTGCCAAGTTCTTTGGCTATACCTTCTACGCCCTTCTCCAGCCGAGGGATACAGGTCTGTTTCCGAGTGAGAACAAATTAAAATATACAACGGGGTCCTGGCTTATCGTTTTCAATGATCAAGCCCTTTACTCTGATACATTGGCTATAATTCATATCAGCAACCATAAATGCATACTCTCAACTTCATTGTATCAAAGTGTCGACTATCATCTGCCAGAAAATATAATGAGCAAAGATATCTCCGAATATCCGTAGGGTGTGAGCAACAAGCCAAACATCCTCAAGGGGGTGGTGAGCTTGTCTGAGGAATTCCACCAGTCTTAGATGCAATAGCTCACAGGAACCTATGTTCTGCTGTAGACAATCGAATAAATTACCAGCAGATTTGAAATAGGGATTCGGAATATCGCGAGTAGTACTTCTCATGAGATATTTGAAAGAGCAACTCAAGATACTAAGAATACTCTCTCCTTATACATATATATATACACTCAGCTACAAAATAAGGTGATGAATCAAGTATGATGTAACTTTAGCATTTTTATTCGCATATGCAAAATGCTTGTTGATAGTGGATCTGCATGAAACGTACATGAAGTCAATGCTTAAGCGCCGGTTAAGCGCCTACAACATGCACGTCAAGCACAATTGGCGCCTGAGCAATGCATCTGATTGGGGTGTACCAAGTTCGAAATAAGATTGAAGCCATGTTGCTCAATCAAAGTTCTTTTTGTGCAACGTTAATGTAGCTGTTTGACGGGAATATGTGCATATACCATAAAGTCCCTGCAGTATATCCTGCGCACTGGTCACACCTTTTACATACATGTATCTACGTGGGGTTGTCACTTCTAATCCTAAAGGGATATTACTATTTCTCAAGATATATCCTGATTAGGAGTAATCTGAATAGAATATTAGATCATTAGATGTTTCCACACGTTCTCAAGCTCAATGTTCTATAAACTACGCCAGTCATAGTAACCTATATCTCGAAAGGAAGTATATTTCTACATAAATTAAGTGACTGAAATTAACATTACTTCTTGTTTTAGCATAGGTCACAATTTTAGTCGCTGCAATGCCTCGCAAAGATCACCTCTATATGACTCCACAAACCCGAAGATGCCGAAGCCCGTTTATACAGTGTAGACCTCGGCATTTCACGGGTCTAAGGAACATCCCGAAGAAAAATCGAGCCCCTTAGTCATCAAATGGGGCCCCGGCGTCTCGGGCAGGGCTCGGGATCCACATAACCGATAAGTGGGACTCAGTTTGCATGAAGTATATTTCGTATCGAGGTCTGGTTGTTTCAATTCTTTTTCCTAACAAAGGGCAAACATATCATCGATATAGAGAGAATCAACTTATTTACACCTCTTAAAAGAAGCATTTGAACACATGGTGTGAACGATACTCTGGGATTAAGAAATGGTCTAGGACAACCTTTCCCGCTGTATGTTACCGACTCTACTCATTTAGGTATGCAGCTCTTTTCTTGTCTCAATACTACTTAGCTAGAAACCATTCAAGGAAGTATTAGCTCAGACATCAGGAATGTGTATATATTGACAACTGTTATTATCAATGACAAGCCCCTTGATACTAGTACTCCGTACACCACCAAGGGATAGCTTATGACTCTAGGTCTACTGCTGACCTTTCTTCTTTGAAGTGCAAAGGCCCATGATGGATGCATCAACAAAATCCCATATATGCTATTTCTATCTATGACTGGAGGTATGCATAACTAACTCAAGAAACATGTATTTAAGATCTTTGTACACCACAAAAGGATATACGCTCATGGGACCAGCTGTCTGTTTCCCAAAACTTTGCCATGCCCCAATTGTTGAATTTATGCATGTAAGCAAATGGAAATTTATTGAGTATGCTCATGATACTCCATGTAGATGTGGCATGTTGTCCTCGATGAGCCTCACGGTACTTGGTCGTCATTAATTCGCTGGAGATGACCGTGGACATACACTTATAGACAGCATTCGGAAATTAACTTGAACATAGTGCCTCGCGTGGAATTCCGGTTACGCAACACATTATTTTTGCACTGTGGAATACAACACTCCGTGTTTATGATCATATTGCTAGGCGTCAGCTGTCCGTTAATTGGCCGTCACATTGTAGTTAGCTATACACTAAGCTCTCTCGCACAATTGGTCGTAATAATACATTGTCGAGCGTCAATTCCCGGTACTTGGTTGTCGCCTACTTGTTATTAAGATGATTGAGTCTCCGGATGTGTGCCTTCGGGGATTAGTGTATCCAATCCACCTCCCCGAAATTTCCACATCCATTCAAGAGTTGAATTGCTTCAATGGCAGGATATAGATGCAATTGTTCGACTCTATAGTACATATCATGTGATGTCTATCCCAAATTGCAGGGGAAAGGGTAGTATTCGGCGAGGGCAATCTCCAGATGACAATAGGGAACAATTGTAGGATGTTGACAATACGATCTTGTCAATCAACACAATATAGAGCATCAATAGAATCGTCGATGAATAGAGGTATTCGAATCAGATCCCCCTTTCCTCGATGTCGTTCAATGTGGCTAGTAGATAGGCCGTCGCTGATTGGTCGGGCCAGGACGGGGTTTCCACTGCCTATGAAACTACAAAACGATCTCTCTCTCAACCTCAATCTCTTCGCAACCTCGTCATCTTTATCCTTCTGCCCTTCCCATTTCCTCTATTCTTCTGTAATCAGTCTCACTTGTACCCTGGTTTTGTCAACTGTATCCATTTTATTGCCTTCCTCTTCGCGCGGTGTCGCGTCGACGAGGCCCATTTTTTCTTCTTCATACTACCCGGCGACGCAAGATCTGCGCGCCAAACACCACGAGTTTCCGGCGTATTTTGCCTTGACCTTGTCTCCATTTTCTTCTAATCCCTCCATTCTTGACCATTTATTGCACTTCGTGTTGTATTCTCAAAGTGGACTATCATCTATCCCGCCTGCTTCAGTCGGATACTAAGTAAGTACACATCCCTGGGCAGCCACTCACGCACACCCTGCACCCTTCGTTGCAGAACTCATCACTGACTGTTGGCAGTCATTGGCTGCGACCCATATCTATCCTCCACAAGGATTCAATTTGATTCTGAACATCTCATTGTAAGTGTCGCCTCTTTTCCGTTTTTTTCTTGTATGCCCATCACAGTACTTCCGGGACCCTGATCCACACATTTTTGCCCGACCGTGTCTTCTGTAATATGCTTTACTTGTCACCTGTCTCAGATCTCATGTCTTTGATTTACATCTCTTGGTGTTTCTATTGTGTTTGCGCTGGTCCATGTCCTTGTGCCCTTGGCCTTGGGAACCATGGATTGCGCTGTAATTCACTGGCGTCTTGGCACCCGCAAGCGAACCGCGCTGACCATCTATACAGATCCTTTCCTAACATTCTGAATTCTCTACTGGAATTTCAGTCTTTCTTCTCGCTTTTTACATTTTCGAATGCGCAAATTGCTTTAAAAATTTACATACCCCTTTTGCTGTTGTTCTCTCTCTGTCTATTTTCACCAAAATGGCTCCTATCCCAAGGGCCGACTTGGACGTGGACAATCTTTCTTCAGATGTTGGTGACAGTCAAGACTCTCCGTTGCGCCGTCAATTCTCTGAGCCTTTCCGACCTCAATCTACTTCAACCCAAATTTCCCAGTCTCCGGAGCCTATGCCTCGCCGAGTCAAATGTGACTGGTGTGGAAAGCTTTTAATGCTTCCAAATGACAACAGCATCTCGGAAGAGGATCTTCTAAAAGACCACAGCAATGAAGCACACCCTAAAACAATTCGATCATCTGGGTACGATGGTACTGAAGATGGTGCCGAGGATGGCACAGAAGACGGCGCCGAATATGGCGCTGATGATACTTATGATGAGAGTGGCGATCTTCAAGATGATGACGCCGTCGAGCCAGATGAGCCTGAAGCGCAAGCTGCCAAATCCGAAGATGGCGAGGCTCAGCTTGAAGAAAACAGAGTAATTGCAGTGGAAGCAACCACGGCCGGCCATAATGGCACCCAGCCAACCCCAATTCCAGTCAATATCAGCATGCCCCCACCAAAGATTGATCAAATCGAATGGCTTTCAAATCCGCGCACTTCATATCCAGAGGGATATCGCCTCCGGGTTTCCGAATGGCAACGACCTGACGTTAAACAGCGCCTTGCCCGCTTCTGGAATGTCCATGATGCCATCAATTTCTCACCCGACTACGATCATGAAGCTGCCAAGTGTGAATCCACTTGGGAAAGTGCTTTCCACGACCTATCAAAACCGAGGAAGCGGGATGCCCCTGAGCCCCCTCCTCATCCGCTTCCGTACAAAAAAACCAGAGTTGACAGTGGTCAATTCCTTGAAACCCAAGTGCAAGAAATCGAAACCCTTGTCAATATGCTCCGCAACCCCGAAAAATACACACCCGAAGAACTCTACGCACTCACCCAAACCGGAGCTTTCACCTTGAAAACTATCCAAGATGAATACTTGGCTCTTGATGAGCTTTACCTCAAGGCACACCGGCATAAACGGGATTTGCCTTCATATGAAACAAAACGCCATCAAGTGCAGGGCCACAAGAAAAAGGGCGCCGGCCCCATGGCCAAAGTCAATGAGGACAGGCTTGATTTCGAGGAAAGGAAGGAGGCCATGCTTTACGGCTACAAACACAACTATTTCCCAGGCAACCTTCCAACTTTGCCAATTCGTTCAATGCAAGATCCATTTGTGCAAGGTGGCTTTGTTCCCACTCCTGCACAAGCCAGAAAAATGATTGCCAAGAAAACGGAGAGCGGCGAACCCAACCCTGATGGGTGGGCACCCTTGAAGAAACACGGGCTTGATTATCATCCACAGCAGTACGAACCTCGACGCGAGCCAATTGCGCCTAAAGTCACTCGGAAGCGCAAGGCTGCAGAGGTCGCAGCACCAACAAAAACGACCGATACGGAAGAGACCCAGAATGAAAGTGCTGATGGCGATGAAACTGAAGAAGACAACCATCCCGCCAAGCGACGCACTCGAGGCCGTGGCGGCAAGCATCTCGTTGCCGACTCTATTCCTACTGATGCAAACTCTCGCCGAGGCTCTGTTCGTGGTCGTGGTCGTGGACGTGGCCGTGGGCTTGGTCGCCTTGCGTCCTCTCGGGCTACCTTCGAAGTCACCCCCGCCCCAACTCAACCCTCATCTCGGGGCCGGGGTCGACGTGGCGCTAGCAACCTGGTCTCCTCATCATCACTTCCCTCAGCAGGAGAGTCCTCCTTCCCGGCCATCGAACCGGTGGCCGTGGCATCCCCTGTCGACCCCACCCCGGCGGTGGCCAAGAAGGAGGCTCTCTCTGCAGAGGCGATTGAGGAGGCCAGGAGGCAGAAAATCGCCAATTCGAAGAACCCCAAGAGGACCAAGGCGATGCTCGATCACTGGGACCGGTTCAACCGGGAAGGACGGATTCGCAACCCAAAGCGATCCAAGGCCCAAATCGAGCAGGACCGTACCGTCAGCACCGATGGTGCCGGCGACGAGGTCCCCAAGCCCACTGGCCCTGGCCGCCGCAAGCGTTCCCCCTCGCTGGTACCGCTTGCTGGCAATCTCGCCCCCAAGGGGCCCCCCGGCCTGCCCCCAATGGCAAGCGTACAGGCGCAGCAGCAGCCCATGCCACCCACCCTCCCTCCTATGGGGGTGGTGGCCCACTACGGCCCCGGCCCAGTGAACCCATACGCCGCTGCTGCGCCTGTTGCGCCTATGGCGCAACTGGGGCAACCCATGCCTCCCCAGTACGCTCCATTCCCGTACGTCCAGTACGGAATGGGTCCCCTCCCGGGTCACAACCCGGCGGGACGCCATTGAGGGTAGGTCGGGGCGTTGAGGCAATCCTCGGTTCTCACTCACTCACTTGAACTACCAGTTATATTCACCATCAATTTCATTTCACATCTACCAAGTGAGTGAGAGGGAACTGAGGATTGCCTCAACAAGAACTGATCATTCGCTGTTTCCTGGACCGCCCTGGGGATTGAGATACTATCAAAAGAGGGGGATATGGGGTGGGACCACGGGATTTCATCTTCGCCCCGGTTCACATCGACTGCTTGGTGCAAACTCTACAAATGCCTGCGGTCGAACCGGGGTGAAGATGATTCCCAGTGGTCTCGGTTCCCTGGGGTGGGCTAGGAAACAGCGAATGATCAGGTACATTATGGAGGTGCCGGTGCCATAGGCACCACATGTATTTTAGGCTCAAATTCAATGTTGTACGATAAAAAAAAAAAATTTCCCTTCACATCCTGTAGCTATAACTGGTACTCAGTAGATATGATCATAGACTCGGCATTGTCACTTCGAGGTCTAGGGGTGTAATGGGTGTGTCTATGTGGCATACATGGTGGATAATCAACTCAGACAGTGCGCTTGCATGTATGGGACGATCTACCACAATAGGACTGAAAAATGTCTGGAAAGTCCTGCTCTCAGCTGAAACGGGGAAAGCCGCACCTCCAAAGAACGATCACAAATCTTGTCACCGCCTCAACATCTCATCACCACATTTCTCTCACCCGATTTCATACTTCATCTCCAGTCACGTGAGGTCACGTGCATACCACCTCCATGAACAAGCATCTTGATCTGCGGTACTCTCCTGAGCAACCCTCCCCTCCTCCACAACTCCACATCTTTGTCTCCCCTTTTCGACTACATTCTGCCCCCACCTACGGTACAATGGGCAAGAAAAGACGTGGTCCCTCACTCGAGGAGCTTCTTGACCGTCCATGGTGCTACTACTGTGAGCGCGACTTTGACGACTTGAAGATCCTTATCTCCCATCAGAAAGCAAAGCATTTCAAATGTGACAACTGCAATCGGAGACTAAACACAGCTGGAGGTAAGATTCATTCTACCTAGATTGGATGATTCCATACTAATCCGTTGCGATAAGGTCTTTCCGTGCATTTGAGTCAAGTCCACAAGGAACAGCTCACCCAAGTCCAGAATGCACTGCCAAATCGCCAGGGTCTCGATGTTGAGATCTTCGGAATGGAGGGTATTCCTGCGGATATTCTCAAGGCCCACCAGCAGCGTGTGGCTTCGCAGTTCCACCAGGCCGAGCTGGATCGCCAGCAAGCGACAGGCAATCCTCCCTCCGGCATTTCTTCCGGTGGTCAACCAGCAAAGAAGCCCAAGCTTGAACCCATCTCAGATCTGAAGAAGCGATTGGCCGAGCATAAAGCGAAACGTGCTGAGGCACTTGCCGGAGGCAGTAGCGGCGATGTGACTCCCTCTAGTGCTGTCCAGTCTACCCCGACACCCGGTGGATATGTAGGTTTTCTTCTTGTCCACCAACATCACGTTTTCAAGGACTAACAAACCCCGCCAGACACAGTCACCTCAGCTCCCCACTGCGCCCACCCAGCAGTACTCTTATCCTCAGCCTTACGGTGGGCCCCCCGCCGCTGTGGCGTCTCCTTACCCGCAAACTGGCAGTCCGGTCTATCCAAATTACTCACCAGCGGCCGGTGCCTCGCCTTATAACCAATCGATGTATCCCCAGCCATTCACCGCCGGTACGCCTCAGCAATTCCCCAGCGGCCTTCCCGCGCCACCACCAGTCGCCTATGGAGCTCCTGCTTTCCCCCAACAACCTCCACCTTCCGACAACAGATACACAGGTCTACCGGCCGCTTCCAACCTTCCCCAGCGACCTGCGTTTGCTGCACCTCCAGTCAACGCTATTCAAATGCAACAAATGCACATGGGGCACCTTCCTCCTACCCCGGCAACCTCGGGTCACTCTAATGGAGATAGCGCCCAATCAACCGAAAATGTCTCCACTCCCGTTGACAGTCAGATTCCAGGCAAGATCGAGGCCAGTAGCAAACCCAAGAAAGAGAAGTCGAAGCCCGCGATCCGACTTGTTTACAACGACGACACGTTCAGCCCGGAGGAAAAGATGGCACAGCTACCCCGATATGCCTTCGTCCCAGACAAGAGCACACAAACCGCCCTTGCCGAACTTCCCGGCACCGCGATTGTCGGCGGCATCCAAGAGTCCGACACGGTGCTCGATCCGGCTCATTAAGTTCTGCTTTGTTTTTTTCCTGTTGCATTTAGCAAATGACGGAGTTATGGGCCTCAGCTAAGTTCGACACATCAAAACTTCTAGTTACACATGAGCATACACATGAGCATTCTCCTGGCCGGGTCTTTTGTCATCAGTGGCCCTGATTCGAGATACTAGTCTTGGCGAGTCCTCCCCCATCCCACCATCCACTTCCCGACAACCCAGGAAACGTCGGTGCTGTTGAGTTACATGTTGCAAGATACAATGACATCGGAAGCATCTAAGAGAAAACCGAAAAACTCGAGAAAAAATAGTGAGAAAACAAAAAAAGCATGGATCGAGAGGCTCTTCCTTAGGGCGCTCGTTCAGGGAAGGGAGGCCCAGGTTTGAGCTACTGGCTCGCAAAGTCACATTGACGAGCCTACGTACAGTACGTGCCTTGCCCTTTTGATTTTCCCTCCTGATCCCCCCTGGAGGTTTAACCCTGGCCCGGAGGAGCCGGTTTGATGTGGATGCCGCGGCATAGTGATGCCATGTACGGTTGATGTAAGTCTCTAGCGTTCAATGGAGGTAGGAAACCATTTCCGGGCGTTTTTGTCCTGGAATCTCAATAGGCTTTTCGTTATCTACCAATACATGTTTGATTGTATGTATGATCGTCCATTACCTCGTGGTGTCCAAAATTCGCAGTAAAAAACATCTCAAAGCATCAGCCCTAGTATCCTACACAACCGTCTACAAAGACCGACTAAACAAACATCTTCGACTAAATTGTCATATGGATATGGATACCTCATAAAACAAGTCCAACCCCACCACCCATTGCACCAAACAACCCAGCAACCCAATTCCATTTAATCTCAATCTCAAGCCCTCTTCTCCTTAAACGCAATCCCAAACGCAAAAAGTCCATACGTAGCCAACACAGACAACATCACAGGCACAGGCTTCCCGCCCGTCTTGATTACCCGCGGAATCGAGCTTCCGCCCAGCACAACCGAGGCCAAAAGACCCAGTTCCTCGCCGTAGGGCTGGCCGGCGCGCAGGCGGAGGAAGGAGAGGAGGTAGATGAGGCCGACGGAGACGCCGGCTGCGATTGAGGGGATGGAGCCTGTCCGTGCGTAGCCGATTATGCCGCCCAGGCTGGTTAGGAGGGAGAGGGTTAGGGCGGAGGTTGTTGGGGCCTGGGTAGTTAGTATAGTATTTTTGATTTGGAGGAAGAAGGCGCATAGCATGATCGTTTGGAGTTGGGGATGGAGGGTCTTTGTTGGGGTGGTTTATATTGGGTTGAGGTCGGGGTTTGGGGGTGTGGATTTGTGGACGTACCATTGTGAAGGAATGCGGAGTCGCTCTTTTGCTATGGAAGGGTAGAGTTATAATTTAGAGCAAGAGAGAGTGGGAGAGTTGTCAGCTTGTCGACTACGAAGGCCTCGGTCATGCAATTGATTAGTCAGATGACGAAGTGGCCGGATAGAGTCTGGGGTAGATCCGTGGATGTGCGCATAGCTTAACTTTAGTGCTGGAACTATGCAATTTTGATGAAAAGGGTGATATTGATCTCTTTGTGCTTCGCCATATTTTACGAGTCTTCTAGGCTAATTGTGCTGTATATGCAACGCTCATTCATAAGGTGTCCCGCCTGCCATACATTTACAGCAGTAACTTTGTCGCGGCACCGATGCGTTCCTGAATGATGGAGCTCCATTTCTAGAATGGGTTAGCAATGTCAACAAGATATGATAGGCGCAGTAGGGGAAGCTTACCTCGGAATTCTCCAAATCTCCAGCTTCAAGGCTCTCTACAAGTCCTGGGTAGGTGGCTCCCGCATAACCAGTCCAAATGCCAGGGGCAAAGACAACATGCTTGAACCATTCACGGCCGTCTAGACCAGGCTGATACAGGAATGCGCGTTCAATGCCCTTATATTTGGCATTTGTGGCGCGGATCTGGAACCACAGTCTGACCTTCTTCCACCAGTGGTACCAAGGCACATCCTCGCCAAGCTTGGAGTTCAAGTCCGTAGCATAGGCATCGAAAGCCTTGGCAGATTCCTGGAACTCAAGAATAGCCCTGTCTAGAGGGGCGAAGTCGAAGTGCGCATTCTCTGGCAGCTTGCCTGCCGAAGGCTTGATATAGTCCAGGTAGGATTCGAGTCCGAGGGCATAGTCGGTGGCGTTGAGTGCAAGAAGAGGAGATTCGACTATCTGTGCAGCTGCCAGAGCCCAAAGTCTCGTGCAGGCTAGGTGGTAGAGGAAGTCCTTGTCGCCGTACTTCTCCATCCACGCAAAGCTATCGTAGTTTGAGTGGTAGTGGTATACTGGATCATTCTTACCACGACCAAATCCGAAGTCGAGACTGGCGACACCAGCGAAGTCTTGGAAGGCAGTAAAGTCACTACCGCTGCCCATTGTTGCAATCTTGCCGTTCCAGACGTCACGGATGGTCTGGCCTCGCACGGTCTGGTTAGGGGACTGCACCAAACCGGTGACATCGTGGATGACCTTGTTCAGCAGAGGACTGGCCCGGGGCTCGAAGTTAGTGCCCGCAGCAGCCACATCGACATTTAGATAGGCGATGTTGGCTTTGGTGAGCCATGGCAGGAATTCCTCCACCCATTCAGTTGAGCCAAGAAGACCGTACTCTTCGCCATCCCAGCTGGCAAAGACAACCGTGCGCAATGGTTTCCATCCTGCCTTGAGAGCCTCGCCAAAGCTGCGGACAACTTCATTGAGTGCAGCAGATCCGCTGTTGGGGTCTCCGGCACCACCGGCAATCCATGCATCACGGTGGTTGCCGAGAATCACAACCTCATCCGGAATGTGGCCCTTGATAGTACCGATAACGTTCCACAACGGAGTTGTCACATACTCCTGGTGATTGTGGAGGTTAATCACCACATCTTCAGGGGATGGTCCGATGTTGTACTCTACACCTTTGTAGCCAAGGCCACCTCCCTGCCACCATTCGTTGAAATCCGACGCCTTGGGACCATGGCCATTCAGCGCCTTCAAAAACGGCAGGACCTCCTTGTATGAGATTGGAAGCGATGGGATTGAAGGGATAGAATTATGGGGATCTTGTCGTTCGCATCCAGGCTTAGATGGGTATCCCGGGGTTGTAGGGTCACCAGGAAGGATACCTGGTTTGGGTTAGCATTGCGATGCTATTATTTCGAGCAAAAGACTTACTAAGGAATTGAGTGCTTCCCCTCTGGATAGCACTGGGATTCCGCGCCGGTCCATTTGGATAAGCTTCATATCCGTTTTCCTCGGTGATTTCACCATCTTCCTGAGGATCGCTGTAGATGATCACACCGACCATTCCGAGCTCCTGTGCACGCTTCACCTTCAATCCACGGAAGATCCTGCCATACTTCGCAATGGCAATCTTACCCTCCAACGTGACGTTGGCATTCACCAAGTCCTCGAAATCTAGGTATGTGCCGAAGTTGACATACACATACTGGGCAGTTACATTACCGGTAGCAGAATAACCATGGAAAACTGGGACACGGTCGGGCAGGCCGGAAGTGGGATCCTCTTCTAGAACATCCTCTTCCAATGTGGCCTCAAAGGTCACTTCGGTCTTATCGTCGGATGTCTTCAGGAGAGCCAAACGGTGATCGAGCGGGTAATTGATGTAAATGTCATACGCCGCAAGGCCGGTATCTTCCACACCAAATTCCTTCCACTTTTCCAATGTCCACAGTGCTTGGGATAGGTTCTTCCCTCCCAAATGTGGCCCTGCGGTATAGTATTGGCTCCACTCCCTGGCCTTATCTGCTGAAGGCACATTGAGGAGGATCTGCTGGAGCTGGTCGTAAGGCAGGCCGTAGCTCTCTGGCCATGCTTCATGGGGAATTGGATGGGCCCAGGGAAGATACGACCACACTGAGCCATGATCTCGAGGTAGAATGGCGACAGGAGATAGGAATAACAGAGTTGCCACCGAAAGCAGCGCAGCAAGGGAGATAGTACACGCTCGGCGAACAGCATGATGCGGATATCTATGCCGTCGAGGAGCGACATTGGCCTCGAGAAGAGGTGTCGTCTCTGTGAACGGCATGGTTTTCTCCCTCATCTTGTGTGAGTGATGAAGGGGTCAAGAGTCAAGCTTCTCCGCACTTGTGCATTGTATCATCGACCGAGCGATCACCTTATCGGTGCTGACAAAGCTACCCCGCTTTTTCCATCTGATCTATAGCCTCCGATATATCGAGTACGGAGTATACAGCTGCATATATGTGTAGAGATCTGCTTTATTCTTTCAATTGAAGAATTATAGCCATAAGCTAGCCGAGCACTCGATTATTAGGACCAAAAGAGATAAAATTGGTATTCCTAAGAAGGCGACAAAACATGAGAGGTATCATAATGCTTATTTATATACAATCGCTCAAAATGAAAACCTGCGTGACCCTTGGGGTGGAACAAATAAACGAAATATACCTTAAGGTTAGATCAAGGCAGAGAAACATATTCTCCACAGTATAAAAATGCAAACAAGTTAGTCAGTCATCATACTTCCGCTTCATCATCGTCTTCTTCCTCTTCAATCTCGTCCTCGTCTTCCTCTTTATACTCGTTTTTCTCTTTTTCTTCTTCTGGCACAGGAACGACATTGTGATCTGGGTGAAGCAGTCCACCAATTTCCATACTCTCTCGCAAAATTTGGCGGGCGTCTTCATCGTTCACCTTCATGTCATCTTTGACCATGAGTACAGCTAGCTCAGGCACAATGACAGACTGAGTATAACCAGCAACACCTACTGCCTTGATCATGGCATCTGTTAGAGCCAGACGACGGATCAGGACGGAAAAGCGACGAATGACCACTTCAAGCCTAGATCAAAGACAAACATTAGCATGCTGCAGCAAAGCAGGTAGTGAATAAAACATACATTTTGGTTGCGCCCAAAGCACCATAATAACCACAGGTCATCAACTCAAGCCCCTTCCCATCTTCCGCCCTCAAACGGAAGTTCTTTACCTGCCCCGACTTGACAGATTCATCAAGAATATTGCGATAATAGGAAAAAGCACCAGGCACGAGAAGTTCCTTGAGCTTCGGGAAATAGCTCTGAACGCGATCTTCAAACTTCTCCCAGTCTATCGCAGGGTAGCCCCGCTCATTCCATTGTTCCGTTGCACTGCGGATGTTGTGCGATTCACAGAACCGGACTTGTTCACGAATACGTTGCTTTGACTGGGACTTGAAAATCTCAAGAAGCACCGGATCTACTTCCTTATGACATAGCGGACACAGGGCCTTTGGTCGTGGTGGTGGTTGGCGGTCTTCAACCTCTTCGAGCTGCGAAGATTCCTCGCCGAGAGAAGAAGGTGGGGATGAGAGAGGCGAATCATCATCACCCAATGCCTCGAAGTCCTCCAACGAGAAGGGTCCATGCGAGAAACTGGAATTGGACTCTTCCCCACCCGGAGGCTCTCTGAATACCGAAGAGCAAATGTCCTTCGGTACAATGAAGCTCTCGTCTGGTTGTTTAGGAGCTTCAACGGCCGGCGACGGCTCTCGCGTTTTGACATGAGGCCGTGGGGGATAAGGTGGCCGCTTGAAGAATGGGCCTGAGGTCTTCGACGCATATGTTGTTTCCTTGCGTCGCTTCGTGGGCTGCGAGGAACCTGAGAACAATGGCTCGTCTTCGTCCGAGCCCATCATATTGCTGAACGTTCGCGCAGAGCTGCCTTTGCGAAAGCCGCTATTGGGAACACTGGGACTGCTTTGCGAACCATTTTTCTTGTCCGCAAGCTTTTCCTCCAATGTCTTAGCGTTATAGTTAACGTCTTTACGGTCTGGCAAAAAGTCGCTGTCGCTGTCGCTATCTTGTTCTTCCTCGGAGCTCATAGGTTCCGCATCTGTATCGATATCTTGATTTTTCATAATGCTCGGTTGAGCGATGTCCGTTTTGACTGGGCTGGTTTCCTCTTTGTCGGCATTTAGAGGCTCAGCATCTGTATAAACGTCTTGTTTTGTTTCTATGCTTGGTCGAATGTCCGCTTCCTCCTCCTCGGAGCTCACAGGCTCAGCATTTGTATCGATCTCGGGCTCTGGCTTAATTTTCGAGGCTCGCGTTTGTGCATCTTTGGGACCAGGGTTTCTGAAAGTAGACAAAAGATGTCCCTCTGGAGCATTGCTCCGCGTCAAGCGATTGGATGCATAGCTGGAATCCGGTTTAGCCAGAGTCCCCATGGTAGATCGTGGCATAAGCCGTCAACAATACTCCAATAGTGGGCGCCAATCGCGGGTTTGGGTGGTTGGAGTCAAGAGACAATTACTCCGAATTCATGTGGAGCGCGTTGATAAGCACGGGGAAGGATTTCGGGCTCGATACGGGACGACGCGTTGTTGTGCAGCCTCAAATCGAGGAAGTTTGCGAATTGATCTGAGGTGAGTTCTTGTCGGGGCTTTTTTTTTGATCCTCGACACAAAGAATGCTAGGGTTTTGAGAAGCTAAGACATGCGGACACCCGGCGCCACAGTGAGGGGAAACGCGTGACACGCGATCGCTGCCCCAGGCTCCGTTTGATACGGCGATTTGTACAACGCTGTACTCTGTATATGGAAGAACGAGCCTCAATTCGATTGCTTCGAATGTCTATCGCTTTTTTTTGTCTTACAGTTGGATATGTAAATACTGCGGGTGTGTGTTTTGTGTGTATCTTTCTTGAAATTCATCTTTGAAGCACTAGTAGACAAAGAACCCAGATGAGCCAATCCGCTTGCGTTGATCTGAAAATCGTATCATGGTAATTGTAGAAGCTAGGGCTGTCTTTATGCATGAACAGAAGGACATATACACAAGTAAGTCATCACCAAGCCAAACGCGCCTGTGCAAGCCATGCACCTCATTAATTCTCAGAAATCAAGTCAATGGAACAGAAGTATATAGAGAGAAGGAAAGAGAAAAACAGAAAAAGCAAATTCAGAGAGCTGACACTATTCAAACGTCATTGAGATCTCGCCATCCCCATGTCCATGGTCATGATCTGCCCAGGCGTTGGGCTCCATGGCCATGGCTCCGAGAGCGCTGGTACCGAGTGTCGGCATTGTAGAGGCAGTTCTCAGCTCTGGGCGAGTGTAAAGGTCGTCATTCTTTGATCGTGGGGATTCATGGAAGGATGTGTCAAATGTCATTTCCATTTCTTCGTGCTTGGGTGGAGGGGAGTATTCGTTGTATCCATAGGGAGAATACTGTCCCGATGGTTGTGGTGGTAACGAAGAGGTTCGAGCTGGTGGAGCCTCGGGTGTCTTTGGCCTTGTCGAAATAGGAGGAGGAGAAGGCTGAGCTGGTGGCGGTTCTGTAGAGGCGTTTAGGTCTAGCTTCATCAAAGGCATAGTGGACTCTAATTCCTTCACTTCGATCGCCTCAGAGTGTAGCTCCGCTCGGATGGCCTCGATATCAAAGAGGACAGTGCCAGGGCTGCTCTCAGTCTCGCTCGAATCACGAGGAGCGTTGTTTCGGTCAACGTCGTATGTTTCCCATTTCTTCTTTTCGGCCATTTTGCCTCGCTTGAACAGGCCGAACCGCTTCTTCTCTGGCTTGGCCTCTGCTTCTCGGCGAGCTTCATCAATTTCGCGAATCAACTCGCGCTGTCTTTCGGCGTGATTGTCTGGATCTGGATCCTCGATTTCTGCAAACTCGTCCTCGAGAACCTCCCAGCCGACTTCTCTCAAGATCCGGGGCATGGCTGTACGGTATTCCATGTGACCATTGACAAGCCCAGTAACGTCAAAGTTCTCAATGCCCGGAATACCCTCGACAGCTGCGAGGCCAGCCACTTTCATGATGCCACCACTTGTGGCACGGAAGAGATAGCCCAGGATCCAATCATTCGTGGAGTAACCGTTGACAAATCGTCCAGATACCACACTACGCGCCTTGAGGTATTCGTCTTTGTTTGCAACGACGGGTGATCCAAACAGGTATACGTTCTGGATGAGCCCATGAGCGTCCTTATCTGCCAGCTCTTTCAAACAAGAAAAAATAACACGTGCACCGAGGGAGAAGCCGAGCAATGTAATGGGTCGATTGCCAAGGTTCCGGTCGCGCAAGGAATCTGCCATAATGAGACCGGCTGAGTTGGCGCGTGCTAATGAAACAGTCCAGGGATTATCAATCAAGTATGCGAGTTTCGTGAGAACAAGCGGTAGTTGCAAAGATGCCATCAGTGCCATAAGAACGGTGTTACCTAGCACTTGTTGAAGACCTTGAGTCAACGCCTGGAAAATCAGTCAGATTTTATGATTGAATGCCATCAAACTTGAATGCTTACCTCTGTTGCCAAGATGTTGATAGTGTCACCCATGCTCCGAAGCATCTCGGGTTCCCACAGGACGGAATAGATATCACCCATGATCGGATCAATGGTACTGAAAGGAAGACGGACATCATCAACCTTGCCGGTCATCCAACCGGAAACGGTCACAATTAGATTGACCTTCTTATTGTTGTGGAGAGGTCGATATTCAAAAGTTTGCACTGCACCGGTACGACGGTGAGAAGCTCTCATTCCAATAGTGCTGCCGCCTAATGTAGCACTGGAGGCAATCAAAGCTGTCCCGCCAGCTCCTCCCAGGAACGCACTGGTACCTGAGATACCGACTGTGGTGAACCCAGCCGCAAGACCAGCTCCGATGACGGGTGCCAATAGTCCAGCAGAGAGACCAATAACCAATCCGCCACCGACTGTCGCCAGACCCATGATCATGTATTTTTTCTTCAAGGCCATCTTGCGGCGCTTTTCCATGTGGTCTGACTCGTCCCAGTTCTCTTTCTCAGCTTGCTCTTGCATTTCAAGCGAATCTGTAACACGCTTCTCGAAACGCGAGATTTGTAGCCATGTTATATCCAAAGCTGCGCCAACTCTTTCCAAAAGGGTTCGCGACCGAGCGTCGTAGGCTGAATCTGCAATGAGCACAAGGAACAGATCACAAAGGACAGTCCAGCGGAGATCAATATCTATGCGATCAGAAGTTGGCATCTGAGAAGGCACTTTGACCTCCGGCGGCTCTTCGGTTTCGTGTGCCTGATACGGCGGAGGGGGATCCAGCTCAGACAAATTGGTCTCTCCCGAGAGCCGAGACATAGAGTCAACTCTGCGACTGGACGTAGAGCTTTTCGGTTCACTCTCCGCCATGGGGTTCTTAACTCGGGCATTCTGCATGAGAGGCCGTACCAGATCTTCTGGTTGCACTCCGTGCTCGGCAAGCTGCTCAATCATGATCTGCTCTGCAGAATTGATATCCATATGGGTGTAGATTCGTGCCATGATTGCCTGGCCCCATTTTCTCATGGCATCCGATGCTTTCTGCATGATCTTACGCGTAGATCTGGTTGTGGCAATTGAAGCCAGGTCACGGTTCATATTGTGAATCGCCAACCTGACAACTCCCACATATGCAATTTTTTGAGTCTCATTCAGAAGGTCCTTGGTGGCTTGGAGCTGGCTCATGGAGTCTCGAAGTTCCTCGCCAACCAAACCCGCAGAGTTGTCGCCTGTGTCGCGGAAGAGGTAACTTGTATCCTCGTCCATACTTGTAGCAGACTGAGCATCTTCATCAAGTTGCACCCTAGTATAACCACGCCCTGCTCCTCCTAATCCTTGATATACTGCCTCGTCATCCTCAACTTTGGCGCCACGGACAACGAGTCTCCCGTAATCGTCATAGTAGTCAAACTCGCCGAGGGCAGGCATCGACTGCCATTCATCGGGTTCCTGCTCTGAATCTTCACTCTCGGGGTGGTGCGCATCAGGCTGCGCAAGGCGCTGATGTGACCATTCGGAAACTTGGGCGGGTTTTCGCTTCGAGGTCGAAGTCCGAGGCTGCGCAACAGTACCAGATGCCGGTGAGTATTCCGGGGGTGGACAAGCATCCTGCGTCTTGTCTTGCTCCCCTATAGTATTCGAATTGACTGGTTCAGGGGTAGAGGCCACAGGTTCCATATTTTCCTGCGACGGCTCTGTCTCCTTCGTTTTCTTTTCGGTATCACTATATTCCATTGAGCTCACGGCCCCGTTCTGCGAATTTCGGGGGGCATCTGGTTTATCGGTAGACTCGACGGGGGCGGGCTCAGTTCGGCGTGGTCGAATGGGCAATCCGAAATCATCTAGCTCCTCCGGTATAGACTGTTCTTGTTTGATGGGTTGTGTGGTCGGGTCGGAATTTACTGGTGCTGGCACTGAGCTCTCTGTCTCTTTTTCATTCTGATTTGTGGGGTAATCCCCCTGGGTCGAGGGGGGCTGGGTTGGATTGGAGGCATTCGAAGGGGAGGGTGTAGGATGGACGGAGGTGTCTATGGTGACACCGGGAGTTGCGGTCATAATCTCATGGACTGGAGGCTCCTGGCCCCAAGATGAATGTGTCTCGAATCCTAGTCGTCGCTTGCGTCCTCACGTTCCTTCGCGCCACCTTCGGGATCTCACCCATCCGGCCTCACGATTGTGGTGTTCAGCTTCTGAGCCCTGATCTGTGGGTGTTTCTTTTGTCGCAAGTTCTGCCGTCCGATGGTGGGCCACTAGATGGTCATCGGACAGGCTGGGGCAATCTCCGCAGATGACGATCAGTGGCCACACGGCGAAAAATAAGCTGGAGGGGCGGAGAATGCGGCGGGGAAGTCAATTGAATAGCACCACCGCTCACCGTTGTACTGTCAACGTTGGAGTTCAAATAGAAGCAAGATGTAATTAGATTGTGGGTTAAGAGATAAAGTAATTGAATAGCAGGGGTTTGTTAGGCCCCGAAAGCGGAAGTGCCCTCATCGCACCAGGTGTGCTGAAATCAACAGTCTGAATGAAAACAGCTCTGTTTACGATTTCCTCTGTATATCTGAAGTAGTGCTGCCATATTCTCCGTGTTCGGTATCTAATTTCTATGTGAAGTAGAAAGCCAAGGTCTCCTGCAAGTCGTTTCACATTCGACAGGTCAATGCTTGGGGTATCCACCTGGGAATAGCTGCACCTGGGGTTATTTGTTGCCCTACACACAATGAACCCCGGACACAAAAGTCCCAGGATCGGATATAGCGGTATTGTTTTGGTCTATGCATCTTCCACGGGTATCTCGATCTCCGTGTGAATCCTTTCCTCAGAATACGAGCGCATTGCCACTCTGCTTCGCCCGCAAAACCCGGGTGAAATGCAACGGTCTGCAGGGCCTTACACGAGCATCCGAAGGCCTCTGACAGAGTAACATACCTCCATTAGAAGATACGGGCAAGGCAGTCTTGATTTAAATAACGAAACGATGGCCGAACATGTGGAACATCGAGTGTGGCAAAGGGTAGGGGCAGTGCCCGGTACTTTTGCCCAGGGTCTGCGTATAACAATGCATATTCGATGTATAACATCAAGGAAGAGCATGGCGCTAGATCATTTCAAGCTGTTGATCAACTCCGCCTGCCCTGATGAACCAACAAGAACAAGGGAAAGTAGGAACTATGACGCCATGAATCGCGGGGATGCAAACAAGTGGCTCAGACTTGTTCATGTCAGACGTGAGTCACTTGATATGCCGAGAAGGTTGCGGCTCTGCCCAGGTGGTTTCTAGCGAGTAGATCAATGATATGCTTTTATGGTTGGCAACGGGCGATTTGTCTTTACCTAGATAGTCACCTTCATGATTTGAAACACTTCCCTAACAAAGTATTCACCATGACACAAGGTATGGCTCTCTCGCGTAAAGTAGAAAGATTGTACTAATGAGTCTGTTCGCTTTCAAAGGCTCTCAAACTTCCATTGTTAAGATTGCCGGTGCGGGGTTCCGACTCTCACTCCTTCTGAACGCTGCTGCGTGCCAACTGGCGCAGTCAAGATTGGAAATCCATAGCATAGCGAAAGGAATCTCGCTCTTCGCTCTAACCCTCAAGCATGTCGGGCAAACTATCGAGGGAACCGATATGGATCGGTCTCCCGAGGCAGTGGAAAAGGCCTGGGAGATCGCCGGACAGGGCCAGATGATCTTTATTGAAATCGAACACATGCTGGATAAACTCAAGGCAACTGATAGAGACAACGACCTGATGCAAATTTCACTCCAGGAAAGGCTCAAATGGTGCTTCCGCAAGCAGCATGTCACGTATCTGCTAGCCCAGTTGGAAGCGCTCAAGCTGAGCCTGATTGTGATGCTACGAATTCTACAGCTCGGAAATGTGATCAAATCCAACGTCGACGATGGGATTGACACAGATTCTCTGGCATCTGCCGTCGATGATACGATTGCCCAGGAGAAGGCGGAGACTCAGAACATGATTATCGTCCGATATTGGTCTGTCAAGCGACTTGATCGCCTGTGGGACCTCGTGGAACAGGAAGCCGTGGATGCTGCTAAAGATCCAACAAATCAAAGGATCAGTTCTAACTACTCGTCCAATACAGCTTCGGCATTGAAGCCGTTAGTTGCTGCGACAAGAGGCTCGGAGTTGACGAGGCTACCTATCATTACCTTCGGTGATAGTGAAGTGGGATTGAGTGACATGGAAAAATCCCCAAAGGACATGGTTCAGCTTTCTGAGAGCGCACTCAATCGGTTACTCTTAATTTGGGTGCCTCTCATTGACCTTTCCAAGCTGCAACAAGCTAGCAAGAGTGTCAACACACTACACAGGCAGCCCAGAGTCTATGTCTCTTCAGACGCCGAGGACGAGAATGAGGAGCTAGGCTTTGACGGCCATGACAACCGAGGCTACTATCTCGAGGGCAAGACGGAGGACTGGAGAGAACCTCATTCACAAGGAGCCCGACAGCATGCAGCAGCATTGCGCCGACGATATTCCAGCTACCAGGCTCATGTGGAAAGCGAGCCCGAGACCGATGACTATACAAAGCGCCGAAACACACCTCGCAATGAATCCAGAGTCATAGACTCAAGTGACGAGGACGACCAAATATCAGATCCTCGTCGGCCCTCACACAGCAGTCCCCTGCACGCTCGCCGTGTCCATTCAAAAAGCCTTTCGTCCAGATATCCCCCGAGCCACAACAATCCAGATAGCAGACCTTACGCATACCCTCCGGGCAGCTATCCCCCAACCCAACCAATTCCACGTCCTCCGCTCCCATCGTACCCTCAGCCAAGTACATCCCATAGCCCTCCCCAACAACCATACAAATACTTCCCAAACTCAGACTATGTCTCAGCCCCCCGGTCTGTTCCAAACATGACCCAACCGAAGAACCTGCCCATCGCAATCCCCAACACCGGCTCCTCCAGAGGCCCATCGCCAAATCAAGTCCATTTCGAGCCTTGGGGTCGATCCCAACCATATAACACTAGCAGTAACCCCTACAAACCCCAACCCCGACCTTATCCATCATACCCGCTCTCCTCTTCATCCCCCGAGTCAAGCTGCCGAGTCTCGCCGCCTCGCTCAGGGCAGCGATCCCCGTCGTCGTATTCACATCGCTCCTCGCGGGATGATGTGAGGGATCGACAGAAGACGTTGACTCGCAATGCCGGGAAGGGGTTGGCGGGCATCGGGGCTATTGCCGGGTTCATGGATGCCTTAGAGGCATTCTCAATTCTATGATCAGCTCATCTTCTATTTAATTTTCTCGGATCGGATTCGGCGTGTAGGTCGGTGGAATCGGATGTCTAGTTTTGAGTCTCGGTTTGATGGCATTCAACATTCATGTTCTATCTATGAGATTAGTCTAATACATGTGCTATGATTATTTGCATAATGAATCACAAATTGAATTCGCAACACAAAGATATATCTATACCAGCTTCGGCCATTCCCAAGTTGAGACTCACACTTCGGGTTCGGGTTCGGTTCGGATACAACTCGGATAGAAGACTGAAACAACCTACCTACATACATAGTACATAGGTAAGTTGTATAGCCAAAGACCCAGAAACGTACGGCCAAGCCCCAATGAATCCACAGCAGCCCCGTCCCCAACATATCGGACTGAATGATCGACCCGATGTCCTTATTTTCTGCACACAAACAGCCCTGACGGGGCCTTGGATCGCGGAAGTTCCGATTCTCCCGAGCCTCCGACGCCGCGAATGTCGACATATGTCGTTTTTGATTAAATGGGGGAATTGCGATATCCGTGAGTTGGGATTATTCCGATTGTTGAAATCTTGGTCTCTGGCTCTTTCCCTTTTATTTCTTTCTCTCGACCGCGGAGTTTGGCGGATATGAGATATACCTCGGATATATCTGGAGTCTTGGAAGGTGGGATATATACAACACGGGCTTCCTTCTCTTGGTACTGTTTCTACCTCATTCTATCGACTGTCCTTCTAGCAATACTAATGGGTACGGTGATTGATGTTATGTTATTCAGAATTGCGTTTTTCATTTTACAATCATGCTAAGTATACACAGGCACAACAAATCACTATGCATGAGTGCCATTGATCATCGAGTCTCGATTTCAAAACTCAGGCAATGGAGGCATCCCATATATACTCCCATCAGGAAGCCATCCATCCAGCTCGACGCCCGCACTGGCTATCTGCTGTCCACCACCCGGCATTCTCTGCGGTCCGTACGCGAAATGCGGCAGCGGTGCCAACGGATGCGTCGGTGAATGCTGATACCCCGCCCCGCTCATGGGGTGGAAGAATTGATTCTGGCCATGTCCGTGGCCATCCATGGGCCACATCCCTCCACTCATCGGCACGTACCCGTCGCGCATACCGTTCATCCCCGGTGTCATCTGGGGCCCGGGGACGGGGAACGAGTCCATTGTCGACGGGGGCATCTGCTCAATATGCGTCTCCTGGCCTTGAGCATGAAGTGATGCTATTCCTGATACCGGTAATGGATTTGATTCTGCAGTGCCTTTGGACGGACTAGTTGATACGGCCACGGCCCCAACCCCGGTAGTCCCATCTCTGGTGCCGCTCTGTCTTCTCTCCAATCGATCGTACCAGTCCCGGCCCTTGACGGCAATGACGTGATACCATCGGCTGGGGATGTTATACTTCCCGCCGCCGCTTGCGTCGCTGAGTTTGCTTGCGAGTGCGTCGAGGTAGTATGCCACGTTAACAGTCTGTGGGGTGACGACTTCCCCGAGCGCGCCGGTCCGCACGGAGAAGTGGATTTTCAGGAGGGATGTCACGGCCGTTCCGAGTTGGGTGTATACGAGATTGGGGATTTTACGCATTGTGTCCGTGTTGCAGGTCAGCACGGCGTCTAGGAGCTCCTGTGCGGCATTCATCCATTTCATGTTGATGTCGATGCGGATGGCGCTTAGTGGAGCGTCGGGTGTTGGATTATTGCCGCTGCCTTCTTCGTCGAGGGTGGGCAACGTGAAATATCGGCGTTTCAGTGCGTCTGGATCGCGGTAGCCTTCTCCTACGCCGAGTTCGTACATGGCTAGTGTCGTGGAGCGGTATTCCAAAATCATGGGGACTGGCAAGTGGAGATTGTCAGTATGGTTTACACAGCGGGGACTGGTGTCCTTACTGGTCAGTAGTTCTGACGGGATATTCTTTCTCCACGCCTCGATCCTCTTATCAAACCAACGCAGCACAGCTTGGACCCGTGACTCGGTCAAAGCTGATGTGGTACTGGTATCGTCCAGACCGAACGAAGACAACGCTTCATCGGTTATCCGTTGGAGCTCGAACCATATCGCGAGATGTTGATCTGTTCGGTGCGGCGAGCGTTCCAGATGTTTGACACACTCCGCCATCCAGTCATTGAACTGAAGCACGTTCGGTCGACGGGTCTTCATCGCCACGCTCGAGCCAAGGTGGTAGCAGCCGAGTACTGCTCTCGCCTGTTCAGCTAGCAGTTCATCATGAGATTCGTTCTTACTGCTCTTTCGATCGGGCTTCGAAATCCGGCGCTTATTAGCCAACCCAATCTCCAGCGCCATCGTCGAGGCAATGTGCGTGTACTGATACAGCTGCAGCTTCAATGGCGAGGCGGGCGGCAGGTAAAATATGATCATCAGCAGCAGCGCCTGTACTAATTCTAATGACTTTTCGCCTTCGATGAAGAACCGCTCCGCATACAGACGCACCATCTCACGGTTCAACACGGCCGCTAGCCCCGCATCGACGGATATAGCCGTTGCAGCGATCACAGAGAGGAAGAGGATCGGCTTTGTCTGTCGCAGTTGTGCTGCCGTGGTGTTCGATGGCAATAATACCAACGGAAAGAAATATGCAAGTTCGAGGATGTAATACGCCACCAATTGCTCCGCGTCCTCAAGGGAGATAATTCCCCGATCGACTACATCGTCCGGCGGAGACTTTTCCTGCTCGGCCACGAAGCCAGTCGGCCCGGCGAACGTCGATGCCGAAAACACACTGCCATGCGCACCGGTATGTGCGGTATTCAGCAGTTCAGGGGAGTAGTCCATGTGGGCATCATCAGAGTGAGCCGAATGGTCCCGCAAGCCGATACTGCCTTTGAGGTCCGTATCGGCAGAGTCGTCCAGATCGTCCGCGTCGCTGTCATCGGAGTCCTGCTCCTCGTCTCCAGGGATACGATGCTTCAACAGCGAACGCATCGCCCGCATCTCCCTCTCCAGCTGCGCGACACGTGAGTCTGTCCGCTTGCGGGGTCGACGTCTCTGCGGCGCCACGAAGATACACTGTCGCTTCCCCTTTGCGCATCGCTGACATTGGTGTGGCGTGGCTGGGCTTGGGAGACAGCGGACTTTGAGGCTTCGGCATGACTCACAGGATCGGTTTAGTTGTGCCGATGCCTGGAGAATGCCCGATTCACCCTGAGGTGTGGAGGATGTCTCCGACATCCTCTCGATATGTTCTGAGAATTTCTCAGATACTGGAAATATCTTCCCGTAAATTTATGACACCGTCGACCCGATGAGGGCAGCAGGACTAGAAGGTACGTCCGAAGTTGAGATTATTGAGTATTTCGAGTCATCGTATCGAATCAAAGATCAATGGACTCAGGGCAGACATGAATGTGAAATCAACGAAAAATACCCGGCAAGGGAATCATGTCGATGTCTGCAACAGGGCACATGAATTGCAGAAGCTTGGCACAATCATGTGAGAAAGCGAAAATTCGAAGCTTCACACCGATGCGTTAGGTAAGTGTTCAGACCAGACCCTGAAGGTGAGATCCTTGTTCCTCTCCACGCCAAGTGTCAGGTTGAGGGTGTTTCTATGGGGAAGGTTGTCCTCGAGGATTTCTTATTATTAGACACGCCATACTCCGTACACCTAATCTCAACGTAGTTAGTCGCTCAGTAGATCCAATGATATCAAGCTCGTTAATATAAGTCTGAAGTGCCTCGGTGGCTGAATTAGGGAGGATCAGGCACCAGTCTCTCTAGTCAGTTACACGCGAAACCGTTACATCGAATGAGATGGGCGTGAGCGATGAAGATTCAAAGCCTAAAGCTACACCTGGCGAATCATGATGCTGCCGCTCTCTCCACTGTGAACTCTTTGATTCCGAGTCGATTCTTGAAACTGGCCCAAATCAGGTCCTGCTGGGGTGAATTTTATGACTTTTTTCTAGTGACACGAGAGAGTAGAACCCTTGGAGAGTCAATGGGAAGTATGCCTTTCTCAATGTAGGAACGTGACAAATCTGAAATGTCCGGCCACTTCGCCGAATCCCCCGGATCCCGGTGAACTGCCCAGTTCACCAGCCCTGGTATTTTGACAGAATGCAATTGTGATGAGGATGCCTAACCTAGTCAAACTCAATCACTCAATCCGATTTTTCATTCTCCACTCCGGCGAACTCCGTATAAACTACGGAGTACATATGGCCAAGTGCATAACTTGCATTTACGCGTGGATAACTTTGAGCATGTGACAGCCCCTGGAAAATAGCATTCCCTCTCGGGATGCCGGGCCCTACGGAACATTCCACAAGGACTGTCATTTTCTATATTGTATGTTGTATGGGACTACTCCGTACACACTACGCAATGGCTCAATTGGTCCCGGTCGCACCTGGAAAATAACCCCGACCCACCCACAGTCGGCAGTGGCAGTGGCTTATGGATTAACGACATGGAAATTGGGTTTCGATAGTATAGTCCAGCGCTGAAGGTTCGTTCGAAGCTGGGTTCATCAATCTGCGTGTACTCCGTACTCATTGCATACAGTGCAGTGCATACATGTAGTGAAGAAAAGCTTTCGAGACATGCAGTCCTCTCAGGCACGATTCGTCAGAAACAGCCCTGCAGATGCTCACCGGTTAGTCCGGAACATGCTCTATTTCCCTGTGGAGTAGTGAGCACGTGCTGCTTGTTTTCGAGATGGCTCTTCGTTGCGTCCGGTAAATATTTCGTTTTGATTTGGTTTGAGTTGGGCTTTGGATTTGATGGCTCGAAAAACTGGTTCAGACGAACTCTGAGAACACCCTTCCGATTGAGCGCTGACGTAGTCCCAGAAGTGAAAATATGGAGTCCCGGTTTGAGCATGCCGTTGGATCTTGGGTCTACCATTTCAATTTACGAGGTCACCTGCGCAGACTCCGGAATAGTAGTCAACCCAAGATGCCACTATTGAGTGGGACGCGTATACCTCCATGATATAGGATGCGCTACTGGGGATTGATAGCTTCGCGTCTTCGGGAGTGCCCACGGATATAGTATAGGAGTGCGTGGCCCGGTCAGCCACACCCTACAGAGATACTACGGAGTATGAAGGAGTCAATTACACCTTCAACTCTGATCCACGCGTCTCAACAAGCTCATTGTCAAGTGGGGCGATCTTGCAGACTTTGCTGATCCGGTCTACGGATGTACCGGCGCCATGTCTAGTATGGGCCTCCAAGAGACTCGGTTCAACGTTTAAAATGTTTCCTGGTAGAATCCGCTTTTTGTATTTCCCCGGTCCATTCCCCGGTCTGCCTTTTTTTTCTTCTCTACTGCGTTATAGCCTTGTTGTATCTTTTCGCTTTTTTTCGGCTTCTCTCGTTGAATGGTTTAAACTATTATCTCTTCTGTGACATCTAAGCAATCGTTCTTACAGCAGTGCATACCGGATCTAGCACTAGATTATTGAAGCTCGTCATACATACCGATACCCGGGGTTTGGGGGATCTGAATATAATATCGAGCTCACAATGCGCTCTCTATCTACGGGCGTTGTCTGCCTCTATGGACTACTCTTGGCGATTACCATACCTGGAGTCTGCGGGCGTTCAAGGCCCCATTTCATGAGCGTGCGGAAGAATGTGACAAGAGAGTATAAAAGTGAACGCGAGATACCGACAACTAAATACTTCCGTGAGTGCAACCCTTGTTGCGATATGACCCAGGCGCTTTGTCTGTGAGGCTATTAGGGCTTTTGTAGCTGTGAACTAACATGTACATGAATTATACAGAGGAGTCAGAGTATGTCAAACATGTACCTTTTCAATCAATAGCAGGCTAAACTAATCTCCAATCTCAGGTTTCAATCTCACCGTGACAGCCGGTACATTCCCTTATTTATGCAATTCCAGATGAGACGTACTAAAACCTCCCAGGTACTTTAATGCCAATCTCACAGATACAGAAACCATTCCATATCTCTCTGCTCTAGTCCAAACATACTTCAAAACCATGAATGATATCGGAGCAGAGACATGGATCATGCACGGCACCCTCTTGGCTTGGTGGTGGAACCAGAAGGTAAGTTATACCCCCATTCAAAAAGAAACGCACTGACCGACTTTATAGATCTTTCCATGGGACAGTGATCTAGATGTGCAAGTGTCGGAGCCAACGATCCATTTCCTGGCAGATTACTATAATATGACCGAACACCATTTTGACCTCCCCGGTGTCGAGGGCGGCCGCACCTATATGCTCGATATTAACCCCTACTATGTTGTCAAATCCGAGAGAGACACTAAGAACAAGATCGATGCCCGTTGGATTGATAAGTCGTCGGGATTTTTCATCGATATTACAGCTGTTCATAAAGATGAAAACATGCGAAACAATGGTCGTCCTGGGGCATTGATGTGTAAGGATAAGCATCATTACGAGGTGGGTTAGCCGAGTTTGGATTCTTTTCTCTATTTTGCTGACAGGATGTATAGGAGAGCGATATTTTCCCTCTGCGTGATAGCATTTTCGAAGGTGTGCCGGTCAAGGTCCCATATGCCTATACATATCTTCTTGAAGAAGAGTACGGGCCCCATGCGCTCACTAAGACCAGTTTTTCTGGGTAAGTCTACGGTTCATGCCTTGTATTTGATAACTGGCTGACTGAATCTTAGCTACTTGTTTAATGAAGATACCAAGGCCTGGGAGCCTGAGGTCTAGTACTTCACTATAACTACCGTCTTGGTGACGGCGGCAGACCTTTTGTGCTCGACTCATTGATACAATTCTTCTTAGGATGCAAATTCCACTCAAGCGCTTCATTTGACAGACCGCACTCTCATCACATCTCTGGTTCTCGTATAGTCGCATGGGCCACTGCTTCCATGTGTACGTTTCTGATTCGTTTTCACTTCAATATGTGTTGATCTTCTTGTATACCCCTCTCAGCATCTTCGGGTTATTCTGGCTCTGCGCAGTGTATCTACAGTATCTATACACACATACCTTAAGTATAATCGAAGCATCTCGTCAACTGGTCATGGTTTAACCTTTCGCCTAAACGGGACAAGTGGCGCTGAGTCATAAAGTCATGTTCGTATTCCGAAAGTTACAGCCCCCAGATAACACGGGTGTTTGAGATTCATGCTATACCTTTGTTTGAGAACTCTTCAAGCGCCTTACTGGAATTCTAAGGTACCGAAGAATGTGGGATGCGACACCTGAATCTCCCACCTTAGCGCCATGTCGTTCCCTTCAGTTTCTCCAGAGCAGAACCTTTCCCCGCCCGTCAACAATGGATCTCCAAATACATCACTGCCTGCGAACGTGACCGCCCCCCACCATCCAGCTCCGCAACCCCAAAGCTCAAGCTCCCGCAGCTGCGTAACCTGTCGTCGCAGGAAGGTTCGATGTAACAAAAGGGCTCCATGCTCGAATTGCACCAGAGCCGGAATTGACTGTGTCTTCCCTCCACCTGGTCGTGCCCCGCGGAAACCAAAGCGCCCACAGGATGCGGAACTTCTTTCGCGCTTGCGTCGGTTGGAAGGTGTCATCGATCACCTTAGGAGTGGTGGTAATGTAGAAAGCCCACCGACCACGTCGGTGAAGGCGCCCTTCTCTTCGACTGGGTCTGGATCTCCAAGCGCTCGAAGTGAGACTGTTGTGCCAGCATCGGCCCAGACTCAGAATGGTTGTCCATTTGAAGAGTCGGATCCTAAGAAGCCTGCACCCAACAAGTTTGAAAATGAGTTCGGGCGCTTGGTTATTGATGAAGGCCGGAGTCGATATGTGAGCAATCGGCTCTGGACGAGTCTTGGCGATGAGGTGGGATTCTCTTTTTCCCCCTTTGTACTGGCCAGCTTTGTGCTGATCCTTTTAGATCGAGGAATTACAAGATATCTTGGATCATTCGTCGTCCGAAGAAGAGGATGCGGATTCACCGGAGTCATTCCAATCTGGCTCGCATGATGGCTTCCTTTTTGGATTCTACTCACTCTCACAGTCTCTTGGGAAATTCCATCCTCCCAGATCCAAGGTCCCAATACTCTGGGAAACATATCGGGAAAATGTTGCCCCTTTGATCACTGTTGTACACCAACCAACTGCTAGAGAGTTATTTGGTGAGGCAGCACGGCACCCAGATACCCTGGACAAAAATTCAGAGGCCTTGGTATTTTCCATGTACCTTTGTAGCATTATAAGTATGCGGCCAGAGGATTGCTTGTCCTATTTCAGCGAAGCCCGCGCTGCTCTTGTCAAGCGATATCGGTTTGCTACCGAGCAAGCGTTGGCAAAAGCTGGATTCTTAAATACACAGAGTTTAGTTCTTCTACAAGCGGCTGTTTTATTTCTGATCTGTGTGCGACGAGACGATGACAGCAAGTTTGTGTGGTCTATGACCTCGATCGTGCTGCGCCTTGCACAGAGCCTGGGCTTACATCGGGATGGCACCAATTTTGCCCTGAAACCGTACGAGACTGAGATGCGGCGCCGATTATGGTGGCATATCTCGCTGCTGGATACTCTCTCGTCTGAAGACCATGGAACAGAACCACTCATTAATGAGAGGATGTACGATACGCAGCTGCCGCTAAACATCAACGATGATGACCTGTCGCACGATATGGAGCAGCCTCCGAAAGAGCGAGAGGGCTTCACGGATGCTACTTTCTGCCTGATTCGTTGTGAGATCACGAGTGCGTTGCGGCGGGCAAACTACGTGTGTCCGGGGGCCCAATTTCGCTCACCGAATGATTTACCGCCGATTGAATATGCTGGGCGGATGATACAAATCATTAGCGATCGATGTGAGGAACGCTATATCAGGCATTGTGATATGAATGTTCCCATCCAGTGGTGCGCTGCCACAACTGGGCGGTTGATTCTTGCCAAGCTGTGGTTGATTGTGCATCACCCCATGACCCGCAAAGACCGAGGGAACGTGACGCAAGCCACCCGAGAGAGTCTTTTCCTGACTGCAATTGAAGTCCTTGAGTTTGTACACTTGCTTGAAGTTGATCCCAAGACCGCCAAATGGGGATGGCTATTCCGGACTAATATGCAATGGCACGGAGTCGCGTTCGTTTTGTCCGAAATATGCGTTCGGCCAATTTGCCCGGTTACTGATCGAGCGTGGACCGCCGTGAATTCAGTCTACTCTGACTTGGCCTCTCAAGTCTCACATAAAAAGGGCATGTTGTGGCGTCCACTCGCTGCTCTAATGAAAAGAGCTACTGCCACCCGGGCCAAGCAACAGCAAGAATTGTTTTCCAAGTTTGGACCAGTTCCCCCCTCATCAGATCCCATCAACTCTCAAATTGGCAGTAACAACCACGCTCTTCCTCGTATCCATATGCCAGCGGGAGTTCCGAGCCCGCATCCGACAACCACCCATACCTCAATCGCACCACCCAGTTTTGACGCAGATTTCAATATCGACCTCAGCAATGGTCCTCTGGGTGTTCTTCAGGACATATTTCCAGATACAAATATCTTGGCATCTTCTAACACACTTTTCGAAGCTCCGCCAAGGCAGAATAATTTCTCAGCACCAAACATGCCCCCGGAACCCTCCTACAATCCTCCTATGAGCAATGTTTTTGTGAACCAGCTACCCCTTCCTGAATTCTCACAGCTTAGCTGGGAGGAATGGGACCGAGTAATGCGTGACTTCCAATTGGATGTTGAGAAGGACAATTTTCAGCCCTCCAATGGAGCCAATCAGGTCACTGGATGGTTCACTTGATCTCATGTCCGTACATCTAGATTAGACATACTGTCTACATATAGGGCACTTTGAGCCCAGTGGCTCACGCCTTGCTTATTTATGACGGGACGAAATATGGCGTTTGATTACTGGATGATATCCCCCTCCCCTCAATTGTTTCTATAGTTCTCCTCTCTCTTGTGAACTCACCAGCCACACTATGTCGTGGCAATACTGTATAGTCAATCAAACACACGGTTTCCATTCATACCCCTACGTAAACAAAGCAATCAGCTATTCTTCTGCTAAATACACGGAAAAAGAGAAAGTTCGTTATCGCCCATTTATATACTTCCAAATCGGGATGTTCTCCACCACGTGATTGAATTGATAACGGAGATTCAAGCTCCAAGCTGGCATCAACCATCACCCTCCCCTCAGCCATTGTCCTCCAACCCACCCTCCTCGCACCGAATTTCCGACGTGCTTGACATCTCTCCAATCTCAAATTTACCAAGTCCTAATTACACACCTCTTCAACACCCCCGCAACCTCAAAACACCAAAATCATGGCTCCCAAGCGCCACGCGGCCTCAACTACCTCCGCGGCACCCTCCACACCCACGCCCGACGTCCAAACACCAAAACTGTCCTCCGGCCCAGCCACATTGAAGACCAATGCCTCAGCCGTCGAAATTGCCCAACACATCTGGCAGCAATACGCATCCTCAACACCGCAGCGAACCCTCCTCCTAGATGCCTTCATGGCATTCCTAGTCCTCGTCGGCGGCCTGCAGTTCCTGTACTGTGTCCTGGCCGGAAACTACGTAAGTCGACCTCAAGTTACCAATACTATGACGATTTGCGCATTGCATTCGAGATCCTATCCCTGTTTCATCTTCGATGTATACAAATCAAATCATGGATCTATAAACTAACAATATACTCCCATAGCCCTTTAACGCTTTCCTCAGTGGTTTCGGTGCAGCCGTTGGCCAATTCGTCTTGACAGCCAGTCTGCGCATGCAGACTAGTGACGGTGGATCGGGATCGAAGCCAAGCTCTAAGGGGAAGAATGCGCGCTTTGCAGATGAGAGTGATGAGGGGACGGGATATTCGCATGAGAGGTGAGTGCTTCCTATTGAGTGGTTCACAGATATACATATGCTAATTGGTTACTTACTTACAGGGCCTTTGCTGATTATATCTTCGGGAGCTTGATTCTACACTTTTTCTGTATCAACTTTATCAACTGAGCTGTGCTCCGATGTCTCTGTTTGATACCATGGCTTGTTTCTGTTTTGTGCATCGGGTTGGAGAGTAATTACCGATGTTGTGGAAATGTTGTCTCTTTGATATCCGTCCTTGTTGGGATCTGCTTAGCGGAATCTTTATCCTGATACTATATGCTTCATCTCTCGGTCGAAATATGCTGGGCTATACGAACTTGAGCAAAACTTTCAAGTTGTGTTGTTCCTAAATTCCAGATATTCCTGATTCATGGACGTCACTAGGGGAATGAAATTTGAGAACATAACAGCGGGTATCGATTTGACGAGATCTAGCAAGATGAATTTTAAAGACATGATATTATACAAGGGCGCTCAACCCCCCAACGCAGGTATTTCACCCCCAAAATTAGAAGGCACGTCCAGGTCTCCGAGGCACCGAAGGTCTCTTAACCACACTACCTCCAGAACCACTGCCCCCTCCACGACCCGCACCAGGAGCCCCAGGCCGTGGCGCAGAAGAAGCAGTCAAGCCCCCGATCTTCCGTCCCGGCTTGATAACAGGTCTGCGAACGGCAGACTTCCCACCAACTTCAATTTCCGTCTTGCGACGGGCGGGATCGTTGCGTTCCTGCTCGAGCTGTTTCTCTGCTTCGGCGCGTTCCCGATCGACTGCCATTTGTGCTTCGATTTCCATGCGCTTGTTGAACTCGATTTCTGTTACACGGCGGTCGCGCTTGGAGTAGCCTTTTTCTTTGACGGAGTAGAATACGCCTCCTAGTTCGGCGAGCCACTGGAGAGAGTCAGTTTGGTACGAGAATGTATATAGAGGATGAGAGTGACTTACGTGAGGGTCTACAGCTGTAACTGTGGACATGTATTCCTTGGCCGTTAGGATCAACTCGTGGTAGACGACGTATTCGGGCACGTAGCCGAGTCCGTAGAGGGCACTTGTGGGGTGGAGTGCCATGGTCACACTGGTGCGGAGGTTGATGAACTCGCCAATGCCCTTGACTTTTGCGGCCTGGTGGTAGAAGCCCGAACAGATGCACTTGCGGATGTTGTCCCAGTCGGTGCCGCAGCTGATGAGGGCCATCTTCTGCTGGGTCATGATGTCGTGGAGCTGGTCGCGGACTTCCTTGGCTCGACGAAGGGTTTTGGCATGCAAGAAATGCTTGGTGCACCAGGCGTCGGAGTACCCGTTTGTTTTCCATTGGGTGTAAACGTGGAGAAGGGTGAGGTGGTCGGATTCCGGAACGAAGAACTTCTCGCGGGCAGAGTCGGACTCTTCCATTCGTTCTTTAGGGCGGTAGAAGACGTTTGGAACCGAGAGCATTGAGACAATGGTTATCATCTCTTCGCTACACTCGTATTCTTCGGAGGCCATAATCACCAGCTTAGCGAGAGGGGGGTCCATGGGAAATGGCGTCATGCGACGTCCTAGATGTGTAAGGTTGCCCAGATTGTCCAAAGCACCTAGTGACCACAGCTCGAAGAGAGATGTAGAGATTGTCTCTTGAGGGGGCGGATCCATAAAATCAAAGTCCAGAAGGTCCTTCACTCCAAGAGATTTCAGCAAAAGCACAGTATTGGATAGACTGGTTCGTTGGATCTCGGGGATTGTTTGAATATACAGCTCGTTTTTGTAGGCTGTTTCTGTGTATAGACGATAGGCCTTACCAGGCCCGGTACGTCCGGCACGTCCAGATCGCTGGTTTGCATTGGCCTGGGAGACGGGAGTAATTTGGAGAGTATCCATACCCATGCGTGGGTTGTACACCTTCAACTTCGAGAAACCCGCATCCACGACATACATGATACCATCGACCGTCAAACTGGTTTCAGCAATATTCGTAGCCACAATGACTTTGCGCACACCTGGAGCAGCTTTCTCAAAAATCTTTGCCTGTTGCTCGGCTGGCATTTGACTGTAAATAGGCAGGATACTGAGTTTCGGCGGGTCATTGAGCAGCTTCAGTCTTTCATCGACCAACTCGCAAGTAGCCTCAATATCTTCTTGTCCAGTCATGAACACAAGAATATCACCAACAGGCTGGGAAACATGGATGGACAAGACCTGCTTAACCGCACTGTCGACATAATCCTCACAGGGTGTGCGTGAAAAGTGAAGATCAACGGGGAATGTTCTACCAGGAATGATGAATTCTGGTGCACCACCATAGAAGCGCGAGAATCGATCTGCGTTCATCGTCGCTGAAGTCACAATCAATTTAAGATCCCTGCGCCGGGCCAAAACCTTCTTGAGAAGACCCATCAAGACATCGGTGTTCAATGCTCTTTCGTGGGCCTCGTCCATGATGATGCAGGAGTATTTATCAAGATCCGTCTGAGTGAGGGATTCTCGCAATAGAACACCATCCGTCATGTCTAGCAGAAACATTAGCTATGCAGTAAGATAAGATAGATATAGACTCACATTTGATCACCGTTTCATCACTCGTGCAGTCCTCGAAACGGATGGCATATCCAACGAGGCCACCTAGTTCTACATCCATTTCTTCGCTGACACGCTTCGCAACACTCATCGCAGCCACACGGCGAGGCTGCGTGCATCCGATCATACCAAATTTGGAGTAACCGTCCTCATGTAAGAACTGGGTGAGCTGAGTGGTTTTCCCAGACCCGGTCTCTCCAACCACGACCACTACCTGGTTGTCTCGAATAACCCGCAGTAGATCTTCCCGCACAGCAAAGGCGGGCAGAAATTCTCGCTGTTCGCGCATCGTCTTGCTTTTGCTGAAGTCGCTAGCACCGCCACCCTCTTTCTTCATGTGCTTCGCAAACTTGTTTCCTCCCTTTTGGTAGACTTCCTCGACAGGCATAGCCACTGCACTATCGCCCTCATCTTCTTTGACACCCATCAAGTTCCCTAGAGCTGTGCCAGCCATATTGGTCGCCTGCTGCGCTTGCTTCTCTCGCTCGCGCTGCTGTCGACGCTCACGAACGACCCTGCTTCCTTTCCGACTGAACACTGCCATATCACTCTGGGGGTCCCGAACTGCGGAGATCGGTTCCAGTTGTTTCGTGAAGATCGTACGGCCATCGAGGAAAGGCGGCCGAAGGTCGTGGACGAGCAGATGCACTCGAGTTGCCTCTTCGTCTTCGGGCATAAAATCACCCTCATGGTCGCGTCGTTGGGCCACACCAGATGTGAGCATTCGATTGGTTTCCCAGTTGTCAATATCCTTCCGTTTGGCGTCGCGTAGGCCTTGAGGGAGATGGCCAGCGCCCTTGTGCCTTTTGGCTGGGGGTCCCATGTCGGGGCGAGACATTTCGTTTAACCGGGCTTTCAAGCCGGATCCAAATCTTGAGCGAGGGACGATGTAGGATCCGATCTGGCGTGTAAAAGGTTGACTTTATGCGAGCAATTCCCCGACATCGAACCTCCAGCTTTCCTATCTGATCACTAGCGCAGACGCCCCACCGCCATGCTATTGCCAGCAGATAGTCACCGCCTTCCACGTCCAGTTTCTAACCCCCCAAAATGATGCAAGGAAACATAAGCAGTTTAAAAACTGGTAGTAATTTAAAGATTTATCAGTATGCTGTAGTGTAAAACAGGTCAATTTATTATTGTAACAGACGAATGGATGTGTTGGGACCACCTTAGAATGTTGCATAGTGGCGGCCGCCGCCAAACACCAAAAAGCAACGGCCCCGCATCGTCATCTCAATTTCTCGAGCTTCCCCGTGCTGCATTACCACACATTAGACAACAGCCATCATGTCTAGCCAGAAGCAGATTGACCCCAAGAAGCAGCAGGGTATGTCTTTTTCTTTCATTTCTACATGACCGCCAGACCCACGCAAGCTAATGCGAACCCTCCATTCAGAGCTTCAGGGCCAATACACCAACTTCAAGAACACCCTTCAGCAATTAGCACAAAAGATCGGTGATATTGAGCAAGAACAAGAGGAGCACAAGTGAGCCATATCAATTCCGAACCACCGTCCAATGCTACAGATGTTGCTGTTGGAATGAACTATCTCCTGCAGCACCCTATTTGGCCATGGTCCCATGAATGTATAGCTAATATGCATCTCTCTCCAGGCTCGTGATCGAAACCCTTGACCCTCTCGACGCAGACCGAAAATGTTTCCGCATGGTGGGGGGCGTTCTGGTTGAACGTACCGTCAAGGATGTGCTTCCCACGCTTAAGACCAACTCGGAAGGGTTGAAGCAAGTAATTGATGATATGCTCAAGCAATACAAGGCAAAGCAGACTGAGTTGGATAACTGGAAGGTGAGATCACCCTTTGAGCTGAAATCGAAGGCTTTAAGCCTCGAACTATACGTTATGGGCTTGATATGGACAGTGCTGACCACCATTTACCCCTTGCAGAAAAAGAACAACATTCAGGTTGTGCAGCCTTAGGGGCCATCTTTCCTGTATAGTTTCAATTTACGTGTTCCCGGATGGTGCTATCTAGATGCGAGAGCAGGAGGCTACCGGCGTTACTGGGAACGGCAAAAGGCTAGGCATAATGCAGCGTTGATTTGTGCTTTGATGTCGAACTTGGAAGTAAAGCTCCTTGTCTCATAGTAACAACAAAATATACCCATCAATTTTGGATCATGAATGCTCTGGCTAGGGCTCTCAGGCCTCAACAACGTCATGAGATGACGAGTCTTAAGTTTGCATTGATCAGCCCAAACTCAGAGCGACTCTCAAGCAAGCCAGATTTCTGCCTAACTCAAGCCCTCTGTCAATACATATGCCTCTATATGTACATAGTCAATAATTTGATTCGGTGCAGAATTAGGTTGGCCTGGGTCCTTGTAGATGCAAGCCTTGATGCCTGACTGGACGGCAAACGAACAAGATATCGTTGGGCCCTGAAGAACCTAATTATTGCATATGCAAGATGCAATAATGGGTGTGAGTTGAATATCCTCTGATCTTAGCTCCTATGGGCCTATTATGACAGTGAACATCACATTTAGCGGACCAAAAGTACATTCGTACGTCATTTGGCTGCCCAGTGAGAATGTTATGATGATTATTCAATCGGTTAAGCTGTACACCATAGATGTGCAATTAACAAAGAAGTCTCATACCGAGCAGAAGCGTCAACTATACTATATGATTGAAAGAATATATTGAATATTATGTGTAGACTCATGCCGAGGAGAGGCTCTAGTATGCTATAATCCATCCACTCAATGCCGGCCCTTCTTGCTTTAGTTGTACAATAGCCTGATATTGATAAACTTCTTCAGAAACTGTAGCTCATCAAATTGTGTTGGTCTCCTGAGCCCTAAGTCTTCGTAGAAGTACCTAGGTAGTGACATTGGTACGTGACCAGACCAACCGAAGACGTCGATCCCAGGGAGTTTCTGGTTCGTCGATTCCCCAGATTTTCGCAGAAAACACCGACTCTAGCGCCTTGATCCTAGACCCAGACGAATCGGGTTCATCGCCCTAACCATTTAACTCAAAGGTAGCTTTACCTGCTTTACGCGACTGGGACCGTTGGGCTGACCCACCTTTACAGCTTCCGCGTTGCATTCCAGCTTCACTCTGATCCGCCCTCTCAGCTTATTGCTCGTACAAGTGATTAATGTATGAAGTCCACTAAACCCCTGCACCTATTCTACACTATGTTCGGGGACACAAGGCTAATTGGGTGCCATTGCGCGCATGTACAGAGCTCCTGCATTGACAATCCGCCCCCTCACCCGAGGCTGACGCTATCTTCACACCTAACGCGGAGTTAGTTCGTACCCAGCCAATACAACCCTGTGCCCCCTTTTGGCGCCGATTCTGCGCTGTCTGAAACGGAGATCGCGCACCTGGAGATCTGACGTGGTCTGACAACGGAGCACGCGAGACACCAGCATTGACGCCCAAGCCGAGGATCCACCATATCCAAACCACTCATAATGTCGACCTCTCCTTCCAAGGAAGCTGAAATTGAACCCGAGGTGCAATCGGGCGAAGAACAAGAGCACATGGACAAGGAGCATCACGACGCGCAGGGACACCAGGGCGAGTTCGAGGTGAAGGAGCAGGATCGGTGGCTTCCGATTGCAAATGGTAAGTTGCGTCTTGCATTTTGTTCTTTTGTTCCGATTTGCGCGTGCCTTGCTTGTCCTGGTCTTGTTTTCCCCGCATCTGCTTTTCGTCGCAACTTTTCTTTTCGTCGCATTGGTCATGTATAAAGTTTTGGTCGGTTCTTTTCGTCCTAAGCCTATCACTCACAAGCATGATCTCCTCTCCGGAGCTCCTTTTCGTCGCATCTCTCATAAATCCGTCCCATCCATCACCAAGGCCTTCCACTCAACGATACCATGCCAATGAGCATCTCCTTTTCGACATGTTCGCATAACTAATGCTATTTAGTGGCCCGTATCATGAAGCTGGCGCTGCCTGATAATGCAAAGATCGCAAAAGAGGCCAAGGAATGCATGCAGGAGTGTGTGAGCGAGTTCATCTCCTTCATCACAAGTGAAGGTATGTATACTTCTTGCTCCAAGCGCCCAGCATATTAATAAACTACACCAGCCTCGGAGAAATGCCAACAGGAAAAGCGCAAAACTGTCAACGGCGAAGATATCCTATTTGCCATGACGTCGCTTGGCTTTGAGAACTACGCCGAAGCCCTCAAGATCTACCTATCCAAATACCGCGAGGTAGAGTGCCCCAAATCCCCGGAACAATCTCCATGCCCAGAACGATCTCCATTCCCGGATCTAGCGCACAACCCATTCCAAATCCCATCCCAGGACCGCGCCACACAGACGTCTGACTTCCCAATGCTGATGACTCCGCAGACCCAATCCGCCCGCGGCGAGAACCAAAGACCCCCAAGCGCTGGCTACGGAGCCGGTGGCCCTGTCGGTGCCCCCGGTGGACCAGGTCCAGCTCGCGCTACAGGATTCCCGGATGCCGATTCTGCAAACCCTATGCTGAACCCCAACCTTGACCCGTCCGAGCAAGACCCATCCGCCTACGGTTATCCCACAATGGTCGGACAGCCTCACAATGGCGCAGGCGGGGAGTCATACTAGGTAATATTGTTGATGAGATAAATCAGGTGGAACAGAGCAACCTCCACCGCCAATGCAACCGACCGGGTATGTGGAAGGCGTCTTTCGGCTCTTTCATATTCATTTACACCACTCGGAGTTCGGGCTCGATACTGACAGATGATTTCTTGGATCGGGCTGTTTACCAATCTACTTTTTTGTCTTGATTTCGGAGTTCTACGGGGTTTTATGGGAATACGGACACATCAGTATCTACAATGCGAGGTGCAGGCAATGACCGAGTCTACAATCTGTACATTCCAATGTTAGAGTTAATGAAATATTGTCCTTACTACTTGTTAAAGAGCCATAGTAGTAAGGATTAACGCATCAAACCAGTATACTCCACTAAGTGGTCTGAGACCCAAGTCTCGCGGGGCTCTAGGGCCACCTCGCGGGGCATCAGATCGGCATTCCTTCAATTCAATCCATTCGACGTAAGCAGACCTCCAAATAACTCAGCTGAGAACCAAACACCCATCATCTTCTACGGCAAGTCAGTCCGAAATCGTGAGATTTCTCTAGCATCAGCTCCCGACCTTGAAACCCCCCAACTACGTCATCGTCCAAGCTATCTCCAAGGTCCCAACATTCAAAATGACCGCGGGCAACAAGATCCTTCGCGTGGGAGTAATCGGGTAAGAACCCCCCTGGCCAAAGCATATAGATCAACACTAATGAACCAGATGTGGCGAAATCACCCAAGTCGCCCACATCCCAACCCTCGGCTTCCTCTCCGACTACTTCCAAATCACCTACCTCTGCGACGTCTCCGACGATGCCCTCAAACACTGCTCCAAAAAGGTCATCGGTGGCATCCCCCAAACAACCCGCACCGCAGAAACCCTCTGCGCATCCCCAGCCGTCGACATCGTCATGATAGCCAACAGCGACGCCTTCCACGTTCCGCACGCCCTCCTAGCCCTGAAACACGATAAAGTCGTCTTCATCGAGAAACCCATGGCTCTCTCCCTCCAGGACGCAGACCGCATCATCGAGCTGGAGAAGAAATCTGCCGGCAAGGTGATGGTGGGCTATATGCGGCGGTATGCGAGCGGGTTCATCGATGCAGTTAAGGAGATTGGAAGTCTTGATCAGGTGCGGTATGCGCGCGTGCGGGATATCGTGGGGCCGAATTCGGATTTCGTGGCTCAGTCGGGAACTTTTCCGAAGGTCTTTTCGGATTATAGAGCGGGGGATGTGGAGGAGTTGAGAGGGAAGACGGATGAGTTTCTTGAGCAGGCTTTAGGGAGGGAGTTGGGGATTCCGGTTACGGCTGATTCGGTGAGTATGTGGAGGAATTTGGGGAGTTTGGGGTCGCATGATCTTAGTGCGATGAGGGAGGCTTTGGGGATGCCGAGTGCTGTGCTTGGGGCTTCGTTGTGTAGTGCGCAGGGTCCGCCGTTTTGGAGGTATGTGGTTTCAATTTGTGGTTTGGGGGATGGTTTTATTGATGTTTTTTCTAGTGCTCTCTTCCAATATCCTTCGTTTGCTGTGTCTTATGAGTCTGGGATTGATGATGTCCCTCGGTTTGATGCGTCGATTGAGGTCTTTGGTGAGCATAAGACTGTCAAGGTTTGCTTTGACTCTCCTTATGTCAAGGGCTTGCCTACCACTATGCATATCCGTGAGAAATTGGATGATGGGTCGTTCCGGGAATCGATGGTTCGGAAGACCTACGAGGATGCGTATACTTTGGAAATGAAGGAGCTATATGCATTCGTTGTGGAGGGTAAGCCAGCTAAGACTACGGCGGAGGATGCTAGGAAGGATATCGAGATCTTTGGTATGATCATGAAGGCAGGTTTGGAAGGACAAGCTAGACTTAACAAGACCGCTCTTCAAAACTAGACAATAACTCAAGCTTGAATATATTCACTTGATGTGTATATAGCTCATTGTGATGGGGATCTTTTTTTTTGATAGCTTGCTTCTAATAAGGATCAAAATCACGGCCTGTCTTGCCTCTGCCCCAGTCATTGATGCTGTATACTTCCAGCTTGGCCCCAGTTACCCTTCGGGCCGTACTGTGCAGGAATCTCCGGCCATGCATCAACACCGTCCAAAATGGCAAGCCTAGGATTCTCGTTAATAAGTTATCAAATATATTTGCGAGGATGTCGGTGACTTACGCCATTCCACCCGTGAGATGCGGATCGATGTGACAGTGAAGGAAGAAGGCCTATCCAGTTAGCGAAAACAGTTGTGCGGGCATTTACTAGTATCACTTCTTACCCCAGGGTTTTGCACTATCAATCCCAAGCATGTTAGTTTCTTGGTTAAACGAGAAACAATGGAAAGATAGAGGGAGAACCTACCATGATAGCGAACTGCCATCCAGCTCGGGGCATTGAGAGCAGGAGGTGATGTGAAGGTATCTGTCTCATCCATCAATATCAACCACCAAGAAACAATTTTCATGATAATCTCATACCTCTCATTGGAGGGTCGACAAAGTTAAACATCTCTGGAATATCTTGCTGAGCCTCCGCGACTGAAGTCCAATTAAACAGACCGGTCCCAGAACCCTTAGGCATATGTGTCAGTATTCATATCGCGAAAGTTACATTCACGGGACATATCAGGACTCGAAAAACTCACGATCACATAAACTCGGTTTGAGTGCTTATGAAGTGGATGACCAGGTTGAAGGACAGCTGGGCCTCCAGAAACTGCAAAGATGAGATCCACCCAAGTATTATTTTTCGTGGATATCACCAGGCTACTGTTCAGGTGAAATTGTGGATCCCAGAGCATAGGCCTTTCTGACTCCAGAGACAGATGGTATGCATAGTCACCATTAAGAGACCATTTCCACGCCTTGTGAATACGACCAATGGTTAGTAGGAACGTCTCGTCTACCTCCTCGTTTGGTTGGCTTGGGATGAGTGGTTTGATACTGTTTTCGTTGAATACAACAACATTGGTACTTGTGTTGAGTCCACTGTAATCGATTGATGACGCGCCCACGATGGAGGGATCGCCATTCACGTAAGAGAAAGTGCTGTATCCGGCAATCTTCTGATTAAGTCCTGCATTAGCCGCGATGATCTGGTATTGACCTGGTTTCTTGTTCAGTTGGACTAGAACAGAGTAGCGGGCACCGTTGCTTATTGTAAGCGCCTTGAAAAATGTCCCTTGTTAGTTGAATGTTTGTGGATTTGATATGGGTGTCAGACTCGATAGTGTCATACATTAACTTTTTGGGGTACGATATATTGACCATCAATCTCATATACCCAAAGGGGATGATTATTGATCGAGACTTTGCTGGTTAGCGAAGACACAGGAACCTGCTTAAAGACGTGAAACAATAAACATACCGGTAGGAGCGGAAATGGATGAAGAGCTGATTATATTGAGACTCGCCCAGCCCTTAAGAGGATCTACCTTGATCACCTCCTCTGATGATTTAGTAGCTTTGCATTGATCAAACATGGACGGTGGGACCGCGTTGAAGTTATGATGACCAAAATTGGTCTGAGCATAGGTATTTTCCAAGGGAAGACATCTGTATTTTGAGATCATTAGTTTCCCCTTTAGCACATTGATATTAGCCACATACCCTTTCGCGGTGTAATTCATACCCTGAAGGAGGTAGGCCTGTTCAGGAGGAACCTGGCTGGTGAGATAGGCAGGGTCGACGCAGCGCACCCTGCCTTTGCCATTGAAGAGAATAGAATCTACACATCTAAATCATCATGAGCGTGCTGAATCCTATTCAGAAGCTTTAGGGGACTTACAATGCGTCGATGTTCGCTGCTAGCGAAATTTCCCGTAGCTCCTCTGAAGTATAGTGATACCAATCGGACACCGTGAGCAACTTAGGGCTTCGAATAGCGTCTCTTATTTGAGACTGTGCTTGTGTGTCATCAGAGATTGCACTGATAAGATTACTAGGAATATTCCGAGGCCTAGTTTCATCATCAGTCGTCTGTGTGGATAGTCATCAAGAACTAAGCTCTATATGAACACACCTGATATAGATCGGCCCGAACAGGCCATCCATGATCTGTCCCGCAACATGCGAATGGTACCTCCAAAATATCAGCACAAGCCATATCTGGAGCTTCAGCAGATCATTCGTCTTACCAATATGTCCCGTATTGAGTTGCAGAAAACTTGGCGACAAATCTTCCGCCAGGGGCGATCAGCCTTTGGGAGACACCAGGCACACCATCCGACCACGATGTTCCTTGCTGTCTGTTCTTGTATTAGTTGCCATTCATGCTAGGTTCTCCTGGAAATTTACTCAATACCATGCCAATGCATAGTAGTATCGAAAGGCAGGAAATTATTGATCGTGATCTCGACATTGTCACCCTCATCAAAGATGAGAGGAGGTCCAGGGAATTTGCCATTGATCATGGCATGTTGGCGCTCAACTCCATCGGGTGCACTGGTACCCCAGCTCAGATTCAGCTCGAACGTTTTTGTTGGGCGAGGTCGGGCCTGATCTAAAGCCGCGCCGAGTCCGACGAAAGACAACAATATAGACAGCTTCATGGCTATAAGATGTGAAAGAGCCCCTGATACTGTGCGCACCTACAAGAATTAATTCTATACAGTTGAACTAGGGGATCGAGTTCGATGTGAGAGATACATTTAAATATCGGGGATGGTGAGATTTTAGTATTTGGATTGGGACTTGGACAGCGCAGACTGTAACGGAGTAGCTGAGTAGGTATCCAGCTGGCCACGACATAGCCCCAACAGTTCTCGTATAGGGGCCCTATCTATCTTTTTAAACATCGATCAATGTCGATCACTGGGGTGTTGTCCAGCAATGATTCGCCCAATTTCAGGGGCCTCGATAGCTCCAGTGGACCTTTCAGCCTCAAGGGCCCCCTTTCGGGTAATAATTTGGACTCATTTCAGATAGTCCGAAACACCAAGGTACGAGCTATTGACCGACATACATGACTCTGACAGGCTGCAGATAATCCACCTATTTATTGGTGCACTTCGCATTCCCGAGTCTGAAGAAAAGGGGAGCTTCACCGATCTTCAACTGCTTCTTGCGCCCTTCATACATTGACTAAACAAGGGAGGCGAATACAAATATGTATTCCAATTGAATCATGGCGAATGAGAGAACATAAGTGTCGGAATTAGAGGGCCGAAGGTGGAAAAGAATTATGTTTTCCAAAATCCCAAGTCATCAATCATAGACTGTTTAATATGAACTATTGAAATCTATGGTGTATCCTCTGGTTTCCCAATATCAATTCCATATCTCTTTCGATTCCACCATCCAAGTCCGAATATCAGTCCATTCAATGTTCCCCGTCTAGTCATCTCTTCATCGTTGTACCACTCTGATCCCGGTGGGAAAACGTCGGATTTCAATATGTCCGAACCAGCTAGTAATGTCGTTGCACCAGCGATAGAGCAGGGATTGATGGGTAGTATATTCCTCGTTCGGGTCCCGAAAATGACAATAAGAGAGCAGATTGTTATTGCGGCGAGGCACGCTTCCAAGATGCGGGTTGAAATCTCACTCTGCATAAGACGCACGCGTGTAGGGTCTAACATGGTCCCATTATACGGTATCGACGCGTTGGGGGTAGTACGAGCTTCAGAATTGAGATATTGAGCTGAAAGGACGCGGTAAAGATGCTGCGTGGCATTGATGACTGACGGCATCGCATCTGGATTCACGATGTCAGATCTATTCAAGGTTCCATGAATGCTCATCATGATGGAGAAAAAGCTGTCGAAGGACTTGTCGCCAGCACTGTTGGTGATGTTCGGCATGGAAGAGGTGACCACTGGTAGGTTGTAGCCTGTAAATGGCTTCATGGTTGATTCGTCCACAGTCATTGACTGGATTTGCAGACCTGGGTAGACAAAGGTAGTGTTGGCTTCAACCCGATTCACATAGGGTTTGCAGGTGAATGCGTGGATACCACTGGTGGAATTGTCCGGGGTCAGGATGCCGTACAGTGCTGCCATATTGGGACAGTCACCATCAAAGAAATTAATATAGTCAGTGAACTGTCCAAAAATTGTCTGCGTGGCATTTGGGTTGTCGCTTTCAACTGTCATCTCTGAACCAGAATACACTCGGCAATCGGGACCAAAGTGCATCTGTAACTCCCACCCAGATGAGCCACCAGCTGGAAACTGTTCTATTGAGATATTCTCCCGCGGAAAGGAGGTGCAGTTCGCATTTATGCGAAGCGCTGGGATTGTCAATTCAAGTAGAGCAGAGTCATCGGAAGTCTTATTCCATGGCTGATAATGATTATCCCCATCAAGATCAGCCAGGGAGCCCTCCCGCAGAATTGGCGTGATGAGCTCGTCATGTGTCCAAGCTGGATAGGACATATTTCTTGCCACGATCAACGACCCAATAAGCGATGATGCTGAGCTATCACCGTGACTAGGTGCTCCGTTTTCGTCGAAGGAATCACTCGCCATGATAGACACTGAGCGAGGAGCAGTCACATACTCGGTGGCATATAAACCACTGACAGCGATAGTCAAGATAGGCGCCATTATAACCGATATGGCAGATACAGCAAGGATAAATTGCTTCTTGAATAGAGCACAACAGAATGAATACAATGTGATCTTGGACAGGTGATTCTCCATAATGCTGCTAGCTGTGGCTGCGCCGCGTTTTAGTTCAAGATAGGGCTGGAGAATCATCGAAGAGAAGTGGAGTCCATTTGTGAAGATCCGGACCAGCAACATGACCAATGCAGGTATATATGCCCAGACGTATCGGATGTAGCCATTAGAAGTGATGTTTCCCAGCCCGTGATGACGGTGTGATTCTTGATAGGCAGCTTCTAGTCCCGCAATTACCATGATAGGAAGAAGTACAGTGACAATCTGCCACCACCTGGATATGGAATGCCACCAGGAGATGGTAACATCCATATCGGCCGGTTGTGATTCATTCTTTCCCTGGTATTTTGCCTCGATGCGAAATGTCTTCTCGTCGTTCTGGTCTGCAGTCTCGCCGACATATAGACCACCAGCCAACCTCGCTTCCATTGTTTTCTCGTTTTGTGTGCCATCAAGCCTATCCGTCAGGTGGGAACTCCTGGATAGTATGGCTGCGAGACCGGACAGAGGGCCAGGATCACGAGGTGTTGAACGCACTGGTCTATAAACCAGCATAGCTGCAGCCACCACAATCAGAACGGCGAGAATCGCTTCCATAGCTCTCACAGATAGTTCTTTGACCATAAGTCTTTGCTTGGTAGCGGAATATTTCCCTGTGAACTGACTGTCAGAAGGGGTCATGAAGTGCTGTCGGGCAATCTGTGCAACTATCGACTGGTATGTTCCCGTTGAGATATTCTGAAAAGTCGAGGGTTCAAAGAGACTCTCCGCATCAAATGGGGAAGACGCATTTGCTAGACGGTAGAAAGTTCCAAGTTTGGAAATGCTGGCATTTCCCGTTTGAAGACCATCCACTGGCTTCTCTGCTCCCGCCAAACTGGAGTTCAACGACGCGATGATCTCAGATGACCCTATTCCTGGAATTGCATTGCTGCGGGATGTTTCATTATTCAGAGGAAGGAGATGAGCGACGCTCTGGTTACTGGCAAACAATGAGACCAATCCTTTGGAGATTGTGTATGAGGGTTTGCAAAAGACTGGGTACATGTCTGATATGGCATATTTCGGCCCAGCGACCAACAACCGTGCGCTCACAAATATCATCCGTGAGCCTGTCTGGCCGTTACCCGTACACTGCTGGAAAAATACATCAGCAGAGGTACTATTTGTACCAGGTATACCGAATAAAGTGGCCTGGAAAGGATCTGTAGAGCATGACGGCGAGCTGAGAGTGAGATTCGAGTTTGGTGTGTTGAGAACAGGTCCACCGCCACCGTTCGTGGTAGTATAGGTGGTCCAATTGTCAAGTTTGCCTTGCTCGCAATCGAGGTGTGCAGAGAACAAATCCACCTTCGCCGTGATGACTGTATTTGTGCCTATATCATTGTCAATAATGCGTAAGTAAGCGTAAAAAGAGGCTTACCTAGATTTGCGTCGGACGCGTTGAACGGCGAAAAGGCATATTTATCTGTTGTCCCCGTTGGGTAGGAAAGATTGAACCGTGCAGCCCCCGCAACACTCAAGGCAGGAACACCATCCACCATTTTGCTGTCATATCCATCACTGTTGAACTGTGCCGAGGCTTTCAGCGTCGCCGGGATGTCCTGCAGTCGTACACTGTCTAACATGAACAAGCCCGTTGAGAAGACGGTCAGCAGCGTGATAAGCAGAGACCCCAACACCGAGAGAGCAACAGCCCAATGCTTATTCTTCATCGAGCGAAACATGGAGATGACATTCCACGGTGTGATATAATCGAGCAGCAAGCTTTGCGATGCCGGTCGCACCCTCTGATGCATAGAGTGCCATGGCACGAGCTGCTTGGAACGATACTCGACCTGTCCCCAGAAACCAGCGACGATGAGGAAGACTTTCCGATCAGTTCATGATTCTTGATTTATGGGAAGATCCTCCTACCAGCGGTTGGCGCATAGGTCCAGAGATAATGATATTTCTGATCACTTGTGCTCAGGCCTTGATGTTTATTCGAATATTGGTATAGCACTTCAGTGACGGTGAGGAAGATTGCGAACAGTACTGCGAACGCGATCAGAACGAGCGGGTGGAGAATGATGGGTGTCCACATCTGAGATTGATCTCTTGCGGGCTTTTCATTTTTATTGATCAGTCGATCAATTGAAAGGAATGGTTTCCGTTGATCTTGCCCGCCCATCTCGTACAGAGACGAAAAGGACGTCAACAGGCCCGGATGAATAAAAATAATGTTTTGGGGCCAGAGGACATAGCTCGAATTTAAGAAAACGCCCGCGAGGCTGCACGAGGGGCTGTACACAGATCGGCGCGATCATCCATTTGGGCAGTACAGTGGTGATCATGGAATCGAAAGTAATGCAGCACTTCCAACTTCCGCCAACTCATTTTTGTATCTGTGCTTAAATAATATCATGATATAGTGTCTGTGAGCCTCGCCTATAGAAATATTCCTCCTGTATAGTAGACCGGCTATGTTCGAAACGCATAATATTAAGTTTCTGCCCCCTAGAGAAGCTGAGTTGATATACAGTCCGTGCGACTGATCTGCCTTTTTTTCTGACCTTTGCTCTTTCTTATCCATCTAGCTGATCTAATAGAATGATTGTGAATTAAATTATAACAGATCAAAATATCGTGTTATACCCAGAATTCTCCTATATTAACTTTTGTGTCGAGGTAAGGAGACGCAAAGAAATGTAATATGCCCTTAGACACACATAAACTCTCATGAATCTAAGTTGCTAGTGACGTAGGTTGATACTTGCTAATAGTGATTCGAGTTATATTGGGGGAGATGTATAACGGGCAAATTAACTTAGGTTTCTGTTTTCTAGGGTTTCTTTGATATCCTTTCTTATAGTGGTATTGATTATATATATATTTTAATATAGATCATACTGAATTATAGAAATAGCTTTATGAAGCTAAGAGAATACAAGGATATTCACCTTGAGATATCATGTAACAAGGGACGAGTGCATTGGGTGTTGTGTCCATTGCACTTCATAGTTCTCGACAAGAAAATTAGCAGTCTCAATCGGAGCCCACCTGTCACTTCAACAAGATATCTTCTTGTAGGTTTTAAGTATCAAATGGTTTATAAATATGTGTTACACTATCATTAGGACTTGGCTCTACAATTTTAGAATCAGAATTCTCAATCACCGCACTACACTGCCATTGTAGTATGAATATACGGCCATAAAAGTTGGGCGTTAGCGACGATTTTAACCACTGATCTGCTGTTTTTTCTCTTTAATACAACTCTTGTTGTTTCTAGATCGTCTATCTTGTTGTTAGGTCAAAGTTGCTCATATCCATTTGTATGCTCAAGAGCTAAGAGGGATTAGGCTTCTATATTGATAAATTAGACGCTTTCATAGTCTACATAGACATTTAGACATTAAGTATATATCTAAGAAAAGAGAACCTTCCACCTACTTAGGCGACTTTAATCTAAGGATCTCCTAAAATATACAGAAATAGACTATCTAGCACGAGACATAGACGAACAGACTAGTAGTGTCCAAATACCGTGCTGATGAATATCCGCTGCACTCAATTAATCCTGACGGTAGACGTAACCATCATATTTGGAAGCCGCCTTCTTGAATCTAGATTCGATATGAAATCATGAATAATCTGAGTATGAGGTACTAGTGTGGTTCCTTAATTTGTCACGAGCCTACCTCTTACACTCAGCTAGCCTCAAGCATTCCACAACTTCGTTATGCCCTTTCTCTGCAGCTACTTGCAGCGCCGTTAGCCCTCTGGAGCTTCTGCCTGTTGTATTCACATCGGCCTTTGCTGCGAGAAGTCTCTCCACGACTATAAGGTGTCCGCCAGCTGCAGCTGCTTGCAGCGCCGTGAGCCGTCTGAAACCTCCTCTCGTTAAATTCACATCTGCCCCTGCTGCGAGAAGTCTCTCCACAACCGTTAGATGTCCTCCAGCTGCAGCTGCTTGTAGTGCCATTACCCCTCCGGATCTTACAGCGGGTTCATTAACATAAGCATTTTCTGCGAGAAGTCTTTCTACAACTGTAAGATATCCTCCAGCTGCAGCTGCTTGTAGTGCCGTTAGGCCTCCGACCTCTCCAGCTGGTGCATTAACATTGGCAGTCTGCGCGAGAAGGATCTCCACAACCGTAAGATGTCCTCCAGCTGCAGCTGCTTGTAGCGCTGTTAGCCCTCTAAACATTCCAGCCGGCGCATTAACATCAGCCTTTGCTGCGAGAAGTATCTCCATAACCTCAAGGTGGCCTGCAGCTGCAGCTTCGTGAAGCGCCATTCGTCCATCTGCCCATTCTAAAGAGGGGGCATTAACATTTGCATTTGCTGCAAGAAGTTGCTCCACAACCTTAATATGGCCCTTGGCTGCGGCTGCTTGAAGAGCTGTCCATTTGCGGGTGCTACATGGAGCATTTATATCGGCCACTCTTGGGAGCAGACGCTTTACTAAGTCGTTGCAACCTCTCGGGCTTCGCCAATCTCACATTCGTCGAATCCATCAACAATCAGGTAATAGTTTTTGTTTGTTTGAAGCCGAGATAATACAAACTCAACAACTTCGGCTGTGTCGAGGTCACACGTATCGTCATAGAGCTCTTGCAGGCTTTCATCTTTGGCAGCTGTGATTTGAGCATTCAACATCTGGCCAGCAAGGCACCCTATTATGTTCCTCGCTCGCAGAGATGTACTATCATCGGCACGATAGAAGTAAAATGATATGATGTCGTTGGGATTGCATGCTGAATGGAGTTGAGCGACGACGTTTGACATAAGCACCGTCTTGCCCGTACCCATCGTCCCTGGACACCAGAGAATGGCAGTATGCTGATCATCTTTCCACTCATGAAACAGGGACTCCTGTAGCAGCCACTCTGCAGTTTTGGAAACACGTTGCTTCAATGCTTGCTTCCAAGGTTTCTTGTGGTTGATGGTAGAGAGATTCTGTCTGATGCCGTATCTCAAACTTGCAGCTTCCCTCTTCATCTGATTGATTCTCCACCGGTGAGCTTCGGCATCTTATCTCCTAGACTCTCTTTGAAATCTTCTAGACACATTTCGGAATGCTGCGCCGGCTTTGCTGTGACGTTGTTGCAATCGTATTGAGTCTGTTGCAGCCTGTTTCGACGCAAGGCTGATCTGTTGGTCGATTTCGCTCGTGGCTTGCTCGATATTGTTCAAGAACGGCTTGAACTCCGATTCAAATGGATTGAAGACAGAAGATAATGTTTGCACGAGCGAGGAGCGTCTTGAAACCTCGATAATCTTGATACACAATTGGACGATAATCGCATAATAATTGCATAGCCCACGCTGGAGATCGACACAGCCTCGATAAAGTAGACCAAATTTCTTGTATGTTAGGCATGACCTTCCGATCGTCATTATCATGTTGGTCACTTTGCCGAAGTAAGAAGTGATATTGCTGATCATCACTAGGGCCGTCTTTATGCCGCCCCAGACCAGCGCAGCGATTTCAGGATTCGAGCTAACAAATGTACCCACTACATCACTGAATTGTTGCGTTGCCTCCAGGAATGTGCACAAATTTGTTGCCACAGACTTTTTTTGTCGTGTTGTGGCTATTGGCATCGATCTCAGCAACGAATGTAATGACGCTCGTAGCGTCTGGTAACGTGGCGCTGACCTTGTATTGTCGCCTTTGCTCTTCGGTCAGGATACTATCAAATTCGTTCAATGCTTCCCTTAGGTTTGTTGTAGGGTCGGGCACCTGTGCTGAACTTGATCGAGATGAGATCACCAAAGCCATGTGGTTCTCTGTGGCTGTTTCAAGTTCAGGTGAGGGGATAGAATCTTGTTTCTTATTTTGTGATACAGAATAGTCATTGTTGTAGAGAGATTAAGCGGGAAGAAGCTGCAAACAACCGCGGGGGCGGGGGTGTACCTTAATGTGCCCCAATGACATTGATCTATATACTAAGCTAAGCTACTACAGAACCACAATTGAATGCGAGCTTGTTCTTCATATCACAACGGTTTGTATACTTCGAGTGACGTGTTCAAGTCTTGCATATTGGATGAATGAGTTGGATTATGTCAAGTCAATGTATCTATATCCAAACGACTGGAGTAGAGGAACAGTTAAGTTTGTGGGGTAGCATTTAAAGCCAAACCAACCTACAACATGCACCACACATATATACAGCACTTAGCAACGATAATGGGTGCTCATCTAGATAAACAGCCTCTCTATATTCTATTAAAGCAGATCAATCTACTATAATAGCAGAAAATATAAGTGCACACCGCACCTTCCCAAAAGAGGCATCTGACCTTGTGACTTCCCACTTTTCGCCCATTTTGTTACATAATCCTACTCCGCGCAAGTCTCCACTGGGCCCCGATCCCGCAGTCCCTCAACTTCCCGACTTTTTCGTTTCTTTGAATAGTTTGGCCCTCGGCTGTTTGGGAATGATGTCTTGAGGATAATGCAGAATCCTGGATGTGGAATGATGTCAATGGTACTCCTGCCATGTCCTCCGTCAACGATAACGCCCCCTCGCCGCTCCCGGTGGATGGGGTGAGCAAGCGCAAACAAGGTAAGCGCCTGTGCAATCCGTGTTGCCTGATGGCTTTTGCTCCGGACCTATGACGGCTTGGCCCAATCGGCTATTTCCTCGCAATCTCAGTGGCTGATCAGTGAGTCTAAACCTCTCTTAGGCTCTGCAGCTTGCATCCATTGTCACCGGCGCAAGGTTCGCTGTGATGCTCGTACCGTCGGGACACCCTGCACCAACTGTCGCGCCTCGGGAAAGACCGACTGCCGTATACATGAAAAGAAAAAGCGACTCGCAGTACGCTCAATCCTAGATCCCGTTCCCATCCGATCTCGGCCTCTACCGACATCCGATCCTACACCAAACCCTGCCCTTGCAGCGGGAACACAACTGCCTCCAAGCTTTCCAACCGCGTTCCCGAGTGGTCATGCAACACCAGTCTCAGGCGCTCTCCCGCAACATGGCTTTCCACAAGGCACAGGACCAGAGGCATTCGGCCGCCATGGCCACGATATGGCGCATGCCGAAGAGGCACACAACGAGATGCAACAACATCTTGTAAAATTGATAGATGAAGAGGAATCCGGCAGAAGAGAGATCCAAAGAGGCGTGCGCGCCTTCTATGTTGGACATGAACATTCAAACATGTCATTTTTAATCCGGCAACAACGAGAACAGGATGACGACGTATATCATTTTGCTAGCAATGAAATACCACGGCGTCAAATGAAGACGGGTCACGACCAACTCCTCATGGATGCCCTGACACTGCCAGAACCGGCGCTGGCTGATGAACTGGTCCAGGCGTATTTCACATATGTCAACCCGGGCTATCCTATTGTTGATGAAGATTTGTTTATGACACAATACCGGAATCGGGACCCTGCAGATCCACCCCCGGTATTGCTTCTTCAAGCAATTTTGCTAGTTGGTGCACATGTCTCTCGCGCAAAAGTAGAGCGAGATGCCCTCAAAGAAATATTTTTCCGCCGCACCAAGTATTTATTCGACAATCGCATTGAGCGCAACCGAGACATTCTTGTTCAAACAGCGCTTCTTTTGACATGGCATTCGGACAGGGTGGATGATGATGTCGCTGCGGATGCTCACTTTTGGGTTGGGGCGGCTGCACGGATTGCCACGGGGCTTGGAATGCACCGCAATCCCGTATCCAGTAGCTTTGTGACTCGTGATCGACGAATGTGGAGGAGAGTCTGGTTTATTTTGGTCCAATTTGATGTCTTGATATCTCTAGCATTAGGCCGACCACAAGCGATGTAAGTTGATCCCAACTAGTCAAGCTATATGGCTATCAAATACTAACGAAATCTCGCTCTAGCAATTTGGATGACTCTGACGTGTCTCCTCTGACGCTTGCGGATTTCGAGAACTGTGGCCGGCATGTACAAGCAGAATATGTAATTCATTTCACAGAACTTTGTACAATGATCTCGTACCTCATTCGTGATCGATTTGGGCTTCGAGCAAGTGAAGAACGGCGAAAAGCTGTGCTTCAGGAGGCAGATGGATCGCTGGCATCCTGGTCTCTCAAGCTTCCTGATAATCTTCGACTCCGTGCGTCTGACATGGACCCATGGTCTGCAACGCTTCATCTGACTTACAACAACTTCCTCATCCTATTGCATCGGCCGCACCCCAGGGCTTCGGCCTATTCCGATGACTATGGTCCACACGACGCTGAAATCTGTAGCGCAGCCGCTGGAGTCATTACTTCTATCTTTGAGGAGCTCAGGATGAACGACCGCTTGAAGTTCCTCTGGTACACTGGCGTTCATACCCTCTTTACAGCCATGATCCAAGTTCGGGTTGAACTTCGGTTCTCCAATCCAGTCCTTGCAATTAATGCATTGCGCCGTTTTGACTCTGCATCTTACTCGCTGCGCGAGTTAGCTCAATTCTGGCTTCATGCCGGCACGATTCTGCGTGTCTTTGAGGACTCTAAACGTCTACAGGAAGATCTTCGGATGGCAACTTCGGAGCGACCGAAGCCGTTCGGTGACACACAGCACTCACACAAGATTCCCGTGGCTTCTCCTGCTCCATCAATAACCATGCAAACACCCCGACCACTTTCCTTCGGTGTGCCCACACCCGAAGCTACACCCCTACAGCAAACCACCCTCTCACCGCAGCCCAATCCTCCTCCTCAATTCGATAATTGGATTGCCCCTCTTCGGCTCAATGTCGGCCCACTCGAAAGGAATGATCCTTTCTCTAGCAGTATGCAAGTGGACTCCATCGAGCCCGCTCGCGACTATCCGGACTGGCGGCAGCTATTCGCCTTCGGAGACATAGACCTACCAGCCCCCGTGGGAGTCGAGGGCTTACCCGAGCTTGAAGACGAGTGGCGGCAGATCTACTGGCAAGACGCCCCGATGGCAGATCTGATCCACGATGGAGGATGGATCCATAGCTAGCTATATCTCGCAACCTCTTCCAGATGACTATCAAGGGCTATCATCCTTTCCATCAAGTCCCTCTCATGCACACCTTTCCTCTGCCTTGACGACGAGACGAGCCATGCCATGGCACGCAAAATACACGATATCTCTTGAAGATCATGTCAAGCCACAGACACCTCCAGGCCTCAGCCTATGATACCATGTCACAGATGATTACATACAATGATAGAGATATACCATGTCATATAATTGCAAATAGTGATGTCGGATAAATCAATTTGTGTCTTTTCTATACCTACAGTTGACTATGCAATATGTACATATAACAGTAACCCACACAGCGCCCATTATGCGTCTTCGCTAATCGCCTAATCAAAGGAAACTGCACTGATTAAAATGATAAGTCAGGGCTCGCCATGCAGGAATGGAAAAAAACCGACAGCAAGAGCCTAACCAAACACAAACCTCCGCCAGTTATCTGCAAGTACCTGGACACCATGTCGCAGCTCCCACCCACGCAGCTTGCAGATCTCCCGCGTCACCTCCTCCAGCAAATCATCTATCTGCGCACCCGCCACATGGAGATCACTCTCAACCAGAATACGATCCTCAGGCAGGAATTTAATGACCTCATTTACCTTCTTCGCCGCAGCCCCAGAGAAATTAATAAGCTTCGAGAAAGAGAAGTAAACATCCGACGGATTTGACTTATGCAAAAACTGCCGAATCGGCTCCACAGACCCAGTATAAGAATGCATACAGACACGAGGCGGGAACGGCAAATATGATTTCCCACCAAGCACCGACGCCTCACTTGATCCATGAGCCTTGTCATCATCTTCATCTTCAGACACAGCACCTTCCGCATCCTGCTCCTTTTCCCTCTTCCGCCGCGACAGCAGAACCCGTTCATGACCCGCCCAGAGCTCTTTAAGCAGATCGAAGACCCCGCCGTGAGCTTGCACGCTATGCATCGAGACAGGCCGGTTCATTTCTCCCGCTAGCTTTAGCTGTGCTTTGAGGATGATGCGCTGGTGCTCAGGCTTGACGCGGTAGTGCGTTAGACGCCGGCCTTCGCGGGATCCTGGTGTAACCTGGTCATCGCGATTGTCGATTTCCGATGTCGTCCATGGACTAGGTAATCGGAATGATCTGTCCAGGCCTACTTCGCCGACTAGTGCGTTTGGGAATTGTTGGAGGCGGGTCCGGGTTTCGGAGATGAGTTCTGAGAGCGGTTTGGGGACAGGAAGGAGATCAATGAAGGCTTGGTCTTCTGATTCTCCTGTTCCTGTTAGGACGGTGGCGTAGTGGGTTGTTTTGTAAGCTGCGGGGTCTTTCGTTGCTTCAGGTTGTGCTGTGTCGTCTATGATCTGGTGTGAGAACCAGGGGTGCCAGCCGAAACAGGGGACTATGCGGTCTGTTGTTGAGTTGGTTGTTTTGACTGATAGTGACTCGGCGGTTTGGAGGACGAGGTCTTGGTCTTCTCCGCGTGTGGCCATTATTGTTAGGGTGGTCGCCTTCATCTGTGGGATGTCGGCTACTGAGGCCATTGTATCTGTTGGGTGGCAGTGGGCATCGTGGACGCCGATATCCCAAGGAAAGGGTTCTTCCTGGGACATTTTGAGGGAATTGGCTTTCGAGTAGGCACTCACAGGAGCAGGATTGTTGAAAAGCCTTAATTTTTATATGAGAGTTGCCAATTCGTTCAACCCACGCTCCTATCTCTGCCTTTTTCGAGGATGTCGTCTCAAACCTCCCCGCGGCTCGAGGGGAGTGACGTAATGACCGTTTATCTTGCCTGGGGCATCAATCACATGCTTTCTCCGCAAGCTGTTGCCCTGCATTGTGAGACACCGAGAATATACTTATGGACTCACAGTCGCCTGCTCCCTAGGGGAGTGAGATGCATTCCCCAATGTGGTCCTCACTGTCGTCGTTACTCGCGCTGCCTATCCTGGGCCTCATCTCTATACCCCTCATATTATCGGCATGGGTTACGATCTCATTTGCATTGATAGCACTGGTATTTAGACTGTCATTAGTCTCCCTCGAGCTAGTCTACGGACTGATCCTACACTTTTTCTCAGTACCAACATCACCAACCTCGTCATTATTGACCTTCGTCGCTTCAGAGCCTACAACCCCAGCTGCAGGTAGATCAAGAAGAAACTCCAACCAATCAACACATTCACGAAAGACCAATGACTTCCTCACTCCCTGGACTACAGGTTTTAGCCTGCACGACCCAGCAAGCCGTAAAAGAACTTCCTATGCCCGCAGCATGATCGAAGCCCACCTATCCACCTCGATACCGCCATATGCCTTTCCCATCAACGGTGATGAAAGACGAGACTTCGAAGGCGTAGGCGGCTGGCGCTCGTACCGTTCATCCAGAACCCGCAGCTCAAACACCCAACCAAGCTCAGTATCATCCTCCTCAACACGTAGTACCAACGGCGACCTCGATCCAGAAACAGACGTCGACGCAGACGAGCGCGCCTGGTTGTCTCTGAACAACCGTCTCGAACTCCCATCTCAGCTCATCACGCTAGGCACAAGCTGCCACGCCAGTGCTCTAAACAGCCCCCACAATGAAAGTGACTCTCACCCTGGCCCAAGCAATTTTCATTCGCTAGTAGGCGCCATCAGCCCACGGGATAGACATGATGGAACGAGACACCACCACCGCTCACTCACAACTTCCTCGCTGACAACATCGGACCGGCGAACGGGCACGGGACTTTCCCTGGCGTTGTCAACGAGGCCTGATAACATCGCTTTGCATTCGAGGGAATACGGTCAGTCGATGTCAAATGCTAGACTCACGTCCCCGTTCCTGTCGCCGCAGTCGTACATGCAGGCGGGTTCGGGCTTGCATTCTCAGATGCGGACCGTCTCGCGTGCGTTCCCTGGTGGTGCGCCTTTCGCGAGTTCCTACCTCTCCGGTGCTGGGGATGGGCTTGGGCACAGTTTTGGGAGCAATGGTGGTGGGTACTTTTCGCTGAGACGGCCTGGGTCTTCTGGGAATCATATTCTTTCTGGGAGGGCTAGTCCTATTGCTAGTGGGTATAATACCCCCGGGATTGGGGTGTCGACTGAAGAGCGGGATTTGGGACTGGCGCGGTTCATGGTGCATTATCCCACTAGCCCTAGGCATCGGAGGCAGAGTATTTCTGGGCCAGGTTCGAGAGGGGCTGGGGATCGGGCTGGGTGAAAACTGTCCATTTTGGGCTTTTTTTTCTTTCCAGTTTGGGGTTTGGAGGAGTAGGGAGCACATATGATCAAAAGGCAGCACAGATTGTACACAATTCCGAAAATTGTCTCTTTCACTGGAGTATCTCTGGCTGTTGTCATCGATTCGTCCAGGTCTATCATGTATCTAGCCAATATGTATCGTACAGAATGTATCCATAGGGGAAAAAAGGGAGGCATACACAACATACCGTGGTCAAAGGAGAGGAAACACCACGATGGAATGAGAGATCAATGTTTACAACACAAGATATGCATATCACATCCTAGCCTCGAAAATCAAAGAACATGTTTCACGACGAATGAAATGAGTCACTTGCCAGTATTCACATCATGACTGTCGATTTCTTTCTCTTCGGTTGACTTCTTCCATCTCGGCGAGGACAACGCTATTGAATTCCTCCCAGCCGTCAAGATAGAGATGGTGGCCAGCCCTGTTGACGACGACGACTTTGGAAGATCCTTCATCGGCATGTTTCTCCTCGGGTGTAGCGTTTTCTAGGACTTTTCGCTTTTCTTCTTCTAGTCGAGCTGCTGCTGCATGGCCACCTGAAACATCCATCCAGTCGTGGTCACCATACATAAAGACGACGGGGAGACCCTTTTCGCGCTGAGCGGGTGTTGATGACTCGGAAGAAGCAGATGTGGAGGCAAGTGTATTCTCAGAGGTGGTCGACGAGGCGTTGGGGGTGGGAATTGGTTGGGGAATGGCGTGAGCGTTATTTTGAATCAATTGTCTTCCTAGGCCATGGACACGGTGGATGAGAGGACTGCGGGCAAATGCGCCAGGAGCGAGAATGTACGCCAATGCGTACTCGCCGCTACCGCGAAGACTGAAGATTGAATATGAGTAGTCGTGGAGAGCCTTGGCTTCCTCGGCCGGTAGGTGGGAGAAACGACGAGATGTCCATCCGGAGACGATACGAGGCCCCAAAGGACCAGCCCACCGAACCAGACTGAAAGGCGAAATATTGGCTTCCCATAGATAGGCGAACCACTTGGGGAGATTGCGTCGTGGGGGCGCACCGGAATTTGACTCGGGTGGTTGCCGCCCAGTGATAAAGCTACCATCAGATGTTTTGGGTACCGTCTCTGGCATGGCGGCGGACGAAGTGATGTCACGCTGGTCCGGGGCGATTTCGTTGGGCAGTGTTGATGCTGAAGGCTCGGCTACATCCGCAGTGACGGCATATGGGTCTTCTGGAATACCAACTGGAGAAGCCAGGATAAGCTTGTTCAGGTGGCCAGGGTATTTGAGCGCGTAGGCGACCGCCATGTACCCGCCGAGACTGTGTCCAAGCAAGGTGAAGCGATCAATGTTGCGTTTGATGCGCCATTCCTCCAAGGCATCCACGAACCAAGCCTCGGCTTCTCTGATGGCATCTTCTCTTTCCTTTGCCTTGATTTTGAATGCGGGTCGAGTACTCCGACCCATGCCCAGCATATCCAAAGCATGCAGTTGCCAGCCCTTCAACCGACTCAGAGGCTCGAAGTTCTTATAGAAGAATCCAAGACCTGCACCGTAACCGTGGAGCATGACCAGATGTTGATCCGCCTCCTCACCAACCCTTTCCACCGAGAACTCATTGAGCGCACGGTCTTTCCCACTCAGCTCTACCATGCTAGAGCGCCATCGACGAGGGCCGTATGGGTCATTGAGGGAGCTGGTGGTGACTTCCCCCTTCTGGTTATGATCTGCAGTCTCCAGACTGCTCGGGGTAGCTCCATTGGGGAATTCTGCCGTGTTTCCGGTCTGGAGGTGGGTAGGTGGCTCGTGATGCAAGTAGGGCAGATAGGAAAGGACTTTGTGTTCGGCTGCTGCTGCGGGTATACGAGCCCACTAGATAGTACATACATGTTCAGTGGCTATGTTGCAATGGGGGCTCCTCTGTTGTAGCTTACCCATTGACTGAAGCCTTCTCGGTATCCTAGCGGGAAAAACGCGCGCGCAGCTGCCGCTCCTGCAGCTGCCTGCGCGGCATATGGAGTTCCATGTGTTGGCGGGACGTGAGTTGCATCCGATCGTCGGTGATGGTGGTGAATGTCCTCTTGGGACGAGTTGAGTGATTCTGACGCCATTGAAGAATATCGGTGCCCTCGCGCAAGGGTGGCGAAGAACACTGCGCAAGGCTTAGCCCTGTATTGGGAGAGTGAAAAGGAAGAAGCGAGGCGCAGGTTTGATCCTGTAATACGTGATTTGGAAAGACAGAGGTGTTCTGTCAGTAAAAGTTGCACTGTGGCGCTCATGAACGTATATAAAGGAAAACCGGAGACAAAACGGCTACTCCGCTTAACCCCGGTAGGTTACCAGGCATGCGCAAGCCAGTACAGGAAGATTATTCGATCGAAGAGAGCCAATTAAAAAAGACAGAAATATGATGATATTGAAACCCCTCTAAAGGGCAATGGGCAATGGTCACGGAAAAGAAACAGGATTCTGAGTCGAGAAGTATGAGGCGGGCAGTTGTCGATCCAACTTGGCTTCCGATCAACTTTCCCGCCTTTCTCCCTCTCTTCACATGCGATGACACTGCTCTTGGGCCGGGACGGCCAGTTTTGATTTGATTTTGTTCTTCATATTGGAGCTCTGCTTCTTCTGATTTCTATACTGGGAATTTGCCCTTCCACCATGGCCTCGCCTTTGGACCAGGTGGTCAAGGGTGCCCCAACACCGGAAGCTCGCGCTTCATCAACTCCAGAGCCATTGAACTCTTCGCGATCATCCCAAGGCCACACTCCTTCAGAACGCTCATCCACGCCACGGCCATCGACTCCAGACCCGCTAGCAAATCTCCCGTCCTCCCCACCCCAGATCTACCTCAACCTTTTGATCCTTGAAAACTCACTCCGAGCCCAGTATCTGGCACTGCGCGAACGTCGCCGCCAGAACACATTTTTCCTGCTTCTACTGGCCGCGTGGCTTGCCTATTTTGCATACGCTCTATTCCTTCGCCCGCGTGAAGATGGCCGCGGGGTGGGCGGCTCCGTCTACTGGATGGTGGAGATGGCGGAGAAAGTCGCCCTACTCGGCGGGGTGGTGACAGCGCTACTCGTCTGGGGAACAGGACAATGGGAACGCGGCATCCGATGGCCTCGGCGCTGGCTCGCTGTCTCCAATCGCGGCCTGCGCGTGATGAACACCAAAATTATCATCATTCGTGGTCCGTTCTGGCAGGAGCTACTGTCTTACGTCTCATTCTTATTCCCGTTCTCACTCCCGTTCCTGCCCTCTCCCAACGGAAACTATCATTTCGTGGAGCGTGCTGGTGGTGGTCGGCAGCATCATCAGCAGTACTATCACGGCCCCGACAGCGAGTCCGGCTTGGTAGAAGAAGACCTCAGCCCGGGAGGCGATTACATCCGTCTTCTCCTGCTCCCCAAATCATTTTCACCTGAATTCCGCGAAAATTGGGACGACTACCGCACCGAATTTTGGGAGAAAGAAAACGAGCGTCGCGCTCAGCTACGTCTCAAAGTGCGCGAGCGCGAGCAACATTTCGCCCGAACAGAAGGAGGCTGGCTCGGTCGACTCGGACTAGGCCGGCGCGCTTCACAGCGCCGCCGCCTCGTCGCAGGACGTCACATCGAGCCGGAATTCAAACACCGTCTGGGCCACAGCCACCACTCCTCCATCTCGAAACTCAGCCCAGAGCACCGCGGCCACTCTGCCCGCCGCAACACTCGCTCCGAGTCCCATTCCCGCACTTCATCTCGCAGCACCACTCCCGTCGACATCGACGATCGCCCGCCATCCCGCTCTTCTACGTCCAGCCGGCCGCGTCGTGGAAGCACCGCGTCCGGACAGGACGCTAGTCCACAGCAGCGGAAACGGAAGGGGTCCACGCTTCGTCGGGGGTTGTCGCCTCTTACGCAAGCGCAGATTCGGGAAGGTGTACGGACTCCGTCGTTCTCGTCTGATGAATCTGTATTGCCGACAGGCATGTTAGAGAAAGATAAAGAGGAGGCTATACCGTCTTCTATCTCAGAATTGTAATAATGCACTGCACCTTCGCACGAAATGTCGTTCATGCTGCTGTTCATACCTCTATACCCTTTTCTTTTTCTCTGCCTTGTTTGCTAGACACTCATCATTCTCGTGTTTGGAAGCTTGCATTGGCTGTGTATGCCTTTCTCTCGGAACATGGTTTCTCTGGCTCTATAGATAAACCGGGATGCCTTGCCTACGGTCCTGTGTTGCATACCATTCTAGAAACGCTTCATTTTATTGCATATTTATAGTGAACGAGTCACCTCACCAGACCTTATGATAATTTCCATTACAACTGTGAGTAAGCCAGAATTAGGTCGAACATTCTGTCTTTAAACATCGAGTTTTCATTCATATTTCTCGTATTGAGTCCACTAATATTACCTCAAACCCATCCCATGCGCCAAACACGCCAAAAAAAACATGGGATATCAATCCCAATGCAATGACAAGAAAGCATGCTCGTAAAACTGGGAGCAGACATGTCCAGCATTTCCCCCTCAGCTATGTACTTTGCACGAGAAGAAAAGTATAGCCAGCACCGCAAAACCCAGATATATTAAACCCGGTATACATCATCATCATCCTCGAGGTACATCAGGATGTTATCCTCGTTCATTATGCGCAAGGCCATAATAGCCTCTGGGCGGGAGAAGACGTGCGAAGCGCCATATTTGGGCGATTCCCGGATGGCGGCGTTGACGGCGTTGATCAGATCGTCGACATTGCTTGTATCGCTGTCCTTGAACACAGTCTTGCCCATGAGTGGGCCAAGAGTCTGTCGGAAGACTATCATACGCGCAGGTGAGATGGGCGCATCTGTGGATGTGGACTGCGAGTCTGTTTGGGACTCGATGAGCTGCGAGGCTGGTTGGGAGGATGCCATTGACATCTGTGAGTCTTCCTGTGTCTGAGTACGGCCTGTCTGGCTCGACCGCAGACGTTGAGCACGCGGGCTGGCTGTGTATAAACTGTCTGGGTCTTCGTCCTCGTCTGGTACAGAAGCGCTGGACTGTGTTGCGGTGCCTCGGGTGCGTGCGGTGCCGGTGCGTCTTCCGGGTGTAGTGGTGGATGTGGCATGGGCATTGGTGTCATCGTCGGAATTATCATCGAGTTCGGCATCGCTATCGGATTCAGAGTCGGAATCGAAGGTAGTTACCTTGCGTCTCTTGCGGCGCTCGTCCTCGAGCACTTCCTTGAACATGGCGAAACGCAGAATAGCCTCGGCATGTTTGGCATCGCTCTGGTCCACGCGGTTCGACAAACGGGCCTTGGCGTGTGCAGTAGACAAACGGATCAATGTCTCCAGGGTACGAGGGGTGATAGGCGAAGTGCGACGCTTGTTGCCGGTGAGTTCGTCGTTTCGCAGAGCAGAATAGGTAGCGATGACATGGTCGGCAGCGCCCTTGGTCAGGACGGGCATGATTCGCTTCTTGGCATATTGGATGTACTTCTTAATGAAAGGAATACTGATAATTTCCACGTTCTTGCCACGACGACGACCAGCATTGGCAGCGTCAATCATACCACCGTGAAGCATGACGTTGAATTTCTCGAACACCTCACTTGGCGCGTTGCGATCTTGGCGGTCTTCAACTCCAACGCCCAGCGTTTGGTTGAGTTGTTCCCGGACTGGTGCACCTTCCTCAGTACCGGGCTGGCGGTAGCGGTGCATACGGAGAACGTGTTCCGAGATCCTTCGATCATGGGTATCCTCAATATCATCCGTCACGACGAACAGCAAATCGAAACGGGACAGAAGAGAGTCGGGGAGAGCAATGTTCTTATGCGGATCCTTGTGGGGATCGTATTGGCCATAAATTGGATTGGCCGCTGCAAGAACACTGCAGCGAGCGTTCAAGCTTGTGTGGATACCGGCTTTGGCAATTGTGACAGTCTGTTGTTCCATGACTTCGTGAATGGCGACACGATCAACATCACTCATCTTGTCGAACTCATCGATACAGACCACACCACGATCACCAAGAACCATGGCACCAGCCTCTAGTCGACGTTCACCGGTTTCCTTATCAGAGGTAACGGCAGCAGTCAGACCGACACCGGAGGAGCCTCGACCGGTAGTAGCGATTGCCAGTGGTGCGGTATTCAATACGAAACGAAGCAGCTGAGACTTCGCAGTCGAGGGATCGCCGACCATTAAAATGTTGATATCACCACGAAGATGTGTGCCGTTATCCAGGTTCTTCTCCATTCCACCAAGAAGCATCAGGAGGATCGCCTTCTTAATGTAATCATGTCCGTGGATACTGGGAGCCAGAGACTTGGACAACAATTCGAACACATTTTTCTTCTTCGCAATCTTATTGATGTTTCGGATATCGGTATCGGTCAGGACAGCCTCCGCAATACCTCCACCACTCTTCGAAGACAATTGAATAATATTGTTCGCCATGACGACAGTGCGGAAGGTAGACGAGCCACTGCCTGCATTTCGGTTACCGAGTGTGCGATAGATACCAACCAGCTGGATTCTGTCTCCAGGCTTGGCAGAGTCGACAAGGTCATCATCCAAAATAACATCGACACTTCGGGGCAATTGTCCTGCGGGGGCACGTTCGGGCATTTCTTGAATGGAGATCGACTGGTGGTCGAGATATGTCGAATAACCGTACTCAGTGATAAGCTACCAAAGTCCATGTCAGTTCCTGCTCAATGTGCCACATTTATATTTCCACTGCAAGACTCACAGGGTTCTTCTCCTCGTCTTCTTGGGGATAAACGTTCAAGCTGGTTGCGCCGCTAGCAGTCATAGTTTGATCACGGTATTTTCTGGCGACGAAACGATCCTTGCGCTCGATGTAGTGGACACTTTGGACAACCTTAGGGCGCACCAGAGAGCATTTTGTCACAATACCCTCAAGCGAGACCATATGATTCAATTGTTGCGAACCCAATGTGCGGGGGTTGCAGGAAAATTCTCCGAATGCGCCAACATAAGCGCAGTAGTAGTTCTGACAAGGTTGTTAGATGTCCAATGTTTCTTAAAAAGCACCGTTGATCCCAATACATACCACTTCATCTGATGTTTCTTTGGCTGGTCGACCGGGCAGGGTTTTGACGACTGCCTTCAAGGCCATATCAAAAGCTTGCGAATAGTCAAACGGCGAAGAGAGCAGCCTATAATTGAAGATGACCATCAGTCGCTGTTCCAGCTTCAATTGGTATTACAGTGTGATTTACCCATCGGCCAGCTCTCGGTTGTGTGCTCTGATTTCATCGATGCTGACCTGTGCAAAATTGTCAGCGACACCTCCTAGCAGGGGATTCTAGCAGTCCACGCACTGTTAACCGTCGAAAACCCCTATTCAGCATAACCACAATATCCGCCCGATAACTGTTGCGAACTGTTAGATATAGACGATAGCATTATCGCGAAATTGACGAACCTGCGTGCCCGTGCATCAGCTAGAAAAAATGACTTGGTTAGCTTGAAAAAAACAAAGACAAAACCAAGTCAACATACCTGGGTCAAGAAATTCGGTGGCGGCGCGCACGCGATCCTGCGCGGCCTCATCTCGTAGTTGTACGCCGTCCATGATGTGTGATGCAATCTAGTGTGGGTGGGAAGGAGGGAGTCGAGGGGCCGATGGGATTTCCCGATTTGCTAAAGTGGAACGCGTGAAGGTGCACGCGTGGGCAGTCGCGTCCCCGGGTACTTTTTGCCGACTGACTCAGCAAAAAAAAAATTCGAAAAGCTATATAAGGCGCCAATTTCCCGATCCTTTTTCTCTTCTTCAAGCGACTCTACGTACGTTCCTCTCCCCCTCTACAGTTGGAAATCTTTTAGATTTACCACTGTGTTTTGACTTGAGAATTTTCACTGACCATTTCCACAGTTCAAAGAATCACTTTAGAGTAGACGTCCCCTTTCTAAGCTCTTTAAAAGAGCCACAGAATCTCCACCCTTGCTGATGACTATATGTCCTCGATGCCCTAAAGTGAAACCTTTTTACTTCCGTTTCGACTGTTACGCGTGCTGCTTGCAGTGTCTGTGTTCCGGTCCAGGGAGTGGTGATGATCTTGACCTGGTCTCGATGTCTGACTTCGGTCGGTCGGTCCTGGTGGGTGTCGAGGAGGTCTGAAAGGTCCTCTTCCGTTTGGTTGATGGTATGGAGAGCTGTGTGTGGGCTGTTAGTTTTATTTAACCTATATCTCAATATGACGCACCTTTGCGGAAAAAATCTGAAGCTCTCATAGTAAAACACCATGGCTCCCTTAGAATACCTAAGTAGAGACTTCGCCCAAAACTTGCATGGACCCCCTTCTAGAATTCTTCGGCGCTTCTGCACCTCCACAAAGATATATTTTCGTACTCGTAGCGGCTTCAATGTTTGCGCAAATTATCCAAGCTCGCTTGACAAAATGATAAAAGCAGGGGCTCCACCTACTTACAGATGAATTGCTTTTACCCTGCAAATACATACCAAACCTTATCTGCTGTTTGAGAATACAAAACTTGAGATAATCCACTTGTGAACCATTTCCAGTGGTTTCTATATATGCTTAGACTTCACGCTATCACGTGGTCATTTAAGTAGCCCCAACAAAAACCCATGACAGTAATCCACGGCCATGTGAACTCCCACCAGTTCCTACAAACACTCAGACAGCCTGTTGAGCGGCCCTTTTGAAAGTGCCCTTGAGAATGTGCGACTTTGGTGTTAGCATTGGAGACTTTATTGCGCTTCTAGAACTGGCAAACCGAATACGGAAACGTTTCGTGAATGCCCCTCTTCAGTTTCAGGAAATTAGAGACGAGTAAGCTGCTAGCTTGGTCCTGGCTAAACCAGTCGAACGGACGCTTATCCTTTCCACAGCGTGAAGGTGTTATCCAATGTTCTACGGGATATCGACGACTATGAGCCCGATGAAAGTTTAGATGAACAACAAAAGAGAGATTTAAATTATACCTCAGAAGGATGTAAATGTGTACTGAGGAATCTCGATCAAAAAATCGACAGATATCAAGAGCTCGGCGCCAATTTCAAATCAGTTCATATGAAAAGAATTCCTCGTTGGGCTTGGGAGCGAATAACATGGGACCAGACAGAAATAAAAGATTTCAGATTTCAGATATCACAACAAATCGACGCTTTAAACCTGCTACTCACTGGGATCAACAAGTGTGTCTTCTAGAATGTTTCCATCCATCAATTGAAGAAGCCCGGCTAACCCATCACAGTCATGTCGCCCTTCGAACAAAAAATTTGGTCAAGTCCACGAAGGAGGAAGTCGACCGTCTTGTCCGATATCAAGACAAAGAACAAATACAGACCATCCTTGGATGGCTTTCTCCAATAAATGCCGCCACCAAGCAAGCATATATTTTCAGTGATCGCCAGGAAGGAACTGGCCAGTGGTTTCTTCAAACAGATAGCTTCCGACAATGGGTTCATTCTACGACGTTAAATCAACGCACTCTCTTTTGCCCGGGTATTCCAGGAGCAGGTAAGACTTTTCTGGCATCTACAGTGGTGAATGAACTCCAGCACTCCTTTCAGTATAACAATGGTGTTGGATTGGCCTACTTCTACTGCGATTTTCGGGAACGTGTTACGCTTGAAAATATCCTTGGTTGTATCCTGGGACAATTAGCTCGGCAGCTGCCAATATTCCCAGAACCTCTTGAAGATCTCTATAATGAGAATCTGGAAAGGGAAACTCGTCCATCGGCTAATAGCCTTCTTGGGGTACTTGACGTTACCATCTCAAGGTTTATCAAAACATTCATTGTGATCGACGCACTGGACGAATTTCTACTACCTGGAGGGGCCCTTACCACCCTCCTCGAAAACATTTTTGCGCTTCAAACAAGACACAACTTGAGCTTCATGGCAACCTCACGAGACCAACCGGAGATCACAGTAAATTTTGTGGGTAAAACTTGCTTGAGAATCCGGGCGAATGAAGATGATATCGAGAGATTCCTTCGAGGCCAGATAGGTGCTCTTCCGGGTTTTGTCCAACGGAAGCCAGAACTACAGAAAGAAATCATCGCCGAGATTACAAATGCTGTCGATGGAATGTTAGTTATGTGGTCAAATTTTCTACTCCATCGCTAATATCTTCCTAGGTTTCTTCTTGCCCGACTCCATTTCGATTCCCTGAAGGGAAATTTAACACCGACAAAAATCAGGAACAAGCTCAAGACTCTTTCAAGCGGGCTAGATGCTGCCTATGGAGATGCCATCCTACGTATTGAGAGCCAGCTTCCAGAACAAAGCCAGACTGCCAAGGACGTTCTCATGTGGATTGTTTGCGCAACACAACCTTTAACGCCCCTGGAACTGCAACATGCACTCGCAGTTGAAATAGGCGAGACTTCTCTCGACGAGGAGAATATTCCTGAGATCAATGATCTTATTTCGATTTGCGCTGGACTAGTCACAATTGACGAACAAAGTAATACCATCAGATTGGCTCATTATACAACCCAAGAGTACCTCGAGCAGAAATGGACCAGTCTTTTCCCTGATGCACATTCTTTGATAGGGAATGTTTGCCTGACGTATCTTAATTTTGACGCATTTCAAAGCGGCTTTGCATTTCCAGGCAAGGAATTTGATACACGCCGTGAGGAATATCCTCTCCATGTCTACTCGGCATTGAATTGGGATGTTCATGTCAAAGTTCAGGATGACCACCTAGACCTCATTTTGGAACTTTTGAGGGATGATGGAAAGGTGACTGCCTGTGCTCAAATACTCCTCAATCAACGAGAACCCGAGTTTGCCAGTCAACGTATGGTCCAGGAGACGAGAGGCCTGCATTTATCCGTGTACCTTGAGTTTTATGGGGCCGCGAAGATCCTTATGATGGAAGGGGGGAACGTTGATATTCCAGATGGCATTGGGAGAACCCTATTATCGTGGATGGCAGAAATTGGCTCCCACAGGGCCGTTGATTTTTTGTTGAGCGAGGGAGCCAATTCCAACCACGTGGATATCCACGGCCAGACCGCTCTATCTTATGCAGTGCTACAGGGACATGAGGAAGTGTTTCGGATTTTGAAAGCACGAGGGGCCCGTACGGACTTCGAAGATAACGACGGACGAATACCACTTTTCAACGCAATCTGGGGCAACCACGAGACGATGGTGGAGCTTCTTTTGGATGAGGGCAATGATGCAAATTGCGTTCCTCTATCCTATGCAATGCAGCGCGGAAACAAGGCCTTAATTGAACGGCTCCTGGAAGCAGGTGCCGATATAAACTTCCAGAATGACAGAGGCGAGACTGCATTATCAAGCGCAGTGGCACGTGGGCATGAGGATATTGTCAAGCTTCTGTTGGAATGGAATGCCAACCTAAGATGCAAGGATTGTGATGGCCGGACTCCATTGTCAGTCTCGGCAAGACGGGGGAATGAGTCTATGGTACGCATTCTCCTCGAAGGTGGTGCTGACCCCAATGATAAAGATGAATTATTTGGAAAGACTGCACTTTCGTATGCAGCATGGAGCGGGCACGTGTCTATTGTGAATACTTTACTTGAGAATTGCGCTTCGCCAGACTGCAAGGATGAACAGGGTCGCACCCCCTTGTCTTGGGCAGCAGAGTATGGTCACTTGTCAGTGGTGGCAAGCCTGCTTAAACATGGGACTGACACAAATTTCGGGGAGGATATGTGCCATCAAACACCGTTGGACTATGCAGTGTCAAATGGCCATAATGCAGTAGCTGATTTGCTATCAAGTGCGGGATGTGCTGTTCAAGAACCCAAGCGCAAAATCGTGGAGAGAAGCCTGAAGGATGAAGGCCTTGTCAAATGCTTTGTAATAGAAGATTGAGCCTGGCTATTCAAAATTTTGCATGGGTTTTCTTGCTATACGTGCAATTTAACTATAGCTCACGGGGTGTGGTTAATCATCTCCTCTCGAGCTGCATGAATATACGCGAATAGCGTCTATATAGGACAAATTCCTCTGTGATCTGTATTCTCACAGGACAGGATTTGAATCTAGATAATAAGCATCAAAATCAATGGTTTTGGCGGCTACGTCGCGAGATGACTCAATTCTCTATGAGCTAAAAGGACCCCTGTCATAGTGCGTCAACCCTTTCTTTGTCTTCCCCATCAACTAAGCCGTTCTGAGCTTTTCTAGACATTTGATTGAGTCTTCACCCCCACGTCTTCGGTTAATACCGGGCCTCGAAAATGGCTATATAAGCCATCTAGCTCACCGGAGTCTATCTAAAGATTCTCCTCTTGTTAACAGCCTTGTCAAGCCAACCCATACATTGTTTGTTTCCTGGACTTCAAAATGGCACCCAGCATTCTTGTCATAGGTTCGAGCTCATTACAGATAGTAAAGCAAATACCCAGAGTGCTCATTTTCTCATTTAGGTGCAAATCGGGGAATCGGACTCAATATAGTCAAGGCATTTTCTGAACGTGGATGGGATACTTTTGGTACTGTCCGAGCGGAGACTAGGTCTGACGCCTCATTTCATGATGCAAGCCAAATCCCACACCAAAGATGAATGAGGGTTATTATGCTAATTGTACACACAGCTTGAAGCAACCGGTACGAAGGTCATTGACCTTGACTATCTGAGCGAGAGCAGCATTGCCGCTGCTGCAAAGACGTATGGCGAGGAAAAGCCTCTTGATGTGCTGGTGAATTGTGCCGGTATGACTTCAACAATCTCGTCTGGAAGGTGTCAGGTCACAGCCCTGGGATATTGATCAGGTTCGACAGGCATCGGCGTTCTTCCGGCTTCTTGGGAGGAAACTACCGCCGAGCAAATGGTCGACAAATTCCGTGTGATGACAGTAGTAAGTTTTCTCAAACTGCATACTTCTCCAGATTATGAGAAATATAGGGTCCACGGCCTTGCTAATCTGTTTCCTACAATAGGGCCCATTCCTGGCTACCAAATACTTCCTTCCCAGCCTTAGCAAGAGCGAGGCTGGCAAGGTTATCAACATCTCATCATTTTTGGGATCTTCAAGCGGTATGTACTAACAAAGAATACCACAAGAGACTTCGAAGGCTGATTTGATTGATAGAGAATGACTTCGGTCAATTTCTCAGCTATCGCACTGCGAAAGCAGCGCTGAATATGGAAACGGTCACCATCGCCCACGAGCTGAAAGCCAAAGGTCTGAATATCACGATGGTTGCAATCGATCCAGGTGATATTCCAACCAAGCTCAGTAAGTGGTCGGGGAATACCAATATGGATGATTCGATCAAAGGTATAGTGAAGATTATAGACGAGGCTACTATTGATAGTTCTGGAAGTTTCATTAGTTGGAATGGGGAAAAGCCTCGTTTCTAAGGCTTCTTGAGCTGTGGTTGAGGGTCATATGTCGGAACTTGCCTTCTCTGTCTCTACGTCTGTCACATCAATTTCTCTTGACACGTTTAGTATTGGGTTCCCACGAAGTGAAAGTGAGCAAAACACAATGTCAACATGGACATTATTTAGCGCCATATCCCAATTCATCCAGTAGATCCGCTTGTATAGTAAACTTCTAGCACCGCATATTGCCATGTCATGATTATCAACAGTCAGGCTACTGACCGTAGTCCCAATATGGGAACCGGTGGCGGATTCGGAGACTTTGCAACTATGCATAGCACGCTTTGCTGCGCAAGTTCAGAGTAAGTTCTGAGAATACACGCGCGTCGCACTCCGTCCGGAATGATGCCAGCGATAATGCGAAGTACCGGCAAAGAATCCCCGCAGCTTGTGACAAGCTCCTTGGGGTCTATATTACAGCTGATCAGAGTCTAGAGGTGTTCTAAAGCGCCCGTTTTTCACGGCAATGGCCGTGAGGTGAGTCAGAACACAATGCTGTTATGAGTAGACACTAACTAGGTAGGCAAGGGCACCTTACTGAACAGCTTGCCTTCAATCACAGCTTTGGGTTGGATTGGGACAATCACCGTGCTGGTTCGGAGACTGTCTAGCTGCATATAGCAGCGCTGCCATTCCAAGTAGGTATATGCATATCGTGGGAGCAGATCTGCCAGATGAAGCCTTGTACATAAGTAGTGACTGCAATGGTTGTAAATGTGGAGAATAAGAAGTTCAGGTTGAGAGAAAAATCGTTCTATTGTACAAAGTATAAATAAAAGAACAGAGGATATAAAAACACATGCTAAATTACACGGTCACTGTACATGCAGGGAGGAAGGAGGAAGGGACACGCCGGCTATCAATGGTTTGCCGAATCCCCATGAGAGGTCCAGGACTTTTTCCAGTATGTCCGGTTGGTCTTGCGTCGACCGGGTTTGCCAGGGAATCCGCCATTCGGGTTCAAGAGAGTGTGCAGTGGAGCCCTCAGTTTCCACTTGCGGTTACGCCGGTCAAACAGTTCCCGCTCAGGACTGAACTCATTGGCATAGCCACGCCGTATCCTGCGCCAATATCGTTGCATGATGTGAGCGACATTGATTTTCTTTTCCGCGAATGCACGAGCCACAGCCCGTTTATAACGCCGATTTCGCACCTGCCAGTTGGCTGTGAGTCTGGAGTGCTCGTGCAGTTCGATCTCAAGCTCGACTCGGTCTTGGCGAGGGAGGATGCTTGACAGGGGGCCGATTGTGTTCTCTTGCCCTTTGTTGAGTAAGCCAGTGAGATTAGACTCATCAAGGGTAGGGCGCCCGAGATGTTGACGTTGTTTGAGCTCGAAAGGCTCCTGACTCGCATCATCGAAGGTGCGCTGTTTGGGTCTTGTCCCGAGGCCAATACCGCTAGAGGGCCCCAGAGCACCAGAGCGCGCGGATGAGAGCCTGGCCGGACTAGCGATGATATTTCTCTTTGAGCCAGTGCCACGAAGTGTAGAGGCCTGGTATTTGTCACGGTTGGGAGGCATCGCCGCAACTGCACTTATTGATTTTGGTGCAATCTGGTGGAGTTGCTCCAACCGCCCATTCCCCTCCGTGATACTAGTGTGCCGGAGCTGCCTCAGCGCGCTGCCTAGTTGCACCATGGTCGGGTAATGGGGATGCATATAATCCGGCTCGATTTTGCGCCACTGCTTTCGAGCCATCTTGCCCATCAGCCTGCGAGGTTTGAGTGTGCCCCAGCGACCATCAAGATGAAGAATCGTCACAGGTGCATTCATTGGTCTAATGCCATAGCCCTTGAGGAACCACTTCCAACCAGGGAAATGATCAATGAATTTCTCTTCGAACATTTGGAAAGCTTGGACGGTGTGTTTAAAATCCCTGGATGTTGCGAGCATTCGGATATAGGTGGACCAGTTGAAACCCGTCAATGCAAACCCTGCTGCCTGGAATTCGGCCACAACTTTGTGCATTTTGTCATACTGGTCTCGATAAGCCAAAGATTGAAGGTAATATGAAAGTGGAGTGTCCAAAATGAAACGATGCCCAGGAAGAATTTTGGGTTCGGCTGTTTGGGTGGTGCATTGTGAGAGCATTGATGCGTGGGATGACTTTGCTGGCGCCTGCCGAGCTGATATCGATGACTGTGAAGGGAAAAGCTCGTTGATGTCAACAGCGCCAGCTATTTTGGAGATACCGGCTAAGAGGTTTTCCCAGCATTCTTCCACTTGATCGAACTTGTGAGCTCTCAAAGCAGCAAGCATGGTGGCTTTGATGAAGTTGATTGGCAATTCCTCCAAATTATCACCAGATTGCCGTAGTCGCATGTATTGATTCAAGAGTTGAAGTGCTCTTTCGGGGCCAGCCTCTGTACCGTATGCTTGGACCAGTAATTGGTAATGATTGGCTGTGAAAGCGTCCGCGGCAGAGCCCTCAAACGAACTAGCTGATCGATGCTTAGCTGGCGAAGTATGAGCGCTGGATCGTGCAATTGATTGTGTGAGTGCCTTTTCTGCGTGCTCCAAAACAACATCTTCAACAGGCATTCCGCTGTCGACCGCGTTCTCCAAATCTCTCGTGATCTGCATCCTCAAGTTTAACAAGCTCGCATCCATGTTGACTTGCTTGAAGCGAGTTTGCATTTCTTGAAAGATGACATGTACCATGTCACGGTTCCGATTTTTCACATATCCGAGCAACAAAATGCTATAATGATACTCAGTAGGTTGTAGGCCAATTTGTTGCATCCTTCTAAGAGTGGAACGCGCACGATCTGGCTGTAGGGTATACACATAAGCAAGCATGATGGCCGCATAAGTCATAGCGTCTGGTTTTAGCCTTAGCTGTTCAATGCGATCCAATATGCGACGGAAAGAGAACTTTGATACTCTGAACGCATATGCTATGAGGAGAGTATTCCACATTCGCAGAGGGGACCCGCCATCCGCCAAATTCCAGCTCTTTTCAATCACTGCCTCTGCAGAAGTCAAGTCTCCATTGTTGAGATACACCTGCACAACTGTATCGAGCATTGGCCGTGTGATTCGCACCTTACTGCTTCGTGCCTCTTGAAGTAATCGACGAACAGTTTCGACATCCCGTCGCTTGGCAAAAAGCCCCATCAAAGTGCCAAACGAGTGTGAATTTAGAGGCATCTTCTTTTTCTGCATTTGTGAGAAAACAGAAATGGCACCTGTTGAATCTCCGGCAGTGGTGTACGCCAGGAGTAGCACGTTCCAGCACACCACATTCGGCTCAAGGCCAAACTCTGCTGAGATACGGTGGAATTGCCGTTGCGTCTCTTGCACATCACCTAGTCGCGCGTGAACAACAAGAAGTGGTACCACTAGTCCCTGGAGACCTGGGTCGTCACGCCGCGCAAAGCGGTATTTGTGGTCTGCCATGAGCCTATTGAACAATTCATGAACCTTCGGTGCGTCTCCAATTCTTGAAAAGGCAATTAGAGCCTCTCTATATGCTTGGGCGCTCGTTTTGCCCCAGTAGCGGGCCTCTTCATTCAAGAAGTATTCGAAGCAGTCTGTCATCTGAAATTCCCCAAAACGACCAAGCATATGACGCAAAACCCTTTTACTTGGTAGAGCATCCGGCAAATCCAGACGATATTGGCGATAAAGGAGAACAGCGCTGACAAATTCAGATCTTAGCTCTGACGTGTGAAACTGCTTGATCAAATCCAGATAATGTATTTTGGTTACAAGCCCGAGAGAACAGTATTGGTGTAACAGTGGGAGCAAAGTCGTGATCGGCGTGAGTTTGACCATGTCAGGAGACGTGATGAATCGATTAATCAAGCGGCGGCTGAAGTCATGGATTGAAGATTTTTCCTCGTCCTTGAGATAATCCGCTAGATTTAGGAGATGCCTTTGGAGGGCATACTCAGGAAATTCCATGCGATTGAATTTTCCCAGCAAAGAACTCAATGGTAGCTGACTGCTCGGGGGTGTCTGCAATAACATTTCCCAAACACGATTGATCTTTCTCCACTGTCTAGTTTTCACCATGTGAACCAGAGCCAATTGGAGTATTTCTGGTGCGAATGGCAAAGGTGTCTGGATTATATCATCGCAAATGTGTTGCAAACGATGACGCTTTGCGATATCTTCGTCGAAAAGATGTGATTTCATGATATTCTTGTAGTCCGACTCAGTGCGATGCTGGGGCTCAGTAGCTTTGAAGAGTTCCCATGTTCGTTCCTTATTTTTGTGATCGTGCGCTTTACTCAAATAGGCACAAACAGCAGACCGGAATTTCGATGGATAACCAGCTGCAACGTATAGCACCCAGGCTTTTTCATAGTTTGTGCCGTTTTTCTGAAGGAAAGCGTGGAGGTTGGCGCGTGATTGCCCATCCTCGTCAGAAGATTCCAATGCATTAGACTCTCGGGATTGATCGGGTGCCTCGTTGTGGGTAGATGAGGTCTCTGCGGTAGTGCTGGAGAGGCTTGGGATGGAAACATAAGATCTCGAAAATCCCAGGTGTGGTCTCTTCTTCCGCGACCCAGGCCTTTTTTGGGCACGGAAAAGATGCGAGACTGTCAAGTTTTGAGCTTGTCTGGGATATAAGAACTCAAGTGATGGCACTATCCCATCACTAGATCCTCTGCCTTCGTGTTGGTTGTTGAGAACGGGGGACGACCGTTGGCCTGAAGCCTGCAACAGCGCAAGAAACCAGCCGGGGGTATCTGTTCCAGCAGCATGGTGATGCCAGATATGAGTGGGTAAAGAGCTTTTGGCTCGTATTACGCCGTTGGGATCTTGAAGTAAACGCCGTCCCGCGTTCTCGAGGCAGCCCGTTGCCCGTTCGAGCATTGCCCTCGATCGTGGCAATGTCAAACCGTATGATGCCGTGTTTGATCCTCGATCTGCATCGTATTGTGCTGAAAGTTCCTATTCAACCATGTCCATGTCAGAAAACCTGCCTTTGGGGCTGCGTTGACGGCGACGACAAGCAATTGACCGGGTGGTGCCATTCGTACCTGGAAAGAAGAGCAGGAGTCCTCGTCTCAGTGCAATACAAGCTTATTGGCGCACGAGTGTCCAGAATTGAAACTAGCTTCCAATCAAAGCCGAGACGTTCTTGTCCTCACAAAAACGCAATGGTAACAACCAAGGTCCTGAAGCTTGTCGAAAACAACGCAAAAGATTCGGAGGTGTTGGAAATTGCCGGGTTTCACCGCCTTCACTGAGCCCACCACTTCAACCGTGTCCCTCCCACTCCATCGACAGGACCTCGGATAAAGGAACGAGAAAGTCAATTATCATGGAAGTCACCGACTTCATCTTCAAAGAGAGAGAGGAGGCTCTCCTTGTGGGTGACTACAATGCCTACCGGGCGCACACCACACGAAAATTACAGAAACTCCGCAAAAAGCTTGGACAGGCTACTGCCAAAGGTCGCAAGTATACTGCCAAACCCGCTGTCACTGCTGAAAATATTGGCAGCAGTTTATCGTGAGCTGCCGTCTCCATTTCTGGTCTTCGATTGTCATATTGGAGTTGTTTCTAACCTATGCCAGGTATGTCCACCTATTGCTTCTTGGTTCCGAACGAGCTTGGGCGCAAGCGATGCATATGAAGTCGACACACTCTGCAGATCCCTCCGCCAAAGGAATTTCTGGCGCTGCTAGGCGCCACATTATCTCTCGGCTGAATAAAGCGACCGGATATGCACAGCATCTGGTATCTTTGCTTCACGAACAATCGGTTTCTGGAGCGAGCGATATAGATATCTTAGAAGCCAGAGCGTATTCGGCCATGATTACTGGGACTCTGTGGCTTGAAAAGCGGAAATGGGAACAATGTCTTCATGATTACTCCATCTCAAGAGTGATCTACACGGCTCTAAGCCAGAGCGTCAAAAAAGACGCTTTCCGGGACCTACTCTCGGGAACTGTTGATCCAAGTATCCGATATGCCGCTTATCAGATGAAGCTTCCTCGTTCGAAACCTACTTCATCTTTGGCTATTGAGTTTTTCCCTTCGAATTCGGATATTCGCGCTGAGGTTGAGAAGCTCGACCCCTCTTGTCTTGCTGAAGAAGCTGCTGGCACTCGTCGAACTGCCGAGGGAGAGGTGCAGGAACTGCCTCAGTCTGTCACTTGGAGATCACGGACCGTCCCATTGGACGATGCCTCGATCTCCCAATCGCTCGCTGCTGCTTCCGCCGCGGAGGCTCGCCTCACTACTTGGCTGGCAGATGCAGGAAAGTCCGCCACCGCCAAGGAGAAAGCTGCTGCATACGACAATGTGATTATTGCTAGTCAGGATGCCGTTGATGCAACGAAGACTGCTATCGATGATCTAGCGAGTGAGGGTGTTGATCCCAGTGACAAGAGAATGCAGGCACTACAAATCACTCGAACAGCAGTTAATTACACTTTGGTTGGCTGGCGAGTCGGTCGCAATCGGGTGCTGTGTGGCGATAGAGACGGTCTGTCATTTGAGGAAGAGAAAGCCCCAGCAAACGAAAAGGGAACTTCGAAGCACACCGCCGGTAACGGAAAGAAACTGAATAAGCTTCGTGAACGTGTCGTCCTATATGATTCAACACTTCAAAGTTTGGAATTCATCCTTGAGCTTCCAGGTGTGGCAGCCGACTCCGCCTTTGTGCAGGATCTGGAGGCAAAGCGACACTACTTCCGGGCTCTGAGGTATGATTCCCATGGTTGACTCCACTGATTATCACAACTAATCCTCATTTCGATAGATGTCTTGCTTTGGGCAGATCCCATGGAGTTCTCTCGAAACCCAAGGAGGCTCTTGCGCTCTTCTCTCAAGCTTTGAACCTTGTCGGCTCCGCCACTTCCCAATCATCAGCAGATGTTGGCGGTGTGCCCAAACTCGATGTCTCCCCGGCGCAATCAAGTACCCTGGAGTCGACTTTGCGGGAGCTGGTCGCTCAATACCGTGGACTGGTGACGCTGGAGCAGGCCAGTGCTGCAGAGGCATCGCAGTCAACTCAACGTCCATTGGTTGAACGACTGCAGCAATTCGCGGGGTCTGGAGTGGATCTCAGTAATCTGGTGCCCTACCCGCCCCAAATGCAGCCCATTCCTGTCAAGCCCTTGTTCCTCGATGTTGCCTGGAACTATATTGATTACCCGCGCGAAGGTGGTCAAACCATTCCGGACCAGGTGCCTCAAGCTCAAGCTCCCGTGGAAGCAGAGGCGAAGGGTCGTCGTGGATGGTTTGGTTTCGGCGGTCGCTAAGGCCCCTTGGCTAGATAATATGCTACAAATACCCTCCACTTGGTCTGCGTTGCATCTGGCTTTCAAACTATATGCACATACCCAGCTAGAATATAGGATGACATGTACGTCGTAGGATCAAGCATAAGCACGTGCCTCCCGGAGCCCTGACGCCTGATTAGCATGTCCCTTTTCTCTTTAGGTTCTACGGAGTACAGAGTACATAGTAATATTTATGAACGGTGACATGAACTAGGTAGATACGTTTCTAATATCTCACCTGAATATATTGCATTGCAGACTTAGTTCTATCCAAAGAAGTACATATCCTTAGGAAACTGGGATCTCTCTCCTTACTTAATGAGCCAATCAGCGATGACTTGGTTCTCGGGAATTCTCTCGCCGGGGTCACGTCGTAATCGCGATATGCAGTTGCGCTCATTCGATGTTGTCACATTACAGGTATTGTGTCTGGAGTACGGAGTACTTACACTAGGGCTTACTGGAAGGTGAGAAGAGAGGTCATTTTCAATATAGGAGATACCTAGGTATGTTCTAATAACTTGGTCTCGATTACTACCAAGGTACTCCCCCCGGCAGAGCTTGATTCTTCCAGATTGTAGTGAACACCCCCTGATCCATTCCATAGACAGAATAGACATAGAATCAGGAAATCATATGTTGTAAGTCAAATATGATCGCGACTCACGGTTAGCATAAATTATGCAGACAATGCTGGGCAACCCGCGGGCCTCCGTGTAATTGGCGTTCCGCCCCTGAGCCCCAATCAATTCTTTCTCCCCTCCCTCTCCACTCGTCTTTTTCCCCTTTTGTTCTGGATCCTCCTGTGTCAGTCTCTTTTCCTTCAACTGTGCCTGGTATTCGGACCTGTGAACTCCCAACATGGTCAACATGGCCAATCTCACCGGGAGCTTCGTCTCGCCCTCAGCGGATGCGACTGTCTCTCCCAAACTTTTCGCGCCGGCTGGTCTCGTTGCCACCACTCTGGATGGCTTCACTCTCTGGAAGGGTCTGCTGACTCTGTTCATTGCTGCCGTCATTTACGACCAGTGTAAGTGCAGTTGCGACAGTCGTGGCTCTTCAAATCGCGTCCCGAAGCTAATCTAGACCCCCTTATTTACAGTCAAGTATCACTATCTCAAGGGTGCCATTGTTGGTCCTATGTACAAGATTCCCTTCATGGGTCCGTTCCTGCAATCAGTCAACCCCAAGTTCACCGAATACAAAGCCAAATGGGATAGCGGAGACCTTAGCTGTGTCTCTGTCTTCCACAAGTGAGAAAGCCCACGCCTGGAAGTCCCAGGCCTCAATTCCCCTGGAGCAACTGACTAACAATTCAAAGATTCGTCGTGATTGCGTCGACCCGTGATATGTCCCGCAAGATCTTCAACTCACCCGCCTATGTCAAGCCCTGTGTTGTGGATGCCGCGCACAAGCTTCTCGGCAAGACCAACTGGGTCTTCCTGGACGGCAAGGCTCACGTCGATTACCGCAAGGGTCTGAACGGCTTGTTCACTCGCCAGGCCCTGGCTATGTATCTCCCTCGCGCCGAGGAGGTTTTCAACTCCTACAACAAGCGCTTCCTCGAGAAATCCGCCGCTCTTGAGCACACCCCGACCCCCTGGATGTCCGAGTTCCGCGAGCTCATGTGTGCTCTGTCCTGCCGTACCTTCGTTGGCTACTACATCAGCGATGAGGGTGTCCAGAAGATTGCCGATGACTACTATCTGATCACTGCCGCGCTGGAGCTGGTGAACTTCCCCATCATTCTCCCCTACACCAAGACCTGGTACGGCAAGAAGGCTGCCGACATGGTGCTCGTCGAGTTCACCAAGTGTGCTGCTAAGTCCAAGGCCCGCATGTCCGCTGGTGGTGAGATTTCTTGTATCATGGACGCCTGGGTCAAGGCTCAGCTTGAGTCCGCCGCCTACCGCGAGAAGATTGCCAAGGGAGACCAGGTCGATTCTTCCGAGAAGCCTCCTCAGGTCCTCCGTGAATTCTCTGATTACGAAATTGCTCAAACTATCTTCACTTTCCTGTTCGCCTCCCAGGATGCGACCAGCGCTGCTTCCACTTGGTTGTTCCAGCTGATGGCTGATCGCCCCGAGATTTTGGACAAGGTCCGTGAGGAGAATCTCGCCATCCGTAACGGTGATCGTATGATGCCCGCCACCATGGATATGCTCGACAAAATGCCCTACACCCGCGCCGTCGTCAAGGAGACCCTGCGCTACCGCCCTCCGGTCATCATGGTTCCTTACCTCGTCAAGAAGGACTTCCCCATCAGCGAGACTGTCACTGTCTCCAAGGGATCCATGATCATTCCCTCCGTGTGGCCCGCATGCCACGACGAGGAGGCTTACCCCAATGCCGACTCGTTCGATCCCGACCGCTGGATCACCGGTACTGCTGAGCAGCAGACCAAGAACTGGCTGGTCTTTGGCACAGGTCCCCACTACTGTCTGGGTCAGACCTACGCTCAGCTCTCTCTGATGATGATGATCGGAAAGGCCAGTATGGTGATGGACTGGAAGCACACCCCTACCCCCGAGTCCGAGGACATCAAGGTGTTTGCCACCATTTTCCCCCAGGTATATTCCACCTCCATTCCTTCTGTTCTGTGGAACCACTTACTAACCTATCACAGGATGACTGTCTCCTCACTTTCCATCCCCGCGCTTGAACATCTTCCATTTTGCACAGATACACAAAAGCAAAGTTGGAGCCCAGCCCCATCCTCTAGACAGAGAAGGGCTAGGTCAGTTCGACATGATGCCTTCCTGTCCTGGAGATGGGGCGGCCCGCTAACCCTTTCTTTCTCATTTTTCAATTTTGGTGCATGATGAACGCTCAAAGGAAAAGGTCTTTAGCATCTTGTTTCTCTTGAAACCTTTCATACCCTTGTGCAAATAAGCCCCTGTTGTGATTATGGTTCCCTTTTGCCCGTAAGGGGTCGCTGGGAGGCTTTTTGTTTCTTTTCTTCCGGACTGCTTCTAGAGCCATGCACATTAGAATAATATTAATCCTCTTTTTGAAATGTTAATGTGATAATATCTTTATAATTGTGAATCAAGCAGTATGTACCTAGGTATTTTGTTAGATCTGGTTCTGTATCCTGATTTGTGCTCTCTTAGTTTTCTCTCTGGCCCTTGAGATGTATCATCTTGGTCAAAGAGAAATAATCAAGAGATGAAAATGATTCCTGGTTAGCCTCTTGCTTTTATCTAGGAGGTGTCTGTTCCTAGGATTTGTTCCCTGATAGATGATATCGGGTTTCTCCTCCTGTATACTCACAACTATATATATATGCCACAGCTGCAGCATTTGCAGTAGAACCATACAAAAGTTATTGAATTTAGATCCATGATCTCTTTTTCAGAGCAGTATTCCAAATCATTTTTGCTTATATTCACAATACTACCCATCAAATCTTTAGACAGAAGGCTTTCTATACAAACCACTTCATATCCAGATGTACACACACAGAGCAAGAGAGAATACAAAACCAGCAGGCGGTCACACCCGGCACTGACATCACAGTAACCTATTGCCTCCGGACCTCGGGAGATAACAATACTTCCCCATTAACCTCCACAGACACTCCAACCCAGAAAAGACACAATGGCTTCAACTTTACCATCGAAGATCCAGAGATCAACTCTCATTCTCTCCACCGCAGCCAGAACCCCAGCGCGCAGTACCACATCACCAGCCTCGGCCTTTCACCGAGCCATCTCCGCATCCTCAAGAGGCCTCTCCAGCTCGCTCCAGACTCGCCTCCCCAAGCAACAGACCAAACCATGCATCCCGCAAGCAAAGACATACCTCAACAAACCCCCCCAACAGAAACGCTGGAACAGCAATGTCTCAGGTAGTCTCCGACAATGGGGCTTCGAAGAAGTATGCATCCCCAAACCACCGACAAGACCGGAGTAAAAAAGTAACAAGACTAATCAAATAACAGATCACCGCCGCCCTCCCCTCCGAAGCAAACTCGCCAACCCACAAGCCTATCATCCTCATCGATGTGCGCGAGCCCGCTGAACTAACAGGCACCGGCATCATCCCGTCCGCAGTGTGCATCCCGCTAGCGTCGCAGCCAGATGCTATGTATCTGACTCCGGATGAGTTCGAGACGCGCTTTGGATTTGCGAAGCCTGATCCGGCGGAGGGAGGGGGCGAGCCTGCGCAGATGGTGTTCTACTGTAAGGCTGGGGTGCGGGCGAAGGCGGCGGCGCAGATGGCTGTTCAGGCGGGGTATGATCCCGATACTGTGGGGGTTTATATGGGGAGTTGGTTGGATTGGGAGCGGAATGGGGGCAAGGTTGAGAAGTGGGATGGTGGGGATTTTTAGGATATAGGTGTATTTGAGTGGATGTATGGGAAGGTTATTGGATTGAGGGGGTTGATTGTACATATTACTTTCATAATGCTGAAACAGATGGAAGATGTTTTAGAAGAGTGCAGTGGGAGGCAAATAGTTAAAACAGTATCATTTCAATTCACTATAACAGAAACCAAAGATCTGGTATCTACTAGGCCTTGCTTTTCCTATATCATATACAGGCGAATTCTCTTCCTGTTCATCCATCAAGTCATGGTCATTCATTGTATGTTCAAATCGCAAATCAAGATAAAATAACTTTTCCGCTTTTGGATAGCAATTGTCATAGCTCCATAGATTTCGATTCATTTCCTCCACACTGGCTATGATGGGTCCGGTGGCTGAGAGCCGACGGAGAACAAAGCTCGCCACGTACTGGCACTGGATCGTTAAGATTCGCGAGGGGAAGGTTAGGTCCCGCAAGGCTGGAATGGGTGTGCTGAGGATTCTTGATCTGAAGATATCGCACACCCGGGGAAGCACTGGGACTGCATTCAAGGAATGTCGAAGACGGGCTTGAGCTTCTTGACCAGACCCCACTCCTCCATCGAGACCTCGGACCGGTAGAACTCCTTGAGGGTGTCGATACTGGCACGCGAGATGTGCGAGATCAGCTGGTCCTTCTCCTCGAGGTGACGGCCGTACATGGGCTGGTTAGGACCCTCGACCTTGACGGCAACGGAGGGCTGGCCTCTCTTGCAAACTGGGACGGCTTTGTGATCGCGCTCGATGGATGTGCTGTGAGAACGAATTGCGTTAGGGGTTAGGCCAATATAGTTAGGGGAATGGGACAAAACTTACACTCTGCCGATGTCGATAATCTCCTTCACACCAGAGGCGTTGGTGCGGACAGCAGCCAGAGGAGTGTGGAGACGCAGACTTCCCTCAATGACATCAACACCGATGACAATGGGGTCAGTCTTGTTGAAGACAGCAATGGGCTTGATGACACAAGGGAAGATGGCAAGAAGCTTGGCCTCCTCCTTGCGCTGCTCTGTGAGCTGAGCCATGTGCGCAGTGAAGCTATCGAACAGGTGGTAAATAATGTCTGCAGTGAAGATCTTGACACCAATCTCGTTGGCGTAGGCCTGTGCATCCTTATCAACCTTGACATCGAAGCAAAGCATGACAGCGAATTCCTTGTGCTTCTCAAGCATGGTTCCAGCCATCATGACATCCCGCTTGTAAACAGGTCCGATGGAAATGTTGGCAACAGGAATCTTGGAAACCTTCAGGAACTCCAGAAGAGCCTCAAGAGAACCCAGGGTGGAGGCCTGGACAGTGACACCACGCTGATCGGTAGAGACACGGCTCAACAGTTGCTCCAAATCGGACATGACCTCCTCCTCAAGATCCTCCTCATCATCATCGGGGCCGACGACAAGCATGCGAGAACCGGCAATAGCGTGCTCCAAGTCGTTGGCAGCGATCTTAACACCAAGGGCGGCCTTGACCTCCTTGTTGTGGACGTATTGAGACTTCAGACGCAATTCCTTAAGCGGCGCTGGTGTTAAAAGAGCACGAATATTCGTTGTGATAGGTCCATTGAGACCGCACATCACGATACGATCACCTTCGCGAAGAACACCGTTGGACAGAATAACATCAATGGTGGTACCAAGACCCTCAATGACCTTAACCTCCAGGACGGTACACTCGACCTCAGACAGGTACATCAGAGAGTTGGTCATGCGTTCCTGGGTCAAGCTGGTAAGGAGCTTCAGCATGTCGGGAACACCCTCTCCGGTGTGGGCGGAGGTGGGAACGAGAGAGACGTTGCGAGACAAGGACTTGTTCTCGAAGAACAGCTCGGAGTTGAAACCTTGCTCGGCGAAAGCAAGCTTGGTGGCCTCAAGACGAGAGCGGAACTCGTTCTGGACGCCCTTGTTCTGCATAGCCAGACTATCCTCGAAGCCATTGTTGTCAATCTTCTTCCAGCCATAGAGACGATCGATCTTGTTCAATGCGACAATGAAAGGAGTCTTGCGATCACGGAGCAAACGCATGGACTCGAGGGTTTGGGGCTCGAGACCGTGCATGATATCCACAACCAGGATAGCAATGTTACAGAGTGAGGAACCTCTCGAACGCAGGTTGGAGAAGGACTCGTGACCGGGAGTATCGATAATCAACAGACCGGGAATCTTGAACTCGAACTTGCCATCCTTGTTGACAACACTGGTCTTGGTGCGCAGAGCATCGACAGGGAAGTAAGTGGCACCAATCTGCTGGGTAATACCACCCGCTTCGCCCTCCTGCACGTTGGTCTGTCGAATCTTGTCAAGCAACTTGGTCTTACCAGTATCGACGTGACCAAGAATACAGCAAATGGGGGATCGGAGATCATCCTTTGAACGAGCTGCGAGAGCTTCCTCGTGCTTGGCCTTTCTCCGCTCGGCGGCCTCGGCCTTTCTCGCCTGAATGGCCCTCTGGTTTGCGCTCTGCTCATCGTCAGAGGAGTCTTCGTCTGAGGATTCGTCAGAGTCGGACTCGGATTCCTCCTCCTCCTCCTTCTCCGCAGCAGCGGGGGCCTCCGCAACAGGCTTCTCTTCCTCATCTGATTCAGCATCCCAGCTGTCTTTGACGTCCTCATCAGCAGCCTTCTCCCAATCGTCAATGGCATCTTCGTCCTCCTGACCAGCGGCAACGGCCTCGGCCTTGGCCTTCTCCTCAGCCTCCTTCCTCCGGCGTTCATCTTCGGCTTCGCGCTGAGCCTGGGCCCGGGCGGCGGCGGCTTCGAGATCCTCTTCTTGCTTCTTACCAGCCCTCTTCTTCTTGTTCTCATAGACAGGGCGAGGCTTCTTCTCGCCACCATCCTGCAAGCCAGCGACCTTGCCACCGGCGGCAATCATTTGCTGCATGCGCAGTTCATTGCGCTCCTTGGCCTCCTTCTGAGCCTTGGTAAGCAGCTTGCCTTCTCTGCGGAGCTGCTCCTTCTTCTCACGCTCCTTCTCCTTCTTACGCTCGCGAGCCGCTGCGCGCTTCTTCTCTTCCTCCTCATCAAGCTCTTTTTGCTTGGCTGCGGCAGCCTTCTCTTCCGCAATCATTCTCTCCTCCTCTTCACGCTGCTTTCGAAGAGCCTCCTGTTGCTTCTGAAGAGCTGCCAGGTGGGGAGGAAGCTTCTTTTTCTTGCCAGTATCGGCGGCTGGGGCAGGAGCGGCCGGTTCATCTTTCTTGGCCTCAGCGGCGGCAGTCTTCTTAGCTTCAGCCTTCTCTTGAGCTGGGTTAAGCTTCTTCTTTTGGGCAGCCTAGAAACAAGAAAAAAAAACCACGTTAGTTATACGGTCTTGACTCCTAGCACACATTGTACACAAGAAGAAAAAATTTCTGAGAACTTACCTGCTCCTTCTTGCGCTGCTTCTCCTTCTCCTTCTTTTCACGCTCTTTTTCCTTCTTGGACTTCACTCGGAACTCGCCTTCAGGTTCTTGCACTGCAGGCTTAGCCACCTCCTTGATGGGCTTAGTCTTCTTGCCAGCAAAGACATCATCGTCATCAAAGTTACCCTCCTCGGGCTCCTTGCTAGCCAGAGGTTCGGCGCCGGCATCCTCGCCCTCAACAAAATCGTTCATCTTGCCCTTCTTAGCCTTCTTGGCCTTGTTCTTTCTCAAAGCAGCCATGAGGCCACCAACTGGTGCTTCTTCCTCATTGGCATCTTCTTGGGGAGGCGCATCGACGGGAGCATCGGTCGTGGGGGCAGACTCGCCAAGGTCAGCCTCCCAGTCCTCCTCCTGTCTCTTATTACCCTTCTTCTTAGGCGCCATTGTGAATAAATATTTCCCTTGGGGTGTGTTGATGTGTGGTCCGGTTTAAGTGGTAACCGGAGAAATGTAGTAGGCGCACAAACGGAGCTAACCGGTTATTTGCCGTAATACGCGTTCAAAGGGAAAGGATGACGATCAAGTCAAACAATAGAAGACAATCCCCAGAATGAAAGGCAGAGAGAAAAAGATAGAGCTCTCTGTAAGGTGGGCCAAGGGAGGGGTGTGGGAAGGGAAAAAGAATTTCGGGAAGAATCATTGACAGTGGGGAATGGCATCTGACTTCACTTGTATTGCCACAGGTTGATTTCCCCCTTCACACTTGGTGTTTTCTACTTATACACATTTACTATGCAGTAAAGCTACATCTAACAATATATGCAGAATTCATGATTTGATTGCTATTCATAGACATACATTCCACATATTGAACAAGTTGACGCTCAGCATATGCACTGATTCCTCCACCTGACCACACAGCATCATGATCAATGCTGATAATTTCAAATTTCAACCCTGAGGATATCCCGCAGCCAGATTAAGACGATCCGGGTATGATGCATGTCAATCCCAAGCACTTCTCCAGCGGTGTCGAAGAACATCTTTACTGTATCAGCGGTCAGATCTTTGAATTGACCCTCATTGCATGCCAGAAGCATTCGGTCCAGGTAACTCGAATCACGGCTAGCAAGGCGAGACAGAATGTTGCCATCGATGTGCATCTTGTTCTCGACACTGTACACAAGATCAAGGTAGCGACGCCTGCGGAACAAGGAGGGACAGATGACGGGGTCCCTCATACAGAAGCTAGTCAGGATTTGAAGAAGGCGCCACTCATTCATGGAGAGAAGGAAAAGCCGATAGACCGATCCGTCAATACCGAAGCCATAGAAAGAACCTAGATTATCCAACGCAAGGGGGGATCTGAAGCCCCGAATGATCTTGACTAACGAGATTGGCAGATTGACTGTCGAGCAAGGCAAAAGCTGACCTGGTTGTTGTAGATCGGTGAAGACTCGAGTAGCTCCGCCTCGCGTGCTCACAAAAAGAACCTCCGGACGCTCGCTAATTTGGGGCAAGAAAGAGTGAGTCAAACCAAGGCGTGGAGTGAGATCGGAACGAGTTTGCACGATATCCAAAGTATTTCGCTGGATGATTTTGTAAACAACTAGGGACTGCTTTGAGGTGGTCACATAAATTGAATTCTGATCCACGGTCATTGCGACCGCTGTGGATGGAAGGGAGGCTGTGATAGTGCGTGCCCATTTCAGTCTAGAGCCACTCGAGCTCACAGGGACGAATTTCTTCCCAGAGGCAACAATCACAGTAAGCCCGAATGGTGCCATTGCATAAATCGGATCATCGAACAATTGCATATGCTTATCGGCGCAACGTATTTGATCAGGATTGTTGGGGTCCCTGGAGGTCTGAATGAGTATCAACCGACCTTGGCGTTTATTCGGTTCATCGCGTACGGGGACGGAAGTTCCAATTGCGATAAAATGGTATGGATGACCATCTTTCTCTGGCATCCAGTCGATGATGCATGTGATTTTCTCTCCTGGGCATCCATTTGGTCGCCATGGGAGAAGACCATGAGCCACCATCTCGGTGTCGTAGGGAACCACTGGATGCTGCGTATTAGGGTCCACAAATTCGAGATAGGGCACCTTGACAAGATCAAGAGGCTTTGTTTGGCTTGTATCTTGAGTGACCGTATATGAAACAATGAGCTTCTTCAGGTGGTGAGAGTAGGAGATTTTGGTCGGATTTCCAGGGACTTCAATGCGCCGCGGAACTGTCTTAGCTTGTGGATCCAGAGAGCATATAAGAAGATGCCCGTCTGCAAAGCAAAACATATAGACAGTCACAAGTCCAGACATTGGATCTACGACGTCGACCAGGTCAAAGCTAGACAGCTTGGCGGGGAAATATGCGGGCTGAGATAAACGTTAGGCCAAAGTCTGAAGGGACAAGCAAGAATGATACTAACGCGACTTCGATCCGTAATCCAGACGCGAGTTAGAGAGAAGTCGGACGCATTGCCACCGTCATACCAAACACGCCAGAAATCATCACCGCATGTAAACCAAGCGTAAGTTCCATGGGATTTGATTTTGATTGATGTTTGTCCAATATCTTTCGGCTCTTGCTGTCTCAGGCCTAGGTTGAATATTTCCGGTTAGCCACGGTAGTTGCTATTTGAGCCAAAGACGACATACATTTGAAAGCGAGCACAGAATTGCCGCGGAAATCGACGCCATTCATGTCCATTTCAAACGGAACGAGTGTACCACCTCGCAGGCCACAAAAAAGGACAGGGCGAACTATGTCACCTGAGACAGCCTCAACAACAGCAAGACTTTCAATTGCCGTGGATGTACCTTCTGAATCTGTTAGTGATACCCGGGTATCATCATGTCGCAAGAGTCCTCCAGTGCGACTGGAGAACTCGAATGACAGCACTGCGCCACCGCCGGTCCCCAGAAAGACAAATTCGGTATTCTCCCAACTATGGTAAGAGACACAGATGGGCTCCTCTGGTAACAAGTATTGAGCCTCATCATCAGATAAAGAGACACTTCCCGACGTCTTCACTATCCGATGGAGATGTAAAAAGCTCATTCCCTTATTTCTTGTAACCATGACGAGAGTAGAGTTTGAACCATCAACGAAAGCTGCCGTGGCACTCACAAGCACATCTTGTTTGACGGAGGTGCTGAGAGAAGGCTCACCAGGGACGAATAGCTGAATAGCATGTTCGGTGACCTGGACAATGACACCGGAAGGTGTGAAGCCCATTGCCAACGTTTGATCATTCTCTAGGACTGAGCCATCATCAATGGCAATAATACCGTTTCTCATATCTGGAGTCGTGTGTAGAATGAACGAGGATAGTGGATCGGAGATTGCCAGATAGATTGAATCATTGTAGCCAAGTGACAGGGCCCATATGTCACGAACGCTGGACAATCCGCCCAATTCGACCGAAACTCCAATTTGAACCTCAATTCCGTGTCGCAGTTCGGTGATTGCCCCATTTCCCGAGACAGAGGTGGAGCAGACAAAGATCCGATCTTGCGCATAAGCTGGATGCAACTTCAGATGGGGACCTGGGGTATCCGAGGGGATCACAACCGCATCGGGGACTGGCGCCCAGTTGAGGAACCGCTGGACACATCTGGGATCATCCCGTGCCTCCTGAACGAATAGTCCGCCATCACCTTGGCTTCCGGCAGCGAGAATGAAGTCCCCACCTTCATGACCCATGTCAAGGATATCAAATGCCGTATCAACAGCGCAGTGGAGTTGACCCAGAGAGGTTTGAGTTTCAAGTTCACCGTCGTTTCCAAACTCGAGATAATAGATCCAGCCATTCTCGTGACAAAGGAATATCCCATCATACCTCTGACTGTACATCCAATTTCGTGAAGGCCTGGCCCAGCGAGTCCACAGCCCAGCCTGGGAGGACTCGGCATCGGGAATGATCGGTGGATATCGCATCGGGGGTGATGAGGAATTGGGAGTGTACATTGCCATGGAATTTGTGGTGACTAGGAGGTAGGAGGATTCTTTGGCCAAAGGGATAACCATAGTAGGAAACTGGTCTTGTGGAGGTAGATTCTTAGACTTGCACCGGGGTGGATTGTTTTTGAGTAGAATGTCATCATCCCATTCATAGATTATGGACCGTGTTGTTTGACGGGAACGGACAACGACAAGCAAGATAACTCGTGAGTCATTGATAGCTTTCGGGTAAAGAAATTCCATGAACAGGATATCACCATCTACTTGGAAGAAGTTCTCCTAATCAAGCAGTATTAGAATAGGCTGTAAAAGAGTCGAAGCAGTAGTAGATACATACGCTTTTGAGTGGATCTAGCTTTCCATGAACCATTTGCATCTGGATATCAATGGGGGACTTCAACCACAAGAGACCAAAAAATCCACGCGATGCGCTTACTGCGACCGTACGCGATCTGGTGTACAGTGTTAACCCTCAAACAAAGGAAACTAGGAATAGGACGCACTTACTTAGGATCAACTGCAATATGAGCGCCATAAGTGTCAGCTAAAGTGACATCTCGAGGCAAGGGTCGAATGTAGGACACAAATGGACCATCTCCAGTCCTTGAATAGTACATGAAGAGGAGCTCATTAGTGTCCATAGCAAGAAAGAGTATCTGAGGGGGCAGATTCTCTGTAACAGAGGATTGAGTCATCAATGCTGATGGAGCTTGGGTCTCCCACGGCAGTTGGGTGCTGACATTGATGACCTTTGCTCCAATGATTGAGCCTTCGAGATCTGTTTTCTCGACAACATCTTCAAGATGGCCACTGGAGAGTGCCTCCTTGATCTGAATACGCCTTTCTCCAATGAAAACAACGTCGTTGTGTTGTTTGTTTCGAAGACGCGCTGGAAGAATCCAGTTAATGACAGAACTGGGGACCAATGACTGGGTAAGCAAGCCAAAACGCGTCGGACGCAAATCAGGCTGGCTTTCAGACATTGTGAAGAGTATGCTCCACAAGAAGCAGATGACAAGGTGAAGCAAACAAGGAAACAGAAAGTGGTATGATGTTAGAGACTGCGGGGACGCGTTGAGAGGTAAGAAGGTCCCTAAGGGGACAGTGATGCACTGAGATAAAGAGATGGTAGGGAACGGGAAGAGAAGGAAAGTGCAAAAGAAAAACAAGCGAAACGAAATATCACGAGTCGGTCAATGGATGGCCTAGGATGGAATAAGCCCTAATAGTTTGAACCTGGATAATCTTCCCGTGACTTCCTGTATCAAAGAAGTAGGCAAAACGCATTTGATATTTGCAAGATCCACTAGTCTTCATATTTCAAATATTGAGATATTTCGAATGGATCAATGCATCAATGCATCGACTGCCGAATGAAGTATCGGCCGCGAGATGATATCTGATGCACAGGCCAAGTTTGTAGATAATACAATGAGTTACCGATATGCCCTCATCTGAGTAAAGGTATTCCAGTCAAGCCCTGTGAGCATGATCAACAACTGCATCCCAAGTATGAAGGGCGGATATCAAGCAACACTTACAGCTTGTCCGAAATCAATACAGCAGGAGTATTTTGGCAAATTGAAGAAATGTTTGTCAAAAGGTCCATATATTGCCAAGCCCCAGGAAGCAGTCTTTATCACAGAGTCAACCTTGCCAGAGGAGGTTAGTCCAGAGAGCAGGCCAATTCCCGAGCTATGCAGATGGTACCGTCGGCACGCTGTTGCAACCCCAGAAACAGTCAGCTTCAAGAGCAAATACCATGAGACACAGCTGGATGTGGCCGGCCGGTATCTTGCAAAGAATACTGCAAAGCTATCGACTGGGAGTGTGCCTAGCCGCAGCGCAGGGCGAATGTTGTTATCGGCGAAAACATGTCGCGGCTGCCGATAGTTGCCTGAGGCCATCAAGTGGGACTTCCGGTGCCCGCCTTCAACTTCAGACATTCATGCCCGAGTGTATGTACCTAAGTAATCATCAGGCCAGGTTCAGAATCATCTCATCTTCTCAAAGGTCACTTGATTGTCTTACAGGTCGGCGCTAAGTCGTGGCTTTGAACGAAACACCTCACTGTGCGGTGAAAAGGACCGAGTCGATCTATATCCGATCTGGTTACCCAGAATTGCTGGTCTTGATCTCAAAAGGAAGAAGGTGAACCTCAATCTCCCAGCCGGATTCATAAAACAACTTCAAAATTTGGGTGAACTTTGTATATGAAAACTGGTCCATTGGCTAGTCGGCTTTCTGAAACAAGTTGCAACCCCTGGCAAATAAAGGATGGAACCTTCTGAAAAAGAACACATTAGTCCCAGCTCCGCAGATGTGCCTGCATCTGAAGGCTCTATCGATTCCTCCGATGGAAGTGAAACGCCGTCTTTGAACGCGCGACAGTTTGCGGGTGCACGAGCGGCAAAGGCAGAAGCCATTCGCAAGGCATGCGCATCGCGCGATGTGGAAGCATTGGCCATGCATGCAACATCTGAGGGCGGCTTGCTAGAAGATGAACTTCGACAGATTGCCTGTGAGTCACTCAACGGTCTAAAGGGGGCGGACTATAATGACAAGTATCACAGGGCCTGTGTTATTACGCTGCGATGAACAATTGCAACAGTTTGATACATTCCCTATCAAGTGTTCGCGACATGCAGACGAGGATCAAGTAGAACTTGATGTAAATCGGTCGTTTGTTTACTACCCAAAAGGTATGCTACTCCCGATGTCAGGAGCCTATGGATTTTATTGCTCTGATAGCTGATCATGCCTAGCCCCCGAGGAGGAGATGTTGAAAAAGAAACAACAACTATCGAATCTGATCAACCAAGTCCTAAGGGAATACCCTATGCTTTGTTATTTTCAAGGATATCATGACATAGTTCAAGTCCTTCTCTTGGTACTAGGTGAGAAGAAGGCCATACCAGCAGTGGCACACATCTCTTTGTTCCGCATAAGAGACTATATGCTGCCATCTCTCTCCCCGGCTGTGAAGCATTTGCATCTCATTCCCGCAATCATTGAAACAACAGACCCTGAGCTACGTCGACACCTTGGCCACATCCAACCGTTCTTTGCCCTTGCGGCCACGCTCACACTCTATGCCCATGATATCCAAGAATACAGCAACATTGCTCGTCTTTTTGACTTCCTTCTAGCTCGGGAACCTGTGGTTGCAATCTACCTCTTTGCGGCGATGATCCTATCTAGAAAGAAAGAGTTGCTTGAAATACCGGAGGATGAGCCTGAAATGCTTCATTTCACGCTCTCCAAACTGCCATGTCCACTTGACTTGGATGGACACATCCTACACGCAACTCAGCTTTTCGAAAACCATCCGCCCGAGTCTTTGCCTCTTGGGGCATGGAAACATATTCCCTGGTGCAGTGTGCTCAAAACCTCGCGAGACCCAGATCAAAAGTATAATGTGGAAGACGCACTGTACTTTTTCAACAAGCAATCTCGGCAGGTTCGGAACGAAGAGCGCAGAAAACAAGCTCTCAATTTCTTGTGGAACCACCGTCGCTCCATAGGGTCTGTGGCGTTGGCTATCTTGGTCGGCGCTGCGTCTTTCTACATCCGCAAAAAGGGTCTTGACGCTTCTCTCTGGTACTACTTTGGCCGGATTCAAAGGACAGTCCAAAATTGGATCTGATCTTCGGACCAGATATGTACAACACACTGATGTATTCTGATTGCCTGGTGTCAGTGTATGTGTATGATAACGAAAACACTAAAACCCAAGATAATAAGAACCAATATTAATATAATACTGCTATTAATCTCATGATTCGATTGAATATAATACCCTAGCAAGTGTATCTACAACGTGAATTAATCCTCGTGCTTAACACTGGGGAGCGGTACCCACAGTCGTGGCTTGAGCGGTGGCTTTATCTGCGGAAGCTGATGTGTACACTTAACATCTCCCCTTCCAACAGCTTACCCCAAAACCAACCACAATGGCGAACCGAGGCTACGATGTCGTAGTAGACGTGGATGCCGATGTAAGAGCACTTGCACAATCAACCCATTCATATCATCTAACAAACCAACAGGGTGACCTCGGGCATACCGACCTACAAGAGGATCTCGAATTCCACCCCTCCAGTGAGTAAACCAGAGCAAATCGGCTCCAATCCACATATCTAACAAAGCCACTCCACAGACTTCGAAAATGACCAAAGAACAGCCAAAATCCAAGGCGATTCCGCCCCGTTCCTGGGCGGCGGGTCGTCGCGTCGCCGTGACCGATCCCCTGGCGGCACGCCGGCCAAGCACACCTGGTGGTCATTGCACTACTACGAGCGGTTCTTCGACGTCGACACGAACGAAGTCTTCCGCCGCTGCATGGCTACCTTGTACCCGCGTACGAACTTCCTCGACGTACTGGAGGGCAACGCAGACCTTTACGGACCGGTCTGGATCGCGACGACGGTCGTTGTGATCCTGTTCTTGACGGGAACTATCTCGCAATGGCTGTCGAATAACGACGACAAGCACTTCGAGTACGACTTCACTCTGCTGTCGGGCGCGGCTGGTCTGGTCTACGGCTACACGGGTATCCTGCCCATTGCTTTGTGGGGTGCGCTGCGGTGGTTCGGCAGCTCCACGGCTGACCTGATCGAGTGCTGGTCTTTGTACGGGTACTCGAATTTGGTTTGGATTGCTGTTGCACTGGTGAGCTGGAGCCCGTTGAATGCGCTTAACTGGGCGCTTGTTGGTGTTGGGTTTGCTTGGACGGTCTTCTTCCTTTTGCGGAATCTGTACCCGGTTTTGAATGCTACGGATGCTAAGGCTAGCAAGATCCTTTTGATCTTGGTTGTTGTGCTTCATGCGGCACTGGCTATTGCTATCAAGGTGCTTTTCTTTGCGTAAGTTTTGTCCTTGTTGGTGGAATTGATCTTGAAGCTGACTTATCTACTAGCCACGCGAGCCCCGTCTCAAAGAAGAACAAGGACAAGCCCGATGATGACGACAAAGATAACGACAAGCGGGGGATGATGTTCGGGGCATAAGTGGGGGAATTTGTATGCCTTCATCTGGAATCATGGCCATTTCGCTCTTGCTCAGGCAGCAAGCTTCGCAGTTCAAGGTTTCTAGTTGTGTTCTTGAACGCGTGCATGTATTGTACTCTGTATTTATTGCAGATGGAATGGGAGAAGTGAAACAATTCGACTTTTTGAATTTTACACATTTCATTCATGGAGTGCAACTTGGTCGTCGAGAGGGGCCAACTAGAAAAAGTATGACTGTGGCTGCATTGATTTTATCATCATATCTAACGCCATTTGTAAACCTCTCCATGTAGCAGTCCAGCCATTCCCCAGCACTGGATTCTGCACCACAGCACACCGAGCACAAGACCGAGGAGCGAGTCGCTTATTTGAGCTTCTTCTTGGGGCGGAGCTGGTTGGTGTGTCCGCACTTCTTCTTGCGGCAGTTGGTGGCACGGGGAGGGAGACGAGCCTGTAAGATATCCAAGTCAGTATGCGTGTCGACATAATCAAATAGCCTTGCCACGAAAGGCAGCATCATGACAAGTATCGAGCGAAGACGGAAGTGGCGGGGTAAAACGTACGTAGCACTTGCGGCAGATGGCCTTCTCGCAGTTGAACTTGGAAGCAAGGGCCTTGAGGGAAGGCTCAATGATACCACCACGGAGACGGAGGACGAGGTGAAGGGTGGACTCCTATGAGTTGGGATCCCAAGTTAGCCGGTGTTCCACCATTTCGTAGACCATAGACCATAACACGATGCAAATTCCTCCTCTTGCGTATCCGTCGGAAGCAGTTTGATATTGAAACAAAGATGTCGAAAAGCCGATCCACCCGAGATACCATAATGCCCCCACTTCAGGTCCAAATCATCAAAGATGGAATATCGTTCCATACCTTCTGGATGTTGTAGTCGCTCAGAGTGCGGCCATCCTCGAGCTGCTTGCCGGCGAAGATCAGGCGCTGCTGGTCAGGGGGAATGCCCTCCTTGTCCTGGATCTTGGTCTTGACGTTGTCGATGGTGTCGCTCGACTCGACATCGAGGGTAATGGTCTTACCCGTCAGGGTCTTGACGAAACTATATCGCACCGTATTAGCCCAGGTTCATTTCCTCCATAATTTGAGTCGTATTGGCGTTGATCGGGAATGTGATTCGCGGTGTCATTTGAGGGTTCAGGAAGACCTACATCTGCACTGAAACGGCGCGGAAAAGAAGACGTTAGCTCATGATATCCATATAGATGCATATATGCTGTTCAACGGGGTATATGGGACGTACTGGTTGCGGTTTTCGTTGGTGTCGGCTGTCGGTCGCTGTGTTCCAGGCGGAGCAGTCGATTGTCAATTTTGGATTTCGCTCGCTTAGCAAAGGTGGACCGATTGGGGGGTACCCTAAGCCCTAGGTTGCGCCCGCTTTTGTCAAAAGTTATGTCAGCACCCCGGCCGAGCCGGCCAATGATAACTCGGAATCAGATCTCCCTACGTCACTAACCAAAAATGAAGTACTATCGGTGTCCGAAGGATGGAGTTCTCCATAGATGTAGGTAACTACATAGACAGAGAGCTAATACAAGTGTTCGAATAATACCAGATTTCTAATAACTACCTAGGTACTAATGAAATTCATCATAACGAACAGCACTCGCATCATCCAAAGAAGGCCAGCATTGGAACACAATGTATTGAACTATACTCCATAGAAGAACTGAGGTGAACGCCATTCGGTTGTCTGGAGTAGATGATCCCAAAGCCCCAACGCCATGTATATTATGTATATATCGAAAATTTTGAGAAGCCACTAGAGAGTAGATGGCCGACCACATCTTTGATTCGTAGGTTAATCGTCCTCAGCCATATCTTCAAATTCTGGCTCGTCCATGTGTTCAGAATCGTTCATTCCATAAGTATTGTCGATATCACTTTCATCGGAGTGTAGTCCCTGTCTTCCCTGGCTCGCAAAGAACTCTCTGTTCTGCCGCTCCTCATCTTTCTTTGCAATCCTGAACTCGACAATCGTGACAGCGCGAACAAATGATTTCAATGGGAGCGCAGCGAGTTTGGCTGCAGCCTCATAGAAAGCCCGCGCAGGGCCCGTAAGCTGCGATTCCCAGCGATACCGGCGATACCACTCACCAGGACGCCTTTCCTCGGCTTCCTCATCTTCAGGGATGACCCTCCTAGCTCTGAGGCTTTGCATAACGGTTTTCAGTAGCACATTGAGCTTTTCTTGGGTCGCCCCAGGTGGCACGGGGTTCGAGGCAGGGACAGAGGCAGAAGCAGAGGATGATCCCTGGGCGATGTTGGAAACTGGCTGGGTACTGTATTGGGCTCTGCTGATGGGGAACATTTCGGCAATGCGACTGGGAGCCCTAGAGGTATCCAGCCAGCTACTTTCGTACCAGTCCATGTAACTGTCCAACTGAGCAGGGGTCATGGTCAAGACCTCGTTATCTGTGGCCTGAATTGCAGTTCCTTTTTCAATGTTGTCGCGAACCCGCGGATCACCATCGAAATGGTTCTGAGCGCGTGCCCAGAGAGTCCAGTCCATGATCTGCGTGGCAGGCTCTTTGGGGGTAGTGGGATATCTTTTCAAATCATCAAATGGGAAAAGTAACTTTGTAGAGATGACAATGAGCACCATCAGTTGAACATCAGGAAGGCGATGTGTTATTGTTCTCTTGTCATCTTCTGACACCATCGTTGGATACTTGAACGTGAAATCCAATAGTTCCTGCAGGGTTTTGGTAGCATCATATATCTCAACTAGAGAGAGTTAGTTGACAATCAACCAACTCATAAAGTTGTTTTACATACTCGGTAAAGCCAGTCTTTTGATACACCTGAAAAGAATCATGGGTAGATTCAGAGGAGGCAGTTTCAATTTAAATCGGCGCTGATAGAACATCACAATTCCTTGAACACTGCGGTGGATCTGCTCAGGCTTCGGCAGTTTCTTTGTACGAATTAGTTGAACTGCAATATATCTCACGGTATGGCCTGTTGATGCTCACATTGACTTCAAGGATCTCAATCAATTCTGGCGGAAGCCTATCCCTCATTTCCCGAGGGACACTGGCTAAGACTCGGACATAAGGTATATCTTGCTGCATGACCATGCTGTAAAAGATCAGTATAAATCCTCATCGAAGAAAAGTTTAGCTTGCATATATATAGCAATATACGTACTCATGAAAATCGCTGACACAGACAGGAAGTCGCATGATGAACGCGGCGAGATAACACAAGGCAATGGAATCAATCAGTCGAGGCCAATGAATAACACGTGAATTTGGTTTAAAAGCTGCATCCCGAGATTCATCATTTTCTGCGGGCTGTGAGCTGAAAAGTTCAGGTTCAGTGTCATCTTCGTCATCTGTAGTAGAACTTGTAATCTTCGCTGTGAAATCTTCGAGTCTTAAAGCCCAGAGATCGCGCACAACAACCTAACATGTAATGTGATGAGCGTCTGTTCTTGATCATACAATAGAATGTATGCACACACCTCAAGTTCTTCCGGAAAACCCTGTTCATGAACCAAGGCATGACATTGTTTCCACAGGATCAGTTGATATACTTGCAAGAAAAGCGTGTATGCTGGACGGCCACGCAGTGCTGTTGGATCGAAGTTAGCGCAAATCAAGATCTCCGGACTATCAATTACATACTCTTGCTAGTCTTCTCTTTGACTACTTTCTTCAGTCGATGGGTTTTGCCTAAATTTCCAAAGTCGTCGGCATCCTCTGCGACTTGAATGCCCTGCGTATGTCATATCGCCAGGTTAGCTAACTTGATCTTCCGCTGACATTTGCAATATGGTGATAGGATAAAGGGCAGACGTCATGCATACCGCTTGCAAGTGACCGCGCCGACAATACCAAAGACCATTGTCAAGATAATATCGGGTATCACGGCATCCTTCTTGACCGCAGACCCCTCGGGTAACGTAGTCCATCCCCAAGGGATTTGTTCATGCTTTGACAAGGGTATATCCAGATAGCGGGACTTTTTTTCTGCCTTACATTCCAGTGACCGCCGATTTTGTCGCTCCACTCACGAGCTTTGATTTGACTGCAATAGATTGCCAAAAATTCATGTCCCGTTTTTAAGGCTTGTAGTGTTTGTTATTTTTGTTTTCTGGGACTATATTTGGCATCTTCACATACAAGGTTGTGTTCTTTGGTTTCTAGAACTATAAGATGGGTCTATTTAATTTACTCCTGGTAGAAACCGTGCTCTGTACTACAATTTATGTATCTTGACATCAAATCATCAGCAAGATTGAGTATTTATTCATTCGTCACACTATCATGAGATGCTGAGACTCAGAACTGTTCGGACAACACATATCATGCCAACCAAAGCAATTCTCGGTCCAGCCCACATCCAAGGTTAGAGGGCGGACAGTTCTTGAAGCAATGGGCATAATCGTTCAAGGAATCGTATCCTCCGTTGAACCATAATAGATGAATTTTTGGCGGGTTTTAAGCCCTTGTGGAACATAAAGGTTGGCATAACAGGTAATAAATCCAGGTATTAAGTTTAACCAGGCTTAAGCCTTAGGAGCCTCCTTGCACTCCATAGCGGCCTCCTCGCCCATGGCAGTGAGGACGACGATGTCTAGTGATACAAATCAGTACTTGGTTCTCTGCGGGTAGTAAAGCTTGCTGTCACTTACTGCACTCCTTCTCCTCGACGGTGAACATCTGGTTGATCTTCTCACCAACGTCGTTGTCGGGAACCTTGACATCATCCTTGGTGTCACCGGCATCGGTCATGAGGGACATGAAGCCATCCTCGGTGATATCGAGCTACAACTGGTCAGCCGGACGATCTAGCATGGATCTTTCGAACAAACTCACGAGCTGGTACTCCTTGCGGGTGACGTTGGGGACATCCATGTTGTGGGTGGAGGGGGAGAGATCCTCAAGCTTCTTGCCGGTGAAGATATCGGTAGCGACAAGGTGAACCTTGGCGTGACCGTGCTTGCCAGTCTTGGAGGTAGACATGTCAATGATCTTGCAGGGACGGTTCTTGATCACAACGTGACCGTTCTTGCGCAGAGCAGAGCACTGCATGGGGTAGGTGAGCGAGGCGCCGGCATCGGCGGACTCGAAGGTGACATCGTGCTGTAGATTTGTTAGTTTTGAAGCGTTTCAAAGCCGGGGCGGGGTTCGAGTCCGGAATGGCCTCGTGCCCTCGAGAAAAGAAGAGAGGGGGAGCCGCATGCGGGGCTGGGACAGAAGTCCAGCGCAAGACATTGGAAATGCTCGAATTTGCAAAAGAATCACATACCTCCTCGGCAGACATGGTGAATAGAGATTGAGAGGGGGTGAGAGAGGGGAAGTTTTGTAAGAATTTGGGGAGGGGAAAAAGAAGAAAAGAGGAGAGAGAAAATCAAACGACTAAAATCTATCGTGGGCGGCGACGCTTTGGCGGGGTCGTCCGCTGAGCGTTGATTGGTTAATGGGAGTCGTCCACCTTGTTGGGTTTAGTGTATGGGAGTGTCCGAGTGTCCTGAAAGCAACCAGCAACATTCCCTGGTGAGAGAGTTACTTGGGTTTCTTGTCCGAGTAGACTGGATTCTCCTATCTTTGATCGGATTCCCATGCCGTTCATCTGCTTGCATAATGTGGCGCGACCGCATTTCAGGCCAGTCAACTCCCTCCGGAGTCAATAATCGCAACCTCTCTCCTCTACCGCGACGATCATCGTCCCAGTTCGCCCCCAGTCCATACAATGGTCGCCCTGGTGTGACATCAAGAAGCTCATCGACTTCTCTGCTGGTGACTCCGAGCGACTCGACGACTTCTCTTCCAGGAACACGAACGACCAATGGATCCCCATTGAAGCAGACGAGCATCCAACGACCTCGACCGACCAATGTCCCCGATCCGTTAGAGGTGCTAAATGGAATCATCGGGAAAGAGAAGCAAACGGAGAAGAATGTGCCACAGCTATCGTCGCAGCTGGAACGACCCGCGCAATTGGTGGAAACCATTCAGTTTGATGGGCTGAGCCTGGAGGACTTCCTGGAAAAGGAGGACCCTGCACCCAGGAAAAAGACCCGCGAAAGCGATGTGAATGCACAAACTATCCAGCAATTTGAACAAGAACGCGACAAGTTCCAGGAATTACACGCGTCTATCACTGGATGTGATGAGGTGTCCGAGGCCGTCGAGCTATACTTGAATGACTTCCAAACTGAATTAGGCGCCGTGTCAGCGGAGATTGAAACACTACAATCTCGCTCAACACAATTGAACGCAATGCTAGGAAACAGGCGTAACGTGGAACGACTGTTGGGACCCGCCGTGGAGGAGATCAGTATCTCACCCAAGGCCGTACGGACAATTGTTGAAGGCCCGATTGACGAAAACTGGGTGCGTGCGTTGAACGAGATCGATTCTCGGACTGCAAATATTGAAGCCAAAGCTGCGGCTGCCTCCAATGGCTTCAAAGCCGTCGAGGATGTACGGCCGCTTTTGACCGATGTGAAGGACAAGGTCAGTATCATGGCTATACCACATTCTCTAGGCTTACACTGACATCTCCGCAGGCGGTACAAAGAATTAGAGACTACTTGGTGTCGCAAATTCGTGCCATGCGATCCCCCAACATCAACTCGCAGATAATTCAACAACAGCGACTAGTGAAGTTCAAGGATCTATACATTTATCTCTCGAAAGCCCATCCAAAGCTAGCGGGAGAAATATCCCAGGCATATATTAACACAATGCGCTGGTACTACACATCCCATTTCACACGCTATCTTCAAGCCCTCGATAAGGTCAAGGTTTATCCCCCCGATCGGAATGAGGTCCTTGGAGGTGATCCATCCACACATCGTTCAGGTAAGACTTTTGGCCCTGCAATACTGTCATATGCATACTAATTGATTAGGGAACATGATCCCTGGTGGCCGAGCTGGCTCTGCCGCGCATGATCCTTTCTCTCTCGGTAGACGGATTGATATTCTCCGAACTGGCAATTTGCAGGCCTTGTCCTCATATTTGGCCGAAGAGGACAACACTTACCATGGAATCGAAGTTCCCTTCCGGAATTTCAATCTCGCATTGGTAGACAATGTGTGCGCCGAATATTCTTTCATGACTGAGTTTTTCTCCCCAAAAACGTTCCATCAAATCTCACGCGATGCTGTCGAAATATTTGGACAATCTTTCACCCTTGGCCAGAACCAGATCAAAAAGCTAATTGAGCACACCACGGATTCACTGGGAGTTCTCATGTGCGTTCGTCTCAACCAACATTCGGCGTTTGAGCTTCAGCGCCGCAAGGTGCCAGTCGCCGACTCTTATGTCAACGGAATCAATATGCAGCTTTGGCCGCGCTTCCAGGTCATCATGGATCACCACGGTGACTCTCTCAAGCGTGTTGGGTCTAATACTGGACGCAGCGCTGTTTCTGCTCTTTCGATTGCCGGTGGAGACGACCTCAAGCAGTCCTCAGCGCCGCACTTCTTGACACAAAGATTCGGACAGCTTCTACATGGAATTCTTGTTCTCAGCAGTGACGCTGGTGACGATGAGCCAGTGTCTAACAGTCTGGCCCGGTTGACTGCCGAATTCGATTCACTTCTGACCAAACTGAGCCGTAACGGCACGGACGCAAAGCGAAGAGAGCGATTCCTTTTCAACAATTATTCTTTGATTTTAACTATCATTAGCGTATGTTCTTTCCTCCGTGTATAGGAGAATATCTGCTAATTGGAAACAGGATACCCATGGCAAATTAGCAGTTGAACAGAAGCAGGTAAGCACACCAGCCATACCTTCATGGATTACCTTGGAACTAATCTGGCTTGCAGCATTTGGACGAGATGCTCAAGAATAGCACCAAGCGGTAGAAAGCGATTGCATAAAGCGGGCAGATGCACATTCCCTTTGGAATATCAACATAATGCATTTAGATATCCTTTTGAATATAACACTTTTAATTGGCAAGAATCTAGTGTGATGTTGATCTATGCGACTGAATTCAGCAGACACCCGTTGAATAGTCCTTGTCCTCGGGCATGTCATGCTCTCAGTCATTCGAAAATGCAGCAGAGCAAGGCCATCATCAGGTGCCTTTCCCGAGACACAGCAATGTCATCGTGTCTTCTTCTGGTAGTGTATGGTACCAAACATGCCCGATGATGAATGGGCTTGGAATCAACAGAAGCAAGAAGTTGATCATGCGTGCAATGACAGCCCTAGAAATATTGTCGAAGAATTGGCTTTGGCAATTGCATTCATTTGCTCAATTCTTGACATATATCCAGCAGAAAAGAGGCTCCATGATCTTGCTATTCAAGAAAATGCCCATCGTCCTAGCCACACATGTAGTCAAGCATCAGTGAATCTCGGAAGTATACGACAGCCGTATGCAGCTAGTACATCTAAGGATGCCGATCTCGTGCGGCTATATTCCGACCCCACAATTTTTCCCTCCTCAACACAACTTGGCCATGACCAGGCTCCCTAAATCCCTCGCTAAAGCATGTTTAATCTGTCGGTCTCGGAAAATTCGTTGTGACACAACTAGGCCTCGCTGTTCGGCCTGCGAGACTCAGGGTCGGGAATGTATTTATCGGGTGGAGACACCGCGGCAGCGGTAGGCACGTTCCCTGCCATATTGAACATTTGGCTAATGACCAATTCAGGCCGACTCGCGCTCAAGTAGATCGTTTACAGCGTGAAAATGCAGAACTCAGATCTTTTATCACGAAACTGAGAAGCGAAGAGGGGGCTACCCCGGCTCCAGTGACGGAGGGTCTGGAACTCCACCCCCAGGTTTCGCCCAACCCGAACCGCCGGCAAAGCCCTGACAGCCTAGCCAGCTTCTCAGATGAAGAATTGGACGTTGCGCCTTTCATCTCTGTCGATGAGGCTGGACAGACTAACAGTTTTGGCCCTTCATCTGCCCTCCATGACCCGACCAAAAGCGAGTCGTCACTTGCAGTGCCTTCGGCCCAATTGCTGAACAGGGAGCACATGAGAAACAAGCTTATAGCAAATGCAGCTTTACAGCGGCAAAATGAGCGTTCCCTATCCCGCCTTCCAGATATTGATGGTGTGCCTACGGAACTCGCCCTGCATTTGTTAGATGTACACTGGGCACGACAGCATCATACCTTTCTTTTGACATATCGCCCAGCAATCATGCGTGACCTACCCAAGGGCGATGGACCAAACTGCTCCCGGTTTCTGCTCAATGCTATATTTGCTTGTGCGAGTAAATTCTCATCACGCATAAATGTACGCGATGACCCAGGCGATCCAGCCACGGCAGGCCGTCGTTTCTTCCGCCGCTGTGATGAACTCCTAACCCAGGAATCACATTTATTCCGCCCAAGTATCCCTACAGTCATTGGTCTCTTACTTCTTGGGTCTACATTCAACGCCCGGGGTGAGACCTCAAAAGGCTGGCTATATACCGGTTACGCTCTACGTATGGTTTATGATCTGGGATTACACCTCGACCCCAAGGAGACCAATAATGACGCGGAAGAGGTAGAGATTCGTCGTCGGGTATTCTGGGGTGCCTTTGTCTGCGATAAAATCCAGAGTCTGTACCTCGGCCGGCCTGTATCTATGAACCTGCGCGACTCGCATGTCAGCCGTGAGTTCCTTGACACATTCGAGGAACACGAGTTATTCATCCCACCTCCAGACTCAAAACTCTATACTTCATCCTCACTACCACCAATTTACTCTGTCTCCACCTTCAAACAACTCTGTCTTCTCTCTCGAATCATGACCAAAATCACCAATCATTTCTACACAGTCGGCGGGGTACGGTCCACCAGCTCTGCAACAGCCAGTCTCCAGCTCGCCGACAGCGCCCTCAACTCCTGGAAAAATAACCTCCCACCAGAACTAGACTTCAAGCCCTCCTCGAACTCAGATCCCACTCCCCAACCCCACCCAGCCCCCAACGTGATGAACCTCCACGGCATCTATAACTCCTTAATCATCCTCCTCCACCGCCCCTTCATCTCCGACGGCCACCTCCGCTCTCTCGCAACCTCGGCCTCCTCTTGGAGCCGCTGCACAACAGCAGCAAAGAGCATAACCAGCATTTCCCTCGCCTACAAATCCGCCTACGGCATTCACGGAGCACCCTACATCCTCAGCTACGCAATCTACGTAGCCTGCACCATCCATGTGCGCAACGCCTTCGCAAACGCCCACCATAAAGAACACATCTCCCGTCTAGCAGCCGGACTCGCCTGTCTCGACGAGATCTCCGCCACCAACGCCGGAGTCTGCAAGCCCGCCAGCATCATACGCAAACTAGCCGAGGCAAGCAAGTTGGATCTTTCATCAGGCGATGCCATGACGCCTGCGCTTCAAGGGGAAATTGTTTCTCCGGCGGATGGATCGAACAGTGGGTTCGAGCTTGATGCTATCGTGGGGATGTTTCCGAATAGAAATTGGAATGGAATGGAGTTTCCTACCCCCCAGGAAAATGAGACGGTATCTTTTGGTTTGGATGTTCCGTTTGATCCGTTGTTTGGGTTTATGGATGCGTCGTTGGACTGGCCTGGCATGGAGACTTCTTTTATGTTTCCTGATCCTTGATATGTTTGCAGTAGGGTTGTATATTAGGGACAAGTTTTCCATTTTTGAATGAGAATCCAAACTTATATTACCTACGAAGTAATTTGAAATATTGAGCTCATCAGGTCATTGAACCCCAACATGTGAAACAGAGCACCCTAGATTTCACTGCTATAAAACCCCCAGAACTAGCGAAATCAACATCTGCAATGATAAATGTGTATATTCAACATAAATACAAAAACTAAGATAAATCAAACTCCGCAAAACCACCTTCCCGGGACTTCTCCAGCGTCTTATAATAGTTCGGCACACCACCCAAGTAAATAAGAGGCTCCCGGATCTTACCAGGAATATTAGTCCCCATATACCACTAAAACCCACAAGTTAGCAATCAACCACAATTATAAAGCAAAGAGAGGAAAGAAAAGAAAAGAAAAGGACTCACCGAATCCGTCTTAGGCAACAAAGAAGCATACGCAAACTTCCGAATCAACTCAACCCACCGCTCCTCCTCCTCCCCCCTAGCCCCAATCCGCCGCAACCCAGCCTCCCTCATATGATTCATCATCCCAATAACGAAATCCCCCTGATACTCCGCACAAGTAGGCCCATTACACAGCGCCGTCGGCGCCTGAGGCCCATACGTAAAGAACATATTCGGGAACCCAGCCACCGCCATACCCAGATACGTCTTCGTGCCATTCTTCCACTTATCAGAAAGTCGCTGTCCATCTTTGCCCCGAATATCAATCTGCAGGAGACCGCCCGTGACGGCATCGAAGCCCGTCGCGCAGACGATGTAGTCGAATTCCCATTCTTTCTCTGTGGTGCGGATGCCGCGCTCTGTGACCTCGATGATGGGGGTTGATTTGGTATCGACGAGGGAGACGTTGGGCTGGTTGAAGATTTCGTAGAAGCCGTTTTCTAGAGATACGCGCTTGCAGCCGAAGCTGTGGGGTTGGGTTTCTGGGGCGAGGAGCTCGTGCAGGGCTGGATTGTGGATGCGGGCGCGGACTTTGGATTTCCAGAAGTTGTAGGCTTCTTTGTTGGCGGCGTCGTCGAAGAGCATGTCTTGGTAGTTGGCGAGGTAGTAGTGGAAGTCGCCGTGGTCCCAGAGGTCTTGGTAGGTTTTTGTGCGTTGTTCGGGGGTGTCGTCGAATGTGGAGCGTGGGTAGAAGTTGAAGTTGAAGCCGGCGAAGCTGTCGCGGCGGCCGGCGAAGAGCTCTGGGTATTTCTGTTTGGGGACGGCTTGTTCTTTGCCCTTGTAGTTTACTTGTTTCATGGGGAGGGCGAGGTTGGGGGTTCGTTGGAAGACGGCGAATTCTTTCGCGACTTGGCTTAGTTCTTGGGAGAGTTGGAGGCCTGTGGCGCCGGTGCCGATGACGGCGACTTTCTTGCCGCGGAGGTCAGGCTCTTCTTTCGGCCAGTAGGAGGGGTGGACCCATGTGCCCTTGAACTTGTCGATGCCTTTCCAGTCGGGGGTGTGTCGCTTGGCTGAGAAGCCGGTGTTGAGTAGGAAGTATCGGGCTTGAAACTCCTTGCCGGACTTGCTGGTGATATGCCACATGTCGGTTTGCTCGTCGAACACGGCCTTGGAGATGAATGTGTTGAATTCGGTGTCCTTCCTCAGATCCCATTTCTCCGCCACATAGGCGAAGTACTCGCGCAGCTCCTGGCTGCCGGGGAAGCGCTGCTTCCATGTCCATCCATTCCACAGCTCAGGATCGGAGAACTCATAGTGTGGCACGGTACTGTCGACTCGCGCGCCAGGGTATCGATTCCAGTACCAAACACCTCCGAAGTCAGATGAAAAGTCAACGAGCTTCACTTTGTATCCATTATCACGGAGGTTCTTGAGTTGGTAGACGCCGCCAAAGCCGGCGCCTACAATCAGCGCATCGAGGACTTCTACGTTCCCGATGGAGCCCATGGTGATTTCCAAAACTCGTAGATAGATAGACAAGAAGGAGAAGAGGCAGATCAAGGATATAAAGATTGATAAATCTGAATGAATGTAAAGAACCACATGAGTCGTGGTTTATATAGGGATTCTGTCCAGCATATCGGACTGAACGTACCCCAGAGTTACAGTTCCCCGCAAAATCAAGACCTCCGAAGCAGGCTTGTGGAGACTTGTGGGGAAAAGCCATCAGGATTGCGATGACTATCGTGTCTGGGCGTTTCTTCCAAAGGAATGTGACTTTGATCCAGTCCTTCGGACTTGGCTGTGGATCCGAAGAGGCTTCGGAAGAGGTGCATCGGAGACCTTCGGGGTACAATTCCCCTGCCTTCGGACTTCCTTTCGGACAGCCAGTGCATCATTCTGAGGCTGTTGCGTTGATCAGCAAATTGAGGATTAAATTCGGTTGAAATCATATTTCTATATTCACAAGTTGTAGTGCAAGCTGGGGGAATTAGATGACAGCTGGAATGCATCCGGGAGAACAGATTAGGATGTCTGCATGTGTATCCCTGAAAACGTTTCCCGCGTACTTATGTCCGGAGTGCGGTGTGCCCCGGTGTGTGTAGTTGCTCTTTATACGAAGTACGCAGTGAGAACCTAATTGGTTTAAGTTGGTGTGATATTTCAATTCGGCCTGCATGGTGATGCCTATTTTAAGGCGACAAGAGCGCTTCGATGTTATTACTATTCATTACTATGTATTTCTATAGTTGGATGAAGGGGATCTAATGTCCATTCCAAAGTCATTTCATGGTGGTACATATCATCAATTTCACTCTATTCACTGTTGAGGATCCTATGTCTGTGGTATTTCAAAGTCCGACTATGACCCAATCAATCCAATCCCTCAGGTTCAAAAACTTAGATATAACAATCACCAGTCTCATGTCCAGTCAAAAAGAGCCCCTCCTGAATCCACATCCTGTCCGAACAGTGGATCCGAAGGACTATGGTTGAATAACTGGCTCCATATCGCATGATCCTCAAGCCGAAGATCACTATCCAACTCCGAAAGGTGGGGCTCTGTCATGGCAAGGTCTCCACTTCTACTATAATCGTCTCGGAGGAGACTCTGTGGCGAAAGCTGGAAAGGTTCAAGGGGCAAGTTTCCACTATGAGAGGCTTTCACGTCACCGAAGAGGCCCTCAGCGAGAGCTCTTTGCTGGTTCAGTCGACGATCCCGTCGTCGTTTGACATGTTCATCGCATACATTGCGAAGTTCCTGAACAATCCCCAGACTCCATCGTGCCATTGGGTCTTTGTCCTGGAAGCGGTCCAATAGCTTCTCGGCCAAGGACAGGGAATTGCCGAGAGGGAATAAATGGTCCAGGTCTGCGAAGAATCCTGTTCCTAGCACGAGTGCCGCGTTCAGGATCGAGTTGATGATATAAGGGAGTCGTTTGGGTATGGCTACCTCGCCCAAGAAGCCCTGCAATAGGTCGAGGGAAAGCACGGCTGAGTTCACCGAGGCATGGGCCAGCAAAGTATCCGATTGTTGTGCTGATGCCATGGAAAAGTCATCGGGCGCACTTGATGAGAGAATGTGGGCATCTTGGGCCACGTGCTTTTGAACCAGATCGATCAGGTACGGGCGAGTCACTAGCATAATGGTCCAGTAATATGCTTGTTTGAGATGACAGAGTCCGATATTGGGTTGGTTGATTCCATCTTGAGTGCTGATACGTTCTTCCACCGGTATGCGATCCACGCGAAGACCCTCTCGAAAATGGGACGCCCATTCCCGATGATGTTGGCTGACATGTTGCAACACGGTGGGGGAAACCTCCTGCTTGCTGTAGACTTCGGAGAGAATCTTTTCGAAAATGCTGCAGAGATCCGCCGACGCAGAGTACTCCTGCTGCGACATGGCGTTCCGCGTTTCCGTCGTCGACGGCTGTTGTCCCAGATGTGTGCTGAGGAACAGATCCAACACCCGCAATACCTTCCATATCCGCTCGCGATGGGAGTTTTCCTCCGCCGAGAAGAGGGCCGAAATATCGGGTCGATGGATGCCTAATGAGTGTGCGGTTCGAATAGCCACACCAAGATGCATGCTGGCCGCGTTGGGGCGGGCCGCGTTGAGCAAATACATGGCAATGAGGGAGTAGATCTGTACAGTGGTCACGTTCGCTGTCTCCAGGAATCTGGTTGACGCCAGGTAGCGCCCGTATGTGAAATATTCATTAGCCTGGATGTCACGATCTTCAGGCCCGCACTGGGCCCCAATGGCGAGCACCAGGAAATTGACGCAACTGCTGGCGTCGGCAGGGTCAGCCCGCTCCAGCCACGGCATAATTTTTGTTGTCAGCTCTTCATATCCGAAGAGATCAAACACGCAACTGGTGGCACTCGAATACCATTTCAGGTAATACTGGGCCACTGTCACAGAAGGCCGCGGGGGTTCCACACTCGCCTTGCTCCAGTTGACCGACATAGACGATTCTTCATCGACTAAATCGTTTTGCGCGGGCTCTTCTGTAAACTGGCATGGTCCTAGTGCGCTATAGACTATTTTTCGAATGCATTGCAGCATGGATAGATTTGCGGAGGGTCCAAGAAACATGTATGCCCCCTGACGGTCGCGCACCAAACGAGACGTAAGAAACTCCGGGACACCTAACGGGCTGCCTAAGGGGGACGAAATCGACAAATTTCGGGAGATGGTTGTGAGCGACGGAGAGCCAAACTGCGTATTTGGCACCTGCTGAGGGACCGAATGGCCAGGGCCCGCCGACGCAACACCCTGGTTGCCACTATCCCCAAGTTGTGGGTTTGCGGCATCATGGCCGTTGATTCTCGGCAACTGAGCTAGACAGATAGAAGACCGACGGCGACATTCGCTCTCGACTTTCCGCGTACGACATCGGCCACACGGCTGTAGCCCATCACATCGTTCCTTGCGTCGTCTGCAGGTTTCGCAGGCCTTTTGTCGTCGGGAATAGCCCTTTGATACGGAGTTGGGTGCCATTGATAGAAGCTTGTTTTCGATTCACGGCATTCTGGAATTTAATGGGAGCCCCAGAGCTGGGATCCCCGGATATGGGGCCCTTAGTCCGGGGCAGAGTGCGGGGTCTGAATACGCGAGCATGCAGCTCTCGAGGTCTCTCACTGGGTCCCTTTTTTCAGCGGTGGCCCCTACTGAAGGCAATATTCATCCCAGCCGCAGATCACGAGTATTGGATGTATCCATTACAAGCGCATACAGGAAATTTACCCTGCCAAGACTGAGATAGGGGCTCCCTCCAGTATTATAGGGCCCCAAATGGTATTATTTTGATACTAGGGCCTTGAAATCTGACCAGGATTAATATATACCTAGGTAGAGATCAACGTCAAATGGCTATTCGAAGTGGGCAAGAAATAGAATGCTCACTTAAGGGTACGTCTGTTGTATTTCGAAAGTAAAATAGGAGATCACTCTCTGGAATTCCCACTTCAACGATCCACTCAGATCAACCTCAACAGAAACAGCATCCACTCTTTCAATAATGCCCTTTGTTGGAGGGACTCCTGAGGCGGTGGAACTATGAGACCCATTTCTGCGCCCCCTGAAGAAGGATACGGAGAGACTACCTAGATACCTAGGTACAGAGTATGACTCGACTTTGACGGGGATAAGGAACCTACTCCGCACAATACAGAAATACAGACCACATGACCCGATACTTCGACGCATCGAACCTTGGAGACCTCAACTTAAATCAATTACACTGACTCTGATTGGGTAGGACTGTATACCCAAATAGGAGTTGATTCGATACCAACAGATCATGCTTCAAGAGAAGGAGTTAATGTACGGAGTACTTAAGCACAACCTTGGTCATTCATGGATGGACGCTATATAGGGGCCTCCATAGGCTGTGTATAGGTACTCTGGTATGTTCGTACATGCCAGACATAGTCCTAATTAGGTACGGAGTAGGTACGGAGTACTCCGTAGAGACTCCACACTACCTGAAACAAGGTGAGAAGGTCCATAGTTCGCATTCTCTTTCGGCGCTGAGAGGAACTGACCGGGCGTGATTGTTTCCTATGTAGGCGATCATGCGGGCATCTTTACATTCCACTCATTTCTTGCTGCGGAATGCATAAGACACAGATCTTTGCAGGTGCATCATTCTTCCATGTCCACAGGCATCTCTCTCCCATTGGCAGGGACTGGTTTTGATAATCGCTATTTCTGCCGGTGCTTTCCCATAGTAGATATAACACCTTGACAAGCTCTCCCACTGTTTACAAGATCGCTTAAACCCGAGTTAGTCAATGTCCATATCAATCTTGCTATTACATCAATACCGTGGAATGAATATCCTGGTGATCCTCACATGAGCATCGGGTCGGAATCATGCATTCGCTTCCGAAATGATACAGTTTCTTCTACATTTCCTATGTTGTACGCGCACTGGCTTATGGCTGTTGCAGAATCCCGCCTATCCCTTCCTACATGTTATTGTGAGTTGCTTAGGTGGAATCTTTACATTGTTATCATTCGTCTTGAATGGGGATAGCCCATGACTGATACATACACTCTCTTGTCAATTCGGAGGGAAGAACTGCAACCTACATATTTTAGCGGCCCGTAAGCTAATTTCGATCTTATATGTGTATTATCCAAGCTGCGCAGCAATTCTAACGTATAATACTGTCTAAATAACAGTAATTCTGAACTCAACCTGAGGCGTAGGCTAATGTAGGACTTGCGTTTCCCTCCGAATTGACAAGAGAGTGTACTTTGGCCAGGCTCCGTGATTTTGGCAATTTCTGTTGGGATTACTGATTTACCAGGCGTTCCTGGCCACGCGCTGATTTCTTGATCTTGTCCTGGAACTCTGAAACCATGGGCCCCCGCCATGATATCGATTCGCCTGGTGCTTCACTCATTGTGCTTGAACATCAGCAGCTTGAACGGGCTATTCCTGTCACTATGGTAGATTAAAACAATAGCTAAGTATCAACGACAATTTCGAAGTTCCCTGGCGTTTTTCAATCAGCATGACCCTAAAAATCTATGTCTTTTGGACTTGTCGTGCTCTTAAAGAAATCCTAGTTCCGGCTTGTGGGATTCACAGGCGTATTCGACTGCTATCAAACTGCGAACTGGCTAAAAAAAGGTCATTCATGTCAGTAAGTACAATGACAACCCGGATTATATGGCAGAATATGAAGATGAGAGAGAATCCCCATTGTAACCACCTGATGTTACTTGAAACTGGCAAATTCAGGCTTAACCTGTCGAAAGAATGAGCAATACAGCCTACATCATCTAGCTGACTCGAACAGTCCCTGAAAATATCATCGGAGGAAAGTAGGTTCACTGGGATAAAGCTTAAACCTCATATCCCTAGGTATACACCAGCCCAGAGTTCAAATGATGTTCCCACGTTTCAGACGCGATAGCACTGCAATGCCGGTTGAAGGAACAGTCAGTCTCAAAAGTCGACATGACAAACCTGCCACCAATGCATCCACAAGTCCATCTCACGAATCGCGATAACAACCTTGGAAGATGACCGCGGCTTATCAAGCAGAAATAAACCAAAAGAATTGCCTCCGAGGATCTCAAACTGTGGAAATGCAGTGTGAAACTCAGCAACCGGAGAATGACCACCATAGTCTCACCTCAACCATCAACAATAGCTAAACCTCCAGACTCAACATAGGGGAGAAGGAAACCATCACACAACACACGAGGCTGCATATGTGTGTGACACATATGCATCTCCATACCCGAGAGATAATACCTAGAACAGTATTCCATACGAAGTACTGCGCATATCGAGAATCATTCGCCAATTGACCGGAGACATACAGCCCACCTGGGCAGCTGCAGAGCTAATTCCGCGCTCCCCGCAGCGGTCAATACGTGTCCAGCTCATGCTGTCTCGATGCATCGAATCTTGCGCCTCGTATGAATGCTCTCGAATCCCCAGCTTTGGAATTAAGCTATCGGCTGTATCCCCGCGAGATCTGGTCTCGGTGCTTCTGTTTGGGGGGTTCTTTTCAACTTGGCGGGCGCCGCGGGGAAGGGAGCGGTGAGTCGGGGGTGAGATTGAGGGACTTTTTTTTCCTTTTGCTTCGTTTCGCTTGTTGTGAGGGGTTGGGTCAAATTTGGGCAGAGATGTGCTATTTGTCTTTTTGGAATTTTGGTTTGGGATACTCCTGCGAGCTTTGGGTCTCTGGTGTTGGAGCTGGTCAAGATGTTGAAAGTTCTTGGAGTTATCCATCAGATACTCGGTAACTTTTGCAATTGAGGGCTTGAATTTCATGTTAGCGGAATTGAAGTGTTGCTTGATCATCAATCAAAATCGAGATCTATACCAGATCTGTGGCTGTTGGGACTTGTGGTGAATCCTTGCATGGCGGGGTTATCCCAATTCGACTGTACTTGGCGCAAACATCAACGCAAATCCCCAGGTTTGGGGAGATGGAGAATGCAGAAAAGATAGAGTCGAAAGATAGATAGCGATCCCCCATAGCAGTGGAGCATGCAAGCATGAAAATGACGCCGATCGTGACCCACATCGAATTGCAACTGAAATCGCATGTTGTATACTTCATCTCAAGCCGTCTGGGCATCGCAGGTGGGCGTTTGGGGGCGCTTCGACCTAAGCTTCCCCTCTTTTTGGTGGTATTTATATGACCTTCCCATCTTGTTCTTCTTCTCTTCTTTCATTCCAAAGACTTTTGGTATCTGATCACTTTTTCTCCTCTTTTCCCTACAAACTCCATTCATCAGCCATGACCGTTTCCATTCCCAAGACTATGCGGGCTCTGCAGTACTCAGAGCCCAAGAAGCACAGTCTCGTCGAGGTCCCTGTGCCTCAGCTTCGTGAAAATGATGTCTTGGTATGAAGCTGTCAATCAAGTTCCAGCAAAGTGGGTGTCTGACCATTCTCTCCAATGGATAGATCAAAGTCAAGGCCTGTGGTGTCTGCGGCACTGATCTGCACATCCACGATGGCGAATTCATTGCCAAGGTATGTTATGTCATGTCCAGTTACCTTCAAGCATCTATCATGCCTTAGTGGGCTGACCTGACGCATAGTTCCCTCTTATCCCCGGCCATGAGACCGTCGGTGTAGTCGCCGCCATTGGACCCAAGGTTAAGGACTTCCAGATCGGCGAGCGAGTCGTCGCCGACAACTCCGAGCTGTGCGGAACCTGCTTCTACTGCCGTCGTGGCGATGAGCTGTTCTGTGAGCACTTCGAGGCCCACGGTGTCACAATGAATGGCGGCTTTGCCGAATACTGTGCCTACCCTGGTAAGTGAAGAACATATCAAAAGCCCATGTCTCATCCATACTGACCCGGGCGTCCTATCCAGCCGGCCGAGTCTTCAAAATCAAGAACCTGTCCGACGTGGACGCGACTCTCCTCGAGCCTGCCTCCTGCGCCGCCCACGGTCTGGACAAGATCGCCCCGAAGATGGGTTCATCCGTGCTGATCTTCGGCGCCGGTCCTACTGGCCTCGTGCTGGCTCAGATGCTTCGACAGAACGGTGGTTGCAATGTCGTTGTCGCTGCCCCAGAGGGCCTGAAGATGGATTTGGCGCAGAAGCTTGGTGCCGGCGATAAGTACATTTCGTTGTCACGCTCAAGTCCCCAGGCTCAGTTCGACGCTCTCAAGGCTGAGAACCCGTATGGGTTCGATATTGTTGTTGAAGCTACTGGTAGCCAGAAGATCCTTGAGGACTCGATTAACTATGTCCGTCGGGGAGGTAAGCTTGTTGTGTACGGCGTGTACTCGAATGATGTTCGGGTTTCGTGGTCGCCGGCTAAGATCTGTAAGTTTGCTCTCTTCTTGTCTGTCTTTCCAGGGCTGGTTGGCTGATTGTTTCTAGTTGGTGATGAGATCACCATCCTTGGTAGTTTCTCGGAGACCTACAAGTTCCCTGCTGCTGTTGACTACCTCGACTCCGGCAAGGTCAAGGTCGAGGGTATTGTCAACAAGGTGTACAAGATCGAGCAGTGGGAGGAATGTCTTGAGGCGATGCGCAACAAGACTGCCATCAAAGCCGCCATCGTTTTCGATTAGATGGGGGTATTATGGCTTATGTGATTCACGAGAATTTTCAAAATGATTTCATAGACGATTGGTTAATAGAATTGACCTTTTGGAACTAAAGACATGGCAGTAGACTTTATACTCGCCAGTGAGGACCTTGGTGCTACGTCACCCGGGTATTAGCTAGATCATATTGTAGCAATGGACATAATATCCTCTAATCCCACATCTTAGTATTCCGTAGAGTTAAGCAAATTGTATCAAGCCCGTTAGACCCTCCCCATAATGACTACAACTTAACCCGACCGCCACCGACACCAACCCCATCAAACTCCACCCGGAAGCTCCCAATTCCAATCTCCAACCCTCACAACCAAAATGGTCAAACCCCTCACATTCAAGGGCGATAAGCCCAAAAAACGCAAAACCCGCACCGCAGACAGTGAAGCCCCAGTCTCCAAATCCCGCAAAACCACCGAACCCGAACCCGAAGAGAACCCCGACGACCAAAGCTGGGTCTCCGCCGACTCACCCAGCGACATCGCCGGCCCGGTCATCCTCGTCCTCCCCTCCGACGACCCAACCTGCGTCGCAAGCGACGCGAACGGAAAAGTCTTCGCCAGCAAGCTCGAGAACCTCGTCGAGGGCGATCCCAGCACCGCAGAGCCGCACGATGTGCGCCAGGTCTGGGTCGTGTCGCGCGTAGCGGGCACGGAGTCGTTCAGTTTCAAGGGACATCATGGGAAGTGAGTATCTTCCCGGAAGATTAGTGTATTTGGAGTCCTGGAATTGACCAATTCTAGATACCTCTCCTCCGACACACATGGCCTCCTCACTGCGTCCGCGTCCGCGGTGAGCCACTACGAATCCTTCCTCGTTATTCCCTCGCCTGAAGTCTCGGGGATGTTCTCGCTGCAGACGCGCGGCGGCGACGCTGAGTCTTTCCTCTGCATAAAGGAGAATAGCAAGGTTGTTGGCGGTGTGGAGATCCGCGGGGATGCGAATACGATTTCGTTTGAGACGACGGTGCGCGTGCGCATGCAGGCGCGGTTTAAGCCGAAGGTGCGGGCTACTAAGGAGGGCAAGGCTTATGAGAAGATCAGTAAGAAGGAGCTTGAGGGGATTGTTGGGCGGGGGTTGAGTGATGAGGAGGTGAAGCGGTTGAGGAAGGGGAGGAAGGAGGGGAATTTCCATGAGGTTTTGTTGGATGTTAAGGTTAGCGGGAAGCATGATAAGTGGGCTTGAGGTTTGTTCTGTTCTTTCGGCATGGACAAATTGTGTCGAGGAGAATCCAACACGGGCAAAGCATTACGGGTGAAGGCGCAAAATACTGAATACGGCTCCCCGGTGGTCCTGAAGACTTTCGTCTTGGCTTTCCTTGTGTCTACGGAGGCTGGGATGTCTATCTAAGCTGGTGGACATGAAATGAAAGTGAGGAAAGAGTGAGATCACATTTCTCATCGAATCAGAATAAGCGTTCAATGCAAGGACCCTCGCAATGACACAACGCCTGGACATGGTGTACCTCGGAAAATGAAAGAGTGGAAGCAAAAGAATAGGCGATGTGGGATATTCAAGAGTTCATGCTCAAGTGAGTGCCATTCACTCGCTGATTCGGTCATAGCTGCAAGATGAACATGTTCGCATCTGGTCTGGTCTGGTCTGATCTTGTTCTGATCCATGGCCCATTACTATGAACAGTTTTGTGATGGTGAAAGTTGTTCTTCTGTTGAGATATCCTGCGGCAGCTGAACCTGCCTTCCGGAGACCCCAGATATAGATAGGCATTGACGAAGCAAGAAAGAGAGTTCTCCTGCTCCTTTCATCCAATCCTACGCAGCCAAGGCCGTCCATTAGGCCATCTTTCAATAGCTCTAGCTGGCCTCTCAACCCGGGTACGTCGTAGCACAGGAAATAACTGTTGATGTAACCTCCACACGCTCCAAAATGGATATAGAGCTGCACCATCGAGATCTATCCGATCGGAGCAAATACCGTCCAGATAGGTGAGTTTGGAAGACCATATGGGGTCGACAATGTAGCAAAAGCAACCCTCAACTGAACCAATCATATCAGGTAACAGCTGAGAATAGTATTCTTCCAAGTGTATGCCGTTCTGGTGTGCTGCCTTCTGTGCACACGGTCATTGGCGTCATGCTTAGAACCACAGTTGAGCCATCAATGTCCGATGATATGTCCTGAGAAAGGATTGTTCGGAAGGCTTGAGGGCAATGCTGTGGCCCGATCACGAACTATCTCATATTAGTGCCCATCCCAAAGATAGTGCTGGTAGAGAATCATACTTACAGGTAGTGATTGGACTGTCCCGATTATTGATCAAGTCTTGATCAGCAACCCTCGCGCAATTCGGTGGGTTCAATGTGAGAGGAATGGATGGAAATTAAGACTGGACAAAGAGTAGTAGAAGTTGGCTGCTGATTGTCCTGTTCGAATTGGGAAACAACGAAGGTTCTGGGAAAACACGAGGTACGAGGGAAACTACATGCTAAACACTTGATGACTCCATCTTGTCGAGAAGTTCCACAGTAATGCAGGCTTTGGGTATTTATCTTTCAAATATCCTACCTAGGTATTTCGCTAGATAGTATCAGTGCATAAACCTAGCATCCAGGTATCTAAATTTTATTGGCGAGGGAGAGGATGGAGGAAAATCAGTGATATTGGTATTTGACGGAGGAAGAAACCATCTCATGAAACCAAGTACATCTAAACAACCCAGGTAGCAGCCTGAACCCCAAAGCTCTCTCAACACATCCGTAGACCCCTCTGGGCAACACTTAGCTCTATAGAATCCCCTCGTTGTAATGAGCACACAGGTGAAACCCCATCCAAGAAACCACAAGGCTCCTTTTCCTCTTTTACCTGGATTTCGTTAGCTCTAGTATCTAGCCCTAGTGTCTAGCATCTTATAATATCCCTCGCGCGAGCTCTAGTAGGCGGTGATAGTGAGAAGCTAAGGATAAATTTAGTCTATTAAGTGACCTATATTCTCTTTGACCATTTCGGCGATGAAGAACAATGTTATGACATCTGGAGTGAACATAGTACCTATCTACCCCATACGTAATCCTGTCTTAGGATGCTAGTATTACGAAACTATTATAAGGTATAGTGGTCGCTCGTTAGATGACTTTGATGTATAGGTAGTTTGTGATTGTATACTCTGCGGTACGAAAGTCTCGACAGGCTCGCAATAAAAAATACATGTTGTAATGCTGAGTGTTGTGAACGCTCAGTTAACCTTGACTTCTAGATATTAAAGTCTAAATTATGTACATAACTTCCTACATGTAGTCCATGTTCACCCCTACAGGAAACACCTACAGAACCCACTCATCTGCTGTAGTAGCCTGTTTTCGACATCAAGCTATAAACCCCTACAACACTGCAAACTATAAGTTCAAGTGACATCTAATAGCCACAATATTCTCCTTAATACCAAGTACCAGTCTATTTCTCTATCAAATTGTCCGTCTTCCATTTGTAACAACGTACAGCGCCAATTGCCAAAGACGAAGTATATGACAAACCTCTCTCTCTGGAAACCCCATTTTATAATCTCCTCTGCAAACCCCAGACCACATCCTGGTCTGAGTACAATTTGTATAACTTTAACCAAACCGTGAAGGGCAAGAGAAGCCATGCATAAGAGGAACACCGTTCAAGATATCAACAACTTCAATTCACGACAGAACGCGGGACACGCCCATTTGCGAGTAAGATCTGATTATGGAAGATATGATTCATCACGGAGCAAATCTAGGGCAGGAAAAGTAAAAAAGGGACTGTAATGACAGAGTAGGGAAGTGTCCAGTAGAAGAGAACAGTAAGTAGCCTTGGGTATGAATTCTAACAACAGTAGTACAGAAAATCAAATTCCTTGAAACCCTCGAGCAAAGACGAGGATGAGGAAAGTTCACAATAAAAGAAGATAGAACAGGTACATGTGAGTTTAAAAGAAAAGATGCAACCCACGTCCCTAATTCGGCGAAAAACACGGTCTTTGGAGAAACAGATAGAGTGAAGAGAGAGAAGAGACAAAATAATCAAAGAAGTGATATCTGGGGGAAAGCAGAAAGAAGAAAGAAAAAACAAGGCTGGTCAAGTCTAGGTTCATAATGAGTCTCTTTCGCCGCAAGGAAAATCCCAGGATATTTGAGTGTAGTTTTGCGATGGATAACAAGTTGTACATAGATAGAGAGATGAGGTGGAGGTAGCAAGGGGTGCAAACAGGGGGAAAGGTCAATTAGGAATTCAGCGATAGGCCCTGGAACCGGTTGAGCCATTCGCCCTGCGCCGCGTGCATGCGGGAAGATCCATTGGAGCTGATACTGCCGGGATAATCGAACGAATCCGCTGTACCAAAGCTAGACGGCACCTGTTGGCTGAAGATATCCGAATGGGATCCTTCCGAGTGACGAGACGAGTGAGATAGGGTTGGGTAAGTGTCTCCATAAGCCGTGCGAAGCATGCCCACAGGATTTGGCATCTCACGGCCAGTCTCGGCGGCATCTCTAGCTCCGCCATAGCTTCTGTTTTCGAAGGGGTGGCGATGGTTCGATTCCTGGCCATAGAGGGGGTTTGGCATGGCTCCAGGACCTGGTAGTCCAGGAGTTGGAGGGGTGACGAATGAGGCCGGGTTGATAGCTGACATCCAAATGCGAGTTTTGTAGATTTTGAACAGGTCCGTCACCAGTGAGTTAAAGTTGATGTAAGAATCAGCGAAGTAGTAGAATGTAAGCTTTTTCCAATCCCTATGTATTGATTAGCACAAGCATCGCAAACAGCAAATTTTATGGAAGAGACTTACATTTGGAATTCGGCATCGAGAATTTCCATGTTCAACCGATGCTCAACCACTTTCTGTTGGCAAACACGCTTGGCTTTGGCTTCGTTTCCTTCCTTGTCGTGCAAGGTTAAGACCTCGTGTTGTTGTGCGAGCCGCTTGATGAGCTTGGGTTTGATGTCTGTGGCGGGTTCTTGCACGTTGTGCGCACCGTGGGGGCCCATGCCTCCTGTGGCACCTCGAGTATTCAAGCCCGTGTTGGGGTTGGATAGGGTGGACGCCTCCGTTTGACCATGGCGAGAGAAAAGCATGAGGGTTCTGTAATGCTCTTCTGCATAATGCTGCTTCAACTCCCGTGCCTGTTGGAGAGAGATGTTTGCGTGAATGACAGTTCCAAGATCCGTGCCTCGATCGGCTTCCACGATGACTAGATCGCCGTTCTTGACCTGGAGCCCTGTATCTTCTTGGATATAGAAGACATCTGCGCGGCTACACTTGAAGGCGACAATGTACAAAAGCTGGTTTTGATGGGCATGGGACAAGGCGGATGGCTGACGACCATATGCACTCGACATTGCATACTGACTAAGAGAAGACGGGATGCCGGAGGAGCCATCTCCCCGCAAGGTCTGCTCACGGGCGTAATAAGATTCTGTGAGAGATGTTAGCCCCGCCTGTTCGGAAGATGGAGAGTAACAAGTAAACTCACGGTTAGGATATTCATTTAGTCCGCCATAACCATCATCACGGTCTCCCGCATTTGCGCGAGGGGTAGCCGCTGCATGCGAGTCAACAGAGCCAATCGAGCCATGACGCATCGGAATATCAGCGAAAGAGTGACGACGGCTCTGAGGCATTTCGGGGATGCCACCAAAGCCAAGAGACGTTTGCCAATGAGCCTTACGAACATTGTCCAGAGCACGATTCTCCAACGGGGAGACAAAGGATGAGAACGGTTGTTCCGGATTCGCTAAATGCTCAGAGAAGCGGCGCCGAGAATTGCCACGCATGTTATTGTATCCGCTGATATCGCGTAATTCTCCCAAATCCTCGCCAGCCATTTCTTCCTCAGGAACACCACCTCGGATACGATGGAGTGCATGAGCACCGCCGCCAATTGATGTAGATGAACCAGCGCGTTCACGGTATCTGTTGTCTATCTGGCCCGCCGCAGCTGCTTGTCGCAACATTGCATTCTCGCGCGCCAGCTGCTCGATCTGTCGAGCTTGGCTCATAGAGTAATTGATATCGCTCTCCGAGCCATTGAGGCTTTCATCGCCATCATCATCTTCACGAACTCGGCCAAGCGTAGCTGGATCATGTCCTAATTCGCCAAGCATACTAGGGCGTGAAGCGCGGGGCTGAACCACAGACATCTGACCTGGACCACGAGAACGACTTCCGGGATATTGCGCATTGACGGCAGGCGCAGCACCAGACCTGCTGGCAACGAGGCCGAGGTGCTCTGGGTCCATCTGGCCAACGGAGTATGATTGGGAGCGATATGTTTTGGGGGTTGGCTGTAACGGAATGGAGAATGGGATGGCCGATTCGCCAGAAATGGTTCGGGTAATGGGGCTTAACATTTCGTCTTGGATGCCGCTGGGAAGAGGTGGGTTGGTCATGGTTGGAGAGGGCACTAATTCCGACAAGCGGGAAGGCAATTCTTTGCGTGACTCGGTGTTCCAAATGCCCGTGCCTGTACCCCAAGGGAATGTGCTTCCTCCAGCCTGGTTCCAGTTGAAAGATCCAGAAAGACCCGGGCTTGTAGTCGTCCCCCATGGAGCATGATCGCTAGCGGGACTAGTAGGGTTCGATGGGGCAGAAGAGAGATGGGCTCCAGGAAGTGAATGTTTACGCTGAGCAGAAAGTGGAACTTCATTCAACCACGAAGTACGACGAACCGGTGGTCTGGTGGTCTGGGGTATGATATTCTGGGATTGCGACCCATGGTCGCCATCGTCATCCGAAGAAGCGAGGGCATCCGAGTCTGGGGTAGAACGGCGAACTCCGGGGTGAGTCTTCTCAAGGATAGCTGACGCTGTAGCCACAGCGGGCGGAGTGGAGGAGGGTAACATCGAGGTGGATCTGTTAGTTGGATCGGCCATAGCTTGTAGTTACAAGAGGCACTGTTGCAATGTTAGTATAGGTTTCTGGTTTTGATATGTATGACGGGCGCGGTCATTCCCTGTGCACTGTGTCACCCTCAGTGCCACTTGACATCCAGTGAAGCAACACAACCAGAGCGGGGTTGTCGCATCAGGGAACAGCCCGATAATATGGAGCAATAAGAGGGCTTGACCAACCTGTTCGGTCCTGGTTAAGCGACGCCAAAACTGTACTGTATTGATGTCTTTCTTTCTTCAAATAAATCGAACACATGCAACAACGCACTGTCTTCGTTCCACGCGCTGAATGCAGTTGTAGTGAACGGTAGCACCGCGTCTTTCGAAGGCCGGACGATAGACCGGGTGCATGCGCTATGTTCAACTTGAACTATACCGAAGTTAGCGACTGCGAAAACGCCAACTATGAAGATTAAATCGATTATATAGATGCATGGACAAAGGAAGATATGGGTAGATGTGGGAGTGGCATGACCGAGCCGCAAAGATAAAAGCGGAGAATGCGCAGATATGCATATCCGCGGCCCCTCTTGCCAGAGGGTCCAGAAGTGGGGATATGAAATATGATCCCCTCAATCCAGAATCCCCTGCATGCGACTCAAGCCGAAGCACCCAATGTACATGTATAACACAAGTGACGAGGAAGTGCGAAAAAAAAGTCACGAAGGATAAAGGAGTGTTGGAGGGAAAAAAAGAAAGTAACGGTCAAGTGCGAGGAAAGTGACGGGCAAGTGCGAGCAGAGTAACGGGTAGTAATAAGTGCCTGTCTCACAGAGGGGAAGGGGAAGAAGATAGGATGTACTCAGACACGGCGAAATAGATGAAAGAAGTACTTTTGAAATATAGGCAGGTAGAAGCAATAAGAAAGATTCCCACATACCTCAAATCGACCTCCAATGGACTGTCGAATCCTTAACTGTGAGGCGAAAATCACCACACACCAATAAAAATAAAAACCACGAAAAAAAGAGAGAGTCGAGGGTCAAAAAAAGTCGCGTGATCACAATTGTGTCTAGGAGGTTCATCCGCGTATCGGCCCAGTCGCGTTCCCGAGAGATTGGGCACAGTCGCGCGACTCACTCTAATCCGTAATCTTTATCCTTGTCTATTTCAAACCAAGGGGCGCACGGTACTCGTGGGTCTCGTTAGGAGTGGTTGGGTTCTGGGGAGGAATTGCGCCGGGTAAAAAGGTCGAGTATTCGGGAGGTAGGGGAGGAGCTCGAGCTGTCAAGCAATATGGAGAAGTGGGCGCCCTATTTGCGGGGAAGGAATGAGGCGCGTGGGGTAGACAAAGGTAGATCCCCTCTAGATCTCAACGTGCACCCAAACCTGAAATGTCGGTCTCGGTTCACTCGGAGATGATGAAATGCGCTCGGAGGGTTTCACGGTTGAAGCTGGTAGCGTGATCACAGATGACGTTGTGGAGCAAGCCGGAGATGGGCTGATCCCCTTAAGGATAGCGCATCTTGCGATCAATGGTGGAAGAGTGGATGAAGAGGGAAGAGGGAAGAGGGAAGAGTGAAGAAGAGGGGGGATGTGAAAGATGAGGGGGGGGAGAAAAGAACGGTCGCAACAAGCCTGGGGTAACTTCTGAGAACGGATCTGGCAACGTTGCCCCGATGTCGAGGGCACACGGACCACACTATGGGTTGATGGATTTTTTTTCTTCTCTTCTCTTTCTCTCTCTTTTTCATTTTTATTCTCGATTATTGTTACCTAGGTAGTTCTTTTATTCTCTATGGGAATGGACTGTATGCAATACAATCAACCTAAAAAGTCCAGCAGAGAAAGACGTTACAAAGATACGAAGTGAAGATGTCTAGATGCTTTACTAACGAGCTCTCTATAGGCTACCACTGAACAGGCGGGTCCAAGGAGAATCAAGCCGATCATCCAGGTTTTTTGGTTGGCACAAATGATGTCCTTGGCAGCATGAGAGCTAGTATATGGAACTGCGAAAAAGTACTGTCCCTCTGTCCCAATTGCTTCGACCGAAAAAGACCTCGCACGGCCCTCAGTCGGGTCGCACACTTGCGGGGCACAAGCCCAGACTGTTCTAACAGTTACCCCGGATTGATATGCACACCTTCAGATGACCCTCTTTGCCTATGAAAGCCCTCGAATATCTGTAATCTCCTGGATCCTGCTTGCGGGGATAGCTCCTTTCCCTCTAGCCTTTCACGGCATCATTCAGGGAGGCTAACATCTCGGCCTATGCGCCTAAACCGTTGACACAGTTTTGTGGCACATTGTCGTGTCGTACGCAAAGTGATGCCATGGGGCTTAAAGTATAGAGATGTGGCGACTCTTTTGCCCCTCTTCAACCCCTCCATTCACATTCGGGTACGTCAAACACGGATACTCATGGACGATGTACCATGTTAGAGAGGAAATGAGAGCAAATACCTAGGTAGCCAAAAGACAAAAACCTGTCAAGGGGAATCCGAGGATTAAATCATCTGCAATTGCCATCATCTCCACGAATCATACTACACTCCGGGCCTCCGGCCGGGTTGATTCCCTGTGTGGCACAACAGGCTGTGACAGAAATTCGTTGGGTGAGGATGACCCAATGGTGTCCTGGAGGCGCCCTTCAGTTGATCACGAATAGAACGTAGCTCCCGAGGCATTGAGTTGCCATTTTCCGTTTCCTCTCTGCATTGATGGGGGAGACTGGACCCCGCAGTTGTCTCGCCAAGCTCATGGCTGAAAGTAGATCTTGGCCGACCTGGCCATTACGCAGTGCATGAAATCTATGTGGGATAGAATTTGGAGTCTGACATTTCCATTCTCAAACCTAATGTACATAATATATACCCCGAACCTAATTTATGGCGCACTGTCCAAGGGCGCACCGGCCGTGGCAGCTGCACCCTTCTGCTGGCGCAACTTCTCCTCAAACTTCGAGAATTCATGCATGGAGATAATCTCCTCTTCGTCCATCACCTGCTCAACACCCTTGACTTCCTCAATCTGCAAGAGTTAGTAAACAGCTCCCGGACGAGAAGGGGACAAGACATACATAGTGCATAAGCATAGATTCGATACCGTTCTTCAGCGTAACAGTGCTCGAGTCGCAGGTACGACAAGCACCACGCAACTTGAGCATAACAATGCCGTTCTCGAAACCCTTCAGCTCGATGTCACCGCCATCTTCCTGGATAGCAGGACGGATACGGGTCTCAAGCAATTCCTTGATCATGCTAACGACCTCGTCATCATCCTCATTGTAGGAGAGCGAATCCTCGCTGCTTTCCTGGTCGGCGTCAAAGGCGCCCTCAACGGTAGTCACGATCGTCTCTCCGGAGGTCACGGCTTGGGTGATAATGCTAAAGACTTCCGGTTTGATATGCGCCCAGTTTGCATCGCTACCTTTCGTCACGGTGATGAAATCAGTGCCGTAAAATACGGATGTGACGCCCTCAACATCAAGTAGTTTGGCGGCAAGTGGAGATGGGTGCGGTGGTGCAAGAGTTGATCGTGGGGTGAGGTACTCAATGAATGTGCTGGGGAAGTCCTCAGGGAGGACACGGTGGTTGGGGATGAACTTCAAGGCCTATTTGATCGAAAAAAAAAGTCAATTTGGTTTTGGTTCCTGAGACGGAAATGAACTCCAGAACTTACGTCGGGGTTAGGAGTGTTCTCGGTCTGAATGAAAATGGTGCGCTTGCTACTTGGCGAAAGGCCGTTCACTCCACCCTGTGAGGCAGGCTGCTGGTGTGGTCGCACAGTCGGCCGGCGACGGGTCTCTGATGCTGTGATGGTCGGGAGTCGAGCTGCGCTGGAGACTTTTCGGTAGCATACGAACGCAGGTCTGATGGTTCGGGCGGAGCACTCTGCAGGAGAGACCAGACGGCTGCTCAGCAAGGCACGTCGGAACATTGTGGTAGATGGGGTGCTCAAAGACATTATGTATGAAGTGAACTGTACAGAGATAGTTGGTAGTAGATGAATTGTAAAAAAACATTCGAGGCGTCACTCCGGCTGCCGCTCTGACGCAATTTGAGTGCACGTGATCTGGAATGACAAATGCGGTCGAGTTCTCGACCAATCAGAAGAGATGTTTTGTGCAATTACACTTCTTTGAGGATTTTAAGATCTTGGCGCATCTATGAATGTGCCGAACGTCGGAGGCTCCAATGTTGATATCGCATGAAGTGCAGAACTCTTCAACGATTACTGGGTGTGGAGAAAATGAGCAACATATGTACTCGAGCAAGCCATCCTAAGATATCTTTAGCGGGCTACTTTTTACGTGGATATAGATGCACATCCATATGTGTTGAATAGCATGTCATATCAAGGGCCTGTTCTAATGATCACACTGCTAGAATCCGGGATAGAGCTAGATAGAGTATCTTGCTACTTGAGCATGTCCCGGGATGCTTCAGTATCAGGTCGAATGCGCTCGCTTAATTCGGGCAAAAAATGAAAGATAGTAATCCATCCGCTAAATGGTCGTCGGTACGGAGTATAGTTGAAAGACATATGTACCTTTTGCAAACTTTTCCCTATGATGATGATAATGTCAGTAATATTCAAAGTATACTACCTATGTACAGAGTAGATAAAATCACACCTATTCCTCGCCAATATGGGAATTACATGAATGGAAGAACCCTTGAAGGCCAGAGAACTGACATGAAATTGTCCTTGCGCTTCCCAACCGCCAGGATATCCAAAAATTGCATGGTATCGACAAGCCAGCAATGAATGGGCTGTACAGTCCTGCAATTAACATACTAGTATCTGTTCAATATATCCTTATATCACTCCTAACCTTACTTACTCCGTAGTGTGTTCCAACTTGAGTAGGTAGTTATGTATATTGTATAACTAACTACTCCGTACTGTGCTAAGGCATCAGCAGGCACCAATTTCGCCTGAGGCATGAACAAATGATCCGAGCTTCTTGATTTTCCATGCAGACCGAGTCACTTTCAGGCTTTACCCTGCATCATTCTCGAGCAGGCGTGGACCAGTCAAACATGACGAGCCCAGCTTGATTGCTGTATAGCCCATGGATCCTTTGGGAAACCGACATAATGCCTGGTTCCTGTGAGGTGTGCTCCTCAGAGCCCTCAAAATATCGCTGTCCAACATGCGCCCTGATGAGGTACTGACTGGTTAATTCCACCTTCATATATACTTGGACCTGTTGCTAATTATATATCAATCCAGTTGCTCCCTTGCATGCACCAAGTCACATAAAATAAATTGTGCTCCGAAGGCCCAATCAACTGAGGAGCCGAGTACTGCAACAGCGACCGATATCGATCCTTCGCCCGAGAACGATCTCGAAAATCATGGAAATATAGAGCCAACGGATACCAACCCTTCCACGGCCAAACCGTCCGCAGTCAGTCCTGCTGCTCTGGGCGCATCACCAGAGATGACAGAGCTTCTGAACCGCTATCCACAACTCCGCACTCAGCTACAGGAGATGTACCAGTCCACACTGGAAGAGGAATGGGTAGAAACATATACAGCCCCCGCACGAGGGCGTGGACGTGGCCGTGGGCGAGGTCGTGGAGGACTTACTTCTCGTAGCCGCGGTCCGTGGACGTCCGAGAAAGGCTTCAACCGTGGCTTGGGCAGAGTTCGAAAAACAAGACAGGATTGTGAGGAAGGAACAGAGACTGGACCAGCCGCCGAGGCTTTCATGCAATTCATGTCGCTTGTCAAAAAGAGCCAAGAATCAGCCTGAGTCACGTATATTCTGCTGTGGGAAAAATTAAGCGCAATACGATTCGAACAGTCGGCCCCTAGACCTTCTCATTACACCACATTTAAATTTTGAGTCCGTATAAGTGAGACATGCAGATTGCATCGATATGGTGGGCGGGGCTCTCTGATCGACGATGTACTTGACTGTTACAATAGAGTAGCTGTCAGATTTGGACAGCTTCAGCCATTCAGCCTTATGCGATACATAGAAGTCCAGGTCAGGCTGTACCTATACATTGACATTGCTCTCATGCACAGTATCCCCCGGCCCTTGCTACATAGCATCTTCAATCAGTCCACCCAAGCGCTGCTCTGTACTCAGGACCTCTCACAACCAGAGTGGTACCACTGGTACAACGTTACCATGCGAGCCAAGACACTCTACTCGCAATATACATCTATGCCTTCTTGGGTAGGTACCTAGGTAAGCCGTGGCCCTAGTCAGCAGAGTAGCGGCCCTTTAGCGTCCTAAGCCCTTAAAGCGGAGCATATGCCAACGGCCCAGAACGCCAGAGACCGGAATGTCGGTGGGAATAGACAAAAGTACTGAAAATTCGGCAGATTTGGTGTCTGGTGTATGGTATATGGTATATGCTTCCGACGGGTCACATGAATCTCATGCAAAAAGAGTACAGAGTAGACCTAAGCAATATGTACGGAATAGACTGCGTGTCCATATGCATGGACAGCTGTAAAGACAAACAGCGCCTTGCTTTGTTTCTCCCGAAGAGAGAGAAAAGCGAGGGGCGGCATTGGGGCAGCTAATGCAGCTCTAGTCGAGCAAAGAATCCTACAGATGCAACCAGAACCCACGTTCAGACAAAATATACCTAAGTGAGACCTATCGACTAGGCGGGATCCCTATCCTAAACCCAGCCTCGGTCCCTAGTGGCGGCACTATCCATTTTGAACAGCTTATGGGAATTGCCATGTGTCGAGTCCAACTGAGGGTAATTAAGAAAGCAGCGAATGACGAACCCCGAGCCGCTTTTCACAAACACCGTCAAGTAGATCTCCAGCGGGTTTGGTGGGCTTCCAATGATATGCCCACAAATCTCAGCTTCCCGTCCAGAAAATACGGAGCTCGACTCCATTGATTCATAATTCCCAATCTTTGTGATCTGTCCATCTAGTTTTTTTTTAAAGTGTCGTGTTTGTTTGCTTTGAATTCGGCTTGCTTTCTTCCCCGTGAGGATTTCGGGGCTGCCAAGACCAGAGTTTCGACAATATCCGAACGCAGATCCGACTAATCACGAACAGTTCCCAACCTCCAACCCTTCCTCACTGATCAGCAATTCTGATTTCCGATCATCTACGGATGGCTGCCTCGCTGCTCGACCGAATTTGATCTATCCCGCCAAGGCAACAATGGACGCGCTGCAGTGTTCATCCTCTGAACTTACACAGTAATCAGAGCGCGCGCTGTCACACCAGAATTGCTCCCCCATTTCATGGCCGCAAGACCACACGCTTCGATCGCTTCCGCTATGATTTCGCAGCAGGCTCGGAGAGAGAGGGCTTACAGTGACAAAGCCCAGGCAATGCTCAGCACAGCTCCACAGCGACCCGGTATGGGGACTCGAACATCTTCAGCCCCGGCCGGGGGTCTTTACAAACTTGACGCTGCTCGGAAGCCAGGATCAGGGACAAACCTTGAACAACCATTGCTCGAGGAGGATGAGGGGTCGCCGACTGCGGGCGCGGCCAAAAATACACAATCCCGTCAACAAGGCGAGGTATGTCTTCAATTGCTCCAACGTCCCCGGGCTCTGAGGGGCTAGTGGATACGGTGACGGGTAACGAGCAATTGCTGATATTTTCTCCGATTTCTATAGGAGGTTACCAGAAGCAGTTTCCCCGAAGTGACCATCGCGGTGGCAGGTGAAGAAAACGCCGGCAAGACCAGCTTTGTCAAATGTGCCCTGGATATGAAGCATCCGCCTGCCTCAAGTTTAAGCAAGAAGAAAATGTCCTTGGACGGATCAGTCTACATGGTGCGCCTGCTGGAAGTCGACGTGACGCAGGTCGAGTTCGATCAGGACAATAAGATCATCTGGCCACATAAAGCAGCCGACTCATCTAGGCCAACTATTGATGGAGTCTTGGTTCTCCATGATGCTACCAAGCCGGATAGGCTCTCTTTGACGACGAAACTCATTTGTATGTTTCTTCAAAAGCCGGCAGCTCTTTTGTTATGGTGGACTAATACCAGAATATAGACTCATTGGCGGCTTCGGATCTGCCATTCTTGCAGGTTGCCTGCAAATGCGATGTCAACCCCGAGCCTGTGGAAGACATTCAAGTGGATGCGATCCACGAGCGATACGAGATCTATCGAACATCATTTTCCTCGCCGCGATCTCAACGCATGTGCATAGCCTTAGTTCTACGTGGAGTGATTTCTACTCGACAAGGTGAGAACTTCTTTTTTTCCCGTGAATTTTTCGCCCTTTCGGACAAAAGCATTGTCGGGGGAAGTGTGTGCCTTGACCCCCTGTGGGAAGCGGGCCAGGTGGGTCGCGGTAGGAGCGTTCGCTACTGTCACCCATCGACAGCTCCCCAGGGGATAGAGACACTGACTTCGTTGAATTTTTCCCTCAACTAACTATCGCAGATCTTGCTTCACAGTTGAATAATCCTAACGTCGCTTCACCCCCGAGAACAACAACTAAATCTTTCCAACACCACGATTGGCATCACACTCGTGCTAACTCGGAAACCCCCTCAGCCGTGTTGAACGGAGCCGCTGGCGGCCCACCAACGGGCTCTGATCAAAGTGTCGACGGGAATGGTGAGAAAAGTCTCTCAACCGACCAGGCCAATTCCAACCTGGCACAGGACACCTCCAGTTCCAACCGTTATGCCCGCAGTAACTCGCAACCGGTGCGACCGCAAACTCCGCCATCTGGAGCGCGTTTAAATCCCCGCAGACCATCAGCACAAGAGCCGATCTCTCCAAACCACGATCACCGTCAACAACGATTGCATACAGCCTGGCGACACAGTGGTGGATCGGACGCTTTCAACAGTTTCTTGAACATGGACGAGGAGATGGATGAGGGCCAGAGCCAACCCACGAGCCCTGGCGCAGTTGTGCGACCGAAACCAAGCAGTGAAAGCAACTCGAGCGCAGAAACAGGCCAACCTTTCGAGGAGCTTGTCGATCGTTTGATTTCCTTGCCGACGTCGAAACAAGATCAAAAATTTCGTTCTACTTTCCTATGTCTGTACCGAAAGTTTGCTGCCCCCGCAAATCTCTTGGGCGCATTGATTGGTCGATTTGAGCGCAATGAAACGGGCAATGAAGATCAGCTCGCTCGCATGGCAGATCAGTTGCGATTGCTCGACGTCATGGCTCAATGGGCCTCTGAGTATCCAGGAGATTTCGCTCATCCCAAACTTCGCAAACGGATTCTTGACTTCGTGGCCACGCTCGAAAAGAGCCATTTCTATATGTTCGCCGCTAAGGAGATCGGATCCCAATTAGACTCGAATGCGGAAGATGATGATGTTGGCTGGGCGTATGGGGGTGACAGCGATGCTGAAGAGTCTCACGTGGGTGAAACATTCTTCGACACCTCAGGCCGGAGTTCTCCAACCCAGCTTCTCACTGTCGCTGGTGCTGGCACGAGCACATACGACAACGAGGAAGAACAGGACCCGATATACAGTATGAGTGCGCTGGATCTCAGTGGCCCACATGATTCGACGTCCCGGCTTTCTGGGACTCTGTCAGTCTCTTCAACCACCGACAAAACCAACAGCACTACAAACCAGACATTTACATTATTGAGTCTCGATGCAGCTCAAAAAGAGGCCCTGAACCTCGAATTAACGCAGAGGACTCTTCTTGGAAAACTGCAGTGGCGCATCTTCATGGAAACCCCAGATGAGGATTTTGCACGAGAATTGACTCGAATTGACTGGGTCATGTACAACTCGTTCCGGCCGCGTGATCTTGTGCGCCATGTCAGCCTTTCGGGTATAGACAAGGAAAAGATCAAGAGCTTGACAAACGTCAATCGGATGATCAAGCAGTTCAATCATCTGGCCTTCTTTGTAGCCAGCCTGGTCCTTCTACGTGACAAGCCAAAGCATCGAGCGAAGGCAATGGAGAAGTTCATGAACATCGCAATAGTAGGTTTCCTCGACCCATCCCTCATCCAGCGGTAACTAATATCTTCGCAGAAACTCCGACGCCATAACAACTACAATTCTTTGGGCGCCGTGATCGCTGGTATCGACGGCACCCCCGTTCAGCGCCTCACACAAACTCAAGACTTAGTGCCTGTCCCAGTCCGGAAAGAGTTCATGCGTCTGAAAATCCTTATGGGTACCCAACGAAGCCACTTCGCCTACCGACTTGCCTGGGAGAACTCTTTCTCGGAACGGATTCCGTTCTTACCTCTCCACCGTCGTGATCTTGTCTCAGCCGAGGAAGGAAATAAAACATTTGTCGGCGAAAACAAATCTCGTGTGAATTGGAAGAAATTTGAAGTCATGGGTGAAGTTGTGCTCGGTATTCAACGAAGCCAGAAGAGTCCTCATCCTCAGGCTCAAAGATTTGAGGACATCGAGCGACTCATCCTGGACTCGAAGCTCTCTGGAGACGAGGAGGTAAGATCTTCAATCTCAGCATATTATTGGATCATTCTCATTAACTTTGTCTAGGACCTGTATGCTCGTAGCTTGCACGTCGAACCGTCAACGGGAGCTGAGGGACGGAAGAAGTTTGGCTGGTTGCGCTCTTAAACCCAGCCGCATCCCGGTCCTCCTCTCTGGCGATCCGATGGCTCTCATCCGTGAATTGAGGCTGATCGCTCACTCTACCATCCCATTTACTATCTTCACGCTTATCTCCCCCATCCCTCTCCCTCTCTCGTCTCATGTCGTCATGCCCCTCTATGATTGATAAATACTCTTGTTGTCTTTTGTCTACTTTTCGTTATGAACTCGGTTCCTACGGGGGCCTTTATGACGCTTGGAGCGGTGATACATCTAAAGAAAAGCTCCGCTACGACATTTTGTATATATGCGTGCTGAGGTGCGGGTAGTGATGGTCTTGCAAATAGCAATTTCCTACCCCGGTATATATTGACATGTTTTTTTACCTGCGGCTTAATTCCACTGCAATTACATGTGCATCTCTACCGCATCAACCAAACCCTCAATAAACCTACGTTCCATGTAGCTATAATCTAGTAGCGGGTGCCGCATACAAATCAGATCACGTGAACTCCAATATATCCACCCGGGCATCTCAAACCTCCGAAACAGCTTCAAGGTTCAAGACTCAAACCCAAACACCACATTTCCCCCGGCATCATAACCAGGGCCTCACCCAACAAAAACCCACACTCACTCCTCCAAAAACACCCTCAACAACAAAAATGTCCCACCTCCAAGCCCGCACAACCTACCGCGCTCTCCTCCGCGAACTCCCACGCCGCAGCCTCACCTCCCCATCCCCACTCCACCAAACCCTCCGCACAATCTTCCGCTCCGAGCAATCCCAATCCGCCGCGCTCCCCTTCTCAATCCCCAAAACAGAGGACGAGCGCACCCTCCGTGTCCAGGAGGCAGAGCAGATCGCCCAGTACGCCCGCGCCCAGCGCTCCTACTGCGAATTGTTGGAGCGCTATAACCCTGGCATGACCATGGATGAGGAGGAGAAGATCCGTCTCACGGCCCGTCGTGTTGGGTTTGATTTGCCTGAGTTGCATACTGCCGAGGGCAAGGAGTAGGCTTTGGGTATTTGGGGATTTCGACTGGGATTTACTGGGATATCTTTGGCTTTGAATGAAGTGTGAGATCTTTTGGTATTTGCCATGTGCTGATGTGCTTGAGTTTGTGCTGGCGGGGCGTCGCTGAGCATGTATCTTTTTATCTTCCATGGAATGGCGTTTTGATTAGGGGGGTTTGTATACTATGGTTTTTGTTTTGTATAAAAGAAAATATAGAGCTTTGTCATGGCATATGTTTGTTCTGGGACTTTTTTTTCTATATACATTGAATCTATGGTTGGGCGTTGTTGAGGTTCTGACTGTATATTATGGGTATCCAAGGGTATCTGGTGTCAGGATGAGATGAGATGTTCCCGGTTTAGACTCTTTTCCATGAGGACTTGGTTTGCCGCACAGTGTTCGGGAGCACCGAGATTAGGCCTGTAAGTTGCACTGGGAGTGATTGCCTCGCAGATGACGGTTTAGCAGGAGGGTTGCGCTCCAAACGCCCGATGATGGGATTCTGGTGCTGGAGCGTGCTTTTGAGTAAACGTGCTTCTTCGACAGTTTTCTCAGGTAGCACTCAGCTGAGCACGCTCCATCTGTCTCATCAGAGTCGAACTGCTTTCTTCGTCTTCCATGCCGACACCAACTTCAATGGCAGTCTTGGGTCGATTCCGGTTGAGACCATCTAGAAGCGTACACGCTTTGCAAATCCGCTGGCTGGAGATGTAATTGCAGCGCTCGCAGTGTTTAAGGGTCTGCGCTTTGACAGCCTTTCCAGTCGGGCCACGATCCGGACGCACCCCATTCGGGAACTTAATCTCAGTCTCGCGCGACGCAGCCGCGTCGTTGTCGGCAAGCTGTTTCTCCATCGCGGCCATCTCTCCACCACTGGTTCGGCCATTGCCGCTGCCACAGCCGCCAGCAGATTCCTCCTCTGCACTGGACTTGGTTTTGCCCACGCCCCGGACTTCGGCTGGCACAAGCGCCGCCATATCCTCGCCACTCTTGACAATATCGAGAATTGAACTGGGACGGATCTTCTCCAGATCCTTGATCAGGGTGCGAGCACTGCCGCGGAATGCCTCGGGCGAGTAGATACATTCGGTTGTGAAGTAGTCGAGTTGACGGTGGTGGGCGTAGAGAACGATTTCCTTCTCGTAGGCATACTTGAGAGGCTTGCTGCGCTTGATATCTGAAGCGTCCGAGCTGGTCACGATACTAGTACCACGAGACAGACGGGGCAAATCGCCACGCAGCAAGTTCATCATAACAGTCTCGGCAACATCGTCTGCGTTGTGACCCGTGACAACGTGGTTAATACCCAACCGCGCAGCGCCTCGATCGAGCGCCTGCCGCCTGAACACGCCGCAGTATGTGCAGTTGCCCTTCTTTCCAACTTGTTCTACCACCTGGTCCATCGTCCAGCCATACAGCTCGCTGTACCCCAGGATTTCGAGTGGCATCTCGTATTGTACGGCATTGCGCTTCACTGTCTCGAGACTATCATCGCGATAACCACGGATGCCCTCGTCAATCGACAGCAGACACAGATCCAGTCCGTAGTCATATCGCTCGTTCAGCGTTTTCAGCACGGCTGCTAGTACGGTGCTGTCTTTGCCGCCACTGGCTCCGATCGCGACTCGCTCGCCGCGGAAGAAAAGGTTGGTGCCGATGATGGTTTCGTGGACTTCGGTTTCGAAGATCGAAATGAAACAGGCGCGGCAGAGTTTGTGTCTGTTTTTCGGTCGGATGATGACGGCTCGCGCCTCTTTGCAGTTGAAACACGCCGTTGGAGCCATGGTGAGTTGGTTAGGCTTGTGACTTGGTGGCGGGGAAGAATTTCTTTTCCCCGCGGTTTCTTTTTGCTGTGGTGTTGATTTGAAGCTCATAAGTTGTTAAATTGTGACACATTCCATCAATCCTCTGATAGCTCAGCTGGAAGAGCGCAAGACTGTAATTGCCTAGGTTCTTCGGAACATCTTGAGGTCCCTGGTTCGATCCCGGGTCAGAGGAATTTTTTGTTTTTTTCCTTCTTCATCCTCGTAGGCTGGAACGAGCATGATTGTCTCTTTTTTTTACTCCTAATATGCCAGGGTAAGATTTGAATGTATAGGGTTTCTTTTTATAGAAAAAAAGAGAAGGTCAACCCATGTCTTCCCTAAATCAAAGTTGGTTGACCTGTTTGAAGAAACTGATCTGCTTATATATTTTGGACATCACCCTACCACCATACTTCAAAAGGTCAAGCCAGGCTTCTTCCACAACTTCAGAAGTCTTGCTATGCAAGGATCTCCCACTATTGTGATTTGTGTGTTTCTATCTCATCCTCTCATTTGTACCGATCGCCATTGAAAGTAATACAATCGAATGTCCCAGATATCTCACTCAAATGACGGCACTTGGGTACATACCTCAGCCAAAGTCCGCTGTAAATCGCCCACCTTCCGGAGCAAGCGGGTATTCGATCCATCGCAGATGTCCCTCTCACCCGTCCGACCCCCAGCAACTCGGACCCGTCGGTCTAGTTGCTGACATGTCCGAACGAAAGGCTGCAACTCGCATAACAGAAGTTGTGCCTTCATCCTCTTCTCCGTCGCGCGGGAGATATCGAAGGTCTCCACAATCAACAGGATGGCATGCAGAGAATCACCCGCACCCCCAGCTGGTTGGGATTGATCACAAGAGTCCCGAGGGAAACTGGATACCTGGGATTGATCGCCAATATTTGATCGGCATAGAGCTTTATACAGGTCTAGAATTTTGAACAGGACCGCGCCCTGCAGCATCAGCATTGACGCGTCGTGAGAGCAGGGACTACATGCACAATTCAACAGTCGTGTCATCGTAGTTGTTGCTGATCGCGTTACGCGCAAAATGATATTGCTCGTCGATGCCTTTTCCTCGGCTGGCCTTTGTGGACCGCGAGGCGAGGTTGGCCTGTCATGATCACCTGCGTATCCGGTCTCAGAATAGGGATGCGAAAATTGGTACAAAGAATAGAGCGTCCTGCAGGCTATAGCAATGCAGGGTATATCCCCATTCTCGACTGGGTCTGTTGGGTCGTTATTTTGTTCTTCCCGCCCTGCCTGTTCTTCCTCGTTCTCCTCCACAGTCTCATCGTCTGAATAGCCGCGGGAATCACCATAGGCCATGCCACCAGGTGAGCCAAAAGCCACGCGGTCAGTCATGATGGAATCTGGGCTGACCGATGGAGAGTGACCCACCGACTGCAGCTCAGTGGTTAGATTAGGTGCTACTGCATCCTCATCTGTTATTAATTGCAGCTCCGTCAAAACCTGTGGTGTCCGCCTTTCATAGTCGCTTGACACGACGTTGTTGACACCCGAATCTGCATTGTCGGGGAACATAGGCGACGTGAACCAGCTACAGCTGTAATTGGGATTTGAATGATTTTGATTGCCTGTCATCCAGGGTCTCGCTGGCTGAGATGGCGAAGCTGGATGATGCAATACAGACTGGGCCCGCACAACGGCAGTCTTGGTTGAAGGCGGTTTACCCTTTCTTCTTGACTTCTTGACTTGCCATAGATGCAGTTCAAGCCATTTTTCACACAACGAGAACAGCATGGTTTCTCTTTGGCGCAGCGTACTTTAGTTGCAGCGCACGCGTCGCATGAAGTCCGAAACTTGAACCGTGATTGACCTTCACTGGTGCTGACCATGTTTTCTCCTGGAGACAGTGACACCGAGAAGAAATGGTGAGGTGTTTCCTGACTTGATAGCGAAGTTTGTTTCTGGATTCATCAATTTCTATTCTTCTAGTCACAGTCTAGGGGCAATATCCCGGGGCTGGAATGAATTCTCCGAACTTGGGCAACCCCGCCTAATCCAACCCCTGCAAGGCCTTCTACGCCATGACTTTAAAATTCTCACAGCCTCAAGTGCTCTCCTGCCACACTGTTTCCAAATTCCCAGTGCCTCGCACCTTGTGTGGATTCAATAGACTAACATCATGACTAGCCGGGGGACGCAACATTGACTCCATTGTTGAAGATGTGTGCTGAAGCGACAGTTTGGGACTGATACCCCTGTCAGCAATGGAAGGGATCGCACCAATTACATGAACGCCAGAATCTAGCGCCTCTCCTCACCAGTTCTCGGCTAGATGTAAACAGCATGGAGTAACCTGTGCATATAGACATGTGATTCTATGTTCTAACCGGCGAGGCACTCTAATGGGCCACAATATATGGAGTAGAAAAGTCGTCAGTTACATAGTTCAAACGAGGCACTACTTTTATTAGCAAACCTCAAACATGTTCAATCTACTAAAAGAATCAATTGATGATTGCCTGACCTATCATACCTACAGTCTATAGGCCCGAGTAGATCTCAATTTGGAATGTCATTTGAAAGTTATTTATATCCTTTAATTTGTGCCAAATGCTTCAATATTAACCGTTTGTTTCATCAGCATGCAAGATACAGAACACTGACTATTAGACAGACTTTGATGTTTGAGACCTAACGGAGAGTGAACCACAGGCGTTTCAAGACTACCGCTTTGCTCCCACCTGATGCCTGATGGCCTATCGACAAACAAGTACATTTTTCCCAGACTCTGGTGTTTATTGGTCACCAATAGTGCACTGACAAGTTCGCGCGGGTTTTCGACAAGGATTAAATGCACGCGAGAATAGCAAGTTACGGGGGCCAAAAGAAGGCACCAGGAGCCTACAAATCAATGAGAACTCCCCTAACATCCACCCACTTGAAATAATTCTTGAAAGCAGGACATGGATGCTAATATCTTTTCAAAATGATTGAGAGAAAACCCCAGTGAAGCAGCAAGCAAAATGAGAACTGTGGCTAAGCGCCGATCAGCGACTAGAGTGTATCACCATATTGCGGCGCAGCATCGTGCAGCGAGAGGGGTTAAGACCCATTGTACCGGTGCTGTAGGTGCTAATTCTGGCACTTGGAATGAGGAGTGCAGAGCCTGTCACTCTAGAGAATGGGTATTCTTAATAGGCCGTGATATCCCACTTGCTCGTCAAGAGACTTGACCACTCCAACCGCCAAAATGAGTATTCCCTCGGTGGAGTTTACATTTTCAATGAGCTCCGAGCCAAGTAAGACCTTGACACCGTCATCTTCTGAAGATGGCAATGGTAGTGAGAGTGTCGTATCGATTCGACAAGCCTCGAGCGTACCCAGAACCTTGTTTACAGCTCAACCACCGAGATCACTCTTCCAAGAAGCACGTCTAGGTGATCGAACAATATCACATAATACGCCCCCACGCAAGTCGTCAAGCTCACAGCTGAGTCCCGGTCGCTCGCCATCCACTTATGCAGATCAACACAACGCTTCCCCAAGTCCAAGGCCGACTTTCTCTTCCTTACAAGAGCGCCAAGCCACTCGGACAGACACTTCCCCAAGTACAAGGCCAATATCCTCACCTTTCTCACAACAGCGCCAAAATACTAGGGAGGAAGCTCCCCAATCTTCTGATAGCGATGAACATGATAGTAGATCGAATAGTTCTGGCCAAAAATCTGCGACGCTGTCCTTGGCCCAGGCCAATGAGCCCGCAGATATACATGGGGACTCAGAAATCGATAATGCCTCTGAGACCAGCATATCGGAGGAAATGAGTGATACTGAGGGGGGCTTCAACATACGCGAAGAAGCACTTCCAAAAGCCCCTATCTACAATCACCGACTTCAAAGTGGACTGAAATCCGTCAAACGCGAACTGGCCAATTTTGCCGATACAATGCGTCTTTCGGAATTGACACAAGATCAATCGACAAGTCTACACGCGCTGTATAATCGTACCAAGAAGATGAGCCAGTTCGAATACCCCGAGACCAGAACTGTAGGGTTTATTGGAGACTCTGGAGTCGGTATGTGATCTCCTACATCCTGTCCCTTTGGCTCTTTGGTCTAACTTTGTCATAGGCAAGAGTTCTTTGATCAACTCACTTCTTGATCAAAAGATTGCACGATCGGTAAGTAAAGAACTTAAATCCATTGCTTCTGAATAGCCTCTCACTGACATCAAATCCCAGAGCAGAGAAGGGTCTGCCTGCACATGTGTAGTGACCGAGTTCCGCCACACCGATGATGAGCACACCGGCCCATTCACCATCGAAGCAGAATTTATGAACACGGAGGAAATGAGAGAGTTGATCGATGAGCTCCTGTTGAATTTCCGACAGTTCTATGTCAATTCCATATTTAGAGAGCTTACTACGACCGAGGAGCAACAAAAATGTCGAGATGCAGCTGCTAAAGCATGGGAAACGCTTCAATCCTTGTTCAAGAATCAACCACGACTTACAATTGAGTTTCTATCTGATGAGTCTGAGAACGCACGCGCTGATATCCTGGCACAATTGGAACGATGGGCCTACGCCGGTTTAGCACGTCGACAGGGCGGGTCCGACGCGCTCGAGTATTCGGCCATTGCGGGTGACATTGAAGAATGTCAATCTACTCTTGACCAGCTTGCAGCTGATGACCCCGAGGGCGGTGGTCCTGCACTATGGCCTTTTATTAAACTGATTAGGTTTGTTGAATATAGCGTGGATTGACGAGTTGGTATCTGATGTTTTTGCAGAGTATACCTCAGTTCGCCTATCTTGAGAACCGGTTTGATTTTGACAGATTTGCCTGGTAGGCGTTGAGACAGTGCATGGGCTCATAACCCTGGCTAATAAGATGCAGGACTTCGAGATCTGAACTTTGCAAGAGTCCGAGCGACCGAAAAATATCTTGCTAACAAATGCGATGAAGTTTTCATTGTGGCAAATATTGCTCGAGCAGGCTCGGACGCGTCTGTAGGAGATATCATAAGAAGATGTAGATCAGATCAGCCGCGACGAATCATTTGCACAAATTCAGAAGTATCCACCATGCCATTGATTCCACAATTTACATCCTTCTGACTGTGCTATTAGAATGTTTGCGCCGAAGAAGCTTCTCGTGAGAAGGGAGCAGACGGACGACGGGTCCGGGAAATGAACAAGGAAATCGAGAAAATGAAGGCTCAACGCAGAAAGGCCAAGTCCCAAAGATTGAAGGCGACCGGTGACCAGGCTAAGTGGGCGTTCGAAGAGTCAGAGCTGGGGTAATAATCGCTTTCCTTCGCGACTGCGATACATGCTGACTTTGCTATAGTGACAAGACAGAAGAATTGGAACTCCAGTGAGATCATACTTTTGAACTAGCCTTCACCGCTAATGTGATTTCTAGAGTCAAAAAGTTCTTGCTTAACCGCCGCAACATCAATGTTTCACGCGAGCTTGCCAAAAAGTATGAAGGCGTCAGAGTATTCTGTGTGAGCAACACACTTTATTCCGAGCATCGGGACGACGATGTCACCCAAGTGGATGCATACCTCGACTTGAGCGGTATCCGAGAGCTTCGCCGTCATTGTCAGCTCGTTCCAGCGGAAGCTCAGATGCGTGCAACATCAGCGTTTCTGGAAGACGAAGTCCCGGCAATGGTGGGATCTCTTCGACAGTGGGCTTTATCGGGGACAGACTCCGTTACTGCAGAGAAAGCAGCAGCTCTCCGCCGTGTTATCGATCAGTCTGAAGAGGCTCTCCGCCGGGTATGATAAAATGCAGAACCTCTTTGAATAATGTCCTTTCAGGAATGTGGAGCTTGTTCTGATAGTGAATAGGATTTTCAATCGTCGCAAGCACATGTTCCTTGCATGGTTCGAGACTTGAAAGCGCTCTTCCGTACTTCCATTATCTTATGTATCGGTAAGCAAAGTCGCTTTAACTATTTACTGCTGACTCTAAGACTCCATTCATTAGGCAATTCTAGAGGCGAGTGGAAACAGAGAAGTATTGAGACTAGTCAGGTGTGGGAAGGGGTAACTCTCACCTTTTACTCCCGTTAAATTTGCGATGTGTAGCACCTTGCTAACTGTCTTTTCTAGTGGCACCATGCCACATATGCCGCATTTTGTCGGAACAATGGGTCCTGGAGCACCAAGGCGCAGCCAAATGCACGCCCTTGGAACGACCAACTGGTGGAGCAAAGCCGTGACGAATTGGATCCCCAGTGGGAAATGATACTGGAGTGGCTGGAGTTAAAAACTGACCTTTTGACCGTGCAAGTTCGCAGATTATTTAGAAGCTTGTTACAAGATCTTCGAGGTAAAATATCCCGTGATTGAGCTTCAAGGTGGTACTTCTGACTGGTGTTCTTATAGCGCATGAGCATCTTGCACCCACTGCCATGCAAAACATTCTTCGCAGCTTGAGACATAGGCAACAATGTATTAAGAATGAGATCGGCAACTTCAATCGCCTGATAGTCTCAAGAACACAGTATGAAATCTCTTCAAAATATACCCAAACTCCAGCCAGAGTTCTGACCTTTTCTTAGAATCATACAACGAGATATGCTTTACGATCATTCTCATTCATTCATTTCTACTCTCATGTTACCCGCCTACTCGGCCTGTAATAACGAGGGAGGTAAGTTAAGCCAGAAGCGACAAGACGTCTTCTATTTCATTGACCATATATCAGGGACCGGAAGTGACAGGCGCCGGAAACAACATATGGCAAACCACCTGAGGAATTCTAGAATGTTTTCCAAATACTCCATGCTTGCAAAAGAATTATATGACCAGGTCACGGATGAATGCTTTGAATCACTACAACAGAAGATCGACGAGCAGGTTGAAAGCATTGGAAGAGATTTCCACGCTGTTGTGGCTGCCGAAGGAGAGTTGCCGGAGGCGGAACGGGCTCGTGCACTAGCAACTGCTCTAAGATCTCTGCTCGACAATTGCCAGGCTACTATCGACAATGCTATAAGTTTTGTGAAGGAGCTCAATGGACGCACAGCGGATTGATAGGATTTGCTGTGCAAGCAAGCGGTTCCCTAGGGAGAGCAGATATCACAAGAGATAAACATCGATGAGCCAGCAGAGTATATAAGCACCATATTGAAATTGATTTTTAACACAGATATACATGTAAATATTCAAGAGAACAGACCCAATATCGACATTTGAGCTCAATGGTGGGATTACTAGAGGAAAACCAGCAGTTGACACATAAAAGAACGCAATTCCCGTTAATCGCCTGAATAGGTGGTAGGTCTAAAAGATTGCATTGAAAAACGACTATTCTCACACGAACGATCTTTTAACCCTTCACAGTCGCACTATATGCCCCAGGGAAGTTCCTAACATTCTCCTCCATCGCCCCCTTCGACAAAATTGCACATAGGCACCATCATCACGCAACAGACCCTCTGTCTTCATCCGCAAGTATTCCTCCCGTAGCAAAGGAGTAAATCCCCACCTCTTGCTAACAATAACCTTCTGCCGACCAGGAAACTTGTACATCGACCGACGTAGCGCTTCCACCGCAGTCCCCAAGTGACGATCAGCAGTCCGCACAGAGATTAGAATCTGTCCCACGTCCACACGAGCCACCTTCCCGGCAGGCTTACCCCACGCTCCTCGCATACCAGTCTGCAAGCGATCCGCACCCGCGACACTCAGCATCTTGTTAATACGGATTGTGTGGTGGGGATGAACCCGGATACGCATGTGGAAAGATTCCTTGCCCGCAGTTTTGACCAAGTATCTTCTCAAAGTCAGCGATATTGTCTCAAGATGGGTAATTTTCTTACTTGTTAGCGCATATACGCGCGGCTTCTAAAGCTTCTGAGCTGAGTTGTTCATATTCGTTTGATACTAGATGGACACAAGCGGGGAAATCATCCACGGAAGCTTTCTTTCGGCCTGTATCCAAGATGCGGATCTTAGCGTCTGGGACGCCGCGGTTGAAGCGTGACTTGGGGAAGGGCTGAAGGGTCGTAGGTTATTAGGTGTTTGCTAAAACTTTGGGGAGATTGGGATGTTGCTCACCTTGTTCTTGCAATAACGGTAGCACCGCGCTGGTCTTCGTCCCATTTTATCTTTCCTTGCTGGAGACTGCTATGAGCTTATGAAACCAAGAAATGTTCAAAGATTGGATTGTAAGCATTTTTCCGATGTGATGACAGCAGTATATATCTTGTATTGAGGAATTTGTGTTAGCCCGACTCGGGAGTATAGGGGTGGGTCTTTATATTCCGGGGTTTTAGTCTCCGGGTAGATCCATCTCGGGCCGATCCATTGAGAGTTGGATGAATTTGGCCCTCACGCATTATATAAGAGGGTCTCACGCACATATTGCATCAAAAACTACTCTGATTATGATGGATTAAAAAAAAGGCCTGTCGGGGAATCGCACCCCAAACCAGGAAGTTCTTCATGGCTGCATTTCGCAGGCAATCATCGCATTCAAGATCATTCAAGCGAGGATAGTTAACGCACGATGCCTACACCGCTGGGCTAATATCCTGAATGTTGATGATCCTGTCATGCTCTTCTTTTTAACCTATCTGCCTACCCTTTCTGGCCCTATCACCTTCTGTCTTACTGTCCCTCAAGTTTACGGATGTTATCACTTTAATCGGTCATGTTGGTTGAATTTACCGATACTACCCTATAGAGAGATCTTCAATCATCCTAAAGAAGACACTACAAGAAGCTTTCTTTTTTATGATTCTTTAGATATCTTGAAATACAATTCAAATTATCCCTAGGGCAAATCCACTATCGATCATGTACTCTATATGATATCAGATCTAGCAGCCTCTAAGTATTAATCTAAAGATAGCTCAGTGCACTGAATGCCGGCAGCATTTTGGGGTGTCCGTAGTCACTATCTCCCCTTCCTTCGATATCTACCCATATGTACACGCAGACAGCTTGATCAACTTCACCTCATGTTTTCACTTCCTCATGCAGAACATTTATCGGCTTCCCCTTCCGACAGAATAGTCTAGCAGAGCACAAAGGCCACTTCTTCTTCTTAGCCACCTCAACCGCCTGATGATGAATATGATGTCGTCTCAAATGCAGCGAATAAGGCTTCGACCGATCAACAAACAAAACAAGATCATTCTTCTCCCTATCATCAAGTTTCTCCACAGCTTGTACAGTTCTTTCCTGCGAGAAAGCAAACGAAGTCCCAATGATCTTGAACTGCCGCGCCATTTGATGCAGATTAGGCGAGTGCCAGTCATCAGTTGTCCAAGACGGTTTCGCCTGCCAGGGCAGTCGGCGCTCCTTCTTAAACGCACGCCACCACTCCCCAGTTGATAACCGGCCTCGCTCTCCGCTGACTGCATGGACACACCCGCTCGTTCCCAAAGCCGTATGAACTAGTGTCCGATCCACGACCACGTCGACTGGGACTTCGTCGATCGTCGACTCTTTATCGGGATCTTGACAGCGCGATGATAGTGTGATCTTACGACCTGGATGGAGCATGTAGGCTGCTGCGCAAGTTGTCGAAGGCGCTCCGTATGATGTTTCAAATCCGCGACAGGGATGCTTCTCGGCTGGTCCGAGGACAGATGGCCGGATGATGAGCACTTTGTCGAGCTTTTCGCGCTCAAAGGCCTTTTGTAGAACTAATCGCTCAGTCAGGTGCTTGGCATATGCATATGGCCAGGGGAAATCATGGGCTTCGTATTCATCTGATGAGCCGGTCTTTTGCACTTCCTTCCATGCGTCCAATGTGCTCTGGTAATAGTCTTCTTCGCTAGTGAGGGGATATACTATCTCGTCTACTGGCACATCGGTGGAACTATGAGTTTTCCAGAGGTGGGCATTGGCGTATGCGGTGGAAAAGAATACGAAGCGCTCGAGGTTGGGGAATTTCAGGGCGTATTGGGTGAGGCATAAACTCGGTGCCATCACGGTGTATGCGAGTTCTCGAAGTGAATGATGAAGTTTGATGGATGAGGCAGCGTGGAATACAATGTGCACTGTTTGTTTCAACATTTGTATTGTCTCCTCCGATAGATTCATTGTTGCGGTATCTCCCAATTCGCCGTCAAAAATTGTGAGTCGCTCGTTCTCAGTGAGGCGCTTTGCGACAGATGCTGGGAGAATTTGTGACCATTTTGCGCTGGCTTTCCTAATGATTTGAGTTTTTAGCCATGTATTTAAATTGTGCTAGGTTTTAATCACCCACTCGCGTCCACCCCGACATAGCGCATAGACGCGTTCTGGGGTTGATTGACTCAAGAGTCGGCAAAGAAGCGTAGTTCCAATGAATCCTGTCCCTCCAGTAATGAATACAGTCTTGCCATTATAGTATTCCCATATCATTATGAATGATTTGCTTTGAGTTTCTGATATTCAAGGTGTTCGTGGGTAAAACGGAAATATCCCAGATGAGAGGGCATATATACGTCCAGACCACGTTCCCAGCGCCTTAAGGTGGGTCTTCAGACCTGAGTCTTGATGGAATGCAGGTTGCAATGACCAGATACCTGGCTTTCTATGTTGTAAAATCTCGACCAGAGCAGTGAAATCAACGTGCAGCTGCATGCAAATCTGCAGCTAAGAGGAGAGGGGGTGCATTTCGTGCAACCATCATGCAGGGAGAGACCCTGGGGAATTGGCCAACCAGCCCCTTCAGAGCCCTTTCAGGTGGCCGATAGAGTGGGCATCTACATAATAGTTCGTATAGGAAGAGACTTCTTTCGCTCTCGATAGCTTCACATTGGATGACGTGGACAGCACCGGTAATTTATATATTGACCTCTCAACTAATATAGCAAATATTTTCTGGCTTACTTAATTTCGAGCAAAAGCTGTCCGAGGCAAATTGAGACAAATATATTAGAGGTAGGATGTCAGATGTTTTGCCTGTACTCCGTACTTCATACCTGCACACCGCTTCACCTCACTAATGCAACCACGGCAGTCAAGTTATATCCCCGTCCACTCAAATTGACAAGTTACAGTAAGTGATATAAATGACCGATATCTATTTGCCGATGCGCTCTAGTGCCGATTTCATTCCAACGCAATCACTATGCATGTCCTCTCGCAGAAAGAATCTAGCTAGGTCACGATCCACACATCACATCTCGTCACACTGCTGGAGGTGATATGACACGACCATGAGCACGGAGTATTCCACGTTGATCTAAGAACTAATTTTATTTTTGGATGAATTCTTAGTGAGGATCTTAGGAAAGACCTGTCAAATGAGCTCGTGCGTTGACGCAGACCCTGTTGTATGAGCAGGAAAACGCCATGGTTCACTAGCCATATATATATCTATGAGCATCCTGATTTGAGTGGCCATGCGCTGCAAAGACCTAAGACTCTGAAGCGAATAGTAAGCTTTTCTTGTGTTCCCAACCTGTTGTTCTCAACTTGCTGTTCTCTAGCAGCTATTCATATTGGTACTGGCTTGAAGACACATGCACATGCTTCAGGGTATGTAGAGAAAAAGGGTTGGCTTATAATGCAAAATTTGACCTATTCCCACAACAACAGCCCGGCCGGGCTAGCTCAATCGGTAGAGCGTAAGACTCTTAATCTTAAGGCTGCGGGTTCGACCCCCGCGTTCGGCTATTCCTACAACGATCCTTCAAGATTTCTTTTTTGTTTTTTTTTTGTATTATAACAGATGTTAATTAATACACACCAATAGATGCGGTCCAATTATCCAAGATCATATTCCGTGACTGTATGATATCCATTACAATCATTTTGTTGACCAGTCAGTGAGCCCTACTTAGATGAGCCTCCAAATTGCGCAAATCAGTGCTTTGGAAGTGCAAATATGATCCAGAGCATATGTACAGCATACAGCCAAGGGGATGTTTGTCATTGAGTGAGCCAGTTACATTGAAGCGCTAGTACCCAAGTTGTTATGTGCATCCTAAGGGGGGTTTTTTTTTTTCAACCATCATCCTTAGACCTATGTATAACATAGTGTCACAAATACGAAAATGCCGCAACAGGTTAGTGGAAGATTTGCTCTATCACACACATTGCTGCTAGAAATCTCAATTCCTCATTACAGTGGTTTCCGGATTCGCGAGGTAACACAGGACTAGACAGGTAATCTGGATAGGGTAGCAACGAGCCCTATGATACACAAGGCAATGCCACTCAAGCTTTTTTGGGGAGTTTTCAAGTCGATCACCCTTGTACAGACAGCAAAACAAGAACACCAAGAGCGGGTTAAGCTTCCAATGATACCATTCATCCTAGACCCCGAATAAGCCCAGCCAATGGCCAGTCAGAATTGATGGCACGAAAATCATTTCCACATTCCAGACCACAGGGTGTTCTCCGCACGTCCTTCCCTGCAGCGGGCGCTCCCGGTTGTTCTTCGCTGACAACAGTTTGGCCCCCGGGGCTTGAGTCTCATCCCTGTGCTCACCGTGCAGTTCCGGTATCCAATCACATTGGGGTATCAGACCGCAAAACAAGGGATATATTTTCCCCTTGGAGAATAGACCTTACCGTTTGATAACTACATTTCCAAAGGGCATACGGGGTATCTTGCAAGAAATTTACGCTTCTGTTGATTCACACCACCAGGTAGAATCCAGATAGATCGTCGGTTCTTGAGGATTTACGGAGTACTCGAAAGGGGATCGACATGGCTCTTTATTACATGATAGTTGAAATCGGCATTAGAATTGCTGAAGCCTCTACTCAGGTTCAAGCAATTATTGTTCATTTACAACATGGCACCCCGGTCTCTCAACTCTTTCTCTTCGCTCAGTTTTGTGGCGATGATGGTATATGCTTCAGTCATTAGTTAGTTGTCACGAGGACAAACATATCCATTATGTCAGGCGTCAAAACAAGCTGGAATCTGTGCCTTGCAGTCGAATAAGGAATGACAGGCGTCATAATTTCAACGAAGCAGAGAATACAAAGCGATTGGCACAGAGCAAATTGGCAGAATCAACCCTGTCTCTCTAAGCGTGCCTAACGCGGAATTTGAATGGCCGAGGACCAAATTGATCCCATGACATTCCAGACATAGGATTTGCCCTGGAACGAATTCCCAGCCATTTGTTCAAAAAAATTACAATTTCTACATTCCAAAGGGAAGTTAAGTTATGTGGGGAATCATGTCAAAGTTGTCATACATATGTCCATATCTTCATGTCAATTCCCGTAAAGGCTCCATATTCTTCTTGTTCATCGTGGAAATAGGGTTCAGAGCATTTTCACTCTAAAGCATAGCCCTGCGCTTCGGTTTTCTGCGTATTTTCTTTATAATATTCATTTTAATCACTTTTCATTCTTGTCAACATGAAGCCAGGCCCACTTGATATGGGCTTTGCCCGTCCTCTCGAGTATACCTTGTCTGTGGTCGTGAGAACCAACCCAAGCCCGCTTGACTTTCAGTTTGCTGCGGATACTCTGGTGTCACAATGGCCTGTACTAAACTTGCGAATGAATCCCTTGGTGAGTACTATAAGAAGAGAAGTTCGTTTTGACCATCGCTTATGTCCGATAGAAAACAAAATTTTTGGAACCAAAAGATCCTGGTGACCTGACTGATGTCTGGGAAGGGAAACATTTGAAACATGATCTCAGCGAGATTATTGACTTCTCTAATAACGCAGACTGTTCGCAAATGGTCAATTCAGAGGGGCTGGAAAGAGCTTTGAACTTCGGTTATGGATTTTCGCATGCATGGAAGCAACGAGTGTTCTGCATACGGACGTTATTTTTGACCGATGCCTGCATCATAGGGTTCAAGTTCCTTCAACCACTTTGTGATGCAAATGGTAAGTTGATATTCCCAGGACGTGAAGAAAAAAAAAGGAAAAAAAAAGGAAAATCTGTATCGATTAGAGCTGACTTTATGACCATAGGTGCCCATCACATAGTTCGGGCTTATTGCAGTCTTCTCACGGGAGAAAGAATTACTCATACTCTCCATGCCCGACCATCCTTGTCCTTGAAGTCGGAAGTACTCGAGAAATGCGCTGAAATGATCGAGTCGCACCAGATTGCAGACCTGCACAAGCACACCATGCATCGTACCTGGATCTCCGGAATCGGGGCTCTAGGAAAACAGATTGGGCGCAACATCTGCTGTCCTTCCGCACGACGGGTGAATAGGACTCTCTTTATCCCCCAAAAGGAAATCCGCAGCTGGATAAAAGATGCCGAAAACCAGAAAGCCCAGGTAACCGAGCACGATCTTCTAGTAGCATTCATCTTCAAGGTCAGTCATACCACCTTATGACTTAATATAAATATTGCACGTTTGAACAGCAAGCTCACCGAACCAGGCTTCTCTACATCCACCAACAGGCCACACTTTCGGTCTCGCCATCGATATCTCAAGACAGCTTCAGTCCGAGGCAATCCTATACAACCCCTGGTATATGATGCCTTTGCCAGACCCAATGCCATCAAGCGAATATAGCCCTCCCACACTGGCCCGATTGGCAACACAGATACGACATACTACCAACGAAGCCCAGCAGCCTCAGTGCATTGGAGAGATCGTGGAACAGCATAAAAGATTGAAGAAGAGCCCCATGGTGCCCAAGTCGTATGGTGGTCGAGTGGCTCAGCCACGCGTTGCATCCTGGAAAAGCCTGCCTTTGTTCGATCTTGATATTCAGGGCGAAGCCCCCCTCTTTGTACAGGGTAGTGTGGATTACTGTGGGCTTCTGCGCGAGACAAAATCTCATCTGGATGATCTGTTGGTGACGTGGAAAGCGAAGGACCAGGAAGGAGATGATGGTGGCTATTGGATTCATGGGAGACTGCCTAAGGGAGTTTGGAAACGGATGGTGGAAAATCTGAACTACTGAGGTTCATATTCTTTTCTTTTATCACGCCTGGGGCGTGTTTTGACTTACTCAGATGAGAGCTTTATCTAGTTTAATTACTATGTATTTGTACAATAATATTAATTTCTTCTAGTTCTCGATGATGGTGTTCCCATACAAACCCACCGGATAGATCGGTCCTCGAGCTTTCCATGAAGCTTCCACGAAGCTTCCGGGCATTCGCAAGGAACATCCACCCAAAAGGTGAGGGTCGCAAATAGGCCAACAGCTAAAAAGACAAAAGAAATTGTCGGAACCGAAAGACAAGCAGAAGTATCCAACAGAATTCTAGGTGACTTTGTGACCATGGCGGACTTTAGGTCTATTTCCAATATATGATCATTTAACAGCCTCGGATGGCAAATCTGATCCAGTCAATTCCAATCTAAAGAAAATATCAATGTCCCATCATTCCACTCCAGGTGACCTCTGTCAGTTCGTCATGGATAGCAGGCTTCTCAATGAAAAAGAAAGTCTGTCCTGAAACATGCAAAGCCCGGGAATGCATCTCGTCACCAGCCACACGCATTCCTTTGGCATCCACCATATCAGCCCCCGAGAGAACTTGCGATACCACGCCGGTGACAACATTCATAGGGATTACTGTCTCTCTTGGGAATATCTCATAGAACTCCTCGACAAACAGTGGCGTTTCCACTACCCCAGGGCATAACGCATTAACTCGGACTCCCTCAGCCCAGAGCCTCTCGCCAACAGAGCGGGTAAATCCAACCATTGCATCTAAATTTTCCCATTAGCCAGCGCTTTTATTTCTGATTTCACTCTCAATGTATCCTCAACTTACGTTTAGTGCCACTGTATACCGGAGTCCGCATGCAAGGATACAATCCACCAATACTCGACGTCAGTATCAAGTTCCGATGTCCCTTCGTCGACTCCGGCGATCGTCGGAAGTAGTGCATGGCCAGATAACTGGTATAAATGGCTCCGTTCAAGTTGATATCAACAAGTTCAGAGCCCGGCGCGGGCGGAATCCCCGTTTCAGGTTGCGCAGCGAAGAAATCGGTGTATTCTGCTTTTCCGGCATTCGCGAAGACGAAATCTAACCGCCCGTGTGCATTGAAGATTTGATCAAACACGGAAGCTTGTTGCTCGTAGTTGCGCACGTCGGCTTGGTAGAATCGGGTATTTGGAAGAGAGGCTGCGGCTTCGCCTCGCGCTTGATTACTGCCTATAATGTTGACTTGCCAGTTGTCGGCTTGGCTGAGATGTTCGGCGACTGCCAGGCCGATGCCACTTGCTACCATTTGATTAACGGATGATATGTATGAGGGATTGGGGAGGATACGTACTGCCTCCGGTGATGAGAGCAACTTTTGACATGTTTGTGTGACTGGTCGGTTCGCGATAGGATGGTGATTTCGCAGTGAAGGAACCCAGAGAAGGGTTTTTTCTTCCCTGGCAGAGAGGGCCCTTCAATCAATCGAGTGGATTGAAGCTAGTTGGTAGATCGCAGGGATCTTCAACATTGGGTCACATCATCTCTTTGTTTGAGAGGTCCTATGTCCACGTCCTCTGCTGTTAGGCTTCATAATTGGACTGGGGTCATGTTCGCATGCGCTCGGCGGGCCCTTATGCAGTAGCATTACATTAGTTCGCATCGCCAAGAGATCCAATGATAACATATGGTTGATCGTTGGTTAATCCGACAGGTTCAGAGTGGTCATTAGCCCTGCGATGGAGAAAGATAGTGCCAATCATAAGGGTTGATCGGAGGATGCCTTAGGGACCAGGACTCCAACTCTCTGGTATCTCAACTCAGTGGAATTCAACCCTTTTGATCCCCACTCCTCTCCCTCCCTCCCTCTCTCTCTCTCTCTCTCTCCAGCGTCTCATGAACCAGGTGTTTCTCCAATATCTTGTTTTTAACATCACTCAGATATACCTTGTAGTTACAGGTCTGTGTTCAACCCGTGAAATTTGCAAAACGTTCGCTCTTAACTCAGTATCATTGATGCTGATTGCGCCGACGCGACACTGAGATCAGCTATGATCAACTTCTCAATATGTTGTGGGTACTGTACTGATGAACCACAATTCGTCCACTGGGCATAGCTGCCTTCTTGAACTAGAAATGATTCTGCTGTGAGGTTGAGACAATCACAGGTGGCGTGGGAGATGCACAGTCGACGGAATGTCCGATAAAATTATGCGGAAGTGACAGAACAGGTACAAAAGTACCAGCAAGGGCAACGAGAGCCGTGCGACAAGCTAGATTTGCCAATTCTATAGTATAAAGCTGGGGTAAACCTTGCGAGTTCCCCCCACGCCCCTTGCAATGCGAGCTAGTCCGGGATTTTCATTATGCTCAACTATCATTCATGCGACCTGGATTTTCAGAAGACCTTCAGTCTGGCAGTGTCAGGAGATTAAAGAATTTTCACAAAGAAAACGTAGGCTACAAGCGCACGTACGGAGCATAGTGCATTCATTTATTCTAAGCGAGAACAAGTTTTCAGTACTCCATGCAACCGACTAAAATAGCAACGCGCTGTCGATCATGGACGTGCATGAGATGTATATTTTGTTTATGACAAAGACGCTGTCAAGTGGATCGAGATCCAACGGCTCATCTTGCTCAATGCCACGATGTGGGGATCAGATGTATGCCATGTCAAATGGGACAGATCATATTGTGTCCGGATAAACCCCACTGACTCATGACGCCCAATTGATTTTCTAACTTTGCGCAGACAAGAATCCATTCAAGCGGATCAATTTTGAGATCCTCCATCGAGGTCAATTATTGACGATCATGGCGTTTCTGGCGTGTTGTGCAAGATTTTAGACTTGGACGACCGTCGGCAATGAACTGGCCATGATAACAGTACAATTTCTTTGCCCTAAGGTTTTTCTTCCCCACGCTTATTCCTATTGCCAGACCTCGCGTGGAAAGTTTTATTGATCCCTTGCTTGGAATATAGGACCGATTCTCAGCCTGGGCTGATCCAAATTTTGTGCACTCAACCACAAAGCAGAGCAATTATCTCAAGTTCCATGACCCATATTCTTCCATTCCAAGCATCAACCGATCTGATGATGATCATGCAGTACAATTGCTATCATTCGGCTGAATTACTCGACAGAGTTCTCGGGGAAATATCTTGCAACAAAGTGGATCTTCTGTCAAGGCAAATCTGATATATCCACTTCTCCAACATGATACGTCGGAAAAGAACTCCCATGCCAAACCTATGATTGGTGAAAATACTCACGACTAAAGCATATAAGATTTAGTTTCTGATCTGGCGCTTGATCAGGTAGATCTTGCTTTTTTTTCATAAGTCCCACAGCACAATGAATGCTCCGATTTTGTGGTTCACTTTTCACCTTGCCTTGGCTGTGAAGGCCTATCTAGATAGAGTATACACTTGGACCGAGAACACCCTCGATGTGACCGGTAAACAGCCCTATCTGATTGCGCCATTTTGATAACTGATATGACATGTCCAAGGTGCATGAAAAATGCATCCGCATCCCCGGGGAGACCCCTTGACTTAATTTCCCCGAAGTATATTAAAGACACAAGTGCAGCCTTGCAATGATTCCAAATAATTCAAACCAACAGCTTGACTCCGTTTACTTTTGCCTTTGGAGTTTGAATCCTTGATCCTTCTTGTCATGTCTGCAGAACACACCTCCGACGCCACATGGACGCCAGGCGACTTTGAGCATCCGAATCAGGAACTGCGACGTTCGATCATCATCGCATTATGTTTTGCATTTATTTTGTCGACGGTTTCGGTTGCCCTACGTATCTTGGCACGAAAGATGACGGGCAGCAAGCTATTCTTGGATGACTACTTGATTTTGGTTGCGCTGTTCTTCAAATACTCATGCTCTAGCGGAGTTGTAGCGCGTGAGTAGCATCTCAATGACCAAGACAGAGACAGCGTGGATACTAATACAGTTATGCAGTTCTGTACAATGGATTGGGTTCACACATCACAATGATCCCGGCAAAGAACCTTGTCGTTTACTTCCAAGTATGCAATATCCTCATCTCGTATCAGATGGATATACTAATCTAAAACCAAGATCGGATTCTCCAATAACTTCGTCTACACCGGCTGCATTGCGTTTATCAAATTCTCCATTCTAGCGCTGTACAAGCGCCTGTTCGCCGTCCGATACATGAACGTCGCGGTAAATTTCATGTTTGGATTCGTCTGCCTCTGGGTTGTCGGTGTATACGTCGCCGGAGCTCTCCTGTGCATCCCCGTGAACAAGTTCTGGGACCAGTCGGTCCCAGGCGCATGTCTTGACCTAGCCAAATTCAACTATGGCTTGCAGATCCCCAACATTCTCTCCGATTTCATCATCCTGGTGATGCCCATGAGAGTCGTGTGGACATTGCCGATTGCCAAGTCCCAGAAGATGCTACTTTCCGGAGTCTTCCTTGTTGGTGGCCTGTATGTTGATATTCCTTATGCTGTGATGGACGCAAACTAATTTCCTGTGTCTAGGACTCTGATTTTCGACTGTTTCCGCCTCAACGCTATGATCCGCCTAGTGAACCTTGGCCCTGATATTACCTGTTCGTATCCATTTCTCTTTATATATGGGTTCATCCATCTAATGATTTATCTAGACAACCAAGTCCCCGTCGTCGTATGGACTTGTATCGAAGCAGCTGTCGGTATCACCGCCGCCTGTCTTCCAAACCTGCGCCCACTCTTCAAATTGGGTAACCGCAACTTCTGGTCTACCCTTCGCTCCTCAAACAAGGACGTGTCCGAGCCGACTCTTGTCAGCACCGTTTCTGGGAGCACCATCACTCCCGATCGGAAGCAGTTTGATTCCTACATCGTCGAGGAAAATGTCAAGATTGCTGGTTTTAACAACTATGCCAAAGGTCTTAACCATTAAGCTGCTGTCCTGAAACTGTTGCTCCAGAATAGGCACATTTTGGCCCTTCTTACTTCTTTGAGATACCTTCATTAATCATTAATTTCTTTTTGTTATTTAACTTTATCTTCTTTCTCATACCCCAATTACATTTTTTCTAATTTACTCAGACCAATGCACTATATTTATAGATCCTGAATATGCTTCAATTTAGAAATGACTGTTCTGTCTTGGAGTGCTCAAATTTAAGACGCATATATTCCAGTTACAAGAGTGCACGATTCAGATAGTCCGATGGCTAAGCTGATTCGCCGTCATTGCTCTATACCTCGGCGCTGTAGCAATTCTCGCTTTCTTACCCCAGAGGAGAAGCGGAATGGGAAACAGCAGGATAATGAACGCAATAACCGCAACCAGAATGTGCAAGTCTCGCATACCCATCCTGTCAACCCAAGGCGTCAATGCGAAAAGCACAATCACAGATACAATATTTCGCATGATTATTACCCCGATTAACGCATCACCGATGATCTGGGAATTGATCCCATTAGTGAAGTAACAGAAAAGCTTCATAAAATTGTGTGAACTCACGTCTTGATAGCAATCCATGAGATACGAGAGCGCGATGCCGCCAATAGCAGCATGGGCAAAGCCAAAGACACCGAATCCCACAGCAAGAAGAACCCAATGTACACCCTGAACAACTTTAGATTTGCCGAAACTTTGTTCTCAAGCTGTACTCACATAGGCAAGCCCTAATCCAAACATAAGTATACCCGCAGGACTGATGATAGCAACAGGCAAAGCAAGCCAAAGACGCATCTCCGGCTCGTAAATACCACCATTTCGTTTCGACAGCTAGAGAATGGATCTATCACTCAAGTGCCCACCGAAAGGAAAGCCAAGTAGAGCACCGACAAATGGCGCAACATTCATCAGACCAACCCCAGTAGCATCAAAATTATACGGCGGAAGAATCATGTAGGAAGCCTGCAATGAAGTCATAATGGCAAACCAGCTCAATGTAGACCCATCAAAAGTTGTGAAACATGCCTGGGAATGCCCTCTGCCTCGGCGGCTTCCCCCTGTCTATTCAACTGCAACATTGATTCGTCAATCTTCGAGGCTTCGATCAGTATCTTGGACCCTGCTGAGCGTCTTTAGGTGCTAAGCTTTTCATGGGAAGTGTCTAGTCTCACAAGGCTGATAAGAAAAAAAGAGGTCTTTGGGTATAATCTTCGGTTGATATTGAAGTATTAACCGGGCCAAGGCAAATAGGGAAGCGACAATTAACTAGAACTATATACGAGGGCATCAATAGCAGATGGATCACTAGAAAGAAAAACCAAACCTCTCGATCAAAGCTCAAAAGCAACTCCCTTCACTATGAAGCAAGCAGAGTATCACCCAGACCTCTAATCCAGCGACCAGATATAAGCCCGAAAAATCTCCCGACTATAAACACTCCAAGGATGAACCGTCAGATCAAATTCCGGTTTCAGCAACCTGCGCTCTCTCTCCGTCATCCGGAACCCACGCTCACTATTACAGCAAGCACACTGAGCCGTACAATGTCCCCACCCCTTCTTCCTCCGCGGATCAGGCGGATTCTCACAACATCGACACTGCCGACCACAGCACCCACCCCGTCTCGCACAATCCTCACGCAACCACTCACTCTTCAAATACCACTGCGGATCTTCCCGAATCCATAAATATCCACTCTTGATAGGCCCCACCGGACACCCCGCCAGCATGGTATCGTACGTCCGCTCGACGCGCGCATATTCGCGATCCAACGCTATTAGCTCTTCGATCATATCCGGGAGAACTGCTTTAGCGGCCTCGTCGTGACCGGCACGCAATATCTGGATGCACTCCTTGAGGAAATTCTCGTGTTGGGTTGTTTCCCGGAGACGCTGCTCGGTTTCGATGATGGATTGGGACCAGCGTGAGAGCACGGCTCGGTCGGTTTCCCACCATACTTCGCGCTTGGCGCGGATTATTTGCCAGTTTAGCCAGCGGGTTGAGATCTCTGCGGCGTCTTGGACGTAGTATCGGATACCGTCGAGCATTGGGAATCGCTTCTTCTTGGTTGGGGTCTTCATTTTGGGTTGAGATATTGGAAATGTCTTCAGGGATGATTGATTGCTGAGAAATACCTAGATGGATTGGCGATTGAGGTAGATGAGCACTTACATCACTTTTTATCATCGGTTTTGATGTTCTGGTGAGTTTGGCTTGTCCATGGGAGAAAGGGATATTGGCTTTGGGGTATAGTTCATTCCACAGTTGATATTTTAGATCCCGGGTCAACATCAACATCAACATCAACATCAACATCAACAAAAATATCGACCCGGGCTTTTCTTCAACTTTGAGATCAGCATGGACACCCTGTGAGAGCAATAGAATATACAGATAAGACGCAAAGAGGCATGAGACACCTGAAGGCCAATCGAATACAACGGAATTGATCCGATCTACGGGGTGTTCTCTGCCTATGTTTGAAAGTTACCTTGACCTTTCATTTGACTATTGTGAGAGAATGGTTGACTTGCTTATATCGTATCTCTTGGAATTATCACTGAGCGAGCTGTCCATGATCAGCCCAACATGACCAACGACACAAACAATGGTCTACGTCGCCCTCGAGAGATCTGGAACAGCATCAGTAACTGCTGTCCTCTGTTCAAACTATGAACAATCCATCTAGCATGGGTTTGAGATCGACTCTATCATCATGGAGACCAAGCACAGGTATGCAAGCAGCCAAAAAAAAGGGGATATAACTCACACATCCGTAGTCGCCAATGCAGTCCCACGGCCTTATCCTAATACCCCATTCGACTATGTATTTGTCATAATCAAGGATATCCCCGAAGTGAAAAACATCCCTAAGATTTGATATAGTTACCTGGTATTGACGACAAGCCTGGAGTGTGACCAATCAATTTGTCCACTTGCGGTTTGGCAATAGAACGCGAGTAGGTGACACATGACAGATATCCTTACACTATCTGTTTACAAGATTCAAAAGCGACTTTCTTTGATTAGAAAGCCGGTCAAGAAGATGAACCACTAGGAATGTCAGTTTGAGTTCTGGGCTGAATGCATTGCGGCCCAAGGCTATCTCAACATCGCATTATCACTGTCAATACCATTTCAGAACCTCCGATCCTTATTCTCCCGAGTCATAGTAAGCCAAATGGAGAGAATTGATATCCACACTCACTGTGTGCCACCATGGTATCGCGAGTATTGCCTGCAGAGCGAGTTCGCAGGCAAGGGCCACCCGGATGGAATGCCCGCGATCCCAGTAAGTACCTCTGACTCGAGTCTCGAGGCACTTTACTAACGAAAAAAACCCAAGGAATGGAGTACCCCAGCACACATTGATCTAATGGAAAAACTGCGCATCAAAAAATCAGTGCTAAGCATGTCATCCCCAGCAACCCATCTAACCCCAGGCAACGACGAGGAAGGCCGATCCATGACCCGACGCGCCAACGAGGACATGTCCCAAATCTGCACCGACCACCCAGACCACTTCCTATTCTTTGCATCGCTCCCCCTGCCAGACGTGGAGGGCTCCCTTGCAGAAATAGACTATGCACTAGACCACCTGGGCGCAGTCGGGTTCCAGATCCTGACGAACTCGCACGGCATCTACCCGGGCGATCCGCGCTTCGTTCGCGTTTTTGATAAGCTGAGCGAGCGCAAGGCGATCGCTTTCTTCCATCCGACCACCTGTCTCATCCGTCGTGATGACTCCCTGGAAAAGGTCGAACCGCTCCCTGGCGTCGCGGCGCCGATTATGGAGTTCATGTTTGATACTACCCGGTCTCTCATGAGTTTGCTCACTTCTGGGACTGTGGAGCGTTGTCCGGGGATCACTTTTGTATTTGGTCATTGTGGTGCGACTTTCCCGCCTATCATGGAGCGAATCGCTGAGTTCTCGTCGATGCTTCCCAGTCCCGGGATGGAGATCAGCGGGGAGAGGATTAAGGAACTGTTGCAGACACGATTTTATTTTGATCTTGCCGGTGTCCCGTTTCCGGATCAGATTCATGGTCTGCTCCGGTTGGTTGACTCGTCTAGGTTGCTTTATGGGAGTGATTATCCCTATACCCCTGCAGCGCTGGCGGAGTCTCTGGCTAAGAGGGTGGATGATGGGTTGAGGAGCCAATTCGGAGAGGAGACGGCACAACAAATCTTGTCTGAAAATGCGAAGGATCTGTTAGGAGACAACGGAGGAAGAGACGTGCATCTGGTAATCAAAATTGGTTGATGAGAGCGCAACAAGGGTCTCTATCATCTGCTGCAAATTTGACTGGTACCATTTGAAGAGCCTGTTAAATTGATGATCTCAAGCACACCTTCCATCGCAGGAGGCATTCTTGATGAGAAGTACTTTTCATTCAACTTGGACTCTGTAGATCCAATGCACTGGTGTTGGAAAATTAGCAGGGTAGCAGCCTGGAGGGATAGGGGGGAAACGCGATATACCTACACAGCAGAATCAGAAAGGAGAAATTGACAAGCTACATCTAGCCGACCAACATCTTGGCTGGGGCCTGAAACGCAAGGCTAGGAAGCAATCTGTCTTCGCCCCCGCCTGACTTAGGAGATTAGATCTCACGACCACATACTTCGCCTAGAAGTGCTCTTAAATGCCCCTGAGAACATTGAAAGATGCGGCTGCCCGCAGAGATTCTAGCCCTGATCCTTGAGCAGGTAGTGGAAACTCTCCCGTGGGAAGATGTGTCGAGAGCAACACTTGTCAATTGTATGTGAATCCACTGCCATCGAAAATAAGGCTAACTCATACATCCAGCCTTCTTTGACCATGAAATAACAAAAGCCATGCTCAATAAGCCCAGCCTCGAACGTGAACTTCTAGGCATTGGAACGGGGGAGCCCCAAGGAGGACTCTCCTATTACGGATAATCACACCGTTCTGTTGAATGCATTAAGTCCTAAAGTAGGTGAGCTTCCCATGGGCACCACTGTGCCGGTTATCAAACTGCTGCTTGAGAATGGAGCCAATCCGAATGGGATCCGAACTGTCAATCCGCGGAAACAAAAAAACACCTTTCGCGGAGGCAGTTAAGAAGGGGAATGTTGGAGCTGCGCTATTGCTTGTGGAATATGGAGCTACGGTTGATCTTGATGATGTGTTGCCTTTATTACTTGAAGATACTGAGCATGATTGGACTCATTTGATTGAAGTGTTGCAGTCAAAGAGAACTGAGTGCAATATTGAGAACGAAAGGACATGAGTATTCTCATAAGGTGGAATGGATTGAGTCGGCTTATGTTATTGGGAATATATTCCAAGGTTATGTACTTTTCAATTTTCAATGTATAAATTCTGACTTTCATATCAAGGCTACTACTGGCTAGAAAAACATAGATATATAGGAATTCAAGGAGAACCATCATTCTCATTCATAGCTAAACCTATTGTCTTTGTATTGTCTTTCCTTTTTCCAAATATCAAGCAACTGTCAAATCATAAGCAAGTCCATGAGCAATTGTGTCAATGCCAAAATGCCAAAATCGTTTCTCCCTTGTCCCTACATCAAATCCATAATCTGGTCCCGCATCGCTACAATGGCAGCCCCGGTAGCGTTCTTCTTCTTCACATCCTCCGAAATGCCCTTAACCCATTGCTCAGCCTTGGCATACACAAGCTCCCAAAGATTCCGCGAGTCGCCATTCTTGTTCCCCAGCCACCCCATTGTCAAAAGAGTTGCCAAAAGCTCGCTCTCAACGCTGTCAATGAGTTCATCACTGCTCAAGTCAATAGTCCCATGAATCTGCGCGCACAGTGACTCTATCTCGCTTGCTAGAACCGTCATGTCAGACTCCAGATGTTGGAACAGTGTGGTTGACCACTTCCAGCTACCCATGAATTGCTGGAGCTGGATGATCTCATGGACTCTGCTTGGATGAGACGAGGCGTAAGAGGGGGCGGCACTTGATGGGGGCATTGCACCAGGAGCCGTGACAAAAGGCCCTCTCTGACCAAACAATGGACCTGAGTTGTGTGCAAGTGCAGGGTTCATCGGGGCGTAAGAGTTGACACCGGCTGATATAGGCATTAGGCTAGGAATCACGGTATTAGGTCCTTTCTGACCAAACGATGGACCTGAGTTGTGTGCAAGTGCAGGGTTCATCGGGGCGTAAGAGTTGACACCGGCTGATATAGGCATTAGGCTAGGAATCACGGTATTAGGTCCTTTCTGACCAAACAATGGACCTGAATTGTGCGTGGGCGGGGGGTTCATCGCGGAAAAGGAAACGGGACTGCTATATGTAGATTGATGCGGCGCGGGAGCAGACATGAAGGAGGGCGTCTGATTGAATTTGGCCTGGTCAAAAACTGGCTTCTGTAGTTCAGGGTTCCCAGAGCCTGCAAATCCAAGGAATGTACCACCACTTCTCGAGTCACCACGTGTAGTTGGCTGGTTATTTCCCCATGTCCCTATCTGACCATTTCTTTGAGCCAAAACGCCGGGTGTCACGTATGGTATGTTCCTTTGCATCTGCATCTGCATCATTGGCCTAGAGCCTGGTTGTGGTATGGCAGTACATGCTGCGGTTGCCCCTCTGCCAGTTTGATTGCTGGAATATAGAGCTGACATTTGCATCATACGCGCAATTTGAGGATTCGGCACATGTGGAACCTGCTCAACGAGATGTTCCTTTGGAGCATTTTGTTTGTCCTTCTGTGCTGAAGACAGAGAACAGTGCTCCTCCAAAGCCACGAATGAGCAGTGCTTTCCAGTGACCTGGAATTTGATACCCAGGTTTTGACACTCGCGTTCTGCAAGGCGCTGTTGTGTCTCGATGTGGAATTGAGTGAAGGAATTGCCTTTCTCATCCTTTGCATCACTGAGCCAGCCCCGTTCCTCCTCAAGCTCGATCATGGCTTTGCGTGAAGCAAGTTGATGGATGGTTTGACCGGTGCCTACATCAGTGATCGGAATCCTCAACTGCAGCGGACCTTGCTTGGAGGTAGCGCTGAGTTTCAGGGCCGTGGGGATATTATCGGTCGAGTTGGGATCCATGAGAAGGAAGACATTCGTTCTGATGAAGGGGTACAGAGATGGGATCTTGTAGGGAGCTTGGAGTGCTTTAGGAGGGGTTAGAGTTGGGAGTTCGACAGTCGCTCTCTTTTCGGCGTCGACGTTCAGGTCAGGTTCCTGGAAGTCCTTGTCGAACAGCGAGATTGGCTTCAGTGATTGGTCTGCGATATGCTCCGTTGCAAAATCGCCATCTGTGTCTTCGCCTCTTCCTTGCTGCTCTGACGACACTGGAGTTGCAGAGTCGCTCATAAAGTCAAACTCGCTTTCTGTCTCCATGTCATATTCAACTTCAAGCTTGTAGTCGTAGATATGGGGTATCAGGGCGCCCTTAAGCATGCGAACTACCTTGCGGTCTAGCTCCTCGTACTCCATAACCGATTGAGAGAAGCCATTGCCAGATCGCGCAATCCCCTCAACCAAGGAGTGAGATGCCTCATTGCCAATGCCCAGAGAGAAGAACCGGGCGCTGTGGTCAGCAGCCTTTTCCTGAACAAAGTTGAATAAACTCTGCTGGTCATATATTTGTCCATCGGTAAGTATCAAGAGCTCGAGGTCTCTGTCGTTGAGCCGATTGCCCACAGCAGCGACGACAGCTGGCTTCATCTGAGTGCCACCCATACCGGCGTCGATGGTGTCAACATAACGCATCGCTTGCTCCAGGCTATATGAGTCATACACCTTGCTCTTCGGCCATAGGAATGAATATATGGATCCAAAAGAGCAGACGTTGAAGCACACACCCACGGGCAAGGACTTCAGAAATACCCTGAGTGCAGTCTGAAGAGTTGGGATTTTGCCTCCCATACTCCCGCTTCTGTCAATAACAAAAACCACTTCAGGACTAGCAGGTTGAAGACTGAACTTTGGCACAAGATTTGCCATCAGGGCTCGTTGATTTGGGATGGTTGGGTGTGTTTCAAGAAGTGCACACGGCGTGTCAAGTCCATCTGCCTTGACGAGGATGACAAAGTCTTGTTCCAGCACTGCTGAGGTGTTGTTCGCAAGAGGAACTATCGATGCAGATGCTTGGGAAGGCTCGAATGCAGAAGCTGTTGGGGTAGAAGAGATGCGTCCGAGGGAGACCTTCACCCGATGGCTTGGGGATTCCAGCTCGCGAAGCACCAGGCCCTTCTCCATTTGAACATCCACAGTGATGGAAAGGCCTTGAAGATTAGCAGGCAGACCCATTGAGGGCAGCTGAGCTGGGTTGTAAGACATTTGAGTTCCAAAGCGAGGAGCGATACTGGAGGGCAATGTGTAGCGAATACCGTCAGTCTGAGTGTCCTGCCTCAACTCCCCCACAAAGGTAATGTCGACGTGAACCTTCTCCTGAGCGGGAACATTGCCAAGGCGAATGAGAAAAATATCATTGTTAGAGGTATGGTCCATGATAGCAGCAGTCTGGTGTTGAGCTACCGCATCTTGGTAGTCCGTATTGGCCTGGGACTTGGCCTTCACCTTGCTATGTAGGATGCGCGATCCCACCTTGCATTCGAAGCCAACAACGCTGACACCATCGTAAAGAGGAAACTGGTATTTGATCTCGTTGATCACCTTGTTGGATGGGTTGATGAATGTCTGGGTCAGAGTAGTGCGGGCTACGGAGGAGAGGATTGTTGCATGGGCCTTGAGAGAGACTTGTGGAAGATATTTAGGCCAGGAGGAATTCCCCTCGTACCACAGGCAGCCACATATGTAGCTAGGCATAATGGTTGGTCAGGCTGGAGTTTCAAGCAGATAGAAGGGTAAATGTAGTAGGAAAGGTGTGTTGATAAAAGAAAAAGATAACTTATTGAGAAATGGATTTAAAAGTTGAGTAGATAGATGTTAGAGGGAGAAAGGAAAGACAAGACCTCAAGCAATTCCCAGGTTTATAAAGTTCCTGGCCAGGCACCTGTTGGGACGGAGGGGAATCGTCCGCTACTAGAAGTAGCCAGTAGTAGCCTGTTCAGCAAACACTAATTCTGACTCTTTCTCCTTACCATAAGAACAGAAACTTTTCTCACATTGATGCACTGAGTCACTGTGTGATCTATGGACAACATACGGAGTACTATCACCAAACTTTAAGAACCTTGTGTTCATGCGATGGTCAAGTTCGAGATATCATCGTGTTGAGGGAGGGGTTCTGCTCAGCATTCTGTATCGAGCACTAGTTTCAGAATCGTGATGTTCACTTTGAACTCATTTGTAGGCTAAGTGATCTTCAGGAATCATTTATAAAACATAGATATGTTGATTTCTGCCAAGTCACCTTAAAATGTCGATCACTTTCTGATGTAAGCATGTAATATGGCTTGCATCTCCATCCACAGATCTATTGGCCCGTGAGTCACAATCAACCTCCAGCCGTCTGTGCCTGTTACTTGGCATACAAGCTGCTACTTCTGGCTACTGTGACATATAACCAGCGATTGTTCCAGACTCGGCCACTCCGGTTGGTGTTTTCATTAAAAAGTTCTATGTACGGTCATCGATAAGTATCCACGTCCAACTTTTGACCAAAACAGCACCTCATCAGGTACCCCAATCCCACATAACAAATGCCAATGTCCATATTATACATGCCACATAGATCTCATCAACCCAAGCCAACTCTTCATATCAATACACTGTAAAATGGTATGCCCGATTACAGCTTGAGCTGCAACAGGTTCTTGATCATCTCGCGACCGGTGATGCGCGAGGTAGCCCACAGGGTCGGGAAGTCGAGGGTGCTGGAGAAGGTATCGGCATAGCCGAAGAAGAGCATGGGAGGGATCCAGCCACGGGCATACTCAAGCGCGAAGCACGACTCGTCCATCTTGTACTGCTTGACCTCGCCGCGGACGAGGTGGTGGACGCTGCCGGCGGGGTAAACCTCGGGCTTGAACTCGCCGGGAACGTAGGCGAGCTGGGTACCCTGCAGGATGTTGAAGTAGTCGTCGGCGGTGTGGCGACCGGTGTGACCTTCGGTGCCGATGGCAGTACCTGCAGAGATCGGTTAGATGGGGAAATGGCATTGGGCTGTGATTCGGGCGCAGCACTTACCGAAGATGATCAGGTACTCGGTGACACTGGCGTGGATGATGTACATAGCGCCCATGGCACCACCGGCGTTGTTGAACACCCACTCCTCCTGGGTGCTCAGGTACTTGGGCTCAACCTTCTGCTCCAGCTCGGCAACAATGAAGTTGACGATGGAGCGGGTGTCCTCTCCGTGAGCCTTGACGGCGCGCTGCGACAGATCGTGCAGGTGCTCCGGGTCGAAGATGTAGAATTGCTCGAGGCGCGCATCGAGGAAGCGGTAGACGGCGGAAAACAGGGCCAGGAAGATGGCGAGGAAGCTCAGGGACTTCAAGGAGAAGCAGCGACAGCTACAGCCGGAGCTGGAGGACTTGGAGGATTTGGAAGGCATCGTGATGGGGGTGGAATGGTCCTGTCCTGGAGAGAGAGAGAGGGAAGGGAATCCGCGCATTTAAATTTAATTTCACCCCCCTGGCGACGGACCCCGGAGTTCCACTCGGTGGGGCATCAAAGCAAAACAATTGAACAATAAGTCAACACCCTCGCTTTTCTCCGTTTCACTCTGTTCTGGTGTATGCCGAATATCCTTACGCAAGTGTCTCCATGGAGATCTGCCTGTCTCATTCAATATATGCATCTCTCATGACCCAATGTTTCCCGGACTGCGATTCTCAACTGTTTGCATGGCTTTGTTTGTGTTTGTGTTTGCATTGTTTGACAAGTTCCAACAGGCCATGTCGGATCATAGCAATCCGAATCATCGTCACTGCGATTGGTCAAATGCCCTGAATATCAGCCTGTCAATATCAGTCATGCTGTCTACGTGTAGGTACCTACAGCATACGAGTCCAATAACGTATTCTTCCCCATGGCGTATGATTTCTCACTGAAACGGACGGGTGTCCGCGGAACCCGATGCCAAGACATATCTAAACTCAATCCATCTGTCATAGCCGTCCCCATCTACCGCAGATTGATCATCTTGACATACGGCATTCGAAGGGTCTGGTCAAACCCTGCTATACCACAATCTAGCTTTAAAGATGCACGGGACTTCAATACGGCAGAAGATTCAAGTATTGATCAAGTATTGACTTGGAATTGGCGGGTAGCAGTTTCATTGCATCCACACAAGTGATGATCTGTACCTGCACTTTATCCCGACAATAAGATACCTCTGGTCTTTGAGCAAGAGAAATGAACCGGCCCTCATCTGGCACAAAATTACATTGACTGTTGAAATCTAATAGTCTAAGGACCCTGGTAAAGAAGATCCTGTCGTGGCGTGGACGGCCACCGCACTGTCGAAGTCCCAATGACCTCACCAGCTCGATCCAGAGCATCGACAAACAAGTGCCGACCTGAAGCATTTACAGGAATAAAAATCTCAGTCTCAAAGCCCTGTTTAGGAAATTGCCCCAAGAACACTGATCCTCCCACTTCCTCCATCTCAAAGCCGTTCAAAGTCCACATAGATACCTCTGTGGCTCCATTCCAACTGACGT